>UELW01000778.1:10457429-11057429 GCA_900490495.1 Danionella dracula | reverse complement strand
CCTAAAGACAGATCAGAGCTGAGCTGAATCAGACTAAAAGACCCAGGTAGGCTTAATTAAAATGTTTTTTTTGTCTTCTACCATTATAGTTTTATTTAATTTGTAGTGAGATTCGGGTTTATGTATATAATAAATGTGTTTGGGAAGAAACACACAACAATTTTTTGGTATTTTACTAAAATGATCGAAATGACTCGAAATAAGATTCGTTCATTTTGCTGAACGGGACTCAAATATCCAAGTCAGAGAAGTGATCCGAACTTCCCATCACTAGTTAGTGTAGCGTTGAGAATTATAAGAACCCACTTAGTGCAACTGCAATCTTGTAGACGGTTAGTTCTGGAAGCCCTCATAATGATATGCGTGCAGTGTCCCGCCCTCGTGACGTCACTGCACCAATCCCGAGAACGGAGGTTCAACCAGCCCCTACAATATGATAAACAGCGATTCTGGAACAGATCTGCATCTTTCTTATCCCGTTAAAAAAAACATATTACAGTATGTAACCATATTTGGTCCGTTCAAAAAAAAAGTTGCTCTAACTGTTCTTTACAAGCAGCATTTGCTGTCAGGCAGGTAGCTTAGCTAACATACATAAAATTCTGCTAGGCTACCAGCTGCAAAATTGCACCATTTGTACAAGACAAGTAGAGCTATTTTATGTGTGTCATTTATCACTTACCACTGCCTTGTTTTTTCCAATTCTCCTCTTCCTTTCTCTTCTTTCTTTTTTGGCTTCCTGAAGCATAATTCCACTTCATGACTGCCGAGGAAGTTTTGTATATACTATTTTGCCGGCAGCAGAGATCGCGTAGTTGGCGGGCTGCTGTCAGCGAGGGGGCCCCCTTCAGGGGGATCCCGATAACAGTGTCATTGCACTTTACTGCATTCACTATCAATGGGGCACTCACGCAGTTTGTCGCTGCATTTTATTCTTGACCAGTGGTTGTCTTGGGGCCCCAAGCAATTTCTTGGTTTGCCTGCCTTGTCGCGACGGGCCTGTATTTACCCTACCTGATTCACAATAGACTTTGAGAAACTGCTTTGAAAGCAACTTCTAAACAAGCGCTATATGAAACTTGATTGATTGAAGTTGATTGAAGAAAGACATTTTTAAAAAGTTCATCCATCCATTTGCTTGTCGGCTTTCCTCCCTTTCATGGTCACCACAGTGGAATAAACCATCAACTCTTCTGGCATATGTTTCATGCGGCAAGCTGCAACCCATTGCTGGGAAATATCCATACACACAGATTCACACTCAAACAATCGTTTTTACTTATACTTATGGGGGAAACCAGAGCATACGGAGTAAACCTATGCGGAACCCATCACAGAGAGAACTTGGAAATTACACTCAGAAATGCCAACTGACCCAGCTGAGCCTCGAACCAGCGACCTTCTTGCTGTGAGACAACCGTGCTACCCACTGCGCCACCGTTATACCCCTCATCTTGGAAAAGTGTACCAGTTTACTCTTTGGTAGAGAGTATGACACACCATGACTAAATTCATTGCAAAAATATTTAAAATTTGTTTTGTAAATACTCTTAAAATCATAGTTTCGTTTCGTGGCACTTATTTAAAAGCTAATAACAAGTTTAGAAATCACAAGAGAGGCAGAAGAAGTGTCTTAGAGTATTTGCTCTGAGTTAAAAAGTGTCAACTGTCTGCTCTATCAAGGCTTTAGGATTTCCTTTCGCCTACTGACCTACTGGATCAATTCTCTCTCTCATAATGTTAACACACAGAAAGGGAGAGTTGACTCATACATAACACCTCAAGTCGGAAGAATCTAAAAGAAAAACAATTACTGGTTTTCGCCAGAGTGTTAGTTTACAGCCTGCACACCATAGACAACTTTATGGAAGGGTTATTCTACTGCTCTTACAAACGTCAAACATTAATAATATATAATTATTAATTCCATTTTCATCTTTTCTCTTATTTTCTTCCTACTGTGGTTGATAGGTCAGTTGATACAACTTCTACTATCAACGAACAAGATAGTACTTTGACTAGAGATAGAATTTGATTTTATAACAAAATGCATATTGTCTTCTACTGTAAGTCGCTTTGGACAAAAGGATTTGCTAAATGAATAAATGTAATGCAGATTTCACTTTTATTGATCAGAAACAATTCTTGAAGTATTCAATGTATACTTTGTTGCTATTGGTCCTTGAAAGAAAAAAAAACATAACAGATTCATCTTAAGAATAAATAAGACTCATGAAACATACATGGGTTGGTGAAAGATAAGGATTGATAAAGCATTTAAAAAGTTGAAATAAAAACCAAAACTGTGGGCAGCATAGTAACTGACAGCAGACTCTCCCTGTTTGGCAGTATTTCTGGCTGATTTGAATCCAGTGGTCTAAGAGCTCAGTTTGGTTTTTATACAGTCAGCATATCTGTTATGTATTTTTGTGCTGAACTGACTTTTTGTGCCGATATGAGAATTATGTGTAGGTAAACTACAATTAACCTCAGAAATAAGCTTTAAGTGTTTCTTTCACCATTAACCATAAAACAAACTGATAACATTTCTATGAGAGCCACTTTGGGAATTAGTAATAAGTTATCAGTTGATGCAAAAAACCCTTGCGTTTAGCTTCTGTTAAATGTGCCTACATAAGCGAATCCAGGATTGTTTTTAAATGTTTTAAAACTAAACTTTCTCTGGCTCTCTCTTTCTAAGATGAGGCAAGATCATGTTAGTTTGATCAAAGCTCTGTGGTGTTTTCCTAATCTCGCCAATAACTCTGCTGTTATTGAGAGCAAGGTATGAATGTGACCCAGTACTGGCACAGCAGAAATAGTACAACACACAAACACACACTTTCATCACAGTTCACTCGTTTATGAGATATGAGCTTAAAACAGACCATAGCATGTATAGCTATCAACCATTTGACAGGACTCTTTTTCTTCTTTTAATAAAACTAATCTGTAGGTTGGTGGTGGTGTGAATGGGTGCCATGTGACAGATGGAACAGAGGATGTGATGAAGATGAAACTCAGATAAATCCAAGGCAACTCTCTGCAGGACCTGACATCATCACATATGCGCTGATGGGAACATAGAACAATACGTCAAAATACAATAACTTAAGTGCATGAAGTCATTCAAATGCTCTTCTTTTCTGGCTGACTTTAGAAGTTTTTTGTTTCCTGCTGAACAGAGGTGAATCACATACTTGTAAATCCAACAGAAGGTTTGAAAGAGTCAAAGAATGATACAGGCCTGCAGATTTGGTTGCGTTGTTCAAGCTATTTCTACTGTCTAAAAATTTGACTTGAAGAGGGCATTATAGCCTCTATCCTCTACAACCTCTAAAGAAATATATATGAAGAGCAGATCCTCCATGACTATCAGCATCCATCTATGCATCCTAACACAGGCACACAACATAAATTCCAGAGTTCATATCACGAAAGTAAAGACCAATGTAGCTGAACACTGACAGCCTGCTATTGATCGTTGATTTGAAGAACAAGCCTTTGAAGAACATGTTTTAAGTTACAATTTTAGAGGAACACATTCCACTTGATCTTCATCTATCAATGGATTGTTCCACAAATAAGGCCAATTTGTGTTGTTTTTCATCACTTAACCATTTTTTTCGTAACATGCACCTCATTGACAACAATGCCAGAGAGGTTGTACTGGTACATAGACAAGGCTAGCATTCATCTCTATTTGAAGTTCTGCAGCCTATACTTAATCAACCGCCCATAACAACAATACCCGCGACATACTGCACACCGAATTCCTTATTTTTGAGGCTCCTTCACTTGATCTTCTATAATCGCAAGAAAACAGGAAAGAACCTAGACAGTCACTTCATTTGCAAGTAAATTAAACTTTTTCCAAACCCTGTGGGGAGTAGGGCCACCACATCTTTCTATTATGTGTGCAAAATGAGGTTACAAACTTTAGTGTGCATAAAAAGTGTCCAAGCGATGCCCAGATGTGTACTTTTTCCAGTTAGACTCTAAAGTGCAGATCCATGAACACTCAACTCACTGATGTTCACGACAATCCACTGTGCTCAGACAAAAGGAGTTTTCTCTGGGACCCAAACAAACGAGCAATTTCTGTAATACTTTAAAGAAGTTAAGGAAGTTTTTTTTAAAGAAGACACACATAAATATGCAATATTAATATAGACAGTGTGTAAATATTAATTCATTCTTCCACAGCGGAATGAACCGCCAACTCTCTGGCATATGTTTTACGCAGCGGATGCCCTTCCCTGCCGCAACCCATCGCTGGGAAACATTCACACACACATTCACATTTTAACACTGTGGGCAATTGTTCTTATTCAATTCACTTATACCGCATGTCTTTGGACTTGTGGGGAAACCGGAGCACCCGGAGAAAACCCACGTAATCACGGGGAGAACATGCAAACTCCACACAGAAATGCCACCTGCCCCACCCGAGCCTAGAATCAGCGACCTTCTTGCTGTGAGACGACCGTGCTACCCACTGCGCCACCGTGACGCAGTGTGTAAATAGTGTTGTAAATATTATTATACATTTTTAATGAAGGAATGGAAAAGAAGGCGCTAAGTTCTCGCACACGCCATGCGTGAAGACATTCCACAACTACTTCCCAGATTGTTCACACTCTCGTCTCACACACTAAAAATATCTACATTTTCTTTTAAAAATTAGCATCTACTTTAAGGGTTCGGTGTATAGTGTTCGTATTGGGATGCAGCAATTGTTCTTTGTCAAATTCTAATTATGTTACGAAGAGTTGCTACAATCAACTGAACAGCCCTGTACACTTCTGTCTCCCTGCTCCAAGTGGTGGTCTATCTGACTGACTTTAAATTCAACTTTTGTCTTCCCACACAAATACTCTCTCTTTTAACTGATTGGACTGGTAATCTTAGCAGAGAAAACAAAACTCAATGGCTCCAGTCCCTCTATACGAAATGAAATGTAGGGAGAGGTGCTGGTTTTAACCAGGCTAATAGAAAAGTACATTTTTAGCAACGTCTACAAATCTATGAGATACATGAGTGAAAACTAATGCTCTGGAATTTTTGAAATTGCCTTTGAGAAATGTACTTTTGGTTTTGAAAAAAAAGGGTTGCCAATTTAAAGTCCTAAAACTTTGTGTTACCATAACAAAAACAGGTCTTCAGTAAACAGATGAGTCCATCTTCATGTTAAAATTAATAATGATAACTAGTCACACCAAGCTGCTTCTGACTTCATTAAATTTTTAAATTTAATTTAAATTTAATAATTAAAAAAATTCTATACTCGTAGAATAGATAGCTATCTTGTGACAAGAACTCATGAAGAGTAATAGATAACTACTATAATAGATATCAAATTGGCGTCTGAGCATTGTTATCTGAGCAACCTTCTAACTAGAATTAGAATCAGAAATTAGAATGACAAAGAGCTGGACAACAAGGCCTACCTAGAAACCCACGTAACAATTCTGAATCTTGGCTGTGAAAATGACGTACCTGCTTCAGTCTGAAACACCAAAGTTGGACCAAAAAAGTTTAAGGTAATTATAATTTGATAAAAATGAAGAGGAGGAAAAAGCAGAGGAGGATGATGTTGAGGAGGAGGATGATGTGCCTCCCTGTTTGAGTCATGATTGCCTAGAGAAGGACAAAGAAGAGAGGATTGTGTCAGTAATTAGCCATTAGAGTCAAGCAGAGGCAGTGATACAGGGCTTAAGGAGTGCATCTGGGAACACGATGACCAAGCGTCAGCAGGAAGCAAGTATTATCACTCACATAATGTCAACCTGGCAAAAAATGAAGATAAACCAACGAAAACTCACAGCATCAGTATGTGCTGGGTAGATAATATCTATTCTTAGATAATCAAGTGTTATAAATATGCATGAGAAGAGTATTTGATCTGAAACCTGCCAAACATAACTAATGAGATATTGTTATTTGGTGTTAAGGGGAAGACTGCATTAAAAAAATGTTTTACACTGAATGATGAAATCCATACTGCTTCTATTGCAGGCAATTTATGTGCCTTTAAAATGAATACTGATACGAAATAATCCTTACATTTATCAAACGTGTTAATACACAGTACAAGGTTGCTTATTCTTTAAAACAATTATTTGTTTAAGTATTATTTATTTTACAAATGTGTATTTGTGTACATTTGTGCATAAGTAAACTATAACAAATAGAATAATTATAGGAAACAAGCAAAATAATAAAAACAGAGCAAACAATGCAAATCATGAAACCAAAAGAGAGAGTTTAACAAACAAGGGGCTGCCACTGTTAACAACTTGTCAAATTGTTGAACAGCTGCATAACTCTTTTGGCCAACATGACCTATGGATTAAAACATATAAATATAGGAAAAAACAAACTACAAATACAGAAAAAGTGGTTCTGTGGTATGAAAAGAGAACCTTATATTCAGACAGGTTTTATCTAAGGAAGATCCACTGCCATCACATATAAATGAAAAACTTCCAAGAGACATTGACAGGAATTCAAACAAGGCAGGCATCACTTGAATAAATGCATCTGCTAGTGTTCTACCCCACACACATTCCCTCCCACTCATGACCTGCTCAACAAAAGCGGATGCTGCCAATTTAATTAATTTTACACAATAACAGATTATAATCTCAATGTCACATCCGTTGGCTTTGGAATTGTTGCCTGGCAGCCTCACATGGAGTCCTTCCTGCTCAATTCTGCTTTAATCAAGCACATTTAGAAATAATCAGCCAGGATTTCTTGCCAATGTTTTGCCAAGCTTTATATTTCAGCAGGCCTCAAACGATTCATTAAAACAATCAGTCTAATGAGGAAGACAGTATCGTGATGCAATTTGTATACATTGATAATCATTGTGAATTGTACTAGCAAGTCTATTTAGATTATGGACTGTTTATTATGATGTCAAACTCAATTTTACATCATATTTCTTTTCAGGCCATTAGTAAATCTAACCCAAATCAATCAATCAATTCTTTCTTTCTTTCTTTCTATCTATCTATCTATCTATCTATCTATCTATCTATCTACCTATCTATCTATCTATCTATCTATCTATCTATCTATCTATCTATCTCTATCTATCTATCTATCTATCTATCTATCTATCTATCTATCTATCTATCTATCTATCTCTAGCTGTTCATCTGTCCGCCTATCTATCTATCTCATTCTATCTATACATCCATCAATGAGAGCTTGACGGGGAGACACGGGAATGACAAGAGCATGGAGCAAACACGCTGCTGCCCTACTCTTTCTCTCCTCCTTCAGAAAGTGTCCCTCAACCCACTCCATTTCTTTTTGCACACTTTCATTAATAAATAAATAACTAGCGTGCGTAGCTTTAGCTAACATCAGCACAATATCAATTTGTATCAAGTTGTTATTTTTCTTTTTTATAACTTACCAGATTCAGAGACCTCCTCACTTAATTCCAAGCAAGGTCCTTTTTGTTTCCACGGGGATAATAGCACAAGGTTTTCATCCTGGCTGGCCACAAACTGTGATATTTGTGTCATCCATTGTTGTTGCAATGTTCCTGCTGAACAGTGACTACAAGAGTAAGCCCTCGATTGGTTGCCGCCTAGGCGAGCTTTGCCTAAATACAACTTTTCTCAACTCTCGCGATCAGTCTGATTTACCGTGCCTCTCGTGCTTCATCTCTCTTGGAATTCGTGGCCCTCATGCTGCATAGTCCAGACCTTTCACACCGCGGGGAGTCGTATCGCATCTTCACATAGACTATCTATGTGAAGTGCAGCTTAGTGTGTAGGCAGCATTAGAACGTGGGAGACCGAGAAGGTTCTCAGCATTCAATTAAAGTGCTCTAGACAAGTAAGTTAAGGCTAAGCTGTTTATAGTTATACAAGCAAAGTAAATGTTTAAAATTAAAGTTTGACCAGAACACGAGTGATGTGTTCATAATTATTAACTGTACTTATAAGTTGTGAGGTAGAAGGTTTGACCTTTGAGGAAATCTTAACCTTGTCCAACTTCAGTGTTTAATCTAATTCCATATAATGTTTTAATTGCAATAGTGATAAATTAAGACAAAGAGCAAAAGCATAAACCAAAAAAGCTCAAAGACCATTCATGTCAGAACTGCCAAAGGCTTATTTCAGCTTTGTTCTTGTTTTAGATGTTTGTTCCTCATTTACGCAATTAAATATATTGTACTATGAGAAGATAGATGTGCAATCTTTAGTGTCATCTTAACAATATAAATTTATGTTATATTATCTAAAATACTTTTAGTGAGGAGCATGTCAAACTGAAACTAACATATTTAACCAGTGGGGCTATGTGTTTCATTAGCCAGTGACTGATACCATAAATGTTACATTACACGAAAATTCATATGATTTGTCAACCAAAAAAACTTTATTCAACTTTATTCGTTTATAACTGAATGAAACTGCTTGAGACAAATAGGACTTAATGGGACTTTGGACATAATAGAAACATTTATATATTATACTTTTAATTAGTAAAACCTAAAGTGGATTAAAAAGCAGTTAGTCCAAAACAAAACAATTTTTACATTTACAATTTTACAAATAAAGTTATGTTTTCAGCAATCAGAAGGTCCAGAGGTGAGTTTTCATTGCTTTACTGTAATTACCAGTTTGAATGAATATGTCGTGCACCATGCCTGATTCAAGAGCACTAATATGATGTGAAGAATCTCAGAGTGTGTTCTGGTTCTTTGGAGCAGCAGGGATTGGATGTGTAGCCTCAATGCAGCTCAAAGCGACAAAGAAGCACTTCCTGCTCACACTGCCAACAGCTCTCATACCTCCCTTTCACTTATTAATAAAGACACTTGGCAACCGGCTTGGAAGCCAGAGCATCTGCGTGCTCTGAACACGGGGACCCGGTGTCAGAATTTATCACTCTTATTTGCTAAATGACCTTGGGCTGCTCACATACGTTCAGCCGGATCTAATGCGTGGCCTGGGAGGCGTCTTAGACAGAGAAAACAATCTGGAGATCAATTCTGAATTTTGCCACAAGCTTTCCCGCTGACCATTAGAAACCAATGTCACCTTCAAAGGCAACACAAAGAACCAAACTGCTGCACAAGCAATATTTGGTGAGACTTTACACTACACAGTAGGGTCATGAAAAACTAAACTTTGCTGGAACTTTTCCAGCTCTGCATGGAAATTTCTTTATCTGTAAGATCAAAATGACTCAGCAAACACTCTTTAATCATTTGAAAAATAGGGAAGCAAGACAAATAAATGACTTATAATGAAGGATAGTCCACTTTAAAAAAAAGAAAATTAAATCTCTACTTGAAAGCTGTTTGAGCACATGGCTGCAATGTACACACTTGAGACAAAATTCAGACTTTGCCATCACCAGATAGTCAAATAAATGCATTGTTTTACAACAAAGCCAACTGAAAGAAATCCTGTACTATATGATAATTCAACCAAACTCAGAAATGTACCAGCTATAAAGCCAGATTAGAAGCATGCAGGGGACGGTAATAGGACTCAGTTTGTGTACATTGATCTCTCTGCGCACCCTAGCATTGATCCTCTATCTATCAGAGGATATCGCTCTCTGGCTTCCCTCCTCAGAGCCAAGGTTACAGGCACTAGATTCTCACTGAAAGAAGAACCTGAGCCCCTTTATCCTTCTGTTTGTTTGGCTGGATATCTCTTGTCTGTTTATAGGGCAAAGGGTGAATCTTTTCTAAAACAGTCCTAGACCTAAGCTTAACAGCTCTCTTGCTGGAGTTTCAGAGGATGCCGGCTTCACGGAAAGCAGTGCTTGGAATTGAGAATATTAAGCTTGAGTAATATTGGATTTCGAGATTGGTTTTGCCATCAATGCTCACCAGTACGAACTGCCAGACTAGTGCTGGGATAAGTGACTTGTTTTCCAATCAATGAAAAGAGGATCTGCCACTTTTCTATTAGAATGAGTAAATAAAACACAATTAACTGAGTAATTTAATATTGACAGAATCTTTTGTTTTTGGCAAGCTGCTGAAGCAACAAAATATCAAAACAAAAAAGTCAATCCAGTGAAATACTTTTTATTTAATGATTGAAATTGAAGAGGATGCTCCACATCCTTTCCAGGAAAGAGTATTCAAACAATGATTTAGAGTTAATTCCTTCAACTAAAGCTGTTTTTAATCTGCGCCACAAGACAAATAGACCACACACACACACATATATATATATATATATATATATATATATATATATATATATATATATATATATGAGCACAAAGCATCTTATCATTAAATGACTCATGAAATAATTTTTAAGTTTCATTGAAATTTAAAACATACAATAAAAAAAAGCTCATATTTTGGTCACCAAGCTGAAATAATGCTCATTTTTATTCCTTAATATTCTTTGGTCAGTTAAACCTCACAGCTGACTTCAACCAATTCAGCCTTTTTACAAAAAACACACTTTTAAGTGTAAGTCTTTTATTTATTTAAATGTTTTTCTTACATTTTGACAAAGCAAATAGTGGACACAATTACTGATACGGTTTAAAGTTTTAGAAAACAAGTGTTCTTCAAAGTGGTCAGCAAAACAATGTGCATGGAAAAAATAATATCCTTGAATCGACCATAATAAAAGAAAGAGAGAATCTAAAAGCTAGAAATATGAACAATAAAAAGTTACTTCAGTTCCTCCGTTATGGAATCAGACCCCTGGAGTGCAGTGGCACTATGACGAACTGAGGTGTTAAAGGGCCCACACTGTGCTGTTTTAATGGTCTGAAACCATACTCCAATATAAAGTAACATTATTACAGTGCTAAATCACAAACTGAGAGAAGATATGAATGGCAATACCATTAATCATATTCAGGAAGTTCTAGCGGTGAAACCATTAAAACGTACAATTATTTAGGTAGGGATATATACATTTGTTGTCACACTTCGACACAACAGGAGCAGATGCATAATATTAGGGTTTATGTAAGACTTCTGTAACCTAATGGGCTTTCTAAACATGCAGTTTAAACTGGAAACATTTTTTAGACCATAGAACAATAGTTATCTTATTATCAATGCAGTGTTTATAAACAAGGGGATTTTTTCTGTAAAAGCCAAGCAAAGGAAAGTGATGCAAAATAAAAAAAAATATGTCAAAGAAAAGTCGGTAATAACTTATTGACATGTATTTCCAGAAACGTTATAGTTTCATTCCCACTCTGAACTCGCTTTGAGATGTTTTGGATATGATTCTGGAGAAATATGACTGCCCCATTAACACTCATATCTAACTGAGTTCCACAGCTTAAAACAGCACTTAAAACCCCATCAAACGTCCGCATCTACCATCAAGGGTTTGATACACATTTATTACAAAAACAGAACACTTTTCCATAGCAAAAGGAAGTTAGAAATTTTCAAATCCACATTTTCATCTCCTTGTCTTCACTAAATCGCTAAAGCATGCATTCATGTTTTGGCTTTGTGCATGTGCAACTTGTTAGGCAATGCTCCTGTGTAACAATCTTTATCTGTTGCGTATGCATAAACTTGAGATGCTTTAGTGATCTTCAGTTTTAGAATATTCAGAGGAGCAATTATGTGATTATGTTGATTATTGGCTAAATTGACATTTTTGTGGTGGAGTATACCTTTAAATAATCTGAATAAACAGTTTCTCATATACATTGTTGTTTAATATTTTTGTATGCCATCATTGGTACAGCAAGAAACCCAAGCCTTCTTAAAAGTGTGATTTGCTGGTTGTGTCTGTACTAAAACAGACTTGTGTTAAATAATCAGGTTTGATCAAAATTGGGGCAAATGGTCTATCAATGTTTTGGGATTCTATATATGTTAAAGTTTTGGATGGCATGCTTAATTTTGTAGTTTTGTTACATGATTAATAATTTTTCATGTAACAAAACTACAAAAATTAAGCATGCCATCCAAAACTTTAAAATATATAGAATCCCAAAACATTGATAGACCATTTGTAGTTTTGTTACATGATTAATAATTTTTCATTTTTAAAAATCTACTGAAGTTATGTTCACACAGAAGGTTGAACTATGCAAGCCAACATGATAACATACATTATTGATGTTCTACAATAGTTTATTACTCAAGCTTCCTGTTCTTTTCTTTTTCTATTCTACATTTCTCCTGTTTCTGCCTTACATATATTTATCCACTTGGAGCAAAATTACATTTTCTCCAGGGTTACTGTCATATAAGCTTATTTCATAGCCAGGAAGCAGTGGGTGACACACAAAATACTGATGTATGGAAGGATGCATAAATGCCTGGGGATTTGGATAAACTATTGTGATTTATGCTGATATTAATGTTTGTTGTATAAATGTGTAGTGTAGTGTAACAGTGTACTTGTTCTGTGATGTGTTTATTAAAGGTTTGTGTGTTTTTTGAGCCGATTAATAGAGGAAGTTATAGTAGTAGTTTGAAAAAAGGGCTCTACCTCAGTTTAAAAAGTTACTAATATTACATTGTTACAATATTGCATCAGTTACTAAAATTACATAGTTAATTTCCTTAATATTTTATTATTGTTCCCTCATCAAAAACATGTCTCAAGTCATATTCAGATTAGTTCATGTATGTATTTTTAGTTTTTTTTCTTGGAGCTCAAAAGGTTCAATGGCTGTAGGAATGCTCATTGCCAGTTTCACCACTCACAGACCAATCAGACGAACTACTAACGGAATCTCAATGAAAAACTTCCTTGTGACTGTCCCGGAAATGTAAACGTAGTAGAACCGTGTCAGATAAACTATGAAAAGAATGTGTGTTTTTCGGTGTGTGTTTTGGCTTACCATAAAATGTATGTATTTTTATCAATTGATTTTCTGTGAGCCACAAGCAAAATACATCAAAAGCATGGCAGTGAACAGAAACCTGACAGATAGTCTAGAGCGGTCAAAGATGTATTATACATTATTAAAAAGGGAAAAACGTTTGAGTTGAATAATTTTAATACAGCTATTCTTTATCATTTATCAACATAATTTTATATAAAATTGTTACTGGTTTTCCTTTCTCTGTAACCCAATGTTCTTTAAATGTCTGATCGATTCCAATGAAAACTTTAAGTTTACTTTTCAAATGAGCTTTTTTTTAAGGTGCATTTGTTCTGTCACAAAAAAATGATTAGATGCTTTAGAAATGTCTTTTTATGTGGCAAAAAGTTGGACAGGTTCATACATTGCTCCTTGCAGGTATGCATCTGCTTAAATATGTGCAGTGTGAAATGATCGCTTCTCTCTTTTGAGTTGAAGTCAATTGTCAAAGTCAAAAAGCTTGGTGCAACTTTTCACAGCATTGAATAAAAGTGAATACTGCTCTTAGCAGAAAATCTAGGCAGGAACCAAAGGTGACCAGTCAAATTTTAGAGGTGGCCAGTGGCACCCACGCTATCACTCTGGATATGCCGCTAAAAAATTGCCTTCCGCACCTTAAAGTACAGATTGATTTTAAATCTGCAAATATGGCTAATGCTGGATGATATGAAGCTGAAGGCTCATTTCTGGCCTAAAGCTTCATCAAGGAGTTATTAGCGCTGGGATTAACCAACTTAGAGGTCGGTAATTGCACACTTCACTTCAGGAGCACACATATGAGGAGGGATTAGACTCTTATGAGCTGTCCATACAAGGATTCTGAACAAGCTAGCAGTAAAAAGACCACAGAATCTACCAACCTTAATAATTGAAGAGAGTGAGAGCTGTTTCTTAAAAGTGTTTCAGTGAAGATAATTTTTTTGATAAAACTAGGTTAACACCATTTGTACTGAATTTCCAAAGTGAACAATACCAAATGTACTACTATTCTATTAATGGATATTTAAGTAAATAATAATAAATAATTTAAATAATGATGATTATTGACTTTTATATTGGATGTCACAGTGGCGCTGTGGGTACCATGACTGTTTCACAGCAAGGTCACTGGTTAAAGCATCTGTTTGTCAGTTGGCATTTCTGTGTGGAGTTTAAATTTTCTCTCTGTGATCACATGAGTTTATCCGGGTGTTCCGGTTCCCCCCACAAGTCCAAAGACATGCGGTATTGGTGAATTGGGTAAACACAATTGTCTATAGAGTACGAGTATAAATGAGTGTGTAGATGTTTCCCAGTTGTTTCAGTTGTTTTCCCAGATGTTTCCCATTCGCTGCGTAAAACCTATGCCAGATAAGTTGGCGGTTCATTATGCTATGGCGACCCAGAAAGAGACAAAGCCGACAAGAAGATGGATAGATGGACTTGTATATTGCACTATTCTAGAAACTCAAAATGTGTTACATCTTAAAGAGATGTCTCTGACCGTGTGCAACATTTGCTTGGATGAGGTGACAGCTACTATTCTGCACCAGAACACTCACCACAAAGCTGCTAATGGTGAACAGCAAACATATGTAACCAATCAGGGTCATGCCGCTAAATGCTAGAGACACATGATGTCTATATAACTAAATAGTTTATTACTAAAAAGTATTATAAATATTATAATTAAATAATAATAATAATACTAATATAAAATAATATAATAATATTTATAATATTGTTCACTGTAATGTTTATTGTATATGGCAGCTTTATGTTAAATTAAGGTTGCTTTTCTAAATGTAAAAACCCATCAGCATACTACAACTTTTAGATTTACAAGTTGTGTATAAAAGCGCCTGGTTTGACAGGTTTTGCTGTCTCTAATTGAATGTCAGTTGAGAACATTTTTAAAGCACACAAAGGAACCAAACAAATATATACCTTTCCAAAGGTCACTCTGCACTTAGAAATTGTTCAACACAAAAACAGTCTCCATTCTCAACAAACCCTCATGCAAATAAAATCCAGACAAATAAATGAACAGCAGTCATGCATTTCATTTTTCAACTCGCTTTTTCTTGCACGCATATTGCAAAATCTCATTATCACAACAATTGCTTTTGTATGCTAATTACATTCTCCCTTGGCGAAGTGTATAGCTAAATTTGATTAGAGTGATATTCATTACAAGAGGTTAGTAAGATGTCAGGATGGCACATCTATTCATTTGCCTCTCTTACAGTAGTTGCTTTTTCTTTTATCATCATTTTTCCTTTTGATTAGCACTCTACTGTATTTCCACTAAGTTCGCTCATGAGAAAACCCCTACTGATGTGTCAAAATGCATTTAAACACATCTGAAATTACTTTAAAAAACTGCAACTCTAGATTATTGATCGATTCTTTAAAAGATTACACAATCTCCAAGGCTTTGGAGCATTTAAAATGCACAAGAGCTACATCTTTTAAGCAGCATGATGCTATTGCCTACTGTAGTGGTATAACCTTCATGTTTTGTGTGAGAATTCTGTCTCTGCTCATGGAAAAAATTAATGCAATTATATTTGATAACATGTTCTATGCCCCAGTGCTCTCAAGTTAAACTGGTTTGTTTCACGCTCCTTCTGACTGTCATCACGGTTATCTTTAGTACTGTTATTACGTTGAGCTGCTGTCAGAACTGTTGTAACCATTCCTCCCTCGGTGCTAGCTGTCAGAGCACTTAGATATCATAGCTATTATGAAATCTTATCTCAGTGTACTGATCGACAGATTATACATCAGTACAATCAGTCAGTGTAATTTTGAAAAATTCATAATAATGATAGTTTCTGCAGATGAAGCAATATACAAGGACACACAAACTATAATATTTCATTGGACAGTCGATAGATTTGATTACTCGTTATCTTGATGAGGCACAAAATGAATATCTGCGTTTAGGTTCTGACTATGCAGTGACGATATAACTTTAATGTTACACAACTTTAATGTTCAATCTAATAGCAATCGTGCTGTCAGCCAGCGCGTTTACTACTGATGGCAAATTGTTTTCATAGTAACAAGTGCGATTAACTAAGCAAGACTATCTTGACTAAACAAATTTCCCATGTGGGATTAGTGGTCATGTGCAAACATAGCAAAATTAAACTAGCAAGATCAATGATCTGGTAGTCAAAAAAGTCTGTTTTGTTGTGATTATTGCCAATGAGAAGACAGAGATGCTGTGTAAGATTTAAAAAAAGTTTTTTTTTAACTACAACTGCTTTATAATAACTGTGAGAGACTGGATTAAATATTTCCTTTTGCATAACACTGTGAACATTTTGCAAACAGAAGTTCTGTACTTAAATCTGCCAAGATTATTCTGTTTCACTAGCATTCATTAAACATTGCACAATAATATCACCATTTATTTGCTACTGTATAGCATGCACATTTCTGTCAGCTACAAACTGAAGTTTTTGCATTGTTTTTTATTTTTGGAAGTTATAAATCTATAATTTATTCTGAAATAATAACTTGCAGTCTTAACTCACACCCATTTGTTTGTGCAAAATGCCTCATTTTAGTTTTTTTAATGCATTGTTTTAATTGTATTGACAATTTCTTTATTTAATTTAGAAAATACTGGGATTGTTTCCATATATATTAATCATATATCAGAGCAATACATCAGACCATGTATTAATTTAACGGTTATTTCGGTATTGTGGTGTGTTTAATTTATAAAATATAATTGTCATTTTCATATGCCATTTTCCCTTTATTGAAATAGAACTAGAGAAAGCAAATTCAGGGAAAGAGATGCAAGTAAAACAACCTCCAACAGGCTTGAAATTTAAACTCTGAGCCAAAGAGCACCCGTTCTTTTGACTTCAGCTCCCTGTCTGCTATACCACACGCCATTCACAATTGTTCTCAAGCTTTATTTGTATATTTATTGTTATTCAAGATGAGAATAGACCACATTTATTTTCAGGGACCGGCCTTTGAGGTGTGGTGTATAAATACAACTAAATAATATAATACGACCTGCACGTAATCGGTGGTATTTTCTAAACATTACAATAAATGTGAATCCACTCTAGCTGTTTGCTAGTAGAGCGTCCCCTTAACAATAGTTTTGAGGGCTTCATCGCCTCATTCGAGAGCCGGTTGCTGCATTTTATGCAGAGTGGGCTTGGTGCGTGGGAATCTCCTTTCGAGATAAATTCATATTTTAAGTAGGATAGTTGTACGCTCTTACGCTGTCTCCTTGCTGGGCCTTTTCCCATGGTAAAGAAACTTTCTAAAGACGTTTGTTTTTTACTCATTTTGCGAGCTCCTGAGCTTAATTTCAGCAGTAGCCCATCACGTAATCGTCATCAAAAGTGACATTGAGGGATTTATCTAATAAAATCTGGTAATTTTTCTAAATAACACCTCATTCAGATTCCGAAAAATAAATAAAACGAAAGTAACGCAAGTTATTTATTCTTTCTGTGCGGCCCGGGACCAAATGACCCACGGACCGGTATCGGTCCGCGGCCCGGGGGTTGGGGACAGCTGTGTTATAGTACGAATTTATTTTAATGCTAATTTTATTTCAGTTTTTAAAATGTGTGCATTTTTTATTTGTATTAAAAACCTTGAATAAGCTGACTCACAGTACAATTTATTATAATTAAAATAGTTTATAATACAATTGACCTCAATAATGGCAAAATGAAAAGTTCTCCCCAAATTGTGACCTACATCCCGTATACTCTTTTACATGACCAGCTCGCTATCTTCAATCACAAGAAGAAGGGCTATTGATTATTCTGCAGATTAGTAAATCCACCAGAGGGGGAAGAGGGTTCTCATATAGAGCCCCAAAGCTCTGGAACAAACTCCCGGATGTTGTCCGGAGCTCAGCTACGCTCACAGAGTTCAAAACTAAATTAAAATCATATCTGTTTAAGCTAGCATTTAAATAATTGGTTATTGGTATTTGTCTAAACGGATATGGTGCCTGAGCACTATATACATACAAACTGTTGAAAAAACAATTTGGTTCAATGTGCCTATCTAACCTATCCTCATCATTTATCAGTCATTCTGCAGCTGATGCTGATCACCTATTTGTTGTCTGTGTTACAGTTTTCTAACCGTTGTTTTTTTAATTTGTTAGCTTCTGTTTTGTCTTCGTTTGTTTAGCTTTTTCAGGTGACACCCGGTGACCCGTTTGTTGATATATTAAGTTATATATATTAAGTTTGAATATTCTTTATGCTGGGGAGGTGACTAGCACCTGCCTCAGTCAGTGAGGATCCCAGTGACCTCACAGAGGGAATTCCTATTTACTCTAACTGATCCTCAATAGAACTTTGTGAAGATGCTTTGAAAGCAACTGCTAAAGGAGCGCTATATAAAAACTTGATTGATGATGCATTATGAAACAAACTTTACTTACAGCGCTTACATACAAGAAGTAGTTTTGATTTTATCTGCTTTTTGTCTATGTCAAGACATGAAGTTCCTCAAATTAGATTTGGGAGGATCATGACGAATAATTGGGACCACTAAAACAGCCAGCCCTGATTGGATCATTAACTAGCCCAGTATGTAAGCTGAACAAACCTTTCCTCATTCTATGACTAACACAGCTTTCCCCACCACTTCTCCTTCACCACTCCTTAATGGCATGGTATTTAAACTTAATTGATACATTGTTAAGTGGTGAAGACATTTCAATAGAATTGATATGGTGAAAACATTTTACTTTTTTAAACAAATATCCATTTAAGTTTAACTCCGAAAGACGGAATAAGTAAGTCAATTGAGAATAACTGAAACACTAAGGTAATCTAAAATTGTATTTAATAATATAGACTAAATTATCCATGAAAAAAATAGAGAACATTTTTTTTTAAATCAAAGATCAAAAACCATCTTTCCACCTTCTTCCTCCATTGCTGATGCAACCCGACTGAGTGACATGTGGAAATCACACACACATATCCTCATTGGTAACAGGTGCAGCAGGCTTCAGTTTATTTTAATCTGAGAGTGCTCAATATGGGACTGGGATCTCCAGAAAACCACAACACTGCACATCATCTCACTTGGATTGCTACACTACACATAAATGTCTGATTATCCAGCACAACACCATTACCTCTCTCCTCAAATTGCTTTTAATCATCCAAGAGGTGGACTAATACCCCAATGCCCCATTCTTTTCAAGGTCATTGTTTCGATTCAGGTCAATGTGAGAATTGTTTTGGAGACTTGAGCTGCTATCTTGATTGGAGATAGCGTTTTTGAAAGAGATTGCTAAGGTTGCATTTAATATTCAATATGCACAACACCCTCCCATAAAAGAGTTTGCACATTCATAGCCAAGAAAGCATCCAGACACTGGTTAGACAAAGCCCTTAAGGAGCCAGAGTGGTAAGGACTTTCCATATATGGGGAATATTTTCAATTCTATATTGTTGGTACCTACTGGTTAAACCACTAACCCCCCAACACACACACACACACACACACACGCACGCACACACACACAGACGCACTCACACACGCACACAGACGCACTCACACACGCACGCTCACAGTTCCTGGTTTAATTTGTGAGGTTAACTGATTGATTATGTTTATTTCCCTAGATAGCTTAAGGATGGAAGCAGTTTTTAAGACATTATTGCATAATATATGAACCTTCATGTGTTTCACCTAGTTTACACACTATCTCCTCTACTTCTTTGCAGAAGCAAGTTCCCCCATAATTGGTTTGGCAAGAAGACTCAGAAACCTGTTCCAACAAACAGTTTTGGTCCCTTATGTCCTTCATCCCTTGAAATCTGTTTCTCTGGAAGATAAGACCTTTTCTTGGATTAGGAGACAAGGAAGAACCCTCCAGAACAAGCTGTCAGAAGCAAGCATGCAGAAAAGCTTTGATGGGATTTTGGCCAAACGTAGAAGTGTCTTCAATCGATGAAGAAAAAAAAAGTTAAGTGTTTAAATTGCTACAAACTTAAGTAATGTAAAGCATATCATTACAGATACTGTATGCTGATGAAAGAGAAGGAGAGACAAAAAAGCTTTCTTCATTATATCATGCTTCAGACTGATTGCTAATTGTTGCCTGCTCAGTTGTCCTAACCCATGAGCATCAATGGATAATTACAGACCCTCAAATAACATGCTGCTTCAATCCCTGTGAAGCTAGTGTCCAGCAGCACCTTACTCAGTTCACGTCTGCAAAACAAACTATTATTCACTTTGAATGTCTAAGAGGCAGAGTAATAAAAAATGTGCTGATGAGGAAGTCAACAACTTCTTGTGAAAATCAGAGCCTTGTGGTCCATTATTAAGTTGTTTAATTAGGCATTTAGATCCAAGTAAATCTGCCTCGTAATTAAAGTTGCCTCGTGTTTAATAACCAGACAACTGCAGCATCTCTACATGAAAATTTCAAGAAGGCTTGTGTTTAAACTGTCATTATATAGTCACACAAATCTGGTCAGTTATTGTAATAAACAAGTTAATTATTTTACTAAAGAATTCAAGTTAGCACATTTATTTTTTAGTAAATGACATTTTCCCAACTACATTTTGTAACTAGATTCAGGAGGAATCATCCAACTTCTTTGAAGGTCTTCCTTCAGACGGCTTGGTTAGGTTTACATTATTAAACCTGTTTTCCGACACCAGACAATTTTATGTAACATTTATGCAACTGTTAGAACACAATTGAAATACTGCAACTGACTTTTTATCTTTTCTAAACATCGCCAGATAAGATTTTCTTGAATTAAAATTAGCAGAATAGACTTCCAAACTTTATGCATCTGTCTTTAGACACTAAATCAAATAAATTCAATTTAAATAACAATGTTTTTGACACAATAATGTCATTTTAAAATTGCTGCTATGTTCCCATTTACCTGTTTTTATTACTTTAAGCAGTAGTATGGTTACAAGATTACACAGTGGCAAGATTAAACTGTGAATGCCTGCATTATTGCTCTCACACACTGTATTTATGTATTACAATATAGATAAATTTTTCTGTGTCATAAAATTGTTGAGAGCCATCTGAAACTAATAGATTAAGACAGTGATTATCTCAAATACAAAAATATTTTCACAAACTAGCTGAATACAACTATACTAAGCATTTTCAGCATACCAGTTAAGTTAATATTAAAATACTAAAACAGCTGGATAAATCACAATAAAAATTGTATTTTATGGGCCAAAGCAAAGCAATAAGGCAAAGCAAAAATAACAACTTTACATTATACTCTCTTGATTCATCTTCTTATGTCTTAATTTTCTACCAGAAGGATTAATGTTTTGTAGTTCGGTCTCCCTCTCGTGTCCAATACTGTGAACAAGTATTGGATGGGAGTCAGAAGTATTGGATGAGACTTACTGTTAGGTTACTGTAAGTGGACATTTGGACAGGTGTAGATTTTCATCTCCATACCATTGTGCCATTGCAAACTAGGGCCAGATCAGGTTGTGCCCCAAGCATTTGATTAGTTTGCCTGTTGATAACAGATGCCTCTGGCTATCAGTGACAACTTGTGTAATCTTGTAAACTTTAATCAAGTAAACTTGTGAACTTTAAATTTAAAATAAACATAGATTGAAATGGAGGTCCAAAATATAACAATTGCTCAAAAATTTTATTTGTTCAGTATGGGGTAATAAAGTCTATTAATATTACTCTATTCAAAACAACAAAAATTGAATTAACACTGAAGAAACAATACAGTGCGGTCATATAACTGCATCCACCGTGACTATTCACTGAATCTGAGAGTGTGAGAGATGAGAGAGTCATCTGAGAATTAGATCTGTTCCTGAGATCCTTCCTAAATACTCAGCACACCGGCTACAAAGACCTGCCCCTGGCTAACAGGATTTCTCTCCATGAGAGTTATTTTATCATGACTCAGTCAGTATTAGAGCAGGATTAAACCTGTTTGAAGATAAAGCTTTTGACAGTAGATAGAGAGTGACTGAGAAAAACACCTCAATGGCAATGAAGTGCAGGGCAGGTCAGCGATAAATCCAAAACTAATACAATATTGGATGTTATTTCTTCAATCAAACTCAAAGGATGAGTTGTACTCACCAAATCCCTGCCATTAAAATGATCTTTACTAAAGGTGTATACATGTCTGAACTCTCTTTATATGTTTTAAACTAAACTAAAAAGCGATTTCAGTTTCCCACTTTAAAATACATTGTATTTGTTGAGTATTTTCATCATGATGGTTGAAATGGATGGAAGAAAATGGCATTTTCCACCTTTTCATTATATGACAACGTACCTGTAAAATAAAAGAAATATAGGGATTAAAAAGATGTTTGATTAAACTACAGTGTAAATCAGCAGTTTAAACAACAAGCTTTTTTTTTTACAAAGATGCCCTTTACTTAAAAATGAGTACATAATCTGAAAAGCAAAGCTTAAAAAAAAGGTGTGTGTGTGTGGGGGGGGGGTTATACTAGTATTCATAATTTGTCATTGTCTCCAATTTAAATACAACTTGTTCATCATAGATAATCTAACTTAAAAAATGTTTTGTACCTGAAAAAAACTGTCTATGTCAATGGGCAAGCAACAAATAAAGTCTGCTGCAACGTATTCAATGCATTATCTTTATGTTTCAACCCCAAAATGTATAATGTTTTCCAAATTTGTTTCATATTGTCCAGTCAATTTGAGCACTTCTGATTGTGAGTTTGAAACAGAAACCAAGCAAATGAAACACATTTTTAAACTCAGATTTAGCTTTATTCACTCTTTAGTTAATATAGATCGTTTAAAAAACTGACAGCATCTATAAAGTGTATATTTACTCTACAACATTAATGCTTAAAAAAATATGTAATTATGTTGTCCTCACTGAAGTGTGGAGCTTCTAACTCTGTACTCATGAAGCCAAATGTGTGGCATCGGTAATGAGAGGGGATGGAGAGAGGAAGAGATTATTTATCCGTTATTGTGCTTAATCAAACTCTTATGCAACTTTAACAAGCAGATAATTAACCCTGAGCAGCTGAAAATAACTCAGAGGTGCATTATTAATGCAAGACATATTACATTCATTAGCCCACGAGCAGTGCCGCGTGAAAGTTTCCACGCAAGAATCTCCCAGAACAACAAGAAAAGGAAAGGAGAGAGAGAGAGGTAGGAAAGAGAAACAGAATGAGAGAGCTTCACTGATTAGCGAATGAGATAACTTGTTCTGTAAAAAATATGTCAAGTTACTTTCTTTACTTTATGTTTTTTTTTGTTACTTAAGATGCTTAGAAGGTTGTATAAATGCTAAAAGGATAGCTCACCTTGACCAACGTTTAGTTATTTCAGAAAAGTTTAAATGTTACTACTTTATGTAGCTTTATATTTGATTGTGTCATAGTTTGAAAGCAATAAAAAACACTAAAAACATATTAGGAGACTTATGTAACAAAGGCTTGACAAAATATTTCGATAAATAAAAACATTTTCAAAATATTTAGAAAATATTTAGTAGTTGACAAAATATTTACATAAATAAATCTGGATTGAAATGTTCTCTTTCGTCTGCTTTCCCTTGAAAAAGCTCGATCTTAAAATGTGTTCATCTTATTTGTTTACTAAATTATGCAAAAATCTGCTTTATTTAAATCAAGATAAAACCATAGCAATGCATTTAAAACAGCACAAAAACTTAATCGCACAGACTTTCATGTTAATGAGTCAGCTTTTCACAGATCACAACAGACCACATTAAAGTTTACGCCAAAGGTAAAAAACTGTATCAACAGTCACAAGGGCAAAGATCAGAATGTGTCAGTGTTTGTTCTTACACAAGCACACTGCATTTCTCTTGACTTTCTTACATTCTTCTTGCATCATCTGTGAATCCTCATCTTCCAGCATCTCTATTGCTGAGCGTTCCTTCCTCTTCTTACATCTGCGCACACTGTCACTGTATATTTTCTCAACACAATCTATGCATGCTGTGAATTTCAGGCTTGTTTGGCTCAGTTAGAACTTCCATTGATCAGTCGAAGCGTTTTAATGCCTGCTTCACTTGTCATGTTTCTATGCTTAGTTTTGTCTTGCATTATAAACTGATGAAAGAGCATTTCCTTCAATGTATTCAGAACATTTTGTTATTCTGTTTGCAATTTGTAGCTGTAATCATTTCCAGGAATTAACATTATTCACTTACTCTTGCCTTGTTTAGTTTCACTAACTCTTCATGTCTACCTGACCTCTGTCTATGTAAACAAGTTTCTACTTTCGAGGCTTGACATCATGTATTTGTAATCAAGAAGTTTAATATGGAAATGTTCACAGTTATCTAATGCAAACCATTCAATAATTTAGTAACAAAAAGTACAGCAAAGTTGTAAGAGGTGCTAATGTTTGTAGTCACATCATGAATAAAACCTTTCTGAACGGTCCCAGCAGGATTTAAACTGAAGGAAAGTAAAGAGATTGACAGACGAAGCTAACTGGGAAGGGCTTCCATAACTTTGCAAATGTATGGATTTTAATGGTGAGTACGGCGTTGAGCAGATGTCTAAAGCTAAAGAACACTTTGACCCCAACATGGTGGATATAAAAGTGCTACTTCAACTGGTGAGTATAATTATGACTTGCCACAATCGTCCG
Source organism: Danionella dracula (assembly GCA_900490495.1). Classification (NCBI taxonomy): domain Eukaryota; kingdom Metazoa; phylum Chordata; class Actinopteri; order Cypriniformes; family Danionidae; genus Danionella; species Danionella dracula. The sequence goes on along the minus strand of UELW01000778.1, from coordinate 11,032,936 downwards.
GGATTTTATTAATGTAGGAATTGTACCCTTGCCTACAATAGCCTGAAAATGAACATTTTTATCGTCCACCATAAGGGTAGTCGATGACAATCAAGGGAGATAATGCCGGGAACTGGTGGCATTGTATTTATAACTTTGTGAACTTTATTGCTTTAAAGGAGCCTTGTGGACGGAAGGTACGTTACATTGAAAGAATAAGAGAAGAATTTGCTGTATTATTACTTTTTTTACGACACTATTGTTTGAGTTTATTGGGAACTACAGATTTTCCCTTAAAAATTAGAGGCTTGATTTCTTTTGAATGGAATTTTAATGGAAAACCTAACTAAGAACATTTTGCAGAATGAAATGACAAACAAAAAAGGGAGTAATAGTAGATTTTTTTAATGAGATAAAACTTTGATACAAATATAAGTGTTATGTAAAAACATAAATATGAAAATATGTTACAGTAAAAAATATAAATCTGAACAAATACGAAAATGAAAAATAAAAAGTTAAGACAAAATAAATAAAAAAAAACAACTAATTGCACATTTTGCAACTAGAAGAAAAGAAAATCAAAGCAGATTTTTTTGCAGAAAAAAAGAAAATACATGAAAGAGTAAAAAATACAAACAAAAAAAGTGGGAAATGCAAAGATATAACGGAGACTGAATTCATGATCTTGAAAGTTTTGTGCTATACAATATTAGACTTATGAGAAAAAAACTGATGAATTTACAGATGGATGCATTGAACAAACTATCACAACCAATACAAAAGAGTACATTAGTTAATAAATTAAAGCCAGTCTAGATAAAATAATCTACGTAAACATTATGTTTAAATAAAACAGAACTGAAACTGTGAATGCTATAGTTTTTTTTTTTTAAGGAGCTTTGATGTCATTAAATATACTTGTGCTGGCAGCTGTTCTACATAAAGTCAAAACGGTTGAAAGCAGCATAGTGAAGGTTAAGTGAAGTCAATCAACCCCTACAGGGTCTTCTAACTCACTGACTGAAGTGTTTGATTGGTTAGGCGAGCTGTCAGTATGACATGAGAGAGCATTTATAATCACAGTATCCCTGGTCTGGCTGTAAAGTGTCCTGCTCATTTAGCCCAGAGTACAGAGTCATTAATTAATAAGAGATGACATTAATAATTCATTGTAGATTGAATTGGAACAGTTGAAAGCATTAGGAAAAGATAGATTTTTTCAACAAAGGTTAAGAATTTAGTGAATTGAGATGCAAACAGCCTGAATGAATCATATCAGATCAGTGGAAAGGTTAATTGATCTTTTACAGGCCAAAACTGTTCAGCGGCTATTGTTTTATTTGACCTGTTGAAATTGTATAGGAGATTTGTAATGGAGAGTGACTTCAGACTACAGATGTTAAGAAAAACTCAGTGGGGTGATGAGTTTCTTCTCCACCAATAATCAGTCTATTTATGGTCTAATATTTAGACATTATTTAGATGAAACCTTTCTAATAAAACAGATGCTGGAGATAGAAGACAGAGCTATGGGTTTGGGTTAATATGGGAGGCAGGTTCAGGGATTGCTTGGAGAGCTTTGAGTGACACTGGCCTGTCAATCTCCTCAATTGAGTTTCTCCTATGTGCGCTCTCCCAACTAGTGGCTCCTATGTGTTTGTTTTTACCAAGAGGGAGAACTGGGGATGGCAGACCCGAGTCGGTCGAAGCAGCATGAACCATAAGGAATGGGGGCCCCAGAGTGATGGGGCTAAACATGCCTGCACTAGGGGTCCCTGGGGTAGAGAGGCACGAGCCAGGAGAAGTGCTGGGGTAGAGGTGGCAAGAACCAATCACGGCAAGATCCAACTCAAATTCAAATCAAATGAAATCCAAGAGAGGAGGAGGTGTGACGTGGATGAAAGCTCTGTTTAGGAAGAAGGCTATGTGTCTGTGGGTTTAAAGTAAATTTTAGTGAGGATGGTTTTGGCATGCGGAGGAGTCTGAAAAAAACTGTGTCTAGAAAATTGATGTAGGAGGAGTTATGGTCAGATTTTAAGGTGATGGAATTGTGGAGCGAGTTGACAATTTGGATAAAAGTGTTGAAGGAGTACTCAACGTGAGTCCAGACCCCAAAGATGTCATCCAGAAAGAGAAAGTAGAGGGACAGCCGATGGGGGAGTTTTGGGAAAAGGGTCCGTTCCCACTCAGCCATATAGATATTTGCATATGGACTGCCGGTTTGATGATGAGTGTGGGATTATGTGCAAGTTATGTGCAAGTTGCTGCAAGGATAGCCTTCGATCAGAAGTCGATTGTCGGTTTCTGAATATATATGGTGTTGGATAGCAGATTGAGTGTTGATGTGTATGAGTTTACGTATTGGCGCGTAAATGAGATGGGTGGGGGGTTCCAAGTGGATTTTGCCGTGAAGGGGAGGTAAGGAGTGGAGTAGGAGAAGTAATCAAGAATTTAAAATGTTCTGTTGTAGGCCTGGATGTCCAGTTGGAGGTCCCTCTGTCCGAGGCCCCTCGGCGTCGGGATGAACTTGAGCCCCTTGCCGAAAAGCTCCTCCTGTGAATCGGATAACTGGACATTTTTGGTGAGGTTGAGAATGTTATTGATAATTTTGCAGTTCAATTGACTGGTCCTAGTAGTTTAACTGGTTGAACCAATAGTCGAGTATGTTTTGGACTGTGGTCGGTGTCCAGAGAATCCCGTCCTCCTGGACCCTAAATCTAATTGGGGAGAGCTCATTTGGAAAACAAAATGGTGTATTCGATAATCTGATTGAGTTCCCCCAGGTTCCATTGCTCCTATCGAGTAAGGTGAGTGGAAAAGTTAATGCAAGGTGTGTAAATTGTGGCTAATGGGAAGACTTTGGCCGCTGCTCTCCACCTCTCCAAAAGCTGTTTTTAAGCGATTTGTTGGACAAGTTGGTCCTTATTATTTAAACCCACTGACAAGATGACATATTGGACCCACTAGTAGAGGAACGAAAAATGCCATAGGTTGACCCCCCAGGGACCATTGGCCCACCTGATCTTTAGACTGAGGAGAGGATTCAGATGGATCTTGATCTGGCATCTTGATAGATTGCAGACAGACTTCCTTCATCATATTCTCCTCAGCAGAAGGCTGGCTTTCCAGAGCAGGCTGGGCCAACAGAGTTATAGAATTTGGAAGGTCTGGGCACACAACATTGCTGTATGTGCGAACCGGACCTCCTGTGGTGGATGGTGGAGATGTACGGGTGACAAGAGAAATTGATGCTGAATGAACCAAAACCCCATGTGATATGGGGAACAGGGTCTACAGATGCTGCCCCCACGACACAGGTTCCCGTTCAACTGGTTTGTGAACAAAGAAGAATTTGACAAAACTGCACTTTCCCAACTGTTTAGTGTTCATTGAAACATACACACTACAAGTTCAACAGTCACTGTGCATCAAACTCACTACATGTTAATGTGCTAAACCTGCGCCTCAAATAATAAAGTAAAGATCACAACCAGATCTTCTATTGGCATTTTATTGAATTTGTCACAAAACATTAGTTCATAAAACAGTACACCTACATTAGAAATCATTCATTCATTCATCTTCATGTCGCCTTTATTCCCTTTCGTGGTCGCCACAGCGGAATGGACCGCCAACTCTATGACATATGTTTTACGCGGCAGATGCCCTTCCAGCCGCAACCCATCGCTGGGAAACATTCACACACTCATTCACACGTTAACACTATGGACAATTGTTTTTACTCAATTCACTTATAGCGCTTTGGACTTGTGGGGAAACCGGAGCACCCGGAGAAAACCCACATGATCACGGGGAGAACATGCAAACTCCACACAGAAATGCCACTTGACCCAGCCGAGCCTAGAACCAGCGACCTTCTTGCTGTGAGACGACCGTGCTACCCACTACGCTATACATTAGAAATCATTCAGTCAAAAAAATAAGTACATCTTATTTAGGGTACACCACTTCAAACCAGTCCTAACCAATTCTGTGAACATTCCCCTGAGTTCTAATGATCTTCACCTGTGTCATCATCATCAAGCACATTATATAAACTCATCTTCTCTGTTCACTCGCTGGCCGGTATTGAAGTCTGATGGTTGTCGCCTTCCTAGCTCCCACATCTTCTCCTCTTCCCCTCTTCCATGGATGTTCCTTTAGAGTCTTCATATGCAATGCACTGATAAAGGGAAGTGTCTTTACTCATCTTACAGTCATCACGGATCTGTGTTCACTCTCACCAGCTCTCTGCCTTATCGCCAACCATGGGGGTTTGGATGCTAACCACTTCCATTCCTCTCACCGTGTCAACCAGGCTAACGCTCGTGTGGAGTTTTCCCGGAGGCCCCCCCATGAACTGTGCTTGATAGAGCGAACCTCTGCTTGTATGTTTACTTTATTGGTTGTCTTAAATAAACCTTGTAAAACGAGATCACCTCAGTCTTCCTTGTCTCTAGCGTGAAAAAAGGTACAGTTACATCACGCTTAGCCGGTGTTTGTCGATTATAGTTTTAAAGCAATCTCAAGTTAATTAAGTGCCGCTCGTTGTGTTTGTTTTTGCTGTATTCGGACTAACAGGAGAGTGTTGGTCAGTAGGGGTGTGTCGAAAGCATGTCTGTGGGAGGGGACAGCATAAACAGCATATTCTGCTGAGCAAAAAAATGCGAGGTGATTCAAAGACGTTTTTATTTATGAAAATATTGCATTTTGAAAGTTATTAACAGTTCAGCGCTAGTTTAGAGGGCTCAAATATTTATTCTAAGTGCTGTAAAAAGGGCATAACTTGGGGTATTTAAAGTAAAAAGTTGGCTAACTAAAACTTAACTAACAATTTTTTTTGTTATCATTTGATTTGATAAATCCCAGCCTGTCATTTAATGAAACTCAAGTGGCTATTGTTGCTGGCTAAATTGTTTGATTTATCTTGGAATAAAAATTTACGGTAATTTTAAAGGTAATTACATAACTACACTGAAAATGTTGTTGTATCGCACATTTTAGAATACCATAGAATCGAATAAGGCTTTTATTGGTCACTACACTGTTACAGGCCGCAAAATTGGACCCCTACGACCAAGATAGACATTACATTACAGGGGAGCAGACAGGTCAGTAAGGTAGCAAATGAAAAAAGGAAATATACAACAGGAAAGGTGGCTGAAAAAAAAACATTCCCTTCTCACCGTACTTCAGTCAGAGCAGTGTGAGATTGGGAGAGAAAAAATCCATAGCAACAAGCACATTCAACACATTTACGTAGACATAACATCACATCATCATGGGAACAGGGGAAGTAGAGATAGATTCAGTCACAAGCAGGAGACATCGGAGCAACGTACCGTGGTGCACAGACTGGGGTTAAAGCACAGAAGGCGGTAGTGTCCTTTAGGAGTTCAGAGCTTCTGTTCTCTGGAAGAAGTTCTCTTGGCTCCAGCAACAGCCTAGCCAAGGCTGTCCTGGAGGAATGGGGAGCCGAAAAAAGATTGAATTTGAATTTGGATCTGCCAATTTCACAGATCTCTACCGCCGTTTCAATCTAACCGATCAGCTTAGTGGGGTTTTAAGCTTCCTTGACCACTTTTAACAATCGCTGATACCCCAAAGCTCCACATAATCCCATCAGCAAAAACTCTGTGATCAGAGCTCCAAATAAGTAGCGATCCTCAATATCCTCCACGGACAGAGCGGCCAGGCACACGACGCGCCACTTCTCCCATCTGCCCATCGTGTAGGCAGCTGCAAATGTTCCCTCAGGACAGGTGGGTTTCACCGAACCCGAGCTTCTCGTTGAGAAGCTTTAATGTCTTTTGTGTAATACAGTTTTATTCTGTTGCATTTATGCAGTATTTTTATAATTGTTGAACTAGACACAAAACCATTTGATTTAGTTGCATGTAAAATCTGCCTTGGTTAAACACACAACTATACATTCAAGTACGTGAGGGTTGAAGTAAGGCTGCCTGAAGCTTTGTGATTGGTTAAAGGTCAGTCTGGAAGCATGTGTAAATGGAAAAATTTTAATTAGGACCCTAAAGCTAGAAGATATTAATGGGTCAGAAGGGTTTACGCTGCGGCACTGACCCGGTCTCAACCTTACATCTAAAATATATCTGCCCACCGGTTGTACCAGAGTGTCACAGAACAGCTGTCAAACAATTCATCATGCACCTCCATCTGTTACACTGGAATCAACTGGAGAGCCATAGAAAAAAGCCAGCAGGCGACAACATAGCCAAAGTGCTTTCAGAGGCTGACAGTTTCACTTTCCAGCCTATTAAAACAGACTCAATGGTACATTTACATTTAATATGGTTAAACTATAACACACTATAGTTAAATCCATTTTAGACACACATTCTGTGAAAGTATTTATTTAATTTGCTTTAAGCCATTTTAGACTTAAAATGTATCTATTAGAATAAATGTGAAGTTATGTCTTCACTCTTTTAAAACATATTTGTTCTGTTGAACATCACAGGAAGAAGTCTTTTGAGGACTTGCAGCTTCCTTCCATTCACTTTTTTTAATCCAAAACATTTATTTGTATTTATTTGACATTTAGTGGATGTAGTGTTGGAGAAATGCTAGAGATCTTTATTGGTTTTAGAGCAGTTTGCGACTAACTGGCAAAGGAATACACACATGCACAGTACAGCAAAGCAGGCTAGTCTATGCCTTACAATCCCTACAGCATTAGAAATGAATTTCAGTTTCAGCATTTTGTATGATCTGGTGCTTCTTTTTCCAGAAAATAAAATGGGAAAATAAAATGGGAAAATGCTCTGGAGAAAGTGATGGTGAAATAATAGAGAAGACTTGTAGGCTATTCGAGAGCAAGAGCCTCTGTACATTCGATGGCAGCTGCTTTGAAGAGACGCTGGAGTAAAAAGCTTTACAGACAGGCTGTGCTGTCAGCAAGCATGCGGACATCAGCCGAAAGTGCCACACTATGGCATGAACAAGCTTTATAAGTGTCCAACCAAACACAGGAATCACTGTCATGGCTGACATCTGGTCAGTGTTTTTCCCATGTTTTGTGTAGCTCTTCTGAGTGGAATACCCTGCTATTACTCAACTGCAAAAGTATGACAAAACAGAAATTCCAAAATCTCTGAGGGAATGAGAAAATAAAGAAATAATCATCTTTAATTCAATGCTGCTTAATTTTTAAATGCAACTCAAATGTAAATTTAAGGTGCGCAAATAAAGACCTGCACTACATGTTTTGCTTGTAACTTCTCATGTCTGCTCTGTCAATTAAAAATTTGAAGATAAACACATTAAAGGGGAGGTTAACAAGAACCAAATGAAATGATAAAAAAAAAATTAATGTCCTTAAAAATATTCAACAACTTTTGTTTTGTTTTTGTATTTAACTGTTGAAGAAACAAATTGTTAAGTAAATATTTCTAGTCTTAAACAATAGTTTAACTGGGCATCACGTTGGTGCTGTGGGTTGCACAGTCGTCTTACAACAAAAAGGTCGCTGGTTCGAGCCTCGGCTGGGTCAGGTGGCATTTCTGTGTGGAATTTGCATGCTCTCCCTGTGATCGAGTGGGTTTACTCCGGATGCTTCGGTTTCCCCCACAAGTACTAAGAACAAGTGAATTTTCCATAGTTTGTGAGTGTGAATGAATTTGTGTGGATGTTTCCCAATGATGAGTTGCGGCTGGAAAGGCATCCGCTGCGTAAAACATATGCCAGATGAGTTGGCGGTTCATTCCACTGTGGCAACCCCTGAAAAGGGACTAATCCAGCAATGGATGGTTTATTTAACTTTTTTGAGGAAAGTAAAATGTCATGTTGGAATACAATATTGCCTTTTCAGAACTGAAAGAAAAAAAGAAAAACCTAAATATCACAGCAAAGAAATTCTGTCTTTTTTATGGAGATGCATCCGTATATCGTTCTAACGGATGAATTTGAGCCTTGACCAGGTGTCTTGAACTAATCAGACTAACATCTGTAATTTTGCAACTTTGAATGTTTAATGTAACATTTATCTCTCTATTTTAATATGTGTTAAAATATGCCACAATCTGTTGGATACAACTTCTTAATGAAAATGAGACAGGACTCAACAGACATTTGTTCATCCTTGAATAAGCGCATTCATTAACATTCTGCTCTCCAGGCTCATTAATGAGAAAACAGCATAATAAACACACTAATTATGAGCTGACGTGAGGAGATCACGCATGCACAACCGAATTTCTCTTGCGTCTCACTTCTCTCATCTTTTAGAAATGGACGGTCTTTGGTATAATTCTTTAAGAAGGTTGTCCATGATGCCTTAAAGGTTAAACTGTGTGCCCATTTAAAACGGTCCACTCAGAATAGTTTATGAGGGCACCTTGGACCTTAATAAAATGCTAAGAGAGATTGAGGACATTCCAAGCCAGTGTGGAAATCAGCCAAAGATTTCATTAAGAAACAACCGCCATGTTCTGATTCCTTCAGCCCCATGCTGTCAGTTTATGTCATCCCAATAAATTATAAGGGCAAAAAAATGCAATTACTTCCGAGCACATTTTTGTGAACTTTTGTAGGGAAAATATATATTAGTAGATAATAAATGAATGGATATAAAGAAGACAAGCCACAAGCAATGTTTTCTATAAAATACACTGTACTTGACAAATAATAAACATGTTTTTTAACATGCAAAATCAAATGTAATATTTCTGTCAGGTGTAGTACATTTCTAAGCCAGTTATCAAAACCTGTAGATTTGGCATCATAGATCTACGTCAAAAGAAGGCAAATTTTGGAAACAGCAGATTATTAAGCAAGAAATGTAACACTTAAGAATGAGTCACATGACACAATTCCCTGAGATCAGAGCAAGCAATGACATTATTGAGTAAGCACATGAATACTGTGAACAAGACAATTTTCTATAAGATACTTGAAGAAATATTATCTTTTATTGACTTTACATGATTGTACATGCTTACGTTTCATCTAGATGGAATAATAGAGGACTTTTTCTGCTGTCTTCCAAAAAGAGCGCTTTCAAGGCATCAGTTGGTCCAGAAGTGATTGGCACCAGAATATTGACATATATTGACTTTGAATGTACAAGTCTCTCTATTTTCTCAGGTCTTAATTCCCCCAAAATCCTTCTGGGGCTCTGCATCCAGACGAAGAACCATGTTATTAACAAAGGGCAATGGCTCAAAAGTGGTTTTCCGTTAGTAGAACTCATAGATGGAATGGTGCTACTATGAGAGATCCTAGAAGCCCCTACACATGTCATAAACATATTTGTATCAGCATGTATTTAAAAATTTGTTGGTTTGATTTGGAAAGTTTGCAGGTCGGATTCTTTCTTTCCTTAAATATAGTTTTTAACGAATTGAATTCTGTATAGTATTTTTGAGAATTTTTTTTTCGACAAAAACTGTACATATTTTATAATGCCATATAATTACATCTTCTTATTTGCTTTACTTACTCACTAATGACAATGATCTGTTGTGGGCGTACCAGGCAAATGATAGAAAATACAACATAATGAACTTTTTATATTACAAAGAAGTATGTGAATACCACAAGAGATGAATAACAACTAACTATTTTTTTTACAAACAGTTCAAAAATAAGAGAACGTTCATAGGACCACAAAGCATTTTGTGTCAGACTCTGTAATTGAACATGTTGGTACTTTCTGTCTCACTGCGACACCAAAAATTGTATTCTTTGAGCTGGAAATTGGAGGGAGCACACAGAAAAACTTTACATCTGAGACATTTTTAATTTTTACAAACTTTTTCTGAGCTATGATGCTATATGCATTTTGCTATTTTTACATACTGTTATAAAATTAGATGTGACATCACAAGGGATTACTTTGTATATGGAATATTACTCACAGCACTTTTACCTACCCCAGGATACAGAGACAGGAATCCAGTGCTCTTGATTCATTTATAACAAATTAAACTTTGTAACAGCTTCATTAGCTTTTCCACTACTCTTGAGTTCACAAATTAGAAGCTACAAAAATACTGAAAAAAGAGAAGACTGTACTCTGAAAATCACTAAATTCTAGATTATATTATTATTATTGTTATTATATTATTACATTATATTCCTTTTATTTGTTTTTCAGTCTTATGGTCATTTAAAAATGATACTGTTAACAAAAAAAATATATACATTAGTACTCAAATATAAAACAAAACAAATCCAAAATTGATTGTAGGCGACAAAAAGAAGAAAGTAATCACAACCAAATAAAAAAAGGAATCTTCTTGGACAGCATAGGAATGAGGGCCGGGTTTCTAATCAATGAGTGGCTCACAGTCTCTGTTTTGATTGGTTTCCATGTCAGTTACTGCAGTTCACTTGCGACAGCGACTAAGGTCATCCTGCCTTGATGGAGACATTAAACTGAAAGTGTTTTCTCTGTAATGAAGGAGGCTGACATACAGCTCATAACACCATTGCCTTCTTCTCCTCCTATGATTTTCTCTCTATCCCTCTCTGTTCATTCCACTTTAATTATCTGTGATGATAACACGAGCATCTGCAGCAGTGTTTTCTGCCTCTTCATCTTAATGAGCAATCAAAACCTCGTCTGCAATGCGCCGATCTTTAATTGTCGTGGGTAGGAACGACTTGTTTGAAGTGTCTCTAGTAATAGAAAACATTTAAGGAACGAGGGATGAAATGGACAGTGTGTTCTGTGCCAAAGAAGCTTAACCGAAACACACCTGTCAGTCAAGATACGCCTATATAAACAACACTATCTTGTTAAATTAAATACGAAAATAAATAGACCACTGCAATAAAAAATAGACAAAGCTATAAGAATAAAACCGATTATTTATAATGTTCTAAGTCAATCATTAAAAAATGGATGTACATTATGTACATGTTTTAGTTAGTGCTGTCAACGCGTTAACGTATGAGATGAATTTTAAATGTATAATGCTAAAACAAAATTAAGCCATTAACGCGATTACAGCTTTTCCTGTTGTGGCCGATGTGATTTAAACATAAATTAGACGCATGTACTTTGTATGATGATGAGAAGGCATGGAGAATGGACACGTTACAGCACGCGACACACATCACGCTCACAGGGGACTGCTGGGCTTTTGTTAGCAAAGACAACTACTGAGGCATCACAGCGCACATTGTTTAAATTGTAATCATTTGGTTTAACTGTGTCTAAAACTGATGAATGGCAGTACACGGAGGAATGTGTGGATCATTGTCTCGAAGTGGCGAGAGAAGGGAAAAATTGAGGACACGTTAAAGTACACTTACGGTGCTTGTAATATGTTTGCTGCTGTAGGGTCCCGGTGCTTGGCCCAAAAACGGATACCAGTCGGGACTGAAGGCTCACGTGTTCTGTCTTGAAACAGTGCTAAAGGATTTTTAATAATTCACATAAATTTGTAAATCTGGCTCCATAATTGATTTAAAAGCATTTATCTTTACCATTATTCTTGGTCACAGACAAATAAATTAGCATGTTAATTATTAATGATAATATTAAGTTTTAACCCACTCAGTGACCTTTAAATTTACTCACACTTGACGTTATTATTCTTATTAACCCTTAAAAGTGTTTCAGTAAAAGAAGAATGATCAAAAAAGGTTCAATTATTTATTATCATTGATGTGTATAAACAATGCATTACATTATACAGCCTATGAAATATGAACCAAGAATAAGGAGTTATTGTCTACAGTTAATTTGGAATTGTTCATTCTAAAAAAGGCATTACATTTTAACTCCAAGTTTACTACGTGATAAGGGAGCTTTAGAGCTCTTCCTTCATGGGCCGATTTCAGAGACAAAAGGGCCAGGATTTGAGTCTGCTATCTACTTTTGAAAGCTTCTTCAGACCAATCTCCTCCCAGAGAGGTGTGACTTAATTAGGAATGCGAATCAAGAGAGCATCAGCCAAAGCTGTTTGGAGTTTTAGATATTTAAGGCATACAGGATTGGCTCTCTCAGAGAAAAGGTGAGGCTCATCGAGAGACAAAGCTGGTGAGATTTAGGTGTAAATTTAGGGCTAGTCCTATGGGCTTCTGATAATCAAACACACTCATATGCAGATTCAGTAAACACAGAGAGGCATATATTTCTCTGACACCCTAAACTGGTTTTTGGCTCTTTGCATTGTCATTTCCATTGGCTCGTTTTGCATGGTGCGCCTGTGAAAAGACAGCAGTTCGCATTGGTTCCTGTGCTTAGTTTGGTCTTTTCAAGCAGATCATACAACGACATAATTCAGTTTCTTACACTGCCACGAGATTAACGTTACTTCCATGTGAACACCTGTCCTGCATGGCCCACATACTGCGCAGGTTTCCATTTCCATTCCATTTATGTGTGTGTGTGTGTGTCACGTGTGCGTGCGTTTGTTCACTGTCAAGGTATTTGGCATAAAACATAAATAAATTCAGATTAGTGTACAACAATATTAAAAAGTTGAAGAAGTAATAAATATGGTGAAAATGTAATGTAAGTAAAATACATTTTCTCCTGCTCAGTGGTATTGCCAGCCTTGTGGCTTATGGAGTCAACAGAGGAAGATTCAGCCTATAGTTAATTTTAAACATGATTTTACCTCAGACCTATCTAAAAGGAAGAACAGCACTATCTCACACAGATGAAGTTCGCTACTGCAATTGTTCCAAGGTTTAAAGACCTAAAGTTTCTTCCCAAAGATGAAAGCAAGGAGGCTTCACTAACCAAGTTGTTAATGGCAGATAGTCCTGGAAAACAAGAGTCTAAAGAGAGCACAAACTAAAAAAGCAAAAAGCAGGTATATTGTTTTTTTTATGACAAAACCTGTGCTACAAATTAAACAAAAAAATCAATAAACAATCATATTTTGAATAGAAATAGTTTCTGTCGTCTGTTTAATTATTTAAATTTTACATTTACAGATTGACTGAAAAACTTTCAGTCTTGCCATTGCAATTAATCGTGATTAATAAAAAAAATTGTGTGATTAATTAGTATTTTTTTAAATCAATCAACAGCACTAGTTAACAGCACTAATAAAACCAGAATTCATCATTTCTGAAAAAAAACAACATAATACATTTTCTTGTAGTTTATATCATGGTGTGTAAAAGTGGGCACCAATATATATATATATATATATATATATATATATATATATATATATATATATATATATATATATATATATATATATATATATATATATATATATATATATATATATATATATATATATATATTGTATTTTCCCAGTCATATTACTTTTCCTCTGTAAAAAATAACATAAAAAGTAAATATGCAACAATATGATGTAAATTGTAATAATAATTATAAGATGGAAAAAAATAATAAAATCAGTTGAACTCAGTTAGTAAAATGTACACAGTTAGTAAATTGAACAGGTGTAAACCTCAAAAAGTGAATCAAGGATGATTCTGAAAAATGTGCATATTAAGGTAATGTTTTCCCTAAATTTTCAGAAAATTGAAGCAGCAGAATCAGAATTAAACCAATATAGACTTAAATAATTGGAAAAAAAATGTCAAAAGGATAATTAAGCTTATTTATTGCTATTTCAGTCCGCTTTGCCACACTCATTTTTAATATCAGAAGAAAGTGTGCAAAATATCAAATACTTAACTTCTAACTCTCCAACCTTCACATTGCAGCAGTTATTAGCGAACGGGGAATCAGCCTCGACCCTAGCTAGAATTAGATCCAGCGCTGATCAGATCAGCAGTAGCCAATTTGCTCAGGGTCGGACCCTCATCATAGCCCATTTCTCTTTAATTGCTCTAAAATATAATCCATTTAGTAATGTCAAATCTAATGTTTGTCATCTCTCTCCTTCCCTAAAAGAAAGACTAATGTTTTTCATGGCCATCATGCTGCCCAGCTGATTTATTGCATTATATTGGAAGCGTGTTGCTGTGAGTTGTTATTAATTGGTGGGATCTGATAAACACAGTGAAGAGGTTGAGAAGGGTTTAGAGTAATGCTTATTTAGCCCCCGGCCCTCTCAATAATGGAAGAGAGGTTGCTTGTATGTTGAGTGACAAGAGAGTATTTGGTAAGGCAAGTGAAGCTTATATATCCAGGTTCCAATTAATTATTTTATTTGTGTGACACAGTCATGTGTTATAGTGATGCCTACAAAGGGAAATAAAAGCAATGTGATAGTTACTCATGGCAATGGATACAAATAATGTGCAGTAGTGATAGATCACACTAATATGGTAAAAGAAAATATAACACAATGTGAAATGCTCAATGTGTAATTATACAAGCATTTTCATCCAGTTCTTATGGCCATGGAGGCAAAAAGAAAGTAGAGCAGAATTCCCATTAGCTCTAGGCTTTTAGAAGAATTGCCTGAAAATTGTAAAAAAAATATAGAAATATATATTTAGCAACAAATGAAAGCAAACACTCTTTGCTCACAAATGAGGTCAACGAGGTTGGCATGCTGCTGATCAGACTGAATCTATCTTCATAAAAAATCACATGCCGAGCTTATTTCAAGCTAAACACTTAATGCTTTTTTCCTTCAACAAAAATAGTTGGAATTCACTGTGAAGGATGCAGCATTTCAATATGTAATTTTAATTCAACTTTAGCAACCCTTGCCTACAAAATGCTAATATAAGTAAAAGGGCTGGGGATGGATGGTTTCAAACTTCATGAAACGCTTATCACTTACGCTTTTTTTTTGAAGCTCCTAAATGGCTTGAGGCTGAAACATCAGGGCATGGTCTGCTGCATCCATCAATTTAAACAAAATCTAACACTCATCTTAATGTTCTATAATGGCATTTTGCTCTGAACAGTTTTATTGTTCTCTGGTTGATCTACTGGGGTTGTTATAACAATTTTATAAACTTTTATTGACATTAAAAAGGCACATTTCTGAAAGAACTCTGTAGAAGGAATTGCTAACAGTGGGAACAAATGGTTTCACAATGTAGCTACTTTATCAACACTTCTAGAAATGTAAGTGACCAGAACATTCAGATCTTGACAACAATGTTGTATTTGCATCAACTCTTGGCTTGGTTTTACTGAATGCAGGAAAGATTTTTCTTTTTAACCTACAATTGACAGTTGCCTTAGAATAAAATAAAAATCACTATTTATTTATTTATTTGTAAAGTTTTTGCAAATGCAGTGTTATGCGAGTGCGTCTGCTTCAAGTATAAAAAAGTTGCTAATGACAAAAATAACAAAAAAGTTGTGGGACACCATTAACAGATTTACACGTGTCTTTTTGTTTCCCAGTAACTCCTTTACTGGTCATCTTTCGGCTGTGCAATCACTGTTTCTAATTTAGCCACCATTTTCCATTTATTCTTCTCTGCTTATTGACTCTTTCCAATTAGATTCTGTGCAAGCTCTTGTTTCCTGTCACAGCTTAAAGTACTTCCTGTTGTGGATAACTGAAGCTGACAGAGGGAAGGACGATGGGAACTTCTGCAAGACCTCCATCAATCTATGGGGCAAAATTGAAAAACAACATAGGGATTAAAGTCCATTTGGGGAAAATTGGAAAAAATTAAACAAATGAAATAATTCCAATTAAGTTAGTACAAAGATCAGGTTAAATATTTTGATGAATAAATTAAAATTATGAACTAAATTAGATGATCAGTGAACAAACTAATAAATAATTAAAATAATAAAACATTGCAACCTGAAGGGATTTTTTGTAAAACGAAAACTCCCTTTACACACTGGCAAGAATGACACATAGTCTTGATTTCAGATCACAGCATTTTTCCCCCTGGAACACTCCAAACACTAACCACCAGAGAGATCATACACTAAATGTATCCCCTTGCTTCTCCTGGTGAATGCAGAGACGTAGTCACACTTGTCTATGCACTGTCTATGCACTGATGTGACTACACTGTGCATAGAGCACTGTGTTCAGACTGGTGCCTGTATCTCCAAGGTTATTTGTTATCCAAATCAGCAGAGGATGTCACGGTCTGCTTTACAGAACCCTCGGGTGAGAAGGTGGCAGAGCAGAGAGCATGCTGGGATCGAAGGGGAATTAGAGAGATGGGCTGAAGGAAGAGGGAGAGGGTTCTGCATGATGGTAGTAAGCGAAAGGAAGTGTAATGAAATATGGTTCAAGTGCATTAGTGATAAAGATAAGTGGGATGATGGAGACGAGAGGGTGGATGCTGTCAGAGGGAAAAGTCATCTGGGAAGAAGTGAGGAACTTAAGCTATAAATCTTGAATATTGCCACCGTAGCTCTTCAACCTAGTGTGCGCATGTTGGATGATGTTCAAATAAGATATTTTCTATATGTATTTTTACTGTAATGAGATTTCTGTCATGCTGTGCATTGTTTTGTGGGGTTATTTGTTGTATTTTGTGTTTTCTTGTTAACTTTTTTGGAAAATTGTCTTTCTCTTCCCATCTAAGTCTGTGTCCTGTCATTGAGTTCAGGTGCTGCTCGTTACCGCCTCTCTGATTGGTCCCTATATATTGAGTGCTCTGGCAACACTCTGTGCGAGGTGTTCATGTGTGCAGGCGTGCTTCTTGTCTTCCCAGTCTTGCAAACAGCTCTGGTCCGGTCTCGCTAGCCTTCAGTCTGCCTGGAGTTTTTAGTTTGCTTCTGAAAGAGTGAGCGCTTGGGCGCTGCACGGCGCAGTTTTTTATGTTTTTTGACTTCTGTTTGGAGCCTGTGTTCTAAGACAATAAAACTAATTTCACCTCTCGCATCTGGATTGGCAGTCTGGTTCTTGTGACAATTTCTCCATAACCATGTACAAGATCCTAGAAGCAAGCCATTGAGCCTAAATTATGTAATTCTGATTTGCAAGAAAACTCTGACATGACTTGTTGAAATTGTTCTGTGCAATCAGCTTTTGCGATCTAGCTATTCTCCATGCAAGCTGAACTAGACTGACGTAAAGGAATGTCTAAAGTAAAGCAAACTGAGAACTGATTATGGTAGTTGATGGAAAAACAAAGGCAACCTGTGGCTAGTCGAGCAAAGCCATTACTACAATAAAAAAAAAAAAAAGTTGGCTCCATAATATATGGGTGCCAGTTAAATAATTAGAATATAAAAAGTAAAAAAAAAAATTCGACCACATATTTTCCTTCTCTTCTCTTCTCTATTAATGTGTTTGGGCACAGACCTCTATGAACAGCCAGTCGCTTTTGAGTCTTGTTCTCCTCGTGTGAGGTGTCAATGTTCGTCTTTTGGGCAAGTATCAAGTCAGCAGTCTTCCTCATGGTTGACTAGCCTACAGAACAAGACTGAGAAATGATTTAAAGCATTGGTATTGGTGTTTTAACCCCACATCCTCAGAAGACACTCAGAAAGAAAGACCAATCTAGCTTCTTTAACTCGTTGATCTTGAGGAGCAAAAAACAACTGTACAGCATGTGGCAACCGAGAGTGATATGCTGCCACTCTCAAAACCAAAGGGCCAGATACAAAAGGCCAGATACAAAACCTTCTGGTCTTTGGAGCCAGACTGATATTTTCATATAATTAAGACTAAGTTATGACTTATACAAATTCTGAGCTAAATCACTCAATTGCCAAAATACCCATACAAGGGTTTTGAGTTATTAGTGAACTATTGTGAGCAACTCTCTTGCTAATTAAACGAGGTGACAGCTAATGCTAGCTGAATCCTAATGATCTGTTAAATCGATTTGCAGTATTCAATATGCAGTCTGTGTGGAAAAAAAGAGGAAACAGTTTCAAAGGGTTGCTTTAAAGATTATTTTTGTTGATTGACAGAACATTTGAATATTGTCTGAACTATAAGCCCATAACATTCTGCACCGGGGGACTGTGGGGGGAGCGTAATTTTGGAAAATACATAGTTTTTAAAAATTGGCTAACACTTTAGATACCATGTAACTACAAAGAACAAACTCTCACTTTAGATTACAGTTCTCTGCTCATGTAGTTACAGAGTAGTCATAGTATAACTATTGATAAACCAGAGAAAATGAAATATATTTACAAAGTAAGTATTACCTTGGATTCCATGATTAGCACGAAAGTACAATGTTATTAATACTAATTACACAGTACGTACTTTTTGTATCATTATTATTATGGTATTATTATTAACCTATTAAGTACACCACAATTAGTCTGTAATTAGCAGGTTACTGCCATTTAATTAAGGGGAAGTACCATGGTATTACTAATAACTACGTAATAAATAATGAGTAATTTGATGGCTTTAATCTAAAGTCTTATTAAATATTGTTCTTGTTCCATCTTGTCATTAGTATTCGTATTTTTTGTGCTTTTTAAGTGTCATGCTGTTGAAGGCAAATAAATTGATTTGGTGTAAGAATCAACTTTTGATAGCCAATATGATCAAGTTTTATTTTTCAACATCAGCTGTTTTTATGTCAAAATTGTACGTTTAAAAAATCAATTGTATCTACTAGTCTGCATTCTTCACAAACCCTGCATGTCGGATTTGCTTTAAGGCCTTGTTTTACCTTCCTTTGCTGTCTGCAACCGAGTCTGGGTTGTAAATCCTGAATATATAGGCCAGAAAATGCTCATGAATCCCTCTGTCTGCAAACGGGTGCTTTACTGTCTAGTGTGTCTGCCTAAAATACACACAAGCACAGCACAAATGCCTTTACGGTACTGTTACTGTTTACCAGCTTTCATCCCCCAATAAATGTATTATTGCCCAGGCTTTTTAAATCAATGTTTTCCAACTTTATTGAAAATAGTAAAGTACATTTTTCAACCCAAATGTTTGCTCTCAAATAAAAAGGAAATATACGGATTAGGGGTGGGCTTTTTCCATGTTGTTATAAAAGTCTCTTGCTTAAGAGCCAAAATAACAACATATTCAGAAAAATTATTAAAGTATCATACAACAAGACACCACACAGAGGCAAAATGAAACAGAATGAGAGATAACCAGCAAGTATGTAACTCACACATTTCTGTGAAGCTCAGGGACATACGACTTTCACTGTCATCTTTAATTCATTTTTCTTTCTTCTCACCATCTCTAATCTGCTTCTCTTTCTTTTTCTCGGTCCTGGTCCTGGTCCATAAGGAAATCTCAGTGGCTCTGTGTGCTTCTGTGAAGTTTTGTTTCGGGGTGTCTGAAGTTTCATCTACTCTTTCAGAATGATTCACAGTGACTGACTCACATCGGTCCTGACAGGTAGAAGATCCCTCGGCTTCAGATCACCAGCTCTGAGGTTAAGTGAGTTAAACATCATCTGATGTCTAACTCAAGGTCACTTTATCACAGAGATTTTTGTAATAAAGACACGATTCATCCCTGTCAGCATCGAACTTTCCTGTGAGAACAAAAGGTACAGTGTGAACAAAAGGTACAGTGTCATTGTTTGCAATAAACATACATTTATAACACAGCAGAAAGTTTACTGTATACGCTGTAACAATGGATCTTGCTGTTTACTGAGATCGGGTCATAACTGGTCATTTTTGGGCTGTTTCTATTTGGAATATTGGCATTTCCTGCATATTTTTGTATTTTGTATTCTGAAAGTTAAGATTTATTTGCAAACATTATGCCTTTTAATATATGGGTGCCAGTTAAAAAGTTAAAAAAAAAAATTCGACCACATATTTTCCTTCTTCTCTTCTCTATTAATGTGTTTGGGCACAGACCTCTATGAACAACCAGTCGCTTTTGAGTCTTGTTCTCCTCGTGTGAGGTGTCAATGTTCGTCTTTTGGGCAAGTATCAAGTCAGCAGTCTTCCTCATGGTTGACTAGCCTACAGAACAAGACTGAGAAATGATTTAAAGCATTGGTATTGGTGTTTTAACCCCACATCCTCAGAAGACACTCAGAAAGAAAGACCAATCTAGCTTCTTTAACTCGTTGATCTTGAGGAGCAAAAAACAACTGTACAGCATGTGGCAACCGAGAGCAGTTATACAGGAGTTATATTAGTGTGCATGACGTGGGATAGACAAAACATGCAGAGCCAGACCATGATCATGTTTGCATGATTGTCGCACAGTAATTAATGAAAGTGATATGCTGCCACTCTTGAAGGCCAGATACAAAACCTTCTGTTCTTAGGAGCCAGACTGATATTTTCATATAATTAAGACTAAGTTATGACTTATACAAATTCTTAGCTAAATCACTCAATTGCCAAAATACCCATACAAGGGTTTTGAGTTATTAGTGAACTATTGTGTGCCAGCAGGTGTCTAACTTTCAGAATTTTGGGTTTTCGTTAATTTTGTTATAATTATCATAATTAAAAGAAATAAACAAATTATATATTTATTTTGTTTCTCGAAATGAAATACATACATTTTTATATATTTTTTTTAAGGTTATTTAGAAAAGCATGACTTAACATGCTTGTTAGAACAGAAACTCCTGTCCTGTGGCCTATTAGCTCTATTTAAAGAGTGTTTGTTACAGTTGATTAATCATTCATTGAAACTTAATTCCGTTTCTGTAACACGGAGTTGTTAAAGATGAATAAAACATTTATTTGTGTACTTTGAGCAACTCTCTTGCTAATTAAACGAGGTGACAGCTAATGCTAGCTGAATCCTAATGATCTGTTAAATCGATTTGCAGTATTCAATATGCAGTCTGTGTGGAAAAAAAGAGGAAACAGTTTCAAAGGGTTGCTTTAAAGATTATTTTTGTTGATTGACAGAACATTTGAATATTGTCTGAACTATAAGCCCATAACATTCTACGTTTTTGCTTTTCCAGGTTCTAACATTCCAATCAAATTAAATGTTTACTAAATTACAAGTAATGACATCTATCAAACTTTTTATTTAGAGTTTTAAAAGTGTTGAAGGCAACTTGGCAAATATGCTTTTAATACATATATACTGTTTACGTTAATAACTACTACAATTTATTGTAGTTAACAGATTCACTGACTAATTGTTATAATACAACATGTATTATTTGATTTGTTCTACAATGGAATTCAGGATTTTCCAGTATGGTTCACATTTATATGACATCAACTATGTTTAATTAAGGTTCTTCACAAAGGAGCTGTCTCCTTTAAAAAAAAAACTGTTTTTGCCATCACAATGAATCTCATTGTCTTTTAGTCATGCCTTTCTCTGTTTGTTTGTCGGTTTTATTTTCTGTTGAGTGCATCTGAACAGCATGTGGCCAGATCTGTTTAGTTGAGAATTGCTTGTCTTCAAGTTTCCTTATCCAATAAATCAATAGTGCTGTATTGTTCTGAGGGAAAGTATTTAGATAAATCTGATCAAAGTTTAATGTAAATTAAGACATCTTTGGCACTGATTTGCATGAAGATCCTCACTGCCTAAAATGCTCCGGATTAAATTCTTAATAAATAAGTCAACGAAGAACAAAATTCAACATTGATGAATTGTTAAGTTTCTTATGATGGAGGAGCACATTAAATAGACCTTTTACAACTTGTGCCTAAGAAACTAGATTTTAAGCCTGACATTATTTCTTTATTTGTATAATTTTTCCAACTGTCTTTTTTATGTAACAGGGTATGGAGGACATCAGTTTTTGCAAGTTTGCATGTATTCACTATAAACAGTTACATTTGTTTCTTGTGGAATTAATTGAAAATCACCTGTAAAAAAAGGTATATTGCCAAATAAATTGATGGACAAAATTAGTGGATAAAACTCAAGTACGAATGAGCTATTTGCTGATGTATTGAATTTAATATTTTCAATATTAATTTAATTTATTTAAACAGTTCAAGTTGGTTTTGAAATATATGTAAATGTCAGTCTTTTTAAAAAGTTGTATTGATTTATAATCTTTTATCTCCATATAATTACATCTTCAAATTTCATGTCATCAAGCTGTTTTTGTAGCATCCCAAAAAAACAACACTACAGTACAAAAATGCAATTAAAATTAGTTTTTTTCCCTTTACTAAATATTCTTTATTGGTGACCTTTACTTCCCTATAGCTGAAGTACAGCAAAGCCCTGACCTGAGATCCTACTCTCTAGAATCTCTCTGGAGTTCAAGAGAACCCGATGATCCTACTTTGATTGTAATGTGGCTCCAGGCAGTCCTGCGGCAAAGAGAGAAATTCAGCAGGAATCTGAAGCAAATAATCCCGTTTGGGAAAAGATGGAAGACTTCCAGAGAGAATGAGAGAGAAAGAGGAAAAACAATAGGAGCAATAGGCAAAAGAAAAAAAAGAGAGAGAAGATTGAGAGGGAAGAATATAAAAGAAAGATTGCAGGAGTGCCACCTAACAGATCCATAGCAGTAGGAACAGGGCTGAATCAGAGTTCTAATGGAAATGTTCTGGAGTGCATTTGGTTTGGGACAAAAATAAATTCACCTATATATACATTAGACCGACTCTAACTATAACAAGACAGGTGACCTGATAAAGCCACCTAGAGAGGTGATCCATCACAAGACATGAAAGGACAAACAAAGGGCAACATTTGTTTGCTAGTAGTTTCTAGCTTTAGATTACTAGTTCTAAACGCTGAAAGGACAAAAGGAGAAATTAACCCAAAAAACAATGTTTTTGAATTTTATTTGTGAAACAAAATTTGATGAAGTTCAAGTAGACTTGAAAATCTTTCACCTCATCCATACTGCATTATTAGTCACTGTGTACTCCAAAGAGGACATGCAGTCTCAAACATGGGGGTAGGGCTTTGTGAACTTTTATGAAAAGAATAAGGTGCTTCATCTTTTTATCGATAAAGTGGAATGATTAGCATTATTATCTGTGTCTGAATAGATTCTACAAGAACTAACATCAGTCACTATCCCATCGGTCTTCCTTTAACACTTGAAGTCATCTTGAGAAAGTGTTTATCAAAAACAATTACATTATTTTTAAAATGAAAATAAAATACCAATCGAGTTATTAAGCTAAAAAATATGAACATATTTATATTTGTTATGTAATACATATGATGTATACATTTTTGTTTTAGAAAATATTTCATAAGAAATGTTACATTATATAAAAAAACTGATATATTAGATCAACATTGTATGAACACAAGGTATATAAAAAGGCATATAGGGTTTGCTTAAAGTTTGCTTATTGGTTTATCCCTTAAGCATACATAAGAATACAGTCTGTTCATTTATGAGACTAAGGCACCACCCAGCTGCAATAACACAAACAATTTTACAGTTTAATTAGTTTATAGAATAGTGAAATATTTATGTTTTTTTACATGCACTATACAAAACACTTCTAACAATTTACTACAGGGGTATATTTAAAAAAATTACCTTATCTGGATTCTATTAATATAATTCATGGAAACACTTGTTGGCAAAAGTTAAATGGGTCTTGTTGATTCCAGCAACAAATCAACATAGATTAACATATATATTTTTTTTAGATAAAACATAACAATATGTTTTTTGTGGTAAGCTCATGACTCATGAAAGGTTTACTAGCAAGAGAGGAGTATATTTGTTGTACCAGTGAATTTGGTAAGCACAATAGTCCATAGAGTGTGAATGAACGTGTGTGGATGTTTCCCAATATGAGTTGCGGCTGGAAGGGCATCCGCCAGATGAGTTGGCGGTTCATTCTGCTGTGACGACAAGAAGAAGAAGCTCTGAAGATTCTCAATACAGTTTCTGAAATAGCATTAGCTAACATTTCACTATAACGCATTATTTCAGCTTAGATTTAAATGCATTTTTGTACAATGTCAATATTTTTTTTAATCGTACACATTTTTGCCACTCCTGACTTTTGCGACTTAAGCATTAGTCTGAAAGTTTTTGGACTTTAGGATTAGTCTGCCAAATCAAATATCTTGATTGAGATTAATGATTAATGAAGCCAAATGTAACTTTTAGTTGGTTTTAACATTGTTTTAAATTCCTTAATAAGAAAGACAATGATATAAAAAAAAATTTGTCCAGACATCACTTTTTGCTCTTATAAGATTTGTTCTGTACAATTACTGATGCCCTCAGTTTGCAAATGCTTGTTGTTTGGCAAAGGAGTCTCACAATATTTTCATTTCTTTATCATTTTGTTCATAACATTTTTGTTCAGTCAGTAAACAAATCAAAGTAATGTTGCCGTTTAATTGAGATGCTAATCAAAATGAGTAAATATTAAATGAGGGATTTATTAACTAGTAGTGGATGTTCATGAGAGTTTCAAAGATTTTGTTCAGATAGGAACCTCTCAACACTTTGACTTCAGAAAACGTACAAATCTCATTAAACAACATTTCCAGTGTCCCCTGCTCAAAATTCAGTTCCATCCTCATCGTCCGCTCTGCCTTTCTCTTCCTAATCTGATCCTAAATAAGTGCTGACATCTATAAAATATGCATGTGCTTTTTCCACTTTCAGTGCTCAACACTGAGCGTGTCCCGAAACAGCATGTCGCCTCTCCCTTCCTCTCCTCTCCTCAGAGTGATCCTGAGGCTGTTACCACGGTTACTAGCTCTGATGTCACTGATAAAAACTCCCTGAATGTCACAGAGCTAACTTTTTATTGGAAGTAACGAGAAAAAAAAAGACAAAAACAACTTGTTTTCATTATTATTTTTTGTTTATTTGTGATACAATTATTACTAAAAGTTATATTCAGATTAGTATAGTTGCAACTTATTTGAGGAGTTTTGCTATTCTTCTTCTTATTATTATTATTACATGTTTTTAAAATATTTATCATTATTTAATGTTTTACTAAGAAATAATGCAACACAAAATAAAATATACAAACAAAATCAAATCTAAGCCTAATCTAAGAGATAACAGATGCTTTGGGACTTCCACCCATGTGTCATGTCCAGAACAAAAGGTTCAAAAGCCTACCTCTCTGGAGCATTCCACCTCCTGATCAGTACAATGATTTCAGTTATGATGGCCCCCCATAGGACAAGAGCTGCTATTATTGGGATCTGCAGAGGTGTGTGTGTGTGCGTGGGTGTGCGTGTGTGAGTTAAATTGGATCTCCGGCACCGGGGCGACACTCTAATGGCCATCAGAAATGGATCTGCCTCTTAGGCGCACGATAGCAGGCGACCATCCATAAAGACCCTGTCAGCCTAGCACAGAGCTCATTTACACCTTTGCGTATTCCCATTATCTAGCCAGCCATCACACACTCACACAGATCAGGCCACCTGGACGCAGGTGTTTGCTTGTATGTCACTTCACCAGAAAGCTATGAGGCAAGGACATGCCACACAAATAACAAAAATCAAGACAAAACAGCCAAGTTGTGATATTGGTGAGATTGATATCTGTTCAAGTCACATCTTTTAAACACATCTATTATAATAGAGAGTGGACCTCTGCTTTCTGGGGGATATAGACTCCTGCTCTACTTTTTCCCTCCCTCTCTCAAGCAGGTCCATCTTATTCTCAAAAAAAAAATGTCAATCTGAGCAATCCAAGCAAATTATGATTTCAAAAAGAATGTTAGTTTACATAAATCATTGTAATTACTGTAATGATGAATTACTGTGTACTTACTGCCTGTGTACTTAAATACAGATAAAAAAATTGTGTCTCTGATCATACCCAAAAGTTGACCCTGTATAGAAGTTATTACAAAAACAGTGACTGTTCATCATTTGCAATCAGTTAGGAATGACATGAAGGAATGAAAATGCAAAAACTGCAATTATTCTGCAATTATACTCAAATCTCAATCTATAAAAGCACACAGTAAAATCTGACTTTTCAAATTCTTTCAAATTATGTTCTTTTCAAACATAATTATTTGTAACAAAATAACAGTACATCTATTTCATTCAAAATCCTTCAAGGTTAATGCTGTTTTATTAACTAAGTTCAGGAGAAGCCTGTCACAGAATTAGCCTTTGGCCCAGTAATGTTGTCACCAATAAACAGCCCTCAGAAACAAACAGCTTCACACTCCAAACATCAAGGTTTCTGGGTTCAGGCTCCTTTTCAGACAGAGGGGGTCTTGCTTACTTTGTGCTTGTACAAATTCTGCTTTGCAATATTTATTTATACAGGACAAAACCATTAATTACATAAACAAATTATAAAAGTAAAATAATATAAAAAAGAAAAATCAAAACAGTTGCTATAGACCCCATTTTGTTTGTTTTCTGCCTTATCATCGATACCTCAGCATAGGGACATGTTCAACATTACGAAGGAACAATGCTGAGCCTCTATTTTTTTTACTTATGAGATCTGAAATAAAGATTCAGTTGCATCTTAATCCAGCACTGTGGAGAATAAAGTAAACATCATTCAGATTCACTTAAATGTTTTAATACAATAAGTAATAATTGTAAAACAATCTATAAATAATACTTATATAAGTAAATGAATAGTATGTATTGTACATATTTATATAAAGATAACATAGAAAAATATTAGAAGAAATTAAAGAGGTGAACTCATAAAGCGTTGTAATTGCCTTCCTTAATTTTTGCTGATCAAAATCATTTTACTCATAAAGATCCTTTGTAAATGAAACCCCCCCCCCCCTCGCTCTCTTTCTTCCCCTTACAAATACCAGCTTATTAAAAGCAGGTTGCGTTTTAAACAAAGAGCAACATCTTAAAACAGTTTAGCCATTGCACTATAGAGTAACATGTGTGAGTGTTTTGGCAATTGAGTGATTTAACATTTGTTTAATTCACAGATTGGTCTTGATTCTATGAAAACACCAGTCTGACCTTGAAGGATTAGGCCTTTTTTGATGAGGTTGTATAACTAGTGATCAATACATCAATGTAGCACCTACAAAAGGTCATCTGAGAGCGCCCTTTGAACATTGTGTGATTTGACGTATTTCACATGTCATGATTACTCTGTATAAATAGCACGGGTATTAAACGACCAGTTGTGTTACAGTTTGGAGAGTCTGGTTCTTTGTTGAAAACAACGCTGAAAACAAGTCTGCACTGTTATGGTTGATTCCAAGTTTAATGCCCTTAACAACACTTATCTATCATACTATGCCAGTTTGCTTGTCAACTAAACATTGTTGTGTTACTTATTTTTATTGTTGAAAAACTTTTTGTTCTTAGTGCCAAGGTCATCTACTATCCCTTGTCTTCATGAGTTTTTGTGTCTTTTTTTGTACCATTTAAGTTGTATTTGTATCCATTTTCATGGCCTGTGAGGTATCCTTGAGTAACAAGCCCAAAATAAAATACTGTACTTTTTCATTAATTTTACTGCTGATATACCTTAGCGGAAATTTCCATTGTTTTCACAGAACACAGCTCAATAAACCCAGGGTTCTTTCTAAGCCCCAACCAATCACAAGAAAAAACTGATCTATTGTCCGCATTGACAACTGCAGGGCTGAGAAAATTGGCTGTAGTGTCTCGCAGGTCATTCAGGCAGCTCCGTTTAACAGTGAGATGCACTGAGGTCATGTTCAACAAACAAATCAAACGTTTATTCTATTTGTGTTGTCCAGTCAAGTGTTGGTCTCCTATTGAGACTGAGTGCTGGGTAATTGCAGCTCTCAGTGTTCAGCTTCTCTCTAAGGTTTGGAGTGAAGGATGAGACTGCCCACAGTTGTGTTTCCTGGTGTCATTATTGTATTGACCTGCAGACAGATAAATGAGCGGGGAAAGCCTTGATTGTCTTGTCTCTTTCATTTTTATTTTACTTCATTTTTGACAATTTGTCAATAGCTACACATCACAGGATTCAATGAGGATAGAGGAAACCACTGCAAATATTTAATTTTATGAGTACCGTACAAACAACAAATATGTATATATTGCGCAGCTGCTTTGAAAGCAATTGCTAAAGAAGCGCTATATAAAAACTGATTGATTGATTGATTGATACAGATTACAACAGATTTCAGAGATTGGTGAGTGATTAAGTGCCAGATGGGATGCTTTCTCATTTCTCAAGTTTTTATATAGTGCTTTTTTATCAGTTGCTTTTAAAGCAGCTTCACAAAGTCCTAGTCTGGGTGTCACGGATTGGCCAGGCTCTTCCTGTACTCAATCACAGTGAGCACCATCACCTGAGTTTTAATCACGCACAGCTGCATCCAATCCCCTGGCTCACTATAAAAGCACACACCTCACTTCACTCAGGGTCCCGGCTTGTTTATACTCTCCTGGCTAACACTCACGAACTTGCATTCTCGTACTTACCGTGTCTCTGTTTACCTCTAGTTGTTCCTATCGCCAGTGTGTCCAGTCAGTGGGGTGTGCGATCCGCCTCCCCCGTTGTGTCTCCTCCATTCTGCCAAAGAAATCCGTCTTCCCCGTTGTGTCTCCTCCATTTTGCCAAGGAAAAGGACAGTTAACCATCCAGCTCATACATCCTCCCGTTCTGCTCACCTGTTTGTGTTCAACGTTGTCTAAATAAACTGTTACTTATCTTTTACTTACCCAGTCTGTCCGTCTGCTTCATAACACTGGGTCACTAGTGCTGCACCGTCAGTCCCGAGCACTTCAGCATCGTCTTCTTCGTCGTCCACCACCTCTTCCAGTCCCATGGCTCGACCAGCGCCCTACTCAGGCGGGACGGAGGAGTGCAATGGATTTCTTTTACAATGTTCCCTAGTATTCACCATGCAACCTGCTTTATATCCCACAGATCGCTCCAAATTCGCGTATATCATCTCCTTTCTATCTGGACCTGCTCTCCGGTGGGCTGAAACCATTTGCCAGCAAGCCGGGCCGGTAACAAATTCCATCCAATCATTCACGATGTATTTTAAAGAGGTATTTGGTCGTTCAGATGGGGAAGTAGTGGCTGGAGAATATAACCATCTGAAACAAGGTACGATGGCCACACAGGATTATGCTTTGCAATTTCGTACTCTGGCTGCAGCTAGTGGATGGAATGAGCGATCTCTCCTCACCACGTACCGGCTCGGCTTAGAATTCAAGCTCAGGGTACAGCTCGCGGCACTGGATGACAATTTGGGCTTAGAAGAATTCATTCAACTTTCTCTCCGTTGTTCTGAACGTCTGAAAAGCTACCAACGTGACCCTGAGCCAATCCTACAAGCACTCCCCCGTCCGTCTGTCAGTAACCTCTCCAGAACCAGAATCCATGATCATTGAGTTGGGTAGACATACAACCGCCGAGCGACAGAGGAGGCTGACCCGGGGTCTGTGCATGTACTGCGGTGCTAGTGGACATGTCCGGCTGGACTGTCCACTCCGGGCCATACGGTCCTCGGTGAGTGTGTTCAGTTCATAAATAGAAAAGATGCATCCGCTCACTACAAATGTTCAGTTAACTAGCCACTCTGTCTCAGTTACAGCCACCACACTTATCGACTCCGGGTCAGCTGGGAACTTCATCTCACATGCCCTCGGTCGCCAACTTCAACTCAGCACCGAAGCCTCTGTGCACGTCTACCAGATACAACTCATAACCCGCAATATTCACTCTCAGGCTTGTATCCATCGTAGATGTGAATCCATTCAACTCCAAGTAGGACTGCTGCATACGGAGAAAATCCAATTAGTTAATGCCCCCTCCGTATTCCAGAACTTTATTCACGAAGTCCTCCGGGAGTTCCTACATCGCTTTGTCATTGTTTATATAGATGATATCCTCATCTACTCCCGGAGTGAGGCAGAACATCGTCACCATGTTGCGGAGGTCTAACAAACACTGAGAAAACACCAATTGTATCTGAAAGCTGAAAAATGCTTCTTCCATGAAACATCGGTCCAGTTTTTAGGATACATTATTGAGCAAACAGGTTTTCGTATGGATGAGGGGAAGATCAATTCTGTTGTGTCCTGGCCAGAACCCACAACCATAAAAGAATTACAACGATTCCTTGGATTTGCACATTTATACCGGCGCTTCATCCGGAACTACAGCCTTGTCACCACTCCACTCACTAATCTCCTGAAAAATAAGCCCAAAAAACTAGTCTGGTCTTCTGAAGCAGTCACAGCTTTCCAAAACCTCAAGGAGGTGTTTACCTGAGCCCCACTCCTGACGCACCCTGACCCAGACCTCCCTTTCATCCTCGAAGTAGATGCATCCACCACTGGAGTAGGAGCTATTCTATCCCAATACCATGGGACTCCTAAATTACTCCATCCTTGCGCCTATTTCTCCCGGAAGCTTAGCCCGGCGGCGCAGAACTATGACATCGGCAATCGGGATCTTCTCGCCATCAAGCTCGTCCTGGAAGAGTGGCGACATTGGTCGGAGGGTGCAAAACACCCCTTTCAAGTCATTACGACCACAAAAATGTACAATATCTCAAAGATGCCAAACGACTCTGTCCTCGTCAGGCCCAGTGGTCTCTGTTCTTCTCCAGGTTCCAGTTTTCTATTATTTACCGACCCGGGACAAAAAATATCTGAGCAGATGCATTATCCCAAATGCATGATCATCCGGAAACAGTTGAAATTCCAGCTAGGATTCTCCCTGACCATATCACTATTTGTTCCATTGAGTGGTCTGCCACTCCAGCCGTCATCACTCCAGAACCTCGACCTCCGCTAGGTTGCCCACCAAATCGCCAATTTGTTCCCGCTGAGCAACGGGTAGATACGATTCACTCCATCCATTCCTCCCTGGGCACTGGACATCCCGGGACCAACAACAACCTCTCGCTGTTATCCCAACGCTATTGGTGGCCGAACATGGCAAGGGATGTGAGAAGGTATGTCCAAGGATGTCAAGAATGTGCCATGTCCAAGAGCCCTCGTCATCTACCGGCTGGCAAACTCCATCCCTTGCCTATCCCGAATCGCCCCTGGTCACACCTGGGAGTGGACTATATGATGGATCTTCCTCCATCAGACGGTAATACTTGTATTTGGGTAATAGTAGACCGGTTCTCTAAATTTTGTCGTCTGATTCCCTCGAAGGGACTCCCCACAGCCCTCGAGACAGCAGAAAATGTGTTCAATAATGTCTTCTGATGTTTTGGTCTATCCGAAGACATCATCTCAGATCGAGGCCCACAATTCATTCATTCACTGTGGAGAGCCTTCTTCAAACTCCTGGGTGTGACCATCAGCCTCTCGTCTGGATATCATCCACAGACCAACGAACAGACAGAGAGGAATATTCAAGAGGTGGGACGATTCCTTTGGACCTTCAGTCATGGCCACCAACACTCCTGGAACCAGTTTCTGGGCTGGGCAGAATACGCACAGAATTCACTGCGGCAATCCACCACCGGACTCACGCCATTCCAGTGTATCCTAGTGTTCCAACCTCCACTCTTTCCTTGGAATGGTGTATATAATGTTTTAAAATCCGCCTGACGAAGTTTGTCTGTGGGACGTACTGGTGTAAACAATGTATTTTGCCGGGCCAAAAATATGAGGTGATTTAAAAATGTTTTTTTACGAATTTTTTTTTAAAGTTAATAAGGATGCAGCGCTAGTATAGAAAGCTCAAATATTGATTCAAAGTGTTATAACAAGGGCATGATATGGAACCTTTAAGCATAGCAACTGCTTTGAATAAGAATCAATATTTTGCAAAGCTTTGTGATGTATTTCTGTAAACAAGAACAAATAGAACACACATCTAGCTTACTTTTGAGTATATATTTGGGTATATATTAGATGTGTGTTGTTTGGGGATAGGGGACCATGCTATGGCACAGATCGAGACGGGTCACATCCTCATTCTTCTGATTATTACAGGGATATGCTTGTCACGTTGTAACTATGTGTCCAATCATCTGCTTCCCCTCCCAAAGTGAGAGAAATGCACACAGAGAGAGATTTCCAAACAAGCCCAGAAGCCCACTGTCTCTGAAAGCCCACTTCATCACTGACTGTTGCCAGCAGCACCACAGATTGCTTCCTGGAAAGAGAACAGCGCAGGCCTCCATCTGTGAACAAGGTCACCTAGGATCCGCAAGGAGCAGGATTGGATATTTCCAGTTGATTTGATTTATTCTGTGGCACAACACCTTCGGAATTTCGTTTAACATTATCGTTGCGCAACATAAGTTTACTGAAGCTGTCGATGACATTGATGATCTGGGGGGACACACAGCCACACAGTTGGTGGTAAAGCATGGCGAGTGGTGCTCTTCACGTTTACAAATAGTCTCTTATGGTTCCAGAATGTTTATTTGAAGATGTAGGCAACACTTCTTCAACAGTGCCACTCTTTTGCAGGTTTTTCTTTTAACCATACAATAAACACAACACACAGCAAAATCCTCAGAACAAAATTAACTCCATTCAGAATGTATTTGGTCTAGATAGAGTAAAAAAATTACTCAGAAATGGCAAATTGTTATTGTTTTTACTGTACAAAATTCATAAGAGGTTTATTGTTGTTACTTTTCTGAATTTAGCAAAAAAAGTTTCACTTAAAAAATCTAAATTTACCTCTATATAGAGAAAGACCAAATCGACTCAGAACAGAGTAAACTTGATTCTCTAGATTGTACTGTGCAGAAGCTCCAAAGTAGAAGAAGAATTAATTTGATGATGTATTATTCACTAAAGATTAAGCTAAAATGTTCAAACCTGCTCAAACACAGCAGGGACAGCGTTGACTGGAATGGGAATGAATTAGCTTTAAAACAGGGACTTGATGTCATATTATGAACTCAAACTGGAATTCACACAATTTTGTATTTGCACCTATGAAGCAAATTATGTTTTTTAATCAAGCCTGTAAATAAAAACAATTATTTAAATAAATATCAGTACATGTCAAAAGCTCTGTATCTGTTTCTAATTCCTAACTTCAATTTGATGCAATTATTGACCTACTCAGCAAGATAAACGTGATCAAAATTTAAAGTAAAAACTAATTTGTTGTTACAAAGGAGGCCCTTTAAATATTGAATGTCTTTCAATAAAAACAAGTAACACTTGCAGAGAAGGTCTAAAAACTAAAATATTTTGGAATTGTGATGCAACTTTGAGTTTCAAAGCAAGTTTTATCCTGATCTAAAAGGCACCACAATAAAACATATTTTTCATATTTAAAATAATACAGTTAATTAAACAACAGCAAAAGAATTTGTTGTCCACCTGTCCCCCAAATGATATGATGTCTTTTTCCTGGGCTATGGAGATCTCATTTGAAGCGCTAAATGTACACATTCCCAGTTCTGGGTGTTACAATGTGATTTTTTCAACCTTTGGTGTACTATGACAAATGCTATTAGGAATGACAAACTTTTTTTTGCTTGTGTTCAATTATAGGCCGTCTCAGGGTCATGGAGTGAAACAAGGTTAAAAACAGGGCGTGTTACTGCCTCTGACTGATCGACTACCTTTAAAGTCCAAGTGATTTGGCGAGAAACATACCACTTTTATTCCACCCGGGCAATAGAAAATTGGCTTGCCTAGTGTATGCGCTCCACCTGCGTTGTAAGAAAGCCCCCCATTAATCATCTTGTTGTATTTATTTGGGGAAAAGAGAGGAAGAGTAATGGCTGTGTGTTTAAAATCACCATGATTTCCTTGAACATGTGGTTTAATGTCATCCAAGTATTTAAAAAGTAATCAAGAAGCACTCAGCTTGTCTCAGACCAAGTCAATTAATGTTAAGTATCCAGTGTGTTAGTGGCTAATTTATTTCAGCCTTCGTTTGTTAAAGAGGCCAGAAGAGAACAAAATGTTTATTGAATAGAATAACCACAACGTTAACTTGAGAAAAAATGCCATACAGAATCAAATCAAAATTTTAGTGAGCAAGGGACCAGAAGACACATAGACCTAGAATAGACAACATTCAATTTTTTGTAAGACTCAATTTCTTCCAACTGGCTGGCGTGTGATCAAGCTGAAATAGATACAAGATTAATAAAAAAAAAAAAAAACTTCATAAAATTTAATTTCTGTTTTCAATTAATTTGCACAAGGTGAATTAGACAGTTGTAGGTTATTCCTTTCATAACATAATCATCCTAAGGTTTGTTCCAATATCTTGCAAGTTTTTTTATTTATTTTATTTTTTTACTTTTCTCTCAAGGTCAACCACACAGCCTATAATTATCAAGAGTTGTTCTCAAACACAGACATCCTCATGCAGCCAACAAAGCAATGCCGTTTCTGAACATATTTAAAAGAATATTTTCAGATTGATTTATCTATTGTGATTTTGGCTATTGTGATTACTCAGTAAGGTACTACTTGTTATATCTTATCTTGTTATTTTGCATTTTTATACTTATCTATTTGTGTAGGAGGCTGTTTCTTCAAGAGAATGATAGACAAGAGGATCACTGATTAAGTCAAAACAAAAACTGATTAACTAGCAAAATAAAAGCACTAAGAATGGTTTATTGCTATTAAGGCATAAATTGCTCGGTGATGAGATTTTTAGATTCGAGTGCTGATTGTACTGAATGTCCTTAAATTAGTAATAATGAAAAGTAATATATTAATAATAGTATAGTAATTACATAGTAATTAATTATACGGGCATACTTGCATAATGATCAGTATGTGAAATGTAGTAAACTATTACAACAATTTTAATTTCAGTGTTTTTAAAAAGCAATAAATCGAAATCTTCCTGCATTTCTACATGATAATAATTAATAAAAATCTCTACATTTATATTGCACTCTTCTAGACACTTAAAGCGATTTACATCTTGAGGGGACTGCGATTCTGGATTGTGTGATGATTGCTGTTCTACGCCAGAACACGCACACTCAAACACGCATGCGCACACACGCACACCGGCTAATGGTGAACAAGGGACATGGGTGAAGCATCCTGGAATTTTCTTGATCACTGAGAGTCAGGACATCGGTTTAAAGCACTGGGGCAGGACCCACAAAGACCATAGGGTGAGCACCTCCTGCTGGTCTCACTTGCACCACTTCTGACAGCCACATGGTTTTTCCTTGTGGTCTCTCATTCAGGTACTAAACAGACCTGCTTCACTTCAGCGAAAAAGGTGTGCATTGCAGGGTGATATTCCAGGGCATTGGCAGAAAAGTTCGCACCTGCTATATCACATCATGTGATGCCACTAGAACCATTAGTTTGGAGAGATGAAAGCATGAGTTTACTGATGTTTCTTTCAGACAGATTTTCTGACACTTCATCATTGATGTGATTAGCGTTAACCTTAACGCGGTTTGGAAAAGTTGTGTTTTGAGTTTAGTATTTTTTTAAAACAAGTTTCCTGGTGAGCAGTCTTTTAACTGCATCATTACCTAGTGGAGACTGTCGGATAGCTTAAGTCAGTACGATCGGCTCATAAATCAGAAGTTACCGGGTTTGCAGGTTGTGAAGGGCCTGTGAGCAGGTCAAGAAAATCCCAAGAAAAAGACCATTTGTAGACTTTTAAACACTAAAATCCCTTTAAAAAGTGAAAACTAAAAACAGTAAAACATATTATTTAATACTATTAAAATGCATCTGTTATGCCAACAAATTAGCAAGATGGTTATGCCAAGGTCACTTTTCAGTTCCTTGAGAAAATCCATTCAGTCATTATGAATAAAAACATTAAAAATCACTTTGTATAAACTAATTTACTATTGTGTGAATGAAAATTAAAGAGTTACAAAAAAGGTATAAAAGGTCAATCTGTCATTCAAGCAGAAATGTTTTTCATGTAAATCAAGGACACATGCAAAGTTGGAGGTTTTCATCACTTGAGCTAGAGACAACTGACTTGATAACGTTTTTGCTAGGTTCACCCTGAAAAGTCTCATTTAGCCTCATTTCTAATTCTCTCTCTCTGTCTCATTTACATGACATACCTATTAATCACCAACTTATCTTGTCATGTATGTGGAAAGCATTTGTTTTTTCCTGTCTGTGCATATCCAGGAAAACTATTTATCCACCATACCAGAATTCTGTAGATGAACATACATAGTTGAAGAAGTGGCAAAAAAAAATCCAATCCCTTGAAAGAACCAGAAAAATCATGGTAGCATGCCCATCTGGATCTGGAGAGCCGGATTCATTTTGTTTTTCAATAGTTTAAAACAGTCTCTCTTTGTGTCTGTTCTTTTACTTGCACCTATAGTTATCATTTTTGTTTCAAGATATTTTTACCCAAGAATTATTAATATATTAATGAGCAATCCTCTGTTCATTGATTTATAAAACATCCATGCTTTTATAATTTTTTTAGTTGATTAGTGAAATTGTCAAATTTGTCATTGACAGATTTTAATATGAGTTTTAATAGCACAAATGGCTGTTAATTGTTATATGATGTTCTGGAAGGTTTAGACTCTCTGGCCTTGGCTCAGTTTCTGTGAAGAACATATATCAGAACTCTTTTTTTGAAGACCACACACTGTACACCCCAATATACATTTATATTAAGTACAAGCTGTTCAGGTCTATTTGACCCAGGGCATTTAAAGTGGTAAAAATTGTTTTTATTTTACAGGTGAGTTTCCCAACAATAAACAAATCACACATAAACATACAATTTAAAATTCTAACAGTTTTTGTGTGAATGAAAACCCTCAAATTGCAACAGATCCACCAGACCCACCAACACTGTTAGAGTCAGGGTTACAACGAAGCTCAGAGTTGAAGAGACCATATAGATACTTTACTTAACAAAACCAAAGTTGACAAAAATACTAAAAAGTATGAAATAAGTGTGTAGAAAATCATCAAAAAACTCATAGAGAAGTACCAACGACTCAAGAGAAAAAGGAAAATGTAAACAAGGAGGATGTAAAATATAGACACATACTAAACGGAAGACTAACAAATCTGTAGATAGAACTTAAATACACTGGGTGCTAGATAGAGGTTAAACCAACAAGAGCAACCAGACTCTAACCAGGAATGCAGGTTGGGGAGGAACACCAAATATGGTTATAAAACTAATCAATGTAATCCAAATACACAGTAAAGTAATTAAATGAACAGAGCTGATCAATAAAACTCACAAGTAGAATCAATCTAATATCGATGAAACCAGCAACACAAGTTATTCAAGACAACGAAATTAAAATTAACTCAATATAACTGACAGTTAGCTTCTGTATTTATTGAAAATACAGGAAAATAAAAACTGTGTGCAGATAACAATACAGTGATGACTAAGAGTAACATTGACAAATCTAAAAATGGAAAAAGGAGCTAAATAACTAGAAAAGGAGAACTAAATACACATTGAAACATGATCTGAGAACCATAGGAAAGCTATGACATTTTTAATGTAAGTCGCTTTGGACAGAAGCGTCTGCCAAATGCATAAATGTAAATGTAAATGTTTTAATTATTGCAGTTTGTACTGTGAATTTATGCAACATTTCTGTGTGTTGTAGCATTTTTAAGAGCATTTTATGTTTTTAAAACCTACCAATATAGAAGCTAAACCTGTTGTAGTTTGAGTGATTGTTGAGTGTAGTTTGAGAGGTTTTTTTATTAGGGCATATTGCTTTATTGTAATCTTACACATTTGAGGGTTATAATTAATCTTGACATTGTTTACTTTTGTTGAGTCTAAATATTTTTGAAGAATATATAAAATTAGAATCCACAACAAACTGTGTGATGTTTTTCTAAAGTTCTCAGAAAGAGATAATGACTTGACTTGTTCCGCTTTAAATAAAACCTGGCTGTGATATTATTGGTTTTCCCCATCATTGGCTGTCACAGTCCCTGTCCTCCCTACTGGCCTAGCACTGCCTGGCGGATTGCACAGAGCTGGAAAACAATAAATGAGTGTCTATCATCCAGAGATGATGAGCATCTGCTGCTGGAGCTGATAATGAGATGATCTGGGTCTTCCTGTTATTTGATTTTTTTTTTTGCCTAAAAATATGTTAACACACAGCAGACCCATTTTAATTTATCACAAGAGATTTATAGAAATGAAATAAGCATAATGATGTGTGTGTGTGATTCTGAAGTTTAAGATTAAGCTGATTTGCTAAAAACTGTACAAGGAAATATAGCAAAAAATGTAGTATTCCAATGATTTTGGCAGCTTTACTTTACCTTAATTGGAAACTTAGTTTAATTCAGCTGTAATTACTTATAGAAGACACACCACTTAGCCAACCAAATCAGCTGATTTATGAAGGCAGTAGCAAATCAGTTATCATTTACAATAAATATGAGCATATACCCCTGCTGCGGTCTTTAATGTTTCCCTTAGCTTAGTCATTAACTTCACTGATGGAAAAGTCCCTCACTTCCTTAAATTATGTACATTTTGATGAAATATAGTGTGTTTTTTTCTCTGTGCTAAATAGTATGTCTCTTTTTGCATAAGTATTAAGAAAGCAACCACAGTAATTAAGCCCTTTGCAGGTTGATGTGCCTCAGAAGTGTTACACTGCAGGGTGCAATCAAAATGTTTGAGGAAAAATGCTACAATTACTTTGAAGTCTGAAAAGGATGGAGGAGAGAGCAGGGAGAGGAGAGTGAAAGCAGAGGAGAGTGAGAAGAGAGTGAAAGAAGAGGAGAGCGAGAGGAGAGGAAAGGAGAGGAGAGAAGAGTGAGATGAGTAAGAGGAGAGTGGAGAGGAGAGTGAGAGAAGAGTGAGAGGAGAACGAGAGGAGAGTGAGATGAAATCAGAAATAGTAAGAGGAGAGTGGCGTGGAGAGGAGAGTGAGATAAGATGAGAGTGAGAGGATATTGAGAAGAGAGGCGGTTGTGTTATAGAATTTTTAATCATTGTAATTAATTATCCCATAAGATTGAGTTTGAATGTCCTTAAGTTTACTTGGATGGAACAGGAAGTGATGTAGAGGGGCGGGATTTATATGAAAGGAATCTCAAGGGAAGCCCTGTGTTCAGTCTCTTGCTCCTGGGGGTCTCAGAGAAGGGCTGCCCATTCTTTCTCTCCCCTTCTTTCTTTTCTCCCTTCTCTCTTTCTTCCTTACTCTCCCTTTCTCTTTCCATGTTGCTTGCAATGTGATCACATTCTTCGTTGATATCAAGGTATGAGCTGAATCCATGTTTGAGGAAAGTAATAAATTGCTGTTTGCGATTGTGCTCATAAATCATGTCTCATGAGTATTTAATATTTCCATTACAGTTGAGAGGAGCAGAGAGTGAGAGATAAAAGGAGAGAGTAGAGGAAATGAGAGGAGAAGCGATTAAGAGGAGATGAGAGTGAGAGGAGATGAAAAAGAATAAGAGGAGAGTGGAGAGGAGAGTGAGAGAAGAGAAGAGTGAAAGGGGAGAGTAGAGTGAAGAGGAGAGGAAAGGAAAATGAGAGGTGAGGAGAGTGAGAGAAGAGAAGAGAAGAGTGATAGGAGACTTAGAGGAGAGGGGAGAAAGATTGAGAGGAAATGAGAAAGAGTACGAGTAAAGAAGAGTGAGAGAAGAGGAGAGTGAGAGGATATTGAGAAGAGAATGAGAGGAGAGTAAAAGTAAAGGTGAGAGACTTTAAAAACCCTATATATTTTTAAACAGGAGGAGGATTTGCAAGTAAAGCAACATCTTGACCGCAGTATGTTGGAATAGTCTGACCTGTTATTGTATCTCTTTTTTGCCATCAAAACAACCATGCAGCGCATGGTTGCTTTGGGATTGTATTGGCTCTTATCTCATGTCCAGCCAATAAATCCCTCTCCATTCTCTCAGTCCCTGCATTGCCCTCTCCAGCTCATCACACTCCAATGGCTTGTTAGTAACATAGCCTTTATCTTCTTCCTAAAGGGACTTCAAGACGTGTTTAGAGTATCATGTCTGACTTTAATTATGAGCAAAGGCCTTTCTCTTCACATTTAAAACAGTTAATTACTATGTAACCGTCACTAAGGCACCCGCCTCTTGGTAATCTTTTCTTTTTATAAGTCCCTTCTGTGGACAGCTTACTCCTTAATGATCACTTTTCAAAACCTGATTGGAATTTGTTGACTGCAAAGAAAAGAGCATCAAGCGTTTTATTCTGAGGTGGATAATTAAACACTTTTAGAGCACTGGAGAGGAGCAGAAGAATGTAAGCTTGGTTTTCCTGAAGCACAAATGTTGATTTTTGTCCTTTGCAGTAATAAAAAAAAAGTCAGATTTTCACATCTGGCGTGTCATTTGAAATGAATTCAACTCAACTGTTAAATTGTAAGGTTAACTCTCATGTGTTACAAAATGTCCAATCATTTCTACCCAAGCCCACGCTTAAAGTAACATGCTGTCTGATCAAAAACCAAGCTGCCTGATCAAAAACAAAGTTTAACCCACCAAACAAAAATGAGTTTAAAATATTATTTCAGACACATATTTGCAACAGTTTGTTTAAAATCTTGCCACAGAACTCCCATAGTTTTCCAATTTGTATTGTGTGGTAATATAAAAGAAAACTTAGGTATCACACAATCATCATGTGAGTTAAAGCCTCACCAAATGTTTTGAAGTTACAGCTCAGAATATCGCTTTTTGTATTCACTTAGTCAACTTATTATTCAAATGGCTACAATGAACTAACATTTGAAAATGTCAGTATAGCTATTTTAATTTTTTTTAGGCGCTCATTATGTCAGGTAGCAACTGTAATCTATAAGTCTATAGAGGAGAACCTCAAGTAAATATTTGTATAGTTATCAGACTGTGACCATGCGTTTTAACTGTTGTTGCGTTATCATTTCCTTATTTAGGACTTTGGCTAGACACCACTATACATTTGTAATATGCTTAACATGACATGCGTACAAAGATAAACAATAAACAAAATGTATGTTCTGGACTTTATTTTTGAGCACAATTAAAGCTTTTACAGAGGTCTAATAAGACAAAGTTCTTGTTCTATCCCAGATTTTATTTTATTGTTTGTGCATGTGAATACTTTTATCTGTTTTTGGCATCCACAGTGAATTGTGAAAGCACTAAAGTGGACTCAGTAAAACCATGGGAACTGATTTGTAAGGACAACATGCTTATGTAGACATCTGTAAGATGAATGACTCTGAAAATAAGAAAAAAAACAAAGCCTGCCATATTTGGTTTTCTGAGAGTTTACTACAAATAAAGCTTTTAAAACATTAGCAACCCATTACCTGAGTTCTGTACCCTGCAGGCTGTAATGCGCTCTCACCATGGTTATGGAAATGTGATGGAAAAATGCCAAAAACTCTCATCATAAACTGACTTAAATTATTGAGCGTTAGTTTTAAGCGCATTATGTAGAGATATGTAAGACATTGTTTGCAATATTATAGTAAATGATCGTTATGTAATGTAAATGATATGCAAAATCCAAATTTGAGTATTCTAAAAAACATGAAAATGCAGCTTTTGTGAAATGGAATTCATTACTTACTATAGTATGCCAACTGAACATTGCATGCTGAGAATAGATAGCCATACAAAAAAAATAATAACAATAATTGTGTTGACACAAAAACATATTTTCACTAATGTAGTGTAAATTGGTCTCATCTTATTAATTACACAACTCATTTGTCAATGAATATTGTAAAAAAATAAATAAATTAGCACTGGAATTTATCTTAAATGCATACAAACAGCAAACTATATAAACTACAATAGAACCTAAATTTTAAAGACTAAACCTGCCTCATGGATAAATAACATTTTAGAATATTAAATAAACAAGGCATTTATTATTTTTATTTAATTGTTGCATGTTATTTTAGTTTTGGTTGGGTTTTTTTTGTGTCTATTGATCTGTTCTATGTATCCGTTTCTTGTTGTTCTGTAAATTTTAAAATGTTTAGCTTTTATCCACATATGTATACTTAACATTTTACTGAACCTTTACTCTACTGATCACACTAACTGGAAAATTTGTTGCTAAAAATCTAAAAAATAAACATGTGTGAGGGCGGGGTGTAGAACAGAGCTGGGCTTACAACACAGAAGTGGATGTGTCATCAGCCAGCACTAAAGAGGCTAAACCATTCATCCATTCATTTTCATGTTGGCTTTTTCCCTTTCGTGGTCGCCACAGCGGAATGAACCACCAACTCCTCTGGCATATGTTTTATGCGGCGGATGCCCTTCCAGCCGCAACCCATCGCTGGGGAACATTCACACACACTCATTCACACTTTAACACTATGGACAATTGTTCCTACTCAATTCACTTAAACTGCATGTCTTTGGACTTGTGGGGAAACCGGAGCACCCAGAGAAAACCCACGCAATCACGGGGAGAACATGCAAACTCCACACAAAAATGCCAACTGACCCCGCCGAGGCTTGAAACAGTGACCTTCTTGCTGTGAGACGACTGTGCTACCCACTGCGCCACCGTGACGCGCCAGAGGCTAAACCATTAGTAGCCAATTAGTCAATTAACAGGAGGTCTCTAATTGCGATTGGTCTAGTACTATAAGCACAGCCTTGAAGAAATCACAGACTGACCTTTTATTTGTATTTCAAGTCACAAAGCTACTGTATGACAGTGACAAGGAAAGAATATTTATTTAAAATTGAAATCATAAATATTCCAAATCTAGTGGTTTTCTGGTATGGACTTAATAAATTAAAAACTGTTCTATTAATACTGGACTGTGCCTTTGTGATACTTCATATATATAGTTGGATATAGAAGCAGATTGCATCCTCATTACAATCCTGAGGTATATAAAGAATCACTTTGGTACAAAAACATGTCCATCACAGTGTATCTCTATTCCTCCGCAACAAGCCAGCACTCAAAGTGAGTGCTCCCACAGGAATCAGATACCGTCAACTCAAATCCAGCTACACCAGGATGCCAATTACCTCCAGTGCACACAGGCCTACAAAGACACGTATCGATCACACAGTTAAGATGTCAGATGTAGCCCGAGCTTCCCCTGGGGGCTTCCGTTAATGACTGTGTTTTTTCTTGGCCGGTTTATTCATTGGTTGAGGACATTGTGCATGTTCTCTGGTAAGTGGCGTAGGTTAGCTGCACAATCAATAAGATGGTGGATTTGATTCTAAGAGCCTCTTCTGTTTTTGTAGAGAAAACCAAATTGGATTCAGCCAGTCATTGCGACATCGGGATATTGAAATCTGATCAAATCCCTGGCTGTGCTGCTTTTCTCATTGATCGGATTCTCCAGCTGTTCAGACCGGATGTCATCTCACTAAACAGAGGGAAAGCACACATTCTTTTCTAGTTGAAATGAGAAAAATGAGACCATTTGCCCAATGAAGGTGAGTTTTGTTTCTGTCTAGCATCTGGTTGTAATTCCTCAAGTGCATTCGTTCGGTTATGGAGTTCTCTTCACCACAAAACAGAGGTTGGTGTTTTAATTAATCCCTGTGCTGTGGTGTCAAATCTATTGTGAAGATCCAAGTCAGTTTTGCTCTCAAAAAAAGAGTTTATACTGCACATTCCTGTGAAGCGTCTACGATTAACTAGCTGAATGTTTTATGACTCCAAATGGCAATTACAACTTTTCAGATCTTTGTCTCTTTGTGCAGGCCTCCCAAAAATGATCAGTTATTCACTACAAACCATTAATGTCCTCGTAAAATGATACATTAAGAAAAACTGAAGGATTCTCTCCACAACTCTTTTTTGAAGAAACACTATGTTTGTGTTAATCTAGTGTTAAACTTAACAGTTGTTATTTATTGTATTGTAAATTAGATTATTAATTTACTTGCACAACTTTAATTAAATTTTTCCTATTTACTTCTGCTTTTTATGCAGTTTAAAAGGTGTACTTGAATAGATTTTACTTAAAGATTTAAAAAAGTTAAATATAAACTCAAAATGAATTGTTATTGGTGCAGAGAACTAGCGCTGAGACACAGCCAAATATAAAATGCTTTCACTTTTCGTGTTTAAGAGCCCAGCTGGATTTCAGGAACAAAACGTGCATTAGTTATATTTTGCAGGAAAGCTTTGTTCATAACAAAGTCAAAACAACTGGAACTTTAGAAATCAAACCTGTGAAAAGATGTTTCTTTCTCCCTCAATCTGATCTCAGAACATTCGTGGCTAACAACCTCTAACATTATATTTGTGAAATTTAACTATAACAGAGCAGTTGAGATGACAAAGTAATGTATTTTCTCCACAATGGAGACAGAACAAAAACTCTATCTTTTTTAGAATGTCTTTAACACTCTTTAAAACAAATTATTTGACCTTTATCAATACTTTGAAAAACAACATTAATCAAAGATTGTTCACTCTACAGAAGAAGCTTGTGATTTACTTTTTGAGGCATTGATGCCGTTTTCTGCAATGTTTTCTCATTCTAAACTCCCTCTCTCAATCTTCCTGTCTCCTTCTTTCTCTCCATCCAGGACTCATCTATTCTCCTTTAACTTCTTTACTTTGCATCTGAGGTTAGTGGGGATCTGTAATAAGAAATGTTCTCAGGGGACGCCTGTATTCCAACCACTAATGAGAGAACTGGAGTCGGCCTTCATTACTGTTTGCTGTCAGGATTCTGCCCATGGTTCGCCCACTCTCTCTCTCTCTCTGTCTCACTCTCTCTCTCTCACTCTCTCTTTCCTTGAGACTTCACAATCAAGCCATGCCAGTCTCCAGATCCCTGGGGTCGAGAACACAGATGTGAATGTTCTACACCAGGGATCGGCAACCCGTGGCTCTGGAGCCGCATGTGGCTTTTTAGCGCTGCCCTAGTGGCTCCCCGGAGCTTTTTCAAAAATGAAAAAAGAAAAAGGTAAATATGTTTTTTGTTTAATATGGTTTCTATAGGAGGACAAACATTCTTAACGTTTTCCAATGCTGTAAAAGAGTGTAGAATAAATATTTAATTTCAACATTTCTGTCAGCGACGATTTGCGTCATCACCCGCGACACACGTTTCTATCAGCGGGGAGGGATGCCAGGTAAGGTGGCTGCTGTAAACAAATCAGCGGCTGTGTGGTGGGCCATGGATCCCAAAGAGAAAAAGAGAAAAATAACCGAGGAGAACTGAGGATTCAACGGTTCTTGGACCGAATCCTTCACATTCAGTGCCGATGCGGAAGGATCTCCTGAATGTTTGCTCTGAAGTGGGAAGTTGTCTAATAACAAGAGTAAAGTGGAAAGACATTTCCAGGGAAGGCATGTACGTATTTAGTAACAAAGTGGTTGTGATTTTATATACTTCTTTTCAAAAGGCTGCTGTTTTATTTTTATAAATGTATGCTGCGTTTTTTCGCATTGCTTGTTGCCCAGTTAAGGG
The DNA here is from genome assembly GCA_900490495.1 of Danionella dracula. Classification (NCBI taxonomy): domain Eukaryota; kingdom Metazoa; phylum Chordata; class Actinopteri; order Cypriniformes; family Danionidae; genus Danionella; species Danionella dracula. Next base: position 10,987,998 of record UELW01000778.1, on the reverse strand, counting down.
GCACGTTGTGCACGTTCCATTTTGATGTTGTTTTTGTGAATCCTCAAAATAAAAATGACATCAAAAATTCGATTTCTTTATTGCATTTCTCTAATTTCATCAAAGCAATGAAACATAATTCATTGATATTGTAATCGTACAACAGAGTAGTCACGTGGTGCGTCATTCTACAGGATGCACTGCAGGGAAAATAAACATTTAATCATGAAGGCTCATTATGTATTCGTTGCAAACTTAGTAATTTTTATAGTAGGCTAATATAGATACATAAAGCATGTGTTTCCTTCATTATAAGGCTTATATAAGGCTTTTAATTTTTTGCGGCTCCGGACCTATTTGTTTTTTGTTTTTTTGGTCCAATATGGCTCTTTCAACATTTTGGGTTGCCGACCCCTGTTCTACACCAATGTTTCTACACCGAACTTCAAAGGAAGTTTGTAAGTTTGGTAAAAAAAAAAAAAAAGGGCACCATACAGTAAGTGAGACGAGGTACATGAGTAGTGGTCAATTTAACATTGGCTTTGGTTATCACACTTTTAAACTACTAATAAAACAAACAAAGATCAGACGAGGTTTGGAGAAAAGGTGTTTGACAATGAAACGCTTTAAACAATAAAATTGCAATTGTCGTTTGAAATGCGAAAATTGAGTGGTCACTATGTAGCTAAAAGGAAAGATATAATTTCAGGGGGTTTTGTAAAATAAATAAATAAGTTGAATAAACCAGTGGAGGTATTTTGAGGACGCATATGTTGAAGACAACAAGCCCTGACAATAGTTTTTAATTATAAAAAATAAATAATAAAAAGACGTCCTGATACAACACGTTAGACAGACACTGAGAGTCCTTGTGAAAGACACAATGTTTTAAATCAGTAAACTTACTCACACATGCAATAAATGGACCATACCTACATATAAACTGAGAGAATAAAATGATTAATCATTAACACAATTTTTTTTATAAAGGCTCTGGTCCAGACCTGGATTTATTTTAGCCTAACAAGTTTGTACTAACTGCTACCTTGACAAGCTGTAACTTCAGCAGTACCATACATTTGAACAAAAGTGCCAATGTTGAGATAATGCATTAATGGCTTTCACAAAATCAACAATATTATGAGTTGTACTTTTTAAAATTATGAATTTCTTTTGGAGCACTGATTTGGATACTTGTGTGGTGTTCTTTAATTGGTCATTCAGGGGATAAAGTCAGGCAGAACCTGTGGACTGAAAATAATTTGCTGTTAGGAGCCCTTAAGAGGGAAAATCTTCACCCTAGATAGGCCTTTATATAAGAATGGCTTTGTAACCAGTAACCAGATGAAAATGCAAATAGGGGTGCTACTTGTATGGATAAAAATGCAATAGAAATGATTGCAGCTCTTTATTCTATATTGAGAACCTAAGGTACAGAATTAATCTTCAAGGAGATGCTATTGATGACCCATTTCCTATTCTAAAATAAAGCTCCACTCACCTACAGTCTGCAGCCAGAAAGCCTTTCTATTCATAATTCCAAACAAAAAGTCTTTACAAACATCACACACAAAAAGATCCAAGATGCCTCTACAAGCATTGAAAACTGCAAGATAGATTAACTTAACTCTCCCACCATAACAGCAACATAAATAACAGCGTTATTTAAAAGAAAACATAACCCTAGGGCGAAATGTATAGAATGCATAAAGACTTGAGCACCCACAAAACCCATCACAGTACCCAAAAACTTAAGACCAAAAATAGGTCTTTTTTTAACCAAAAATAGGTCATTATGGCCAAGGTCGTGGCTGGAGCCAAAACAACTTCTCACAGAGAACAAGATAGCGAGAAGCTCTGAACTCCTCCTCAAGGACACTATCGCTTTCTGTGCTTTAACTCCCAGGTTGAGTGGGCGGGGTTCATCAAGTGCACTCTCAGTTTGTCACAGAGGCTAACCTCATCACTCCCTCCTCTAACCAGCAGAGGGCACCCTCGTTGCACTAACTCCTGCTCCTCAACCTGCACCACACTACATTTCCCAGACACCCCAGGGGCATCGTGTTTACACACCCAGCTGAAGAACATTACACCCCAGGTCCGCCGTGATTACACATCCAGCTGAGGAACATTATCAACAGTATTTAACAGACTGATTCCCTTTGCTCGAGGCGAAGTCTTCTGTAACATAACGACACTCGGGTTGGTATCCATGTGCAGGCTTTATTGTATTCGCAGTCAGAATAACAGGCAGATAGTCAGGGCAGGCAGCAAACAGACAGTAACGGAGATCAGCAAGAGTAGTACAACGGGCAGGCGGCTAGGATCGTAACGGTACACAGGCAGGGTCATAACAGGCAGGCATGCATGCATGCATGCATGCATGCATGCATGCATGCATGCATGCATACATACATACATACATACATACATACATACATACAGGGTGAACGCTCAGAGTTGCAGCACAGAGACAAACAAGACTTCGCCTCGAGCAAAGGGAATCAGTCTGTTAAATACTGGTGATAATGTTCCTCAGCTGGATGTGTAATCACGGCGGACCTGGGGTGTAATGTTCTTCAGCTGGGTGTGTAATCACGATGCCCCTGGGGTGTCTGGGAAATGTAGTGTGGTGCAGGTGGAGGAGCAGGAGTTAGTGCAACGAGGGTGCCCTCTGCTGGTTAGAGGAGGGAGTGACGAGGTTAGCCTCTGTGACACAGTTACAGAGCCGGATGTCTGCTTGCTTGTGATTGGATCTATCTCCACTTCCCCTATTCCCATCCTGATGTGATGTTATGTCTATGTGTTGAATGGGCTTGTTGATATGGCATTTTCCCCCTGATCTCACACTGCTCTAACTGAAGTACAGTTTGAGAGGGGTATACCTTTCCTGTTGTATATTTCCTTATTTCATTTGCTACCTCCGAACGACCTGTCTGTCTCCCTGTAATGTGATGTCTATATCTTAGTTGGAGGGGTCAAATTTCGTTGCATGTAATACTGTAGTGACCAATAAAAGCGTTATTCAACTCAATTAAATTCAAATGTTGTAAAAATGATTTTTACAGCTAATATGTAAATGCCATTGGTTCAGTAATCTTCAAAAAACTTATGAAACTGATTGCTTATTATTATGAATATTTATTCAAAGCTAATTTAGGGGGGAAGTTGAAGTAAGTTTGATAATTATCTACAAGTAAATTTAATGAATTATACTTGAGTAAATTTACTGATAAATATTAATTTATATATGCATGCTCAAGGCTAATTTTACTAAAATAAATTAAACTATTTTAAGTAAACTAAACATCTGAGTAAAATCAAGTAAACATAATCGCATTACTCTAGTAAACTATACTATTTGATTTTACAGTGAATGATTTTGCTTGGGCATAAATAACTTCATTGAATATATTTTGGAGTTTTTTCCAAACTTCACTTTAGTGAAGGAAGATTTTGTTAAATAAATGTCATTGGATCGTTGTTGTTTTGTTTGCATCAAAGCTGAAGCTCTCACAAGTTTTTAAGGGATGTATGGAAGGAATGTCTCAATGGACTATGAAGAGACAGCAGCTGTGGAATTCTAAAGCAATGCGTTATTTTGGATTACACTTATCCTCATTAAAATCTTCCCCCTGGTAAAAAAAATCAATATCAAGTATTTAGTATCAACATTTGTAGAAATTTGTTGCTTTGCACAAGCACTCTTGCACATCTCATAGCCTTCGGTGGGTAATGTTTATTGCCTTCTTCAGTTGAAGTTTGTCTGTGATCTTCTCAACGCTCAAGAGACTGCTATTGGGTTTCTTGGTTCAGATTACATAATTCTCTTGTTGGGAACGTTCCATGAGAAACTGTATAAATCTGCATTTCGATGCAAAATGAGGTTCATCTCTTTCAGTTTGTTTGGAAGACTAGCATGTTTTACAAGCTCACAATTATGATTCCTCCCCCCCTAATTGTAAACCAACAACCCAACCTTTGTGTGATTCAGTGTTTTGTGTGTGGTACAGAGAGTTGTTGTCTACTGGCAAGTGGTTGGTTATGATCCAAAGGTGGAAGGTTCAATCCACAGTTATAGCAGGAGATGAAGAAGGGACGAGTGAGTGAACCTGTCATGACTCCAGTCAGGTAAGGTAATCTGGTTCAGACCGTTCTTTTCCTTTTATGTATTTATTTTTATTCCTTGTTATATGTTTGTTTCATTTTTTGTGTTTCTTTTCCTTCTCTCCATCTCCTCTCTCCCGTTAGATTACCGATCAGCTCACGATCCCCTCCAGGTGATTTGTATTATTCACCACGCCTTTTTTTTTTCCTAATCATTTCTCATCAGGCAATCTCCAGACACCTATTTATACCTCGAGGCCCTTCCTGTTTATTGTCGGTTCATTTCTCCATGTCTTCATCTCTTCCAGTTCCTGGTCAGTGCCCTCCATTTGATGAGAGACTTTTGCTACCTGCTTACTGGTGGATTGTGTGCTTCAAGTTTGTGTGAGCACGCAGGCTGACTCAACTCTACGCTGCTTGTGGAAAAGGACTATTGTGAATTGTGGAGTCATCGGAACTTAGATTTCTTGATGGCTTGAGGCTTTCGCTCCGGTACATCTGAAAGCAATATACTTATGTGAAGAAACAAACCTTCTGCAGTTAAGTCCTACATCTAGACAAGCCTGACAGAACCTCAATTTCTACCAACTGGGACCTCTCAACTTCTGATCTACAAAACCTATTTGCCGTATGTCTTAGGATCAATACTTCTACTAAGTAAATGGAAATATGGAGTTAGATGAAAATATTAGCATAACAGGCTGTAAAAAATCACTAATGCTTTGAGTTGACCCATGCACTCCAAGTGTGACCGTACTCAAAGATGCTTTTATTCAAAAGTACTTTTCCAAAAGTTGGAGGTCTAAGACATGAGTAACAGAACACAAACATTTACTTGTACTCCGCAACCGTTTCAAACCCAAAAGGTGTCCTCAAAACAGTACACTGTTTAAAAACTGAACTAATGAAATGTTGACTGATGTTATCTACTTGAATGCATTCTCACTGGCTCTTGTTGACTGGATTAAGAAAAGTAAATTCAGTCAATGAGGATGTGTTCAATTAAAAACTGTTCCTCAGTTGTAAAACTACTACACAAAAAATGTTTAGTCAATTTTGTTTTCCCAAAACTCAACATTTTCAATTCCGTTTTTCAAAATTTGAAGGCAATAAACTTCTTCTTGCTTAGTTTTTATATAACTCCTTCTATATGAACCAGTTTTTTATAAACCCTAAAAACATTAAAAAGTAAGGAAAAATTAAACTAATTTGTTATGGTATTTTATGTATCAGATCATTTCTATGAACTTTATCAACCAGCGAGATTTTCAAAATATTGCATGGATACTTTAAAGCATTGAATCATGAATTAATAAAAATGTTTAGAAGGAAAGCGCTGGAACAAAAACAAACAATGACAGAACTGAAATATTGAGTACATCTTCTTTAACGAAGCTCTGACAGAGAAAGCTGACGATTAGATCTTACTGCTTTAATAAGCTTAAGAAGTGCAAACAACCTATTAGAGGACTACAACAGCGACAGAAGCATCCTGTCCACATCTCATTAAACTGTGAAAGAGACACAAAAACAAATTAAGGGGAAAACAGATGGAAAGGGAATTCCAAGTGCATGAGAGCTATGGAGGGAATGTAAATGAAGTCAAATTCCTCTAGTTGGAATATTCTGGTGCTTTTACAAGCCAGAGTGTGAAGATGAACTGAAGTGTGGGGTGATTTACAGCACAGAAGATTACACGGGAGATTCAAATCCCTGTTAACTCCATGCCTTCTTCCATTTGAACTTAATAACGCATAGTAACTCTTTATACAGTTCTGCATTGTTCTCAATCAGTCCGGCATTGCATTCTTGGTCATCAAAATTTTGGTGTGATTTAACAATTTTGGCACAAACATTGACGAAAGATGGTTTTATGATCAATTTAAATGTCAAGACTGATTGGGGAAAAGCAAAACAATTCAACTTTGATTAAATGTACAAGAAAAATTATATATTATTTGCCAGATGTATAACTGTAAATGCTAACCAAAATTTACTGTAGGGAAGATTGCCCTCTGAATAAACTCCACCAGCTCCCAGTTCCTGACTGATAGACAACATCTTGTGAGGCTTGGGAAATCTACTTCAGACACCTGCACCATCAGCGCTGGTGCCCCTCAGAGGTGTGTTTTCTCCCCGCTACTCTTTTTCCTCTACACCATTGACTGCACGTCCCAAATCTACTCTGTGAAGCTCCTGAAGTTTGTCGATGTCATCGGTCTCATCCAGGATGGCCAGGAGTCTGCATACAGACAGGAAGTGGAGCAGCAGGCTTTCTGAATGTAGAAAGAACAACCTGGAACTTAACATGCTCAAAACAGTGGAGATGGTAGTAGACTTCAAGAGATATTGATTATAAAAAGTTCTGTTTTTTTGTATGGTTTAAACCAATGATACCAAAATGGCAGCCTTTCTCCAATAATTTTTCTACTTTCACCACTCTCCATTCATCTCCTCTCTATAGCTCCCTCTCCTTTCTTTCTTTTTTTCTCTCTCTCCTATCTTCTGTATATTTCTCTCCTATTTCTCCTCTGTCTTTCATCTCTTTCCCTTTCACCTATCTCCCACTCTTTCTTTCTCTCTCCTCTCATTCACCCTACATCTATATTTCTCTCCTCTCTTCTATCACTCCTGTCTTCTCTCTCTTTCTGTATAATGTTTATTACATAAAATGTGTGTATAAATATGTTCATTTTGTTTCAATAATGGAACAAGATTAAGGAGTATAAATGTAAAATCAAATGTTTATTTTTTTTTCTTTGTGTAGATTATTGTTTTACTTGAAGTTTCCTAACGGAGCAGGTTGTTTTTTGACATCGGTGGAAGAAAAGTGGATGACCGTTTAAATGGTCATTGCTTTCTACCCTCTTTCTGGTTTGTCTTGTACAATTTGGTCAATTTGGTTCCCAACAAATAGTTGGGAACCCCTGCTTTAAACCAGCAGTTTACTATAAATTCAAATACTAAATCTCACCTTAATATGTGTAATAGGTTATTCATGAATAAGGATCATATGTGAGTGATAGTCGTAAATACTGTAAACAATAATACAGGAAAACAAGAAGCAGACGGAGAGAGGTGAGGAAGAACTTAGAAAGAGGTGGTTGATTGTCACTTGAAGTACATGTTCACCTGCAGGCAAAATAGCAAGCAGTACAGGACAGGCAGAAACACACAGGCACATAAAGGACCGAATATTTATGAGAGGTGTTAGTGGAAAGTAGGAGCAGAGAGAAAGAAAGTGAAGTAGACAGCTGTCTTTTCTTTTTTCCACAGACGATCGTGGACACTCGAGAGCAGGGCTGACAGTCTGAGGTGCACATAAATACCAACAGATGCAACACAAGGTGACTGCTGACCACCGTGCTGAGTGTTTGATGCTGGAGCAAAGCAAAGTGAATCCTTGACTTTAGAGGAGTCAGTCCTTAAAGTAAGATACTTCTTTAATATCTAATATATTCTACTAGAAGGGAGTGTGAGCAATTGGAGGCCTACCAGCCCTCAAAAGATGTACATTTACATAAGTTATCTATGTGATGTGTACAACTTGGTTGTTAAAATATTTGTGTAAAAAGCAAGTCTCAGCACTCTAAAAAATATTTATTATACATTTTACTATTGAACACTCAAAAAGTTATAGGTAAGATAAAAATATACAAGTTATACTTAATTACTTCTTAATGCTACAATAATTTACAGATATATGCCATGATCCTATGTAATATTGTTGTTTGTAACCAATACAAAGAGTAATTTGTTATATTAAATAAAAGACAGCATGTCATTTTGCTAAATAATTCATTCATAGTAAATATTACTTCATATACATATGTGGAATTACATTGACACAGGATTTTGAGTGCATATAAAATTATTCTATGTTTGTAATAATTGCAAAGCACAAATGGTTGTAGTTAGATAGCATGTGAAGACCTTCACATGGACAGTCAGCTTGTGATACTAGGAAATTATGAGCACGAGCGAACTTATGAATTCATGTCAAAGTTTTGAATTGCCCTAATAATCCAACTGCTTGAAAATGTAAATATATGTGTAATTATATGTGCTTTGACACTGTCAACGGTAACAGTTTATAGCCCCTTCTAAATTAAGTTCTTGACCCCTTCACAAATAACTGTTCCTAAAAACTGTTCCAGACTGAAGTAAAATGCTAATATGAATTTAATATATGTATTAATATTATTAGCTTAATAACAATGTATGGAAATATCTAAATATTAACTTTTGATGTGTTCATTTCATTGGTTGCAGCACTCCAACACTCAAACATTTGAAAACAAACTGAGGTATGTATTGAATCATTAAAGTATTGTTTCATCCCTAGTTGCTATTAGTAACTGTAGCATCAGTGGTAGCACTAAAGTAGCAGAGAATAGAATTTAGCCCAAATTTCCTTTAAAAGAGCTGCTTAGTTTCTGAACAAAATGCTTATCTTCAACATTCTAAACAAGCTCACAACATCCCAGTTTCCAGTGTGGAAATAGAGCAAGGGAGTTAGGCTTGTCTGTTGTTCCCCACTGCTTTGGGCACCCCAGATGCAGTAGCACACTTCAGAAATGAGAGCGCTGCGTTCCTTCTGGTTGGAGAGGAGGCAGCCTGGGAAAGCCAGCAGCATCTGGACAATGCTGTCTCCAGAGTCCACTGCCTAGCAACATCCTCCCCAACCAGCACCACAGTAATGAGCATCCCAAATGCAGAGTGACCAGGAATAATGGCACCCTGTGCAGATGGCCATAAAGAGAGACTGATAGAAATAGGACGCGGGAACGAAAGTGGCATCGGGATTCCACTGGTGTATATGGAACAACGTGTATCAGAATATAAAGCTGCTCTGTGGACCATGGAGCAATACAGCTGTCACATTTCCCCTTTTCCATGAAAACAACAGAACTGTGTCATTCTCACTAGCAAAAAGATGGATTTAACATCAAATAAAGTCATTAAAAAGACTTTTTCTAGCTTCACATTAGTGCAAGCATCTGCATACACACCTGTTCTCCACATGCTGATTTCACTTAAAGCAAAAAATATTGTATATATAAAGATTTTTGTTATTGTGACCATTTGTTATTGTCACCCAACTTGGCAGCACATTCAGAATCATTTCGCTAATGCGTAATAATCACAGCCGAAATAGGATCAAAGTGATTGTCATATACTATAAACAAACTCCAATCGTTGGATAATTTTAACCTTTATGATTTGGCCCCATTTGAGAACAAATCTGGTAAGAGACCATAAAACAAGAGCAAGGATGGGCATGGATGCCAACAGTCCTGCAAAGTCTTCCTTCTGCCTTCAATCAACACACATGAATCCACTAATTAAGCTCATCTTGACTTATTTGAAGCTACTCTTATGTCTGTTTAAATAGGGTTTGAACAAAAACCAGCATCAACTGCAGCACACCCCTGAACCAGTTCTGCTGACTCTTATCAACATAGCCTAACTTCAATGCAGGCTTTATTGATGTACACTATTTGGCTAAGGAGCAATGTTCTGTAATGTGTGGAATAATTAACTGTTATTAAATGTTTCATGAAAGGCAAACCAACAGTAAGAGGGTTGGCAAAGGTTCTTAAAATATTTAAAGTGAAAGTTTTTATAAGAAAAGCGTACTTTGCTATAGTTGTAACTGTAGTGCACCAAGGGAAAAAATGTTACTTGATCCCTTGCAGTGATTTTCTTTGACCAAATATTTTTAACAATTTGAACCACTCTGCTGTCTAGCTGCCGCCTTTGCAGCCTCTCACAATTGGTGTAGGCATTACATAATGAACTTAACCAAAACAAAATATTTGGTAAATAAAACATCAATTCAGCTCATCAGTTGTGTACACTGTTAATGGATTGGTGATTGATTTCTCTGTTTAATGACAGGAATTATAGGGAGTTCCAACCATATGATCATCGTTAATAAAAAGGGGCCAGTAGAGCCCCTAATGAATCATTGTCTTATTTTTAGTAAAGAGCAAAATATTGTTGTTAGAAAGTAATTGATGTGATGTGGTGTGAGGACTTTGGCTCCCCTTTACAAAACTAATATTGGTAAATTTTCATTTTACACTTTTAACCTTGTGTTTATTGTTGTTACTTGAAGGCAGACATTAAAGTTTTTTCTTGGAGGACAACAGAGATCAGGACACACTAGAAAGTGACATTTCACAGCAAACAATTGGTGTTGCTTTAGTCCATTAAGAAAAAAGGCCAATTATTTCCATGACTTTTTACAGTTTGAACTGTGATTCAAAAAGCTTATTGCTAGGTTACTTTTATTTTAGGCAGAAAAAATGTCTTCTGGGATAAACATTATTCTACTAAAATAAAAAAAAACATGCACTGTGGCTTGATTTTTTTTAACTTTAGAAGTACCTCACGACAAATTACCAGGTATAACTCATGAGGTACTGCACGTGTATTAAAAGGCTGCAAATTTTACAAAATAAAGACTTCCCTTAAACAATACGTTCTGAATACTCTTCAAACAGTTTTGTGTCTCCAAGACGGCGTTCTACTTGATACAACCAATAGAGAGATGAAGCCAACGGAGCAGCTGTGAGATAAGGAGAAATTCGTGGAGGTTTCATCAGCGAAGCAGGTACCAAATTCCAAAAAGGAGAATGTAATACTACTGGGAGAGGTCATATTGAGAAGACAAAACTATATAGGAAATAGAGTGGGATAAATATTATAGGGAGAATGTTAGTTGCTCAAGAGGCGTGATTAGATTCAGGTGGAGAATGACTAGATGAGTTATTGTTCACCATGCTGTCTTGTGTGGAATGAGCTTCTTAAAGTTTGACTGAAGGATCCCTTGTTTGAAGGATTTTCAGTACTTTTTTTCACATTGGCGGTATAGCATTAGAAATAAAGGGACTCTGTAGAAACGGTGAACAAACCTTATAATATAACTTTGAATGTAGCTTTGGAATTTAGGCAGTAAGAGAAGAACTGGAAATTAGACACTATTAAATTGGATCTTCTATTACAACTTTTGTTGTAGTGTAAATGATAGTAGTATAAATTGAAGTTTACACATTTTTTTTGATCAATGAATGCCAAAAAAAGCGTCACGGTGGCGCAGTGGGTAGCACGATCGTCTCACAGCAAGAAGGTCGCTGGTACTAGGCTCAGCTGGGGCAGGTGGCATTTCTGTGTGGAGTTTGCATGTTCTCCCCGTTATCGCGTGGGTTTTCTCCGGGTGCTCCGGTTTCCCCAAAAGTCTAAAGACATGCGGAATAAGTGAATTGAATAAGAATGATTGCCCATAGTGTTAAAGAGTGAATGTGTGTGTGAATGTTTCCCAGCGATGGGTTGTGGCTGGAAGGGCTTCCGCTGCGTAAAACACATGCCAGAGAGTTGGCGGTTCATTCCGCTGTGGCGACCCCGAAAGGGAAGAAAGCCGACATGAAGATGAATGCCAAAAAAATCTTTGACTACTCATTTTTGACCGACTAAATGTCTAAAAGCTGAAAATCTAAACTATCTTCTCTGCTGGAATTTTTTCTGCATATTATATGTAAATTTAAAATGTGGTCATTTGAATGCTCTGTTAAACTCTTCACTTGACAAACACTTCAGTGAAGACACTATTACAAGCCTCTGTATGTGTGAAAATGTAATGGGCTTTCTTGAGGCTGGCATGCTAATACCACTTGGCTTTCTGCATATCACCATCTGTCAGTGTGTCAGTAATTACAAACAAGAACGTGGAAGAAGGGTTACATTGCTTTATGGTTAGCTTGGGGTTGTTGTCATGTAATATCCTTTTAATGGAACACCATTATTTTAAAGCTTCAGAAATATAAATAATCAGAAAGTCCATGGCAGCAGCATAAAAACTCAAAGTCGGGTCAACAATAATTATCATCCAAAAAAAATGCTATTTACAGATTTATTTTGCAGTTGAAACTTCATTGCTGTTGATTTTTAAATTGAAATAGACATTGCAACCATGTTTTTCTAAATCTCTGATATAATAATATATTAAACCCTATGCTGTTTCAGTTAAATATATGGTATGCATCATTTATGAATATATATATAACAACACTGTGCTAAGTATTGCAGTAATTTTATTTGTCTTGATTATTCATGAATAAACAAAAGATGTTTTAAAAGTCAAACCATCAGAAAGCAAGGAATTCTAAAGACAACGTTCACAGAAGTGTCCATCCGTCTCAAAAACAACTTATGCTAAAAGTCCTTTGCTCCTCAATAACCTGAATTCAAGGATAAAGGAGGACTGTTTTTTAACAGTCTGTGGTCTCAACTAGATGTTACATGCACACCTAGACATTATGATGTTTATGAAGAAGAAAGTGGGATATTGTCGTTTTCTTTGAGCTGTTTTAGTCATAACATTTACGTTGCAACAGAAATCCGTTTACTGAGTATTACCAGTTTACTGATACACGTGAAAACACCCTCAGTGAAATGGATGCTATTGCTGTTCTGTTTATTGCCTTTTTTTCAAAAGCAAATGAAACCTGCCAACAAACCTGTCTAAGTCTTCTTGGGAAGATTGTGTTAAATTGATATTTAAATATATCTGTGTAAGATCTTTAACCATTTTTAAGGAGACGACAAGTCTACAAGAAACAAAGGTAAAAACATTTATAGCATAATATGCACATAGCATATTTTAACATATTACTTTGCATACATATGTTATTGCATTTATAAGTAAAGCAAGTAGGTGTAGGTATTGAGTAAACACCGTCTCTACTGCATAATCCAGATTAATAAATGTCAAGAACTAATGTTAGTGTGGAGTTAGTGAATAAAGAAACAAAAAGTTCATTTGTTGCATCTGAAAGGACATGGTTTTGGATCAGAGCTTCCACTGTCCTGTGAAACAGATCGACCACACAGGATTCCAGAGCACCTCATTTATCAAACTTTGTCTTTGTGGTGGGAGAGAGAGACTCCACGTATCACACAGAACTGAGGTCAGGCTAGGGTGCTGCTGACCTTGATATTTGCAGGGAGAATATCTGTCAGTCTAATGTTTCTGTTTGGCCTCACTGATATGGGACACTGGAAACGAAGATGGGGTATATTTATAGATTTTAACAGACAGTTTGTCACTTTCAAGTGTATAGCCCAGTTGTTTTGGATAATGCCTTTAAGGAACGTTCTCTGCATGTAATGCATCAAAATTAATAAAACAAAAGTTTCATAACACTTGCAATTTGCAAAAGTAAAAATAGTTTTCACCAAGTTTCAGGTATACAAAGAATGATGATGTCTTTTACTCAATGGTAAATGAGCCATTTCACAGCATTTTATTGAACCCCAAAAATAAACAGTCTAAAATCATAGTGTTTTATTTGTACTTTTTTGAGCAAGGTGCAGTGGAATACTATAGGCCAATTTCTAACTTTCCGTTCTAGTCAAAGATATTAGAGAAAGTTGTTATAGCACAGCTAAGCTCCTTCTTACAGAAGAGCAGCTTTTATAAAGTTCTTCAATCTGGATTCAGAGCACATCACAGCATAGAAACTGCGCTGGTTAAAATTGGTCAAACGATCAGTTACTTGAATGGGATCAAGGGAATTTCTCTCTTCTAATTCTGCTAGATCTCAGTGCAGCCTTGATACGATAAATCACAGAATTCTCCTCGAGAGACTAGAGAACGATGCAGGCATCCCAGGCCGGCTCTAAGATGTCTAATAAAATTATTAGAAGAGATGGGGTTAGTTTTCATTGCTATGCAGACGACACCCAGCTCTATATCGCAGCAAAACCGAACATCCTTTTAAAGCTAAATAAGATCTCAGAATGTGTCGCTGATATCAATAATTGGTTGAATGACAATTTTCTTATGCTAAATCCTGATAAAACAGAATATTACTTATTTTCTATAAAATATATACTGGGGAGGTGACTAGCACCTGCCTCAGTCAGTGAGGCTCCCAAGGAGAGGGAATTTCTCACAGAGGGAATTTCTCTTTACCCTACCTGATCCACACTAGGACTTTGTGAAGTTCCTTTGAAAGCAACCACTAAAAAAGTGCTATATAAAAACTTGATTTATTGATTGATTGATTGATTGATTGATTGATTAATTAAGAACCTTCAATTATATCTACATACTTTACACCAAACATTTTTGTTCACACATTTTTAAAAAGATTTTGTTTTCATTAAAACTATTTTTTTTCTTTACAAATAAAATAATTCAAGTTAAAATTAAACTTAAGTTCAAACCAAGTTCACCACATCAAAAAATAAGTACGACCTATTTATAGGACAACATTGAAGCAAATAATCAGAAGAAAACAACACATTCTTAATCACACAAAATAATCGCTTACAGATCAACCAAGTAGTGTGATATTAAAACAAACCTAGGAAAGTATTATACATTTTCATCACAAACAATCAAACCTAGAATAAATATTTCAAATTAAATATACTGTCTGACCCTCTTACTTCTCCTGACTGTGCTCCCTCTATGAGGCTTGAATACCCATATACACATGTTTTATTTTAGCACACTATAAATTCCCATAATTTTAAAGTGAGTTTATGTGCTGAACTCATACACTGTTAGATAATGTATTAGGTAGCACCGTGAAAGGATTGTGAACAACCTTTCAAACCATTGTTAGGCCCTATGGACAGATCATAAGCTGAGTGTCCTAACAGTCATAAAAAGGGCACTAAAATTTTAAAGGCACAGTGCTACTAGTGCTACATTTTTCATCTAATGTGAATGACCTTCATATAGAATGATTTGGTACTAATCTCTATAGTTATTCTGTGAAAATTCAACCTTTACATGTTTCTGAATCCTGGACTCAATTATGAGGATTAGAGCCCCCATCACTAGCCTCAAAAAGCTCTGTCAGCATGACTAGAATTTACAAAAGAAGCTGAGCAGCCGGTCCCTCGACACACACACAACATAAGATGATCATTACAACCCTGAAAGACAACCAGAGGGCAGCACCAACTCCCTGTGGGACAGCAGATCCTTTTGGGACAAGAAACCGTCATTTTGAATTCCTTCTTTTATAGAAAAGTACTTTGGCAATGCACATCTTCTGCTAAAAAAAAATCTTATTTTACTGTGAAAATGTGCAGTTTTGACAACTTCCTGTTATTTGACATCACATTGCAAGGGTAATTAAATACATGGTGACAATCAAAAAAATACAAACAATGAAATATTGACTGAGTTCACAAAGAATTAAAAGCAGTGAGCCAGACTTGAAAGCACAAATTTTCATTCATGAGATTTCGTTGCCTTCCTTCTCTCGTTCAAAGTTTGACTTCTCTCCACAAACTAGTGCATCTCTTTAAAAGCAAAATGGCTTACAAAAATTATTTTTAGTTTCAGAAGACAACAAATATATCTATTCTGTCAATTTTGTGAATTTAAAAACAGCTGAATTTAAAACAGTTGACCTAAGGAATGTTGTCAATTAAAAACTGATGAAAAACATAACATTTCTGTAGAACGTTTCGATTCTCATTTGTAACTTGAGTAAACAATTAATCTTAGTTGCAATTAATATATTTTTTAGATTAGTCATTTATTTCCAAGAGGCTCTAGATTCCTTTATTTGACAGCATATTTTTGTGAATAAACAAACCTTGTCCTTATCAAGAGGATCAGAATTATTGTCTATGTTATTGATATACTATACATGTGTTACACACCTCATGTCATTACATTGAGCCTTGTGTTGCACGTCAGCCCTTTAACAAATGAAGCAAATAAAATAAATTAATATTTGTGTTTGTGTTTCAAAATAATGCAGGTTTAAATAAAAAAATTGAATGTATTTTTGATGTTGCAGTTTAAAAACAGCACTAAAACGAGTATAGCATTAGATATACTGTGAGTGTAGCATTAGATAATTACGGTTTTGAATGCAGCCATGAATGAAAAAACCCTCATCACTCGATCAATCTCATCTTAAACAGCAGCATCTAATTTGCATAAAAGTCTTCCCTCCTAGACTGTTTGTACTGCTATTATGGATTTTTCATCTCGTTGCCATCACATAATTATGGGCTTAAGATGCAGAGGCAGATTCTTAAGGTACTGTTTCTGAGCTTATCTCTCAGGACTATTAAACACTGCATCTCATTCTGTGACTGGCTGCACTGCATCATTCTGGATTGGTTCCCTGTGAAGATGACTTGTTTGGTCTCTCATCATGTACTGAAGATGTATTCTAACTATGGCAAGCTTCTACCCAATGAAAATGGATCGAAATATCACTGAAAAATCTGGTGAAAACAGTTAATATGTCAAACTTCCAAACCAAATGTTGATCTTTAGTGCCCATATATTAATTTCCTACTATATGGTGCCTGAGAAAGCAGATGTTGCACAAGCAGGACAAGCAGTCAATGCAGAATTAGAAAAATCTGAACTTTTGACTGAAATCTGCTTTCTTAAACCAATAAGCTTGCTCTAGACTGATGACACACCTAAGGAAAGTGTCCACAAAAAGCCACAGAATGTGCAATATGTATATCCAAATTGTATGAAATTTCAAACCAACCAACCGTGAAGGTATTTGACCAAATAACTTGAAATATATAATCATTGTCTCCATTATTATCCACATCAACAAAAACAGTCTCTAGATCTGCCCATCTAGCTTTGCAAGCTCTCCCCATCCTACAAGCCCTCTGGAAGCTTGCATTTAGAGAAAGAACGGCAACATGTAGTTTCACCTTAGAAAAGCAAAAATAACTAAGTGGGACTTTCACCCCTACCCAATGTCAAATGGCAGCAAGACTTAAAAAAGCAACTTTACACTCATCTTTTCTGTGAGGACTTAAATTTTAGTTTAAAAGATTCTATCTTTCCAGATTCTTTTTTTTTTTCAGAAACCAGCTGAGGCAGAGTTTGCATTGCCGGCAGTAAGTCAGACCTCTTCCCGGTACATGTTGGACTCCAGCAAGGCTGTCCTCTGTCACGAATTCTGGTGCCAGGGGCTGAAGGGGGTCCAATTTGGGGACCACAGAATTTCCTCTCTGCTTTTTGCAGATGATGTTTTACTGTTGGCTCCTTCAGGCCAGAACCTTCAGCAGATATTGGGGAGGTTTGCAGCTGAGTGTGAAAAGGCAGGATGAGGATCAGCACCTTTAAATTCGAGGCCATGGTTCTCAACCGGAAAAGGGTAGTTTGCTCAGTCCAGGTTGGAGGAGAGGACTTGCCTCAAGTGGAGTGGTTGAAGTATCTTGGTTTTTTTTTCATGAGAAAGGGAAGGATAGAGTGTGAGATTTACAGGCGAGTCGATGCAGTGATTGCAGTAATGTGGTTGATCTATCAGTCTTGTCATGAGTCTGCCTGCTCATCCTGATGCGAGTGGAGATGGGGAAACTGCCGGATATCTGGTTACCTGGCACATAAGCGTAAGCAAATATTCGTGCCCTGCACGAATTGTTTCAAAAGCAAGTTATAGGTTTTCTTGACCCCCAAATGGCCAGATGAGTCCTTGTAACACAAGGTGGCGGAGCGACTGAGGAATCACAATTTGCTTTATTGGATCTCCAATAGCAAACTCTCCTTTGGGCATCCATTTTCTAACCAAGACTCCTTCTTCCAAATAATACCCAGAGGAGAGGTTGACAATGTCGTTCACTGACACAACTTGTTCAAATAACTCAGTTAAGGTTTGATCATTCTTTTGACCGTTTATAAGATCTTCACGTGAAACAGACAAAATTTAAGGTACTTCAAAGAGTTCACTCACCGCTCTCCTGTGCTCTGATTTCACTTCAACTTCTGCTTTACTCATTGAGCGAGTGGTAATGCACGATGAGAAGATGTTTAAAGAAGAATCAAACTCACTCTCCTCTTGTGTGAAATTTGGAGAAATGTCACTACCAAATGGGGTGGATTAGGTCCCCACACTCGATCCCCAGCCAAGTCATTTCCCAAAATAACCTGTATTCCTTCCACAGGCAAACAGGAACATACAGCCACTTCCACTTCACCTTGGACCAAATCAGAATGCAAAAAAAGTGTGTGAATAGGAACTGAAAATGTTTTCAAACCAATACCTCTAATCAAAACATTGTTTCCCGTGTAAGAACTATCTGAGAAAGGCAATACAGACTCTAACACAAAAGTCTCTGATGAACCTGTATCTCTCAGAATTTTAACAGGGACATTTTGTTCTGAACCCACCAAACGTACTAAACCTTTTGTGACAAAAGGACTAAATGTTGGATCACCCAGCTCTTGATGTTCTTGAAACAATGAAGCATTCACACTTAAAGCTACAGGTTTAAAGTTAGTTCTGGATGTGTCCGTTTTTGCTTTCAACACTGGACATTCATGCTTCCAATGCCCAAATGCATGACAATAATTGCAAGTATTTGCATCTTTTCTATTTGTGGGACCCATCAATGGTATAGTTTCTGAATCCTGTGTTGACTTAATTGACTGATAAGTTCTAGCCAAGAGTTGTTTTTGAACAGAGTCCCCAAATTGTTTCTGAACAAATGATGTATTATGGATCAGGGAAATATCATCTGCCAAAACAGCCGCCTCATATGCAGTGGTAGGTTTACGCTCACTTATATGGTTTGCAATGCAGTTTGAAATTGAACTTTTAAATTGCTCCAGTACTATCAATTCTTTAAGATCATCAAGAGTTTCACCTCCGAAGCCTGACACCAGCGAGTGAAATAGGTGGAAATATCATGTACAAATTCAACATATGTTTGTTCACCGCTTTTCTTCCAATATATGAATTTTTGCTTATATGCTTCTGGGACTAATTCATACATTCGTAAAACTGCTGCTTTGACCAGTTCATAAGAGGCTGAATCTTTTACACTAAGGGCTTCTTGAGCTCTTCCTGTAAACACAGACTGCAGCATGAGTGTGCGTTCCCTATCTGGCCAGTTTTGTGCGTCTGCCACACGCTCAAAAAGCACGAAAAAACGCTCCACACCTCTCTCATCAAATTTTGGAATGAGCTCCCGGACGAGCCCCAATATTTCTCATGACTGGCTCAAGTCCTGACAAATAAATGGAGGACAGCGTGGTTTGGGAAGAATACAATTTAAGTTTATTAACAATAAATGAAGCTAAAGAAATAATAATAAAATATAGAAAACCCAGCACAATTTCTGTTGGATAAAAGGTGGCAAATCTATCCAGCAGAACTAGAATTAAACTCACAAGAAACTTAAACTACCCAAGATTGGTACTCAAACAAAGATAACAAAACAATAAGCGACATAGGGCAAAGCCAAACAGGACTGGTGAGCAGAGAGATCCAGCCTGATGGTGAGGTGCCACTTATAAGGGAGAAAGTCAGGTGTCACTCGTTCTCCTGATTAGCCTGCGACCACGCCCCCATCTCCACTCTCATCAGGATGAGCAGGCAGACTCATGACAGTCTGTAGTGGTGAAAAACTAGCTGAGTCGAAAGGCTAATCTCTTGATTTACCTATCTACACTCCTACTCTCACCTTTGCCCATTAGCTTTGGGTCAAGACCGGAAGAAAAATATCTCTTATACAAGCAGCCGAAAGGAGTTTCCTCCTTAAGGTAATGGCACACTCTCTTAGAGATTAGATGAGGAGCTCCATCACTCGGGAGGGGCTTAGAGTAGAGCCGCTGCACCTCGACATCGAGAGGAGCCAGTTGAGGTGGCTCGAGGATCTGTTCCAGATGCTTCCTGAATGCCTCTTGATTGGCCTGGGAACACCTCAGTATCCCTGCGTTAGAGCTGGAGGAAGAGTACTCGGTGAGGGAGGTCTGGGCATCTTTGCTTGGAATGCTGCCCCCACGACCGAGCCCCAGATAAGCGGATGAAGATAGATGGATGGACTAGACAAGGTAACTTTGTATGAAATCCTCTGGAGTTAAACTTTGCCTTCGTAAAAAACTGCATATTGTAAGCTGCATTGAAGGAAATTGCCTGCTAAACACATAAAAAGTTCATCTAAATTCGTTAGGAAATAATAACACCTCAAAGACAGGATTAATACATCAGCTAGAAGTTTTGAACATCTACTGACATTGTTAAGGCAGATAAGGACAAATCAAAGAGGAGAAACACAATCAACTTATAAGGCATCCAAGGGCATCCAGTCTTCTGAAAAATGAAACAATCATATTATTGAACAACATTGTTTTGTAATGCACTAGAATTATACTTTACTGCACTAGGTTGTAATTTGCTAAATTATATAGACTTCTCCATCCATTCAATCCCTAGCAGTCCCTATGAAAGTAATAAGGAATACAATGTTTTTATTGGTTATTAATGAAATAAATAAAACATATAATGATATACATGTATTATGAGATACCAATATAAGTAATATAACTATATAACAATTATGTTTTCTCAGATCCCCAACTTTTTTCTTCAACTCATCAACACATAGACATGAGAAACTCAACCCAGCTGCTTAAATGACAGCAACTATACATTTAGTATATATGTAAGTGTGTAGACATTGCCTGTGACAAAACCCAGTCGAGGGTTGCACATGCTGTATTTTGTTCCTTGTGAGAAACAACACAGTCAGTATAGAAACACATTTTTCATGGAGCAAATATGAAAACCTCACAGAGGGCTGATCTCCCACATACACATTTTCATTGACTGTTAAGAGTCCCATTAGGCACCTGTGCTCCTGTCTGAAGCTGAACTGAAACAGCCCTCCTTCCCATGATCCTCTGAACTGCAAAGGATATTGATGACCCTGCGACTGGCTTTAGCCCGAGGCTTCGGTATCTAGAAGAACACCTCCATCATCTATGCATGCCATAGATTATCAGTCACAACACAGCGCTGATTTATTATGCCATATTACTGTGTGGAAACCCAGAGGTCCAGAAATAACAAAGAAACGCAGGGCAATTTATGTTTTTTTAACAATGATCCGACAGAAATGTTGTTTTGGTTTTGAATCTTTAATGCTACAAATGAATACTTGAAGGGCAAACTTTAAATGAGATTATGATGCAAAAGGTCACATATCCAAAATAATTACTCAAGTACAAGTAAAAGTATTTGTAAAAATATTTATTAAAGTAAGAGTAATTTTTTCTACTAAATGATTTACTTGAGTAAGAGGAACAAGTGAAAATCTTATGAAAGATTTACTTAAGTAAATAGTTACTAGTTACTTCTGAGCTGAATGATACAAAGCAAAAAACTCATGAGTGTTCATACCTGTTGTTAAGTTTTAATACCTTAGCTAGCTATTTTTATTTATTTATTTTCATCATGATGTTTGTAATGGAGGAACGCAGCAGAGATGTAACTAAGAAGTAACTAAGTTGTTACTCAAATGTAAAAATAAAAGTACAGATTTGTTACCAAAAATTACTTCAGTGAAAGCAAAAGTACACACTTTTAAAACTACTCAAAAAGTACTAGTTACCATAAAAATTAACTCAAGTAAATGAACATACGTACATAAATGTAATTAGTTATTACCCAGAAAGTAAATTAGTTGCTACCCACCTCTACAAAAGATAAAGGGTAAGTCCAACTAGTTCAATAATTTGGTTTTAAAAAACTACAAAGAAAGTGACAGTACAATTTGTATTTATGTTTACAAAATTTAGATTTTGCTTGAAACAATCTGGTTTATATATGAATGCAACAAGAGGCAAAATCAGGGAGAGATGTCAACATGAGTGATGCCACAGATCACACAGTGGTCAAATGAGGGGATAAAGCTTCTCATGAATGGTCAGACAACTATGTTTCACAATTGCTTGAAAAAAGCCCCTCAAGTGTCTCAAAGTATGTTAAGGGTGAGGAAAAGAGCGAGAGAGAGAGAAAGAAATATGAGTTATTTCAATACAGTTGTTTATGCTGGGGAGGTGATTAGCACCTGCCTCGGTCAGCAAGGCTGAACAGAGATTTAACAGAGAGGTTCTTCACCGAGGGAAATCTTTTCTCTGCATGTGTGTCTGGGAGTTTTTCTCCAGGTTTTCAGTTTTTTCCCACATTAATAAAATAAATAAGTGTCTTGGGTTTTAAATCAGGCTTTTATAGTTACAAATTACTGGTCAGTTTAAATCAACAATTTCCTCATATTAATAAACTTTACAATCCCTAAGGTATAATTATATGGTAGTTTTATTTCTACCACATAAAATTATCTAATAGGAATTCCTAATTAACCCAAATTAATCCATACCAGGCCTATGTGAAGCTGCTTCAAAGCTGCTAAAAAATATAAACATTTTTGTTTGATAGATTGATTGATTAATTCCACTAAATACTAAATTTCTTCAATCTTCTGCTTTTATTATAATTACTACAACAGTTATCTTACTTTTATTGTCCATGTGTGATACTGCTATTGCGTTGAATAAAAGGCCCAAGAAATTCAAGAAATTTGATGTCTAGTTCATCACTGAATCTTGTTAAATTTTTAAAAACAGTACTATCCATCTGACACCTTATAAAGGAGATTTTAATCCATGCATGTTCAAATTCACACTCAAAATCTGAAAACAAGCGGCATAATAATGTATCACGACACTCCATGTATCCACACACCACATAACAGTTTATGTACCCATCAGCCAGCTTTTGCACACATTTATTGTCCAAGAATATTTTCACTTCACTTGTGCCGAACGTAGAGCTGGAGCAGTAAAAGCACAGTGGCTGAACTACATTAACAGGTAATGGCCTGCACAAAAGCAGTTTTCTGCACGGTGAACACCTATAAACTCCAGATTACGACTTAATTGAGGCTTTGTCTGATGAATGTCCAGGCCTGCATTGTAGCTGTTTGCCGTGGACTTTATTGTTGTTGGTTTTGCTGATAATTAAGTATTTGAAAAAGCAATAAATAAGTTTGCAGGGCAAAAATGCTGAGGATGGTACAGTTAAGAACGATGTCTGTCATTTTTGCTTCCTCTTGAGTGAAATTATTGTACCGCTCATCAGGGCACAAGAGGAGAGAAGTGCCACCCTAATCCTATTTTTTACTAATTGGCTGTGCTAATTTTTCCTTGCCTTTTTTCATGAGTAGCACATTGAGGTCTAGTCTCTGGAGAAAGATACATTTGGCGTTCTCATCCATCTCAATGACCTATTCTGGCTGATGACCAAGCAAAAGTATGCCCTGCTCTTCAACATAGCCTTTATTTATTTATACTTCAGCCTCAGTGATCAGAATGGTCATGGAGAGCAGCTATAAAAGTTGTTGGAAATCTTCTCTTCTTCAGGTTATCCAACATAAGCATCTTTATTTTGTAGCTTAAAGGTGCAGTAAAGCATCTTTATTTTGTAGCTTAAAGGTGCAGTTTGTGATTTAACATTGGACTCTTTGCACACTCAGGATTCTCACCGGTTCTAGAAAACCATCCAGGACTTTTTAGGTTAATGCTTTTTAATTAAAACCTTATTACTAAGTTTTGCATACATTATGCAAGTATGTGGATTCCAATGCATACTTTCACTTTGTATAGCATTCAAACATTAAGATGCTATTATTGGATATGCTAGCCAAAAATACGAAATAATTTATATTTTTCACAAATGAAACTACAACCTAACTTGCTTTTAGTCTAAACATTAAGAACAATGTTATAATTTTTTGTGCGGTGTACTGTAGTGCTGCCCCTAGTGGGCACGATCAAAAATCCAGTAAATGCTACGCTGTAAAAATACCTCATTGCTTATATAAATGGCTGTTTATGGGGAGAAACAATGGATAAATTGTTTGACCATCGCAAAGTGTTCGCTTCTTCAATACCAGCTTGTAGTTTCACTTTTCTTAAACCACAAATCCTTTGTAAAAATCTTTGTAAACCTTTGTAAAACGTGAGTTAATGGGTTAATTTCAAATTATCGTAAAGAAGGCCAGAAGAATAGCTTTAATTGAATCCCTAATTGTGTTTTACTGTGGGCATTTATTAAGTGAAGGATGTGAGAGGACCATAGAAAATTTAATTCATGAACAAAATGAAAAAACAGAAATTTAACATAACCATATTATTATTATTTCGTGTTTATTTTATTACCCACTAGCATCTTCTCATATGAACCTAAAAAAAGAGATCTCTTGTGATCTCTGTATATAACTAACATTTTCACCTTTATTAAAAAACCTTATTTCATATTCAGCACATGAAAGTAAAAACTTGTATAATGAATCCAAGGTTTGGAACCCTTTTTGTGATCGAAAGCGGTAAGCATATTTTGGTCTCCTTCAACACATAACCAATCTGAAAGTCAAATTGTAAGAGCAGTAACCATTTGATGAATTCACTGCATGCGTTTGGTACCTCGTAACTGTAGTGGTTCACTGCCAAAAACAGCAGTGCTCTGGTGCAGGCTGTTAGTTAATCTGGCTCTAAGCTTTTATTTGTTTGAGGTTCAATTTCAGCTGTTTTGTCTGAACATTTCAGTTGTTTTCTTCACTCTGTTTTGTCATTATGTTTCGCACAGCTCTTATGGGATTTCCCAGAGCCTTGTCTAAATTCATATTCTAAAGCTGAAAGTTGCATAACCGTGGGAGGTTTGAGATCCCAAATTGGATCTAAAACTCGAAAGACCACTAGAGAATGTTAACGAAGCAAAAGAACAAGGTGGAGATGCTTGTTTAAATTAGATGACAGGAACACTGGTTTGTTAAGTGCTGGAAGAGTTGAGAATCAGCAAATAAACATGGATAATTATTCCATTAGAGTTGTGTTTGTCATGAAATTAAGAATGTTTTTCTCAGAACTGCTTTATTCTTAGAGCTTTCATCAGTCTGCCTAATGAGACCCAAAAGATCCATTCGGCTCACATTATCTCTACAGAACATGTGGCACATTTGAGTTGTACTATTTGATGGTGTAATAATAATAAAACACATCCCAAACCAATGCTTTGCGGATAATTCCAGCTGTATTTGATGTGCATCAATATGCATTCATTGAAAGCTTCTACATGCAAACAGCTGTATGATATTCATCTTGAGGGATCTATTTAAGAAAGTTTTAGCTGAGAGAAGAGAGCGAGAGAGAGAGAGAGAGTTAGTTGTAAGTGAAGTGAAGCTACACAAAACCATATATGTGAAAATATAAATTTACCTCGATTTATTTGGAGTATTACCTGAAGATATGATGGGTAAATAGGAAATGAAATAGTGGTTGCATTCACTTTATGAATGATGCTGGATTTTGCTTCACTGATGGATTAGAGAAGTTATGAATGTAATCCAGCTCAAACAAATTAAAATTTACCATTTGATGTATTAACTACATATTTTATAAACCATGGTCCCCCTTTCTGAAGATCTGTATGAGTGACTAACCATTTTTTTTAAATGCCTTAATTCCAAGTAATTCACAAGATAGTAATAAATCTTTGTGTTTAGCAATAACTTATTATTTTCTCTCTTAATTTCATGTTTAATTCCATCATTTTAATGGTTAATCTGTGTGAGGTACTGAGTAGGTTGTTGTTAAGATGCTGTACCTGTTTGCTTATGTCATGTTAGCGTTGATCTTGAATGGTTCCTTTTTGTGTCATTTGTCTGCTTCTAGTTTGATGCTTGATTAAAAAGAGTCTTAAGAGCCACAACAGCATGATCTGCTGAATAAAAAGAGATAACAGAACAAGAGAAGCTGCAGGAAGTTTAAAGTCCTTTAAACACATGTTATTGGGGCTGAACTCATGTCTGAGTCTGACTGGGATGAGTTCAGAAAGTCTTTAGATTCCTTCTTGATACATTCCAGATCCATAATTGTAAAACAGACATAGCACTGATGCCCAGGTATAGTTTTGTTGTAATGTACACATTACAATTTAAGAAATGTATTTTACAATGTTGTTTGTCTAACAGAAAAGGGAAAAGTTAGCCAAATGATCAGCATTTTCTGCAAAATGTCTAATACTGAGAGTTAAAAAAAGTTTTGGATTTTTCCAGTATACAAAAAAGGCAAGTCCACAAATGATATGTCCATATCCCTTTCTTCTTAAAGTAAGGTTTTCAAGAAATTTTACTGACTGAACGCTTATCTTTAAAACAAACAATGCTCTTATTGTTTTATTGCTTTTAATGTTTACAAACTTTATTATTTTTATAATGACAATTTTAACCTTACTTCTGGCTTTCCTTTTGTTTGATCATTCTATTTTAATTAACTCTCATGTAAAGCACTTTGAATTTTAACGAGTATGAAATGTGGAATATAATTAAACTTGTATGTCGTAAACAAAGTTATGAAATAATCTCTTCAATGCTTTTTTATTCATCTGTGTCATAAACCAGAGTTTGGTCAAAGACAGAGTTTGTAGTGTTGTGAGATTTGCAATATAAAAGAATGAAATCATCAGCTTGGATTGGCATTGCAAGGGATAAAAAGTAAATAAAAGTCTGATAACAATCTTTAATAAGTGAGCGTTCCTCATCCGTATGTAGGAGTCGTTGTTATTTCTCTCCATATTCATCGCTGTTTAGATTTATTCATCTGGATTCTTATTGACAGCCCTTTGATCATCGATGTTCTCTTACTGCTGTGACCCACACAATAAACTATTCTAGCTTCTTATAAATTTTATTTATTTCCAGGCAGGAAAACATCTATTCTCATTCTTTTGATACTTCATCACTTTTATGAAGAAGAGGAAATGACTTTCCGAGTTAAGAAGATGAAAAGTGCACTGTGCAAATGAAGTTGCTAAGATAACAGATGACTTTTATATCATTGTGTGTATGTAAATCAGGTTTGAATTAATATGTTTGATGATTAATCACATTGACTAAAAGGAAGGGTATAACTGGATGAAACTATTCAAACTTTGCCTCATAATTACTCTCATCAAGTTACTGTTGTGATGTTATACACTTACTGAAGTGGTTAAAAAATAGCGACACAAATAAACCTTTATGGGGTAAATTTGCAAACAGTGAGACAGTCTGAAGGCCACATATCAAGCCCAGCATGATGAAACCTTCCAATAATGAGACTTTCTGAAAGGCTGCAACCTCCTCTTTGCCAAGCATGTCGACATGTCCAACTGTCCTCACGCAGCGCATCTGCAAAGGCCAATATGTCATTAGGAGGTGAATTTCATCCTCTGACATTTAGAAGGAAGGTTAAAACAAGCAAAACAGCCGAGCCTGTCAACACATACAGAGCTGGAGAACGGAATAGTGAAATTCTGCAGCTGTTGATGGCTGAATCAACTCTTTTGTCATTTTTGTGTCTTAGTAACCGCTTGAAATTCAGAGCTGCACCAGTCAAAAACACAATTTATATTTTCAGATAAACACAAAAGTGGTTTGTAGAATGTTACAATTCAGTGAAGATTAATTTGCATATAAACCTGTTTCAGGGTTATTTTTAAAAATAAAATAAAATGATGCCAAAATTCTGATTTCATCTACTTACATTAATTAGTTCAGAAGATATGTCGGGAGAGATAAAATTAGGTAAAGTTTATTTCTGAGTGTAGACGACTTTTATAACAGGGAATGGTGACCCATGATTGAAAATGCAAGAAGAACTGAGAACATTTTTGAGAGGTTTATTATCATAATAAGTAATGTATTTGTGGAAAGGGGGGCAACCTGGAGGAAGGTGATTTATAAGCTGTTACAAAAACTTTTTTTAGCAAACAAATAGCTTTAACATGTTACTTCAAAACTGAAAAAGTGATGTTCAGGAATTATACAATTACAATTATTCAATCTAAATTATGAATACATATTTTTTCTATGGGGAAAATTAACAGCATTTTTAATTTAACTTTTTACAGTGTAAAACACAACGCATGTTCTATGATTCTATTTAAAGGAGCCATATTATGCCATTTTTAAATAAATATATAACCCCCTTTACTATCACTGCACTAACCTTAATAACCTTCAAAAATAAGTATTTACCAGAAACACCTCAGAATGTTGAACCCCACAAAATGCACCATTTACCCTCTTTCCTCTAACCGCCATGCTTTCATCATACTTCCTGCTGAGCAAGGCTCCCTTATTAGTTTAAATGTGTATCCACCAACATAGACTTAAAAAAAAATTAAATAAGGAGTAAATAATAGGATTGATAAAATATAGCTTTGTGTGATGTAATAGTTCCTTATTAAAGCAGAACCCAGAATCTGACCTGGAATGTAAGTCCACGAACGAATCACAAAGATCTCAAAGGCAGGAAGTCTCAACATGGTAAATAAGATATTCTTTAATAAGATAAAAAATTTTTTTACTGTGTTCTGAACATTGATGTACTTGTGTAAAATACCAATTGTAAAGGAAATCTTCTGATGGAGAACCAAAGATTAGTATGAGGGTATTTATGACACTTCCCAGTATTTTAGGAACTCATGAATACTCTTATAATGATACACTCATATTGTATTTAACTTAAAATTAAAGCTTAAACTACAGAGGAAAATTGACATTATTTGCTGTAAATTTAAGCTTAAAACTTGCACTTGCTGCTTGAGGCTCCTCATCATTGAGAAAAGCATCTGTTTCAACTGCAAGCTTTGTTATACAGTACACCTAACCTCAGTTTTCTTTAAAAAAAAAAAAAAAGTCTAAATGCCGAAAAAAAAAAAAAGTCTAAATGCCACTTACAAATACCGGTTATCTTCCAAGGTTTCACTTGTTGGCATACACAAAATCTTCATTTCTAACAATTATATAAATCTTTTGTAAATATGTATAGAAATATAAAGTCTGATACACCAAAATGGTAAATTCAGCATTTAGATGTGTGGTATTAGCAAATAATATGATTAGGCCTATAAAAATCGGAGAGGCTATGATAATAATGCTGTTTTGAGCTCCAAGAAAATATAAATATTTTTACAAAAACATATCTGAATACAGCTTTGGACACTTTTTTGAGGAAACAACACTAAAACGTGCCAGAAATATCAGAAAAATCAAGTTTATATAATATGGAAACGTCAACCTTTTCATGTGACTATAGGTTTTTATTGGCATTTCAATACATTTTCTTTAGGGTCGTACAAACTGTCCTTGACACAGACAGCATTACCACCAGCTTATTTTCCAGATGGATGTTGTGATGGGAGATTTTGAGTAGCTAACTTGCTCAACCTTTTTAAAGATGCCAATAAAAATTTGTTTGTATTAATATTTTACAATTTCTAATTGAATCTTTACAAACACATTCTAAGGACAACATGCATACATTTTAAATGCAGCAAGATGGATGATTTTTTTTGTTGGATACTATTGTTAAATCAATTACAAAAAAGTATATGCAATTTTAGTCATATTTAGTTTCAAACGTACAATGTTAAACAACAAATCCCTAAACTTACGTTAAGAATGTAACAAAAACAGTCGTTACTTCCAATCTTAAACAACTTCAGAGAGGTGACGCAGTGATCCAGCACTTATTAACTAAAACATAAAATAAAACATGCTTAGCTAAATGATCAACATGGTCAGTAAAGTGTTCAATACTGAAAGTTAATCGCCGTCTTATTCATTAAAATGACAAATAAAGCCAGAAAACGAGAGGGCGTTAGGATCTTTTTCTAATTCTTCTTTTATTGGGGGCTTATCCCTCTGCAGTCTAGAAAGCTCATTAGCTGTCTGAACCACTGGAGCGGGATCATGGCCTAATCAAATAATTGGTCAGAGGAGATTGTCGTTCTCATGACAAATACACTCCTCAACTAAGACTCTAAGGGGACCAGTGGAGAACAGGCAGATGAAGCTGACATGAGCTGGTTGGCAGTTTGTCCTGTCATGTCAAGCATTGGTGAGAGATGGAGTGACCGGAGGTGGAAGCGTACTCTGGGTAGCGATGACACAGTGAAATGTGTCATGACAGGATGACTCAATTAAGAGAAGAGGAGAAGCCACCTAAGTTTTGGTTTACTGTCAGACTATTGAGTGCTTTATCAGCTAGTTTAGATGTTTCTCATGAAAAGGAATGCAAAAAACGAATCTATAGGATTGTAATCAAAGAGCATTCACTCATTGTGGATCAGTTCATTATAAAAGTCAATAATTGTTTTTCACAGAGTAGTTAATTAAATATTTACTTTTAAGCACACATAGGTGGTTTTGATATTGGGATTACTGAATCCTAGATAGTCCTCATGAGACTGCATTCAATCATTACAAATTCCCAGGCAAATCAAGTATGCATGTGAAAAGAATGATAATGAGAAGCTCCCAAATGGTTTCTGACCTTTGGGAAGAATTTCAATAGTTGATATTGTACAACCAAATCTAACCACAGGGGTTTCTAGCCAGTGACTTCTGTGCCGGTCCCAAGCCCGGATAAATAGAGAGGGTTGCGTCAGGAAGGGCATCCAGCGTAAAACATGCCAAAACCAAATATGCAAGTCATTAATTCGATTTCCATACTGGATTGGTCGAGGCCCAGATTAACAACCACTGTGTGTGCAGGAGACCAGGTGGAAGGGTAGCAAAGCGCGTAGTATTGGAGGGGGATACAAACTGTTTTACTATGGTGAGGATAGGAAGAGAAATGGGGTAGGAGTGATCCTGAAGGATTTGTGTTTGTGAGGAATGTTTTAGAGGTGAAAAGAGTGTCTGACAGGGTGATCAGTTTGAAGTTAGAGATTGAAGGGGTAATGTTGAATGTAGTGAGTGGTTATGCTCCACAAGTAGGCTGTAAGCTGGAAGAAAAGGAGAGATTCTGGAGTGAGATAGATGAGGTGATGGAGAGTATTCCCAGAGGGGAGAGAGTAGTGGTGGGAGCAGACTTCAACGGTCATGTGGGCAAGGGCAACAGAGGTGATGAGGAAGTGATGGGCAGGTTTGGTGTTAAGGAAAGGAATCCAGAAGGACAGATGGTGGTGGACTTTGCCAAGAGGATGGAAATGGCTGTAGTTAACACTTATTTCCAGAAGAGGGAGGAACATAGAGTTACCTACAAGAGTGGTGGTAGGAGTACGCAGGTGGACTACATCCTAAGTAGACGAGCCAATCTGAGAGAGATCACTGACTGCAAAGTAGTGGTAGGAGAGAGTGTAGCCAGACAGCATCGGATGGTGATGTGTAGGATATTTCTGGTGGTCAGGAAGAAGAGGGGAGGAAAGGGAAAGATGGAAAAGAAAACCAAGTGGTGGACGTTGAAAAAGGAAGATGGTTGTGAGGAATTCAGACAGAAGCTGAGACAGGCTTTGGGTGGTCAGGAAGAGCTTCCAGAGGACTGGGAAACTACAGCAGAAGTGATCAGGGAGACAAGTAGGAAGTTGCTAGGTGTGTCAGCAGGAAGAAGGAAAGAAGATAAGGAAACATGGTGGTGGAATGAGGAAGTGCAGGACATCATCCAGAGGAAGAGGCTAGCTAAAAAGAAGTGGGACATCGAAAGGACTGAAGAAAGTAGACAGGACTACAAGGAATCACAGCGCAGAGTGAAGAGGGAGGTAGCAAAGGCCAAACAGAAGGCATATGATGAGTTGTATGCCAGGTTAGACACGAGGGAAGGTGAGAAGGAATTGTACAGAATAGCGAGACAGAGATGGGAAGGATGTGCAACAGATAAGGGTGATTAAAGATAGAGATGGAAGGGTTCTAACGAGTGAAAAGATGGAAGTATTTTGAGGAGTTGATGAATGAGGAGAATGAGAGGGAAAGAAGGGGGGAAGAGGTGAACATTGTAGAGCAGGAAGTTGAAAAGATTAGAAAGGATGAGGTGAGGAAGGCTCTGAGGAGAATGAAGAGTGGAAAGGCTGTTGGTCCAGATGACATCTCTGTGGAGGTGTGGAAGTGTCAAGGAGAGACAGCAGTGGAGTTCCTATCTAGGTTATTCAACAGGATTCTAGAGAGTCAGAAGATGCCTGAGGAATGGAGGAGAAGTGTCCTAGTGCCAATCTTTAAGAACAAGGGTGATGTGCAGAGTTGTAACAACTACAGAGGTATAAAGTTGATGAGCCACACAATGAAACTCTGGGAAAGAGTAGTGGAAGCTAGGCTAAGAAGGGAAGTGGATATTTGCGAGCAGCAGTATGGCTTCATGCCCAGGAAGAGCACTACTGATGCAATTTTTGCTCTGAGAATGCTAATGGAGAAGTACAGAGATGGTCAGAAGGAGCTGCACTGCGTCTTTGTGGACTTAGAGAAAGCGTATGACAGGGTGCCGAGAGAGGAGCTATGGTCCTGTATGAGGATGTCAGGAGTGGCAGAGAAGTACGTCAGAGTAGTTCAGGATATGTATGAGAGGAGTATGACAACAGTGAGATGTGCTGTAGGTCAGACGGAGGAGTTCAAGGTGGAGGTGGGGCTACATCAAGGATCGGCTTTGAGTCCCTTCTTGTTTGCTATGGTGATGGACAGGTTGACAGATGAGGTCAGACAGGAATCTCCATGGACAATGATGTTTGCAGATGACATTGTAATCTGTAGTGAGAGTAGACAGCAGGTGGAGGGACACCTGGAAAGTTGGAGGTCTGCTCTAGAAAGAAGAGGAATGAAAGTCAGTCGTAGTAAGACAGAATACATGTGTTTGAACGAGAGGGAGGGAAGTAGAACAGTGAGGTTACAGGGGGCTGAGGTCAAGAAGGTGGAGGAGTTTAGGTATTTGGGGTCAACAGTCCAGTGCGACGGGGAGTGTGGAAAAGAGGTGAAGAGGCGAGTGCAGGCAGGTTGGAGTGGGTGGAGAAAAGTGTCAGGGGTGTTGTGTGACAGAAGAGTGTCAGCAAGAATCAAACGAAAGGTGTACAGAACAGTAGTGAGACCAGCTATGATGTATGGGTTAGAGACTGTAGCAGTGAGGAAGAGACACGAGGCAGAGATGGAAGTAGCAGAGATGAGGATGTTGAGGTTCAGTTTAGGAGTGACAAGGATGGACAAGATTAGGAACGAGCACATCAGAGGAACAGCTCAGGTTGGTTGTTTTGGAGACAAAGTCAGAGAAGCCAGATTGAGATGGTTTGGGCATGTGCAGAGAAGGGACAGTAGTTATATTGGTAGAAGGATGTTGGAGATGTAGCTGCCAGGTAAGAGGGCGAGAGTAAGGCCAAAGACAAGTTATATGGG
Organism: Danionella dracula; assembly: GCA_900490495.1. NCBI lineage: Eukaryota > Metazoa > Chordata > Actinopteri > Cypriniformes > Danionidae > Danionella > Danionella dracula. The sequence continues at coordinate 10,954,920 of UELW01000778.1, read as the reverse complement.
TGTGCTGAAGGAGGACATGAAGGTAATTGGTGCAAGAGTAGAGGATACTGAGGCCAGAGTTAGGTGGAAACAGATGATTTGCTGTGACGACCCCTAAACTGGGAACAGCCGAAAGAAGAAGAAGAAGATATTGTACAATCATTTAAATTATAAGCTTTGAATGGAAGGAATGATGCAGACGGGCACAAGTTGATCACATGATGACCACAATATGGCTGACACAAAGAACACAAATAAGACTAACACTAATCGTATTCATAGTTTATAGTAGCACCTTTTGTAACAGCTAGACAGCAAACCCCAGATGTGCATTGTCTATGACAAAAAGTGAGGAGGAAATAAAAAGGAGAAATGGCAGACGGAGATGCAGTGGGTAAGTTCACCAATCCCATAGTCAACATGTGTTTTTTCTCAAGTAACCTTGGAGAAAACTTTATTTTGCCAAAAAAATGATAACTCTTTCCAATGCTGAAACAGAAGAAATGTAGAAGAGAAAAACATAAGAAAAAGTACACTGACACTCTGATATGCTGACACTCGTGTAAGTTGAGAAAACTAAAGTAAAAAAGCAATAAATATGTTTTGTGTTAGCTGACCTACTTCAGCCTTCTAGACAAATGTGACTTTTCAACATTTCTGGTATGAAAATAAGCTTCTGTGTCATAAGTTTGGAAAAGTATTTAGTGTGGAATAATATCCATTTTATATTTATTGACCCCCTGGGTACTTCTTGAACTTTTTATTCCCAGAAATAAATTCTAACAGGACACAATAGTGGAGTATGAAATAAATCTTAATCAGATAGAGTGCATATATAGAATCATAAAACTATTTTCAGTGTTTTAAACCGCTATGTTTCTAATTTTGCATATAAGAATATATATGAATATCCAGAGCTCCTGATGGCCAGTCCTGTCCAAGAAACAGGCACCAAAGGGAAAATGAATAAGTAGGTGAACTGATCTAACACGTCTAGATGTGTCTGACAGAGACAAGTGACGAGATCCCATTCAGTGACAGGAGGAGCCATCTAAAGAGGATGAAGATGCCTTGAACCAGACAGCTTGGCAAAAACTCTTGACTGCTGTCGGGGAATGCACCAGTGCTAAACAGCGAGCAGATATTAACTGTCATTCAAACTCCTCTTTCACCCATGATGAGACCGAACACCCACAGTGCTTAATTAGAGAGAGAGAGAGAGAGAGAGAGAGAGAGGTCACATTTTAGTTCTTCAGCTCAGGGCAAAATATCTTCTCAAACAGCTAGTGTAGCTGAATCGTAAGGTGTCAGGCCTCCCTTTCTCTTTCTGACACCTTGCGTCTCACTTGGCTATGAGTTTGAATAGTCCTTACAGCTGACTCATGCTAAAAGAACGCTGTGGAAGAAGCGCTCTCTGTTTGGTGATTCCCTACTGTTTTTGCCCTTAGCAGTGATACTGACTGGCAGAATAATGCAGGAGAGTGTATAAATACAGAATCCAATCCGGTCTTTCTGTAACTCTTTCCCTCCTGCTCTCCAGAAACAGACTGTTAGCTTTGCAAGGCCAAGTTGTTTCACATTAAATTTCAAGCATTTAACACCTCATTTAAGACTGGATTGATCTTTGCAGGGCTGTGACTCAATCACTGTTGTTTTGTAAATTTGCTACCTGAGAATTAAAGACACTTCATAGTTAACCCCTATTCAAAAAGAAAACAGAATCTGACAACTCGTTCCATTGTATTATGTGGTTCTGTCTGCGTTCAGGAGGGTTTTGAGACATTGAGCATCAAATATTTTGCACTTCATGTATCAAATATAACTGGAAATTTTAGTTTTTTAAATAAAAAGTCAAAACAAGTAAATAACTTAACAAAACACGTCACATAAAATAAATTAGACATCAAAGAACTTTTAAATAACTAAAATTTGGCAAAAATATAAGAACCTTGTAATTCAGGGGTCATCGTGAATTGATAATGTATGTCTTCGCCTTTATTATGGTTGTTTGAAGTGAAAGGGTGGTTGGCTTATTTTCATTTCTGAAATCTTGTCATTTTTTAGGAGGTGTTACGCCCCTGATCTTCTGTGAGGCAGATTGGCTCAAAGAGCGTACATTGAGGTATGGTCAGTTAAGGATAGACAGCAACAGAGCTGTCTATATTTCACTGTCACTGTATTGTTTTGGTCTTATTCTACTCTGAAGTCTCTTTTCTCCTAATTTACTGTTTAATTTTTTTTTTGTCTGTTAATATATTAAAAAAAAAATTGTCTTTGGTAATCTGTTGACAGTGGTTGGAATACTTTTTTTGTGTGTAATAGTTTAGGGTTCAAACTCTTCTTGAAAATAGTGGTATAATCATATGAACACATCTGAATGAAAACGAGGAAAATTAAACTTTACATACAACAACTGAGATGCATCCTCAACAAAATGAATGTGTCTGAGACTTTCATTCATTTATCTTCATGTCGGCTTTCTTCCCTTTCGGGGACGCCACAGCGGAATGAACCGCCAACTCTCTGGCATATGTTTTACGCAGCGGATGCCCTTCCAGCCGCAACCCATCGCTGGGAAACAATCGTTCTTACTCAATTCACTTATACCGCATGTCTTTGGACTTGTGGGGAAACCGGAGCACCCGGAGAAAACCCACACGATCACGGGGAGATCATGCAAACTCCACACAGAAATGCCAACCGACCCAGCCGAGGCTCGAACCAGCGACCTTCTTGCTATGAGACGACCGTGCTACCCACTGCGCCACCGTGACGCTCTGTCTGAGACATAACAAACTAAAATAAATTTTCCTTCTGCTCATAATTAAAATAAAAGTTGCTCTAAATGCAGAGGCCTATACGTTGCTGATATGCTGTATTAGTTTGATAAGAAAGAGTAGTCTTAGCTCTTTTTTAGCATTTTGGCAGCTTGACTTGTAACATATACTGTAGTAACTAATCTTGCTTTTCTGGGATATATATATATATATATATATATATATATATATATATATATATATATATATATATATATATATATATATATATATATAACTTTGAAAAAACCTTCATAAAATTATGATTAACTGAAGAGACTTTAAAAACTATTGAAAAGACCAAAACTGCCTATAGTATAGTTTATTATAAAACAGTACAGTACAGTATTGTATAGTATATTCCTCAGAATTAATGGTTTATTTGCAGGGAATTAATAACACAGAATATGGCTTTACCTATGGCAAATCCTTTGAGATCCCTACATAAAACTGATGCAGAGTAAGCACCGTTTCAGAAAAAAGTCCTTCAAAGACAGATGAATAGATTGAGAGAGAGTAATATGAAGAAATGGATCTGTAAAAAAAGCAAGAAAAATGTGTATTCAAATGGTTTGTAGATATAGACTAGATATAGTCTAAGACTACACAAAGTAATAGTAGAATACGAATTGAGTTAAAGTACTACTACAGTAGCAGCGTTAGTCCCTCATCGTGCAAGTTACCTTGGCAACCTTTGAAAGGTATCCATTGAATGCTGAATACTACCAATTCACCCATTTTTACAAAAAACTACAATACAAAAAATGGAAGAACGTACAGGCAGCTACCGTCAACTGTCCTTCTGCTGTAGATTGTGAAACCCTGAGCTTCCAATAGAGACTTCACATGGAATTATAGCATATGATTAGCCTGCTAGAACACAAGACCATTCACTTTTAAGAGACAATGCAGCCGCTCCTCGAGTTCTCCAATTCAAACACTTCATCTCATAAGCCCTCTCCAGAAAATTATCACGAGCCATTTAATCATCTCTAATTAACTCTCTCAATGTATAATGGAGAAATCCAAATAAGCGGCTCTAGCTTTCTCACACAGACATCTCTGAGTTTCTCTCATGGCTAGTGTAATCACCTGGAACACAATCACTTTCTTCCTGTGTAGGTATGTGAATCAGATGCGAAAAAGAGCCACATTACATCTCTGCCTTTGGCTTTTCACAGATAAAGCCATTACGCCCTGCGACCATCAGTCTAGTTCAGAAATGTCTGCTTAGCATGCCTTTCATCCCCTTGAAAAATGTAATACTGGCATTTGGAAGTAATGAATTTTCACAGTCACCCTAAGAGATCCTAATGCAATAAAAATGACATCCTAACACCTTCAATGCAATTTGCATACAGCATGATTTCAACAGAGCAAGGCATTATATGAGCTCCTTCCTCTCACCCATGCAGGCTAATAAAACTCAGAACTTTTGAATGATGTGCCATGAATAGAAGACTATGCTCTTAAATAATGCTTTATTTCAGACAAAGACAGTAAGGTGACTGAAAAATTGTAAGAAAAATGATTTCCTAGAGATGCAAAGAAGTGACAAAAAGTAAAACATGTTTCGACTGTATATAGCAATGACAAAGTGTGCTCAGTGTCATCTATAGGTTTTAATAGAGACGTTTAAGATATGGTCAACTTTTTTCTTTTAGCGAAATTGTCTAGAAAGCAAAGTGAAAAAATTGACAAAAAGGCATGGTCTTCAAAGAGCAGGAATAAAAAAAGATATTAACATCTGTTTGAGAACATCAGTCGCTCAAGGAGCCCTGTCCTTAATTAGGCAAGTTATAAGGAAGGTGTCACCAACATGATGGCCACAGATCACGTGACGCGCCGATGTAAAAAAGTTCACAGAAGCTCAACTTCCCAGTGTGTTGCATCTATTTTTATTGAAACACTTTGTATAATCTTTCTTAAATCACACTTGCACAAGTATACATTTTTAAAATCACAAATAATAATCCTTGTGTTTCAAATGTTTCATGTTAGATTAGAGCTAGCTGGTCTCCATAGTAACTCACAGGCACAGTGAAGGAAAATCCCAAAACATGTCAGAAAAACGAAACATGTCATTTTCACCGGTGAATGGGAGGAAGAGTTGCTTTTTAACACAGAAAGATTCCTGTGTGTGTCTCACTTGTGGGATGACTGTGACGACAGGAAAGTGGTGCAAGGCTGAGAGACATTTCAGAACATGTCACACAAGTCAGCATGCTAACTACCCACTGGGCAGTGCGCTATGACTGGGAAAAGTCTGGGTCTTTTCTCAAAACTCCCAAAAAGCAACCAAAGCCACGTTTAGATCGATGCATTTTTTGGCATCAAACATGAAAAACATACAAAAACGTGTTTGTTAAAGATTTGATGATCTGTTAAAAACTATTAGTGGTCGGTAACTCCTGGTAAAAAGTCTTAATAAAGCTTAAGGAATAATACAATACATCTGCGGTAAAGAGGGAAAAACAACTAATGGATATCCACATTTTTTTTGCTGTAAAATTTGACAAATTTAACTTGACGTCAATTGGAATCTGCTCACTTCTGGATTCAGCCCCATGTGGTCAAGCAAATAATTACAGTTCAGTCACTTTCTTTAAGCATCCAAGGGGGAAAGAGGGAAGATCCTCTCTGGTCTAAAGTCCTGTAATTCTAGATATTTTTATTGGTTGTTATATTGTGTTGATAGTTTATGATTGTTCAAACAGCAAAACATTTGAAGATAAAGCAAGAATCTCCTCCATTTAATTTAAAAAGACAAAGTTCACAGGACACATCAATCTTCTGAGGTGATCCAAAACTCACAACTCAAGACGAAAGGTAAACAGGGTATGTTCAGGTCAGTTTGGTCTGAACTTTTGATCTGGTCAAGTCATCTTTTATACGCTGTCTGATTGTTAATTCATAGATCAGGTCATCGAGGTCTTTCCCATTAAGTCTTATAAAACAGACTAGTGGCAAACTGTGGATGAATTAGTATTGCAGATGTCAAGCAATGAAGATGAGTCATCCTCGGACCTACAATCAGGTACTCGAAGGCATAATAGACTCCTGATTAAACTGAGTCATGTCTCTATTTTAATATAATTTTATGTCTTCAAATGTCAGGTTGGTTAGATTTTGGTTTTAAAGTAATCAGAAGAAAGCTTAATGGTATTGCTTGTAAAAACACAAATGTAACACGGTTCTAAAATAAAAATGACATGATTTATAAAGAGATAAACTTGATTGCCAACACATATCCGTTTGATATGCATTCAGGAGAGCTATTATTCTTTAAATCAAAACACTTATTTTAGTCGAACATTTGCACTGATTTATGATGGAAAATTGTACAACTTGAATGTATGAAAGAAATTTGAATGTTGAATGTCTCAAATACACTACAGACAGTGAATTCAGACAAGAAAGCCTCATTCTATCAGACAGAATATATTTTTTTGTTATTTGTTGGGTTTAGGCCATTATTATTGGATGCACTCTGGGGAAATGTGGTAATAGGACAAATAAAGCCAGTGTACACAAGCAATAAAGGATAAAATGAAGGCTCTTCTACACAACTGCAACACCAGTCAGCCTTCTAAGCATTTCAGGTGAATCATAAAAAATAATAACCACAGAATGTACACAGAAACATATCTTCAGGAGCCGGACTGTTAGAATTTTATTTAAGTATCTAATTGAATGAAATATTGAATTTTAGAATCTTCGTGCCAAAGACAAAAAAATAAACATCAAAACTTTAGGATGTTAGTTTTCAAATAATATTGGACAGATACAACTTTGACCCGTAAATTCTTGTTTTTGGCTGATTTGGTAAATGGTAAAATCGTAAAATTATGTAACAAAATTTTTTGTTTTTGTTTTACAGTTTACATGCTAAATGTGACTTAACCAAATCAGAAAACAGCTTTCAGTTCCTGGTGCTGCTATTCTCAGTGGGCTAGATTAAACTTTACTCTTTTATATTGCTGATTTTTTTGTTTTTGTTTTAATATGTGAATTTTTGGGAAGATAATAGCTCCTTAATGCTGTTGGCACCAACAAGAAGATATCTCATGTGTTTAGTGGATACAAATACTTTATTGATTGTATTGTTTGTCAAGAACCAGCCTGCTGAATGTGCTACACTCTTTTGCTGTACTTTGATTATTGTGCTAAGCAACATGTTTTTTGTTGTTCTATTAATTTTTTACACATTCAGCTAAAGCTAAAGAATCAGAATCTAAAAGTTTTATGGTTATTACATGTATTTAATAGATGTTTCATTTGAAAGGGATTGTGAGTTATATGATTAATTGATCGTTAATAAAACAATTGCCTGTCAAAAGCTTTCAGTAACAATATTACTATGAGAAATATGTAAGTTAATACTTGTAAAATCCTAATCTCTAGATCACACATCAGAAAAAATGAACATGTAATTAATCACTTAGCCTCATGTGGAACAAAGGTAAGTGATTATTGACAAATTGTTAATTTTTAGGGATGGAGTATCCCTTTAACTAGGTAACTTGGTTCAACTGGCATCTGTAAATGTAACATTGTCTTCAGGTTTGCAGAGCATTTCAGAAATATATGGTTTATATAGAAAATAATGCTCATTACTAATTCTGGTTCAGCAGTTTAGAAATTAAACATCTAGTCTGAAATGTTAAAAGGTTAATGCATTGCTGTGATTATGAAGGTTTGAAATTATGTGCCACCTACACAAGTTCTCACTGACCGTGTAAAACCACAGGATAATAAAACGCAAAAGCCAGAAAAACAAAGGTGTTCTTGTGGAAATTAATTTTATGAATCATCCTCTTTGGTAAGTGTCCTGACATAGTTATGACCCAGACAAAAACAATCATAATCAAACTGTTAATTACCAGTCATAATTGGTGTTTTTCTAACCAAGTACTTTTGCGTGGATTATAGATCATAGTTTTGAAATTTGAAAACAATGGGATGAAATTCACCAAACTAGAACTTAAAAAATTTTGTTAAAAAGCATTTTAAAACATACTAATCCTTAAATTTCCTAAATAACTCATCCTCAGTAAACATCCTTATATTTTTCCTCTTGCATTGACAGTTGAACGGTTTTAAAAAGAGTGGTAGTTAATTTGAGTGCCATGAGCTAAGTAAAACATGAAAGGTATAAGTTCCAATCTTTAAAACAGACAACTGTCCCACTTAAGCTGTGCGATGGTAATGTACAATTCATTTAGCCCCAGGTTTGAAATGATTATGCGTGTTAATGATGTGAACATAGAGAGAACTCATCAGATCCAAGCTCTATAAACTCTCAGAAACCCATCACTGACACCAAGATCAAACAGACTGCAGATGAGCTACATACCACGAGTCACGTTCAAACAGAAGTTCAATCACATCAGAGAAGTGCAAACCTGGCTCAACAATTAGGATGTATGATGTGTCAGAGTAATGAATTGCTGCTGTCATGCTCTACTTAGACACACAAACAACAAGAAGGCTTCTGTTCAGTTGTACGGTGCAGAAAGATTTAACTCAATAATCTTGAATGATGGATCATTTTATTTTGATACGAATTTGCCTTAGGTCCATTGTAGACTTTTAATAAATGCAATTCAATACTGTTTCCCCCACTGAATCCTGTGACTGTACAACAACGATTTGAAGTCAGGAAGATTTCTGGCTCAAAGGCTGTGTGATCAGCTCTCTTTCCTGTGATATAAGGGAGTTTATCAGATGGCTAAAATACTATTTACCTATTTGTAATCAACCTTTTTATTGCTTTATCTCTCTTTAGACACCTTCTTCACTTCAACGTAAACAGTACTTGTTGGTTTGTGATCAGCAGCTGTTAGCTGTGTTAGTCTGCCCTCTGCTGTTGAGGAGAGAACCTTTAGATGGAAGCACCAGAAGAAGCTTTTCGTTGATGAAAATAATGCCTGTCTGTTTTTATCTAAGTTGTACCAAGCAGACTTTACTTTTATTAGAGTTTGCTAGCCATTTGTGGATCAGCTAGAAGATACTTAACTCCCAATTTTATAGTACTTAAAATATTTTTAATATTTTGGAAAGGAAGGGAAGGTGAAAAAGTCCTACTTTCCACATGAATATCTTAATGTGCTGTTTCATTTTGACAATCACACATTTTCTTTCCCAGCTTAGTTCTGGCTCTGGTTATGGGTTTATCTCCATCTTACATTTAAATGACAAGGAACTCCATGGGTAATCCATAAAAAAATGTTGAGAGTCGATTGGAGTTGGTTGGTGCTTGGTTTAAAATCGGTCTGTTGATCTGTCATTTTTCTCTTAGAAATTTGGTTTGATTTGGTTTGATATCTCAGGCATTTTCTTTAATATCCACAACTTGAAAGCTGATTTATAAAAAAAAAATTAATTAAATGAAATAAGTGACATGTGGCTCTTTTTTTTACTTTTTTTTCGTTATAAATTCATTACATTTATTCAAGGCAGAACCATTTCCCTTTTATAGACCAAACACTCTTTTTCTAGATACTCATCGATATTGATGCCAGTTGTTTAGGGTTGTGGTTGTTGTTGTTTTTTTTTTGTTTTGTTTTTTTCAAATAATGACACAGTGAGATTAATAATTTTAGAACAGCTTCTCTGTATGAACTACTGCAAGTCAAACAGTTTATACAACAAAATATTTTCCAAAACCAAACCTATGTGTTTCTGAAGGTTTATCATATTTACTGTATTGCAATCATTGCTTTTTCAACCTCCTCTTGATATTTTTATGTAATTTGGATCATTAGTTGTATGAAAATGAACACTAGACTATGCTATACTTAAACTTATTACCACTTTTACAGTATACAAACCTACTTCATAGTATAGCAATAATATTTCAAATGTGAATTAATTGTAGTCTTTATGAACCCAAGTTAGTGATACAAACTGACTCATGGCAATAATATACACAATTGCATGCATTTAAAATAGCATCTTTTAGCCTAAACTATCCTGACAGTTAAACTATCCACTCAGTTGATTTCACATCAGCCACTTAAACACACACTTGAGAGATTGGCAAAAGCTGTCACCCTGTCACTACACAGACACGGTGAAATGACAAAGGTGAGGAAAGAGAGCAGGAATCGATAACGGAGGAGAAAAAGCCACCTCCCGTTTACACTAGCCCAATTAGAGCAACTGCAATGAGCTTCTGACATTTGAAGGGAGAGTTATACGTCTCTATGGCCAAGTTCACCACAGCTCAGAAGTAATTATGGAAACAGCGGAGAAAGAGCGAGAGAGGAAGAGGAGGAAGGGGATTTGAAAAGTCGTGTTCTCCAGAGCCAGCTATTCTCAGTGTTTTGGAAAATAAACATTGAGGCTCATTAATCATTCTTTGATTGCTGTCATGGATTGAACTTAGATATAATGAATGCAACCAATGAGATGTCTGCATTTCCCAAATGATTGCCCCAGGTCAGGACAGCTCATCACCTCTTAATGGCTTCAGAATTAAGTAAATTGTTCTCACTAGAGTTTGTGGTGTCATGGGATTTATTAACTAATAGTCCAGACCTACTTTAAGCAATGGATAGAAAGATACACCTTCTGTGCGAATGTGTAGTATAAGAACACAAATAAGATCGTTTATGTCTTTCGTTTTCTGACTGAGTTAAGTCAGTCCACTTAAAGAACTAGTGACCTTGTTGCACACATAAAAAAAAACATTTCTAACTATTTCTGGCGACTAAAATAGTGACATACATATTGGCATCACAGAGAATTAGCAATTAAATTAAAAACACACAAAGTTATCATAGTGGTATAATCATATATCACATTCTAAAACATCAAGGTAACTATTTTGTTTATTATTGTTAGTAATGTGACAAATATTTGTCTTTAATGGTTTTCCAAATGTGAGTAGGATGCATAAGGAAATGCATCATATTTTATCTGCCATATGGAGCACGGAGTTTACCATATGTTTTCCTCCGCTTTACAGTTATATATAAACTAAGTAGTTAACAAAATTACTTAGTTTAACAATAGGAGATGAGGATATACTGTAGGAAACTTGTTCACCTGGCTCTATTTCAAGCTGCCGTCTGTAAATAAAAAAAGCATATACCAATTAATTAAAAAGCATTGCTAGCTATGTTTTAAGCATAGATGTCAATAACACAAAATCAACTACAATCTCCATGAGACTTCGCAGTTGTTAACGATGCAATTTCTCAAAAAAGTTTCTCAAATTCAGCTAGTGTTTACCCTTTGCACATTTTTACTGTGACTTTATTATAAAATTAACGTTGTCATTGTTTTATTGTCTGTTTTCTGAGTAAAAACGTGCATTATAGAAGTTGCACTGGTCAGTCAACCATTTTGTTTTTTTTAAGTTCTAGCCATTGTTGGGGTTATAAAATAGTAATAAAAAATAAATAATTATTAACAAATTAGTTAATCAGAGTTAAAAGGAATGGGACCGCAAGTAAATATCTGACCAAACAATATGGTTGCCTCTGTGGGAGTTTTGCATAGATGCTGTGTGTCTATGCTGCGTGTTTTCACCTCCTCCAGCCCTACAACAAAATTTGCATAAATTATTACAAAATGGAAGGATTTCTAAAGTTTAAAAGTATAAAAACAGAGGTTGAGGCAGGTGGCTAGTCATTCAGAACCCAGGGCTTAATTTGAGGTAAAAGAATAGGGAGGTGTATAAATAATCTTAATTTGACCATAGCAATTATTTGGACAAGGGCTTCCTCTACTGGTGAGGAGGAGGTGTAATCAAAAACATTACAGAAAACAAATCACCTTTTGAGGTTTAGTAGAAAAAGACAAATAAGGAATAAGACAAAATATAAAAAAAAATCTAACAGGGATGATGCTGAAATCAATGATTAAACAAAACAAACGCTTCCAGAGAGAGCAACCTCTGAACTTTTAAGTGATCCTCTGGGAATCCACTTCATAGCTGCAATCTGGAGAGCAACAGCAGGTAAAATCTTTTCCTCTCCAACATTCCTGACACCACATTGACGGTCTCAAGAAGCATTTAATTGGAAGGGCAAGCTTCTACCTTCAAATACAACGCTGTCATCTCTTCTCTCACTCTGTTTTTCTTTTCCCAAGCTGTCAGGAGAGACTCTTCAATGGCAGAGAACAGCAAAAATAGATCCGAAAGAGAAGAAAGGTCTCTGTTCTTGGCATCTGAAGTTTTTTTTTATTTTAGATAAAGGCCTGAGGGAACCAGAGGTCATGTGTATGAAGGAGGCAATAGAACATATATAAAAGAATTGGAATTAAACACAAAAGCATAAAGATGACTATTCAACTGCATTATATTAATGCTGGACAACCAATCTCCGGTGTCGTGTAAGCTTTTGAATATAACCAAGGTAAGGTAAATTGGCTATTGCAAAGGCGGGAGAAATTATTAAATTCCAGTCTTTCCAATGTGTGCATGTGTGATGACTATGAGTTTATTAAAACAGCATGCATATGAGACAAGGATAACCTAGGGTGAAAATACACAATATAGCAGGTGTTCTAGAGCTCTGAGATTTCGTTGACATACCATTATCCATGCATATTTCAACAGGTTTCAATGAAGGTATTGCTTTAAGCAAAAATCTGAATGTGCTTCCACAATACTGAAATCTCATGTGGCTTTAATAATATAAAACTTTGTTCCTTTGAGGACCACAAATTTATAAAAAATTATATAAATTTTCAGAAGGTTAAATCTATTTTTGTTTCTCTCAATCTATTGATTACTTTCTCTCAATCTACTGTTTATTAGAGACTTTAATGTCCTTTCTTATCGCAATTCTTTCAGTTCCTCCATTTAAAATAATATTTTGTTAGCAAGGCTCAAGAAAAAAAAAGAAAAGAAAAAAAAGCTTTATGAGTATGCAGTCCTGGGATGATTTAGGTTGTCTGACTAAATCATCCCAGGACTGTGTAAGCATCACATCCCTTTTTTTTTGCTTTTAGATGACCCCAAGACCATAGACCCTTCCTCTCACAGCTTGTCTAGAAAACATTTCTAAAACAAATTTCAATGTACCCTCCCCTCCCCTAGAGCACACCCAGGAACAGGTTGAGAACATTGTTCTATTCTGTACACTATGAACTACAATGACAAAAAATATTTTAATTTGTTTTCTTGGGGGGCTTTTGAAAAAAAAAATGATACTTTAAAGATACAAAAGTTAAAACAAAGCAAAAAAAAAAACATAAAAAAAATAAACATTACTGAAACATATTTTGAAATGTAGTTAATCAATCAATTAGATATCCTAGGAATGCTAATTAATAGACCATAGAAACTTTAAACCATGTAATGCATTAAACCACAGTAAGTGGAAGAGCCATCTTAGGCTATTAAATCTCCAAGTCTGAATCATTCATTCATTCATTCATTCATTCATTCATTCATTCATTCATTCAATCATTCATCTTCATGTCGGCTTTCTTCCCTTTCAGGGTCGCCACAGCGGAATGAACCGCCAACTCTCTGGGATATGTTTTATGCGGCGGATGCCCTTCCAGCCGCAACCCATTGCTGGGAAAAGTCTGAATCATTCATTCTTAATTAATAACAAACAAACAATAATCCAAAAATTGTTACATGAAGAAGATTGATTATGACCACAAGTGTCAATCCAGCTCTTTATCTAGAAACTCTTTCATAATTAATAAACTGTTGAGTAATTTTTGAATAACCTACACATCACATTTACTGAGTTACTCTTATGTATATCGTTAGTTACAACAAATAATCTATGAAAAAAATGTTGCTCGAAATAAGCTTTTCATATAAAATACATTAATACAGGCAAAAATGGCTGATATGTTATAGGAATCAGTTATCAGAAATAAGTCATCTTCTTCATCTGATATATTTATGATCCTCCACATTTTGTTTCTTTAACTTGTACAGTTAATAGAGGCAGAGTGTCTGAAATGAACCTGACTTTTATCTGTATTTTTTACTTGCTTCACTGGCTTTGTGAGAAACAAAGAAGCAGTGGGTGTCTCACACTGAGTGAGTGAAGAACTGATTGAGTTTACTCTTCTCTTTCAACAGTCTGTTCGTCCACAGCACCTACACACCTCTGAAATCTAATTTACCTCACACTTCATTTATTCAGCATCTTTCCAGCAAACAACAGCAGTCTCACATGTGCAGAATAACAAATGTGAACAAAGGTGGAGAAGATAAGAACAAGTAAAATAACAATATCAGCTAAAAAGTTATTCTGAATTACATAAATCAAACACAATCAATTGATGCATAATTATTCATTCATTCATTCATCTTCATGTCGGCTTTTTCCCTTTCGGGGTCGCCACAGCGGGATAGACCACCAACTCTCTGGCATATGTTTTATGCGACGGATGCCCTTCCAGCCGCAAATGCATAATTCTAATATATATTATTAATATGATTACATGCATAAGAACCAAGAGAGCGGTACTAGAAAAAAACATTTACCCTTATATTTCATGATAAGTAGCTCTTTAAAATGTAATTGATTCCTATTATGGATATTCAGAATTTTACCAACGATATTATACTTTATTATATTTATTATGATATTAAACGTTTTTTTATTATTAAGCTCTGTCCTATTGTAAAACTATAACAAAATGAAAATCGGATCAATATAATGGGATGATAAAAAAAATCCCTTACTTCACCCTGGCTGGGTTTTAAGCCTTTGAAATCGTGCTGGAGACGATGAATGTCTATGAATGTCAATAACTACTGTGCATTATGGAGTTTTTTTTCCCTTTTTACATCTTTAAAAGCTGTACATAATAAATGGATCTTTAATATCCTTACCATACCTTTAACTAGATTTGTTTGTACTGTTTTTTTTACCAAACTTTTGGTTTAATTCGTTTCATGATTACTGTGTGACTGCCACGCATGAGGAAGTTTACTTACACAACACAGACCCAATATAGTTAAAAAAAACTAACCATGTATTTAAGTAAAGAAACACAAGCTTTTACTTTTCTACTGACACACTGAAAAAAAGATAGCAATAGCCGGCATGTGTTCTGGAAATAATGGCACCTGTTCAGTCAGCAGACTATCCCAGAATGCAATGTAAGTTTTAAAAATAAGGGTAAACCCCTGTAAATCGTTAAAATGGAAATTGCAATTTTGAAAGTTGCACATTTTATAACTAAAAAAAGAATGGATTCCCAATAAATATTTAAAATGAAAAAAATTATGATAAAAAATAATGATGCATTGACAAGACAATAACAAAACATCCATTTAACTCTGAATCAAAATATTTCATATTGATAAAAATCAATGTGAAGCATTTTTAGAGTAGTAAGCAAGAGGCTACATAGTGACATTCAGTCTCCATGATTTAATACTGTGGTCTACAGAGCCTGCTTTTAGCTGTCCAATTGTAACATTGCAAAGCTGATGATTCGATAATTAGAGATGTTACCATCCAGCAGAGACTCTTGAATGCCTGATAGATTTTGTAAGCACTGTCTGTGGCCTTAAAATGCATCTTTTGACAACCACCCTTGCTGAACAATAGCAGTTCAGGGCAGCTTTTGTACAATAAAGAAAACAGACAACTGTAGTCGCATTGACAGCCCTGCACTGAAGAGATATCAGAGCGACTGCACAGAAAGAGCCTTGCTGGAAATCTCTTTCATCTCCCAGCTCCACAGGGAGGGTTTGACTCCATCCACTGCCGCTTCTCTATTCACCATTGTCCCTCTTGAGGAAAATGTCTGAACAGCATCATCTCTGGCTGTCAGTGTGCCAGAAACCATGACATTTATGTCATAGAAAGCGATGTTATCGTGTCTGAAAAGTGCACTTCACAAAGCCTCATTCATAGAGGTTTAGACATTTTTCAGTTTATCTCGCCATATCACCTTTTGTACATTATTCATTTTCTAGATGTGCAATCACAAACTTAGAATAATTTTTTTACCCACATAATAACTAGCAAGCTTTACTACCATTAAATAGATTTTAAATCTATTGTAGAGAGGATTTTACCCTCTGCATCTGTGGCTAAGCAACCTTTGGGCTCTTGAGAAACCAGTACTTTTGGCTCTAAGGTCAGTAGTATGTTTGAAAATATATAGATATAATCTATATTTATGAAATCTTTGTATTATTACCTATGTAGTTCAATACACAAATATATTGGTATTTATTGTACATTTTGAGCATTATGTAACAGTTTCTTACTTGAAAAAAAAAAACTGTTGTGTCATGTTTGTACCTTGTAGTTAAATTTTGTTCATGTCACTTTTGGACTGTTAAGGTACGTGGTGCGATATACTTTTGCCTCTCATTCAAGGAGGTTTGTTGAAGTCCCATGGAGGAGTTCAGTTCCAGGCATTAGCACCAAATCTGAAATGCAGACCAGCTTTGTCACTTTTTAGTACATGTTTTTCACAAAACACCACACCTCCATTTGAACCAATCACAGTGCAGTATATTATTCTTTTACCTAGCTTGTCCTTGAATCACTGTCATAGAATGTTTTTGAGAAAAAAAATAAGCTAAAAAACTTGAATTGTAAGGCAACTCAGGAAAAACACAATGACGGTGTGCAGTTGAAGATTTAATTTTATGATTAAACAAAAAAAGGAATTCAATATTCCAAATTGGTAAAAAGGTTGACAAAATAGGGCTCTTTTGGCATCAAACTCAAAGTATATTTAACCAAACCAAGATTAAGAAAGGAGTATAGATTCAAAAATAGAGAATGTAGTGAGCTATATGGATATCCTGAATGGATGCTGGATAAGGGGACGTCAGCAGTTGTCTGAGCTTGAGTAGGATCCATATGTTTGATCTTAAGGTTCACCAAATAAGTGTATAACCTGAAAATAATGTTTAAAAATTCTGTTAACATTTATAAAAAAACATTTGTACAAACCATTTTCACCAGGCATCATTTATTTAGCAACACAAAAGGTGGCACCCCTATGAACAACTTGTTGGCTATAGGCTAAATGTATGTTACTTGCCTGCTGTGTAAAACGTGCTCATGCCAAAAACTCTAATCTAACATTAGTGTTAAATTGCTCATCTGAAGCACTCCCTCTTTTCTGATAAAGATGCTGTCATATGATCTATATATAAACTTCTTATGTTGTTTGCCATTGTTTTGTTTTTTTTTTCATTTTGTTTGTTTAAAAGAATTTTATATTGGATTTATTGCATTTTGTTAAAAAACTTTATCTGTTTATCAAAAAATCTTAAATTTTGAGACTTGATTTGAATGGTTGAATGAACGAATACATTTTTAATCTCCCTATGCTTTTATGAGATTCATTATTCCAAAAATGTCAAAGTGAGGATTGAATAAATGGTAAAGTGGCGTTACATTGAACATTTTTATAGCAAACCTTTTGAAAATTCTGTGCCTTTTGAAAATGAACCTAAACATTACCTAGCTATATAACACCTGCGATACTTTCATTTAAGAAGTGAAGTGAAATTTTTAAGTGACAATGTTGAAGGGCCAGGGATGGAGTGACTCATGAACAAAATGGGTGGTGTTTTTTTAAGCATCAAAATGCACAAACTCGGAACAATTGATAACAATAAATACAGAGTACCAAATCAATGCTTTAATAAAACAATAAAAAAAAAACTATAGCCCAATCCTTTTTGAGACTGTGGATGGAACCAGTGACCTTACCCATCAATAGTCTTATTATCCTTATCCACAGTATGCTGAAGCAGACCATTTCTCTGGCATCACTATATTGAATGTGGTTTTTAAACTCAGTTTCATTTTGATCAAACTATGTTTTCAAAAACTAAAAAATTACCTCTTTCCTCAATATTTATTTTTTTTACTTTAAGGTATTTTTTGTGGTGAGGGGTCTCTGTTCTACAGAGTTTACAGAATTTTGCATTATCTTAAAACAACCGTAGTGTATCAAATTTGTTTGCTAACCTTCTTTCATCAATATAATTAATACATTCCTTAACCTTCAAGCAATGAATTCTGCAGTGTAAAGCTGAAAAGTGCCCAATCTGACCACATTTCAGCATCAAGTCGAGTTAAAAGTTCACCAGAACCTTTTTTGAGCTCACAGGCGAAAGGCATAGATCCAAAGAGTGTGCAAATGAATGAAAAAAGTTTAGTTGGAAGAATTATTGATCTGTGCTCTGTAGAAAATCCTTTTCCAAACACAGAAAGAGCCTCATTACAAACAGAAACTCATTAAGTGTGTTGGGGACGAAGGGGCTTTAGTTTCGGGGCAGGCGACAATTAGCTCATGCGCCTTGAAAACATACTAATGAACAGCAAGCCCTACGAGCTGAGAGAGTCAATCACTTTAAATGGAGCTCAGACCTCATCTCTTCTCTCTCCCAGGCCAATTTGCCAAGCATATATTAGTATTTACTGTTCAATCCTACTGAATTAAACAGCTAGAGCAAGACTCAAAGACAAGAACAGTTAGGTGGGTTTACATTTCCCCCACTATTTAATTAATCAAACAGAGAAGGATTGTGTTGTGCCTCTAAGACTTCAGGAAAACTGAATTTTAATCAGTTATCAGCTTGCTACTTGCTGGTTTTGCAACACTGGAGTCACAAGAGCTGACTTGATGCTTCTTTCGTTTGCTTGGTATTGGTGAATAGAGGTGTATGCACCAGAGGTCAAAATCAAAGACTCAAAATTCTTTAGTTGTTTAATCTTTTTGGGTGCTGGATTAAAATGCATCAGTACAGTACCTATACTCACAATGACAGCAACTGATTAAACATGCTGTTTTTACAAAGTGAAACAACCCTAATGATTAGGGAGAGATGATGTGTGTGTGAAAAGTTTAGGATGATTAGTTATGTACCCGAGCACTTTTTGAACCACGCCTCTTCTCTTTAAACAAGTTATTAGAGCAGCAGTTCTTTCAAATACGAAAAGAGGGATTAATTGTTTCCACAACAGTAGAAAGCTATGACCAGTAGCAGATGGTTCTTTACACATAAAGGTTTTTATACAAATAAGTAATTCGAAATAATTGCCACGAACACACTTCAAATAATCATAGGTTCCTGTATAGTGGACCATTGGTGATTTAAGGAAGTTTGAGGTGTGCTCTGGCAGCCAAAAGGGTTTTTTTTTCTTTTCTTCTAAAGACAAAGTTCGAATAAAAACATCGCTAGCTCTAAACATCCTCTCATTTTGCTGTAGTTCATTTTTAGATTTATTTAAGATGTGTTTTCAACTTAATACAATTTGATATTGGTAATAATACCATTTGTGGGTACCCAAAACTATTAAAAAAAATTACTTGTAGTATGTCTAATACCTTTTTATTTTATGAAACAAAATTACCTTTTATTGTCAGAAAATGTGTTTATGTTGAAGATTTAAACATATTCTACAAATCAGAATGCAAGAACATGAAAAAGAATCCTTCATTGATTAAAATAATTTAGTTAAAACATTTAAATGAATACATAGGAAATTACAAACTTGTTTGAGGGGGGAAATCTTTTTAGTTCGGACACTAGTTTACTTATGATGACAATATGCCTTATACAATATGTATATTTTATTAATGCATGATTTTATATTTAATGTATGATTTCATGTGACATTTTTAAAGTCACCAAGAGGTTGAAGTTCCTGGTGGTGCTAATTAATTTATATTATGCAATTAACATGTACACAATACAATCTATTTTGATCAACTTAATATAACTATGGCATATTTACTCAAAACTTAATTGTTATCTCAACGTATTTTAGGCAGATTGAGCCAATATGATCAAATAATTTGAATCTGTCTTGTGCAATTGTGCAAAACTTGTACACAATTTACTTTTGTATCTTTTTTTGTACTTTTGATCACCATATTACAATTATGACACACTATTTCCACACAATTGAATTATGCTATCATAACAGATTTTAGATTGAATTAACCCCAGAGCAAAATTTACAATGAGCCAAAATATTTAAGTCAAACAGCAGTTTAATTTACAAATAAACACAATAATTTATCTACAAATAAACACAATAATAATGTGGTTTTTGTTTTTGTTAATGTGTTCAGTTTTTATTACAATTTCAAAACACAACTGAAGAGCTAACAGCTATGCCAAAGACAGAACTGGAGAGCAAAGAGGAAATAAATGTGAGATGCACATTTTAAAGGGAGAGAGGCAGATGCCACTCGTTCTCCTGATGAGCCTCTGACCATCCCCAGTCTCAATTGACAGTCACGTGGAGATCTTGTATTCTAAGCATGCGTAATTCCAGTAATTGATTGAATTCAGTTCTTATTAGTTGTTTAATATAAAGTAATTAAGGAATTGGAAGTACCCTTTGATTTTGTTCAGACTGATTCAAAATAACAATATAGATACAATAAGCTGATTAATGTATTAATGTTGCATTTGATTTAATCAAACAACATCCGGATCTCATTTTTTTGAGTGTAGTGGTGCTGATGTTTCTGAATAGGTTGAAGTTATAGATGTTGCTGATGTTCCTAATGGTGGTGATTTTCCTGATGATGCTGAGTCTGTAGAAGTTCTGAATTCTGTTGAAGTTCTGGATGTTGCAGATGTTCCAAGTGATGATGATGTCCCTGATGGTGCTGAGTCTGTTGAGGTTCTGGATGTTGCAGATGTTCCTAGTTGTGATGAAGTTCCTGATGGTGCTGAGTCTGTTGAAGTTCTAGATGTTGTCGATGTTCCTAGTGGTGTGGATGTTCCTGATGGTGCTGAGTCTGTTGAAATCCCAGATGTTCCTAGTTGTGCTGATGTTTCTGATGGTTCTGTTGAAGGTTTAGTTGCAGGTGTTCCTAGAATGAGGTTTTGAGTAAATTTTGACGTTGGATTCAAGCACTTTCTTGAACCATTCCTTAGGGTCACACTAAAAAAGAATGCCATCCATGAGACGATTAATACGATAATGGAATAGAAGGAGAATATTAAAAATAATACTTACATGATCTCCTGTTTATCACATGATGGACTTGGGGGCAAGTTGTTAACCTTGACAATGATTCCTATAACCTTTTCTAAACCTTTGCCTCTACAAGAGCACCTTCTCCCTGAAGAACGGTTCTGCCCTAGAAACAGGTTTGTGTTTCAAATATTGTTACCCATTTTATATGCTCATATATATATATATATATATATATATATATATATATATATATATATATATATATATATATATATATATATATATATATATATATATATATATATGATTTTAAAATTTTAAAATACAAAAATAAACTGTAGTTTATGATTTTGATCATTATAACTCACCTTTTACAATGACCATTAGGCCAACGAGAAGAAGAAAAGCTCCCAAAGTCTTCATTGTCTTTCTCTTTGTGAAAAGATGCTTGTCTGTTTGCCTTGGAAAGATCTCGCTTAAATAGTGGAGTATCAGGGTTTTTCCCTCAGTTTGACTTCCTATTAGTTTTACAGTTTTCTCCCCTCTATTTTTAAAATTTCGGTTCTCAGAAGCAACTTGACTAACTTTGTAAGTATTTAGACTTTTCAGTGTTGAAGATTATTGTAAAAAGGAAGGAAATGAGGACCCTGGTGTTTTCATTTGAATTTGGTTTCAATTGAAAGATCTTTTTATTCAGGAAAAAAAACTCAGGGACAGAGAGCATTTTTAAATCAAGCCATATATTTTCAGCATTCTTTGCAGCACATTTTATGTAAAGGTTTAATTACTGTTTACCCAAATTTAGAATGCTACTAAAACTGTTATTTCACTCAGTTCTGCCTACATTAATGTCATTGAATTTTTTTGATAATACACAAAATACATTCCCTCTTAAATGTGTAGAGTGGTTTAGAGATTTGACAAATTGATCCTTTATTTAATAAATTTGGTGTACCATAAACAACATTAAAATTGTATAACATTTCTCCTAATATTTAACGTATTGGTATGAACATGATTTGAGATGTAATTTTTGAAGCATGCTTGTTTTGTTGTTGTTGTTGTTGTTGTACTTAATTTGATTGAAAACACAATTTTTGTTAAGAAAAACAAAGAGTTAAGAAAAACGGATCTGAGCATCAGATCAAATATGAGGGTGGCAAAAATGTTCCCCTGCTTGTATTTGAGCAAATACCTTTCAAAAGGAATCTGTACAACCCTGCTTCTGAAGATAAACTAGAAACCAAAAACACAGAGAAGAGCAAAACTTCCTTTTCTCTGGTAGCCTAAGTGTTTTCTCTTCCTCTTTCCACACAGGACCTTGAATGAATGTGCTGAACTTTCGATGTCTGGATTGAGTGTTGAAAACGAAATTTACTAAAGAGGAACATTAAAAATTGTTTCTCGGGTTTAGATCATTTCATTATATCTCACATTTTCTTAACTAACCCTTTTACCTGCAATAATTTCTTTATAAAAATTCATAAACATTTTGAAAGAAACTGAAAAAAATTGACAAAACCCTATATAGAAGAAATGTAAATTAATAAATAAACATATGTATTTATATAGCATTTTTGCAGTTGCGCTTACAGCTTTGCAAAGGCCTAATGTGTATTAATATAGTTTTAACAAGAATTTCCATTGGATAATTCCATGTGCTGTAAATAGAATTATGTTCTTTCACAAGTTCCTATTGCAGTTTCCTCCTTATTTAAACATCACAGTGAACTTAACAATGACCATTTTGTCATTCTTTCACATTTGAAAAAGGTTTTATATTTGAGATTTTGATTTTAACAGTCACCCTGTGTCATATTTGTACATGAAAATCACCTTAGATTATTCATTAGATGCAAGTTAAATGTCACTCGTATTAATTTTGGAACCAAAAGCAGAGATCATGTAAACTTAAGCCAATGCTTTTCATTCACCTGTTAACTTTCACCTGCATGGCATTATCTAAGGTCCAAATAATTTAAAGAAAGATTACGAGGTATGAAAGTAATGGAAATCTCAAGCAGCGATTAAATCCTCACAAAATGAAAGTCTCTGTGGTAAACTTGTTGGTCGGATCTACTTTTCATTTGAGAAGGTTGGAGAGAGTTGGGAGATATTCATCTTGAGAATATGAGGAGCCGGTGGTCAAACAGTGATATCAGAGAGGTAATGCCAGAATCACAGCAGACGTCTGTGCGGGAGTCTGCCATGTAAACAACGAGATATACAACCCTTTAGGAAAGAAATACCAAGTCAAGAGTCACATCAAGGCCTTATATGGTAATTGCAAGAACACATTTGCAAGATTTTACTTTGAAGAAGAGATTTACATTACAAAATAGTCGTTTTTTTAAGCAAAGGAAAAGTACAGAAACAAATGTATTCACCAAAAATGCCGATATTAAAAACATGTCTTATATTTTTGCCTATAATCCAAATGTGTTATCCTATGAAGTGGTGTATCATTATTATTTTGTCTAATTCTGAATTGTGTTAAAATTACTCATGTGCAAAGTTAAAAACACTGAAATTCTAAGTTAATGTTTATACATGACATATAGTGTTGAACTCTGTTCTGACGATTGCATTTTCTAATGGACAGTCTCACTTTTATTTTAGCTTAGTTTGATACTATTCAGAAGTACTATTCACAGTATTCGAATACTCTCTAAAGAGAGAAAATGTTACTTTTTAGATGTAACAGTGTTTGTAATTCAAATCTTTAGTTTTAATTCAACTCCATTAAAAAATATTTCTATAGCTCCACACAACAACACAGTTGACTAGAACACTGCAAAAGGTATATTCAGACAAAATCATAAAGATAATTCAGAGTTTAAATAGCAACCATAGAATTATCATTCATTCATTTGTCTATTAACATTTTATTTAGTTGGGTATGTTAGTTGGCAGATCATCAAAGTTGAAAACTGTGAATAATAGTGGTTTATCTGTAAAGCTGTTTCACCAGGCTCTTTCATCATCTCTGAAAATGAAAAGCCAAAAAAATGCTTGCATTAAAGCTACTGTCTCATTCTCTGACAGCCATTTTGCTTTGAATTGTCATCTCTTTTCCTTTTAGACCAACGTCACAGCATCCCCTTGTGTTTTTGAATAAATGCAGTTGGCTTTCCTTTTGTCACTTTAAATGGTTCTCCTCATGTGGTTGTGGTTGAAAGGAGCCTGGAGGAGTTTGACTGGAGACAGACGGGTATACAGAGACATGGAACAGATCAAACTCTTCACACAGAACGAATGAATCAAAACTAAACGCTCACTGTGTGATGCCGAATCTGCACATAAGATAACTAGATCAAAATAAATAAAATTCATTTAAAATACAACAGAGCTGATTTTAAAAACACAAATGTACATTTTGATATATAAATCAACTATAAAAAAACTAGTTTTGTTAGATAACGTTCAATCAAATATTTTTTAATAGATGTGTAACTAACTAATTAAATAACTTTAAATAATTTATTTAATGTTAACTTTCTTTTTAATAGCATATTGGTAGCATGTCAAACATATATCATTAATCAATAATGAATTTTTTTCACAATTTGTTTACAATTTGTTGTTAAACAAATAATCTTTTCCTTAGCCAATTTTTCTAAATTTCTTAATCAAGTAATAAAAGTGCTTTGGGAATTAAACTAACCTTAGACAGTACTTGTGAAATCTTAAAACAGAAAGACTTGTCTACATAAAATTTAAAGGATCTGGAATATTAAGCTAGACACGTCTTTTAATGTTTTTAGTGATAAAAATAAAAAAATATTTTTTTTTTTTTAGTTTTTTAAGTCTTGATTTCCTTTGCACATATAGATTTTTATGTCATCTATAAAGTTAGAAAAAGTAGAGGCCATTTATTACCATTATGACCCGCCATTAATCAGGAGTTTGTATTACCCATTTTGCCCTGCCATACTGCTGGACAATACTTAGAGCTTTCTCTGTTTTACAGAAGAGCCAGTGTCCCAGAAAAAGTCGCTATTCGCAAAGTGGTCAGAAAACAAGTTAAACATGGATGGCAACCTGTTTTAAGTGCTCTGGGTAAAATGAACATCTGAACAAAGCACATGGTTGGACAATAGGGCTTACATTTTTGTGAAGAGACAATGCATGATGTTAAAAAAAACATGGTGGCCCTATTTTAGATCAAATAAGACGGCCATGTTACATTAATTAAAATGAACCAAATAAAAATTGAAATTAATGAAAGACTCATGGTCCTTAAGACCACATTAAGGACTAGTGGTTAGTTTAAAAATAACTCTGTGGTTTTAACAGTAAAATTAAATTTCTTTAAGATTCTTAATTTTGTAATCAGGTAGCCAAGCTTGCATCAATCCCGACATGTTCACATGTTTGCTTCTTCAGTAGTTCATTCGGTGCACTGAAAGTGTTTTTATCATAAGACTTTCAAGCTAATGGAAGGCTGTTTTATTTAAAAAGCTTGCATGTGGGTATTGTATAAAAGTCCACCAAATCCAACCTGATGGTTTTGTGTGATATTCAGTGCCTACTTGACAGTTCTCATTTGGCATTAGTACATGTAGGCTTTCAAGGCTGTCAAGACCAGCTTTTGGAGAGCTCATATACCAGGGCTGTCATGGTAACCAGTTTCTGTTCCAGGTGACTAATGAATATTTACATTTTGATGGATGGTTATCCATCATCAAATTCCACAGAGGCATACTCAGTCACCTGGAGCTTTGAGAAATGACCGGCCGTCTGGGCGCATTAAAATTTAAGCATCAAGGCACACGCAGAAAAATATTTACCAACATACTGAAATGCTATATGAAATATTTGGTTATTTTCTGAGTTATTATTCTAATCTGCTGCATTTTAAGTTTTTAAATTGCTGATTGTTTTGCAAAATATTATAAAATTTAAATTAAAAACCATATGCAAATGGAGTGATTGTGTAAAATATATTTAAAAATTTGGCTTCGCAAAATGCCATTTTCAACAAACCGCTTACCTTTAACATAAATTTAAATTGCAACTTTAAACTGATCTCTGCATTCACCTGTACAAGAGACTCTAGGTGAGAGTCCCTGCAGATTGAATCAAGATCTCACTGACAGTGGTGAGAAATGCTGTGGGACCATGTGGCCGAAAGCCTTATTATTTCTTTCTCACCTCTAATTTACTCTTAAACACTCAGAAGCTTGTCTCATAAGTATCTGTGTAATGGAGAATGGTTATGTTGATGTATGTTGAAGAAAGACAGAGAGTCGCTCGAGAAAGGCGTGAAATTAGTACAATATCTCAGAGGGGAAGAAGACCGAGCCTTGTAAATTGCTCAGTTTCCAATGGCCAGAAACCAATTTCCAGCATTCACTGCTACAAGGGGACTGCAGAGACCCTGCTGGGGTATTTTTCAGGTCTGAATGTGGGAAGATTATATCTGGAGAGCCCTCAGCTGGCACTGGAGACAAAGCCAGAGGTGAAGATTGGCTTTGACTATCACTGTTTTAGTTTGTGTCAGTGACAGCTTACAGCGTTAGCAATGCTCTAAAAGTTAAGCCAAGTGCTTGAAAAGCAAGCAATGTAAATAACACCAATTTTAACAAATTTTTTTCCTGTGGTGAAAACTGTGAGCTTACTTATATATTACATATCTATAGCCCCACCAGAAGTGAGTGGGAAAGAAAAGCTCCAGACCCGTCTCATTCGATATCCGCAGCTTTTTGAATGATCTCCGTAACTGCATCCAAATAGCTGCAACTCTCAAGTTTATTTAAGTTGTTTCATAAGTACTAGAGGTTCAGAACCACATTTAAATCTGTAAATACCAAAAACCTGCTATGTATCTCCTCTCATGAGTCTACCATTGGTTTGGATAAAGACAGCTAATTGGATTTAAGTAAATGTTGAGTCAAATTTTATTTTCAAATGTGGTAAGCACAGTTGTCATTGAGCAAAACAGATGCAGTTAAGTTGAAGGGTTTGTAGCATCAACCAGATCTTCTCCGCTGAGAGGTAACACAGCCTTTAGGGAAAATACTGTTATTTAAAAGGTGTGTGAGTTATATGGGCCAGCATTGATGCTTGAATATCCCAAAACAATACACCCCTGCAGGACCAATAGAATCTATTCCCTTTTTAGTAGTTCTTATAGGACTTTTGGCTGATAAAATATGGCTTTAGTTCATGAACAATGGGGAAAAGCTTCTGACTTCAATGAGCATCATGTTAAAAAAGACAAACATCATAATTTTTAGCACTGAAGAATCAACATTTCTAAATTTGAAAAACCAACCAACTTTTTCATCCAGATAATTTGGACAAAACTAAATTTGAAATAATTTTTTTTCCATTTTCTTAAACTTTTTAAACCAGAGGAACTGTTTTGCTGGGTTGTGTGAGAAAATGGTTTCAGGTAACAAAGTAGAATATTTTCTTTTTTTGCTCTAATTATTTTCAGAGACTAGATTGGATGCACATTATTTAAATTGTTTATGCAGGAAAAGTGAAAATCTGAAACTGCGAAGAAAAAACAAATTTCACTAAATATTAGTCTCCAGTTTATCAATGGTTAACAATCTTTAAAGTCCAATATTAAGAATACTTTAACAGAATTACATAATACTCAAAATTATTAATTTACCAAAAACAATCACTAGATTGTCCAATAGGGTGGAACCACTGAACACACCACCTCAGCCTTAATAAATTACTAACACTGTATGCTTAAAAATCTCTGTCCACCCAGTTTCCCAAGAAGAAAGAGGATTCCACCAAAGAAGAATTCTATAGATTTTACTCATTTTTACTAGTGCATTGGGATCCAAACAATCCAGCACGTGCTGGACTGTTGTCGTAGTAAGTTACCCATTCATGTTTTTACCAGGCCCAACCCTCCCTTGACTGTGGCATGGCTCAATCTTAATAAATGCTTAGCCCTTAAAAATCACATATTTCTATCCACAATAATGATTATTTTTATACCGTGTGTTAATGGTGATAAATGTTAGAGATAGAGGCCAGGAGCGAGAGACCTCTGATCTGATCAAAGAAAACCCAACAACTGCTGATAGAACTTGTATAATCCTTCTGGAAATGAAGAAAAGTTGCTTTGATATTGCCTGCAATTCAGTGCAGACACAACATCTATTAGGATATATTGAGCCCTTGGGACTTAGAGAAAGTAAAGGGTTGGAAAGGTCAGAGAGTAGCATGTGCAACTCACGGATGATTTTACACTACAATGTTCTGGAATCACTCTGAAAGATTAAAAGCAGCGGGAAAGAGAGAGAGATGCTCCATGTATCTCCAGCACTGCGGCTGACTTTATAAATGTGATTGGATCTACAGCACAATGAGATTACAGAGCTCTTATTTCATTACACATTCTCCTTTTTATTGCATTATTTCAAAAATGGTTGGAAAGAAGTCCAATAGCTTTTTAAACAGGTCCCTGTCAGTGGCGCTTTATGCTGCTGTTATTTACCATATGCGTTTCTGCCATAGGCAATCGATCAAACGCCTTCATTTCAGCATCATGCTGTCACCTTCAGATGAGGCCGTGAAATAAATAAGACAGAGGAGCAGAATACTGAGAGAATCTCCTCAGGTTGCCTGGACACAAGATGGTTTTTGTCTCATTCCTGTCAAAGGTATGCTCCTCTGCCTTTGAATATAACACAAGTGACAGATCCGATAAAAGCCGGAGGATTAATTGAAATTCAAAGAGCTGTGAAAAACATGTGTCTGAAGCTGTTTAAGGTGAACTCCTGTCTGGCCTTGTGCCGCACTCTTAAAAAGCTCTGACAGGTAATATCTCACTCTCTGAAGTCTCAGGCGATGACTGAAATGAGAGAAAACTCATGCTGTTTATAATTCAGTATTGATTTCTATTTCAAAGGAACGTTTAAGTGAGTGAAGACTTGCAAGAATGGAATCAATTGTTAAACTGGGAGTCTCATACAAATTTCAAAACCTGTATGTTTTTTTAAGCAACTTTCATTACAAAATGTTGAATATGATTAGATATTTACATAAAGCTTCAAAAGTTTTTTTTAATCAAACTGATTATCGTTATTATTTTTATTTTGAGTCATGTCTCAAAAATGATCTGAATCAAACATACTTCCTGCAGACCAAACACAAATAAAAAAGGAGATGCTTGTGTCGAAAAAACTGCAGTGATGAATTCATAATAAGTAGAACAGAGAGGGGCAGATGAAAAACTACAGGGGAGCCCCATTAAAGAAAAAACAATCCCTGCAATTATGAAGATTACAATCAGCAAGGGCATGAAATAATTACTCGTCTTTATCACAATCTTTACCGCCGAGATCATCTTCGTTGGTTGCTAGACAGGTGTAGAAACACATTACTTTATAGTTAAGCACTTAAGAATGATAACATTGTAAGGTTACTTTGTTACATTGTATTGGGCCTGAATTCTATAATCAGGCCCTATAATCAAGAACTAACCTTACAAAAAAAGTACACTTTTAAAGACTACAAGAGATACTGATATTTTCTAGCACCAAAAGCTCTTGTAAGTCTTCCTTTACATCGTCCATCCATAACAAATGGACATCACGACACTCATTTATATTCTGAACAATTTCACTTCAGATTGTCCTCACATAACAGCTCACAATGCATGTTCTTATGCAGTAAATGGTCAAAGACAAGCAAATGTTTTAAAGTGGGATTCATTTTAAAGAAAACCGATGTCCACAAAAATGAATGCGAAACAACTAAATAAAGAGCACTTTAATTGTTCATATTATTTTATCATGCAATTCGTAACAAGAAAATGTCCTCCCACATTAATTGGTAAAGGGTTAAAAAAAAGCTTTGTAACAAAACTTGTGAAACTCATAGAAAATGTATATATTGTTACATTAAAGTTCTATACCATTTAAACAAATATTTTATTACATAGATTTATTACACATTACTAGTCTAATATTCATTATGTTGGTAGATTCACATGCTGACACAGTCTTCGTACAGTCTATTATGACAATTATGAAATAGAGCCAGCATGAAATTGCTTTTTGAAAACTCCAATTTAGAATTTCCAGCGATAAAGGGAAAAAAAAATAAAACATTATGTCAAGGTTTAAGATGATTGTTGGCACACCCTTCCAAAGGCACTCAGTTCTCTTAGCTCAACATCATTGTTAGACATAGCACAACAAAATGAGAGATCAAAACAGGTCGAAATCTGGTCTCCAAATTAGATAAAGATGAGAAGATGGAGAGAGTTATGCCTGTGGTTACCTGATATTATCCATCAGCCCATAAACTTAACCAGAGCCATTCTCCTGATTGTTTTATATGATACTTTTCAGCTCATTCAGGTTCATTGAACAGCAGCAGTGAACAGAATCCACACTGTTTACAAACCCACTGCTCTCCCATGAAACTCCAGTCATGGATTTATCGCCAGCCTTTTGCAACCTTTCTAAATCAAGATAAGATAAAAACTCAGATAATGCAAACTCAACTCAATTTACTCCCAGTGTGCCCAAATCAAACAGCAAAGCAACATGTCATTTTTACAAATCATGACTTTAGCTTCAGAAAAGAAATAAAGAACCATGAACTGCATGGTCCAAATGCTTCTTTATATTAAAGAGAGTTAAGAGCTTTGATTGAAGAACATGGAAAATCAAGCAGGAAATACAATATCCAATTGTTCTCTTTATTTTAAATAGAGCTCATATTTCCTCTAGCTGCTTCCAGTCAATTTGTTGTTGTTGTTATTTTTCTTTTTGATCGAAAGATTCACATAGTTAACAGATAAATTTGAGCAAATGTGGCATTTGTTATGCACATCTACCATTCATATGGTATATTGTTGAGCCAAACATGGTTCGAGACGAAAAAAAGTTAAATTTTTCAGGTGAAGCAGGTGACAGAGAAAAGATGTTAAATGGTAACTTTTCTGATTTGTACCAGTCATGGCACATATGTGAAATTTGTCCAGTCATATATTTTTTTCATTGAGGTACTTGAACCAGCAAAACAGCTCCCAGAACCTGAACGAATAAAAAGTGAAAAAACATTCTGACTCAAAGACATAATTTGGGGAAATACATCATTCATGCACTGCTGTCCATTTCCATGTGGTCAGTCCATATCAAGATCACATTCACTTTTAAGAGGAATTTAGTTTTCACCTGATGGAAACCAGAGTACCACACAAACACTGAGAATATCTAAAGCCAATAATGTCCTTGTGTGGTACCCTCTACAAATATACATGAACAACATATGTACAAATATACTTTAAAAAGCTAAATGTTACTAAAAATCACATCAGATTGTTAAACCTAACATCAGATTTTTAGTATATTTCTAAAGGGCAGTAAACATACATTTGAAAAGTGCAATATTATAGTATTTTATGCAAAATAACATTTTACAGAACAGTTATTTTAGCCATACAAAGACTGCAATAAAATCTTACATTAAACCATGAGATACAACACAAGGCAATGCAATATTAATAATTGTTATATTCTTGTGTTGGAGTCTTCCATGGTAAAATCCTATTAAAACTATACTAAAATATCAAAAGTGAGACTATTTAAAATGAACTGTTATTGTAAAAGACTGAGAAGCACCTCTTTAGTTAGCCATTAACAAGCCCTGCATTATTCTTGATAATTCTCGAACATGTAGCAAATCAAATCACTGTGTTGTTTAGAACCAAAATCTATGTTCTCATGTGACTGTGTGGGTGGGCACAGGAAATGACTGCATGCAAACCCTTTTGTGCCTGATTAAGTCTTCACAGGTTTCTTTATTGCACTCAGATTGAATACAGCATGTGGTGATTACAACTAGACTGCTATTATGAATGTGTTTCATGCCTTAATTTAATTACATTTATTAATCAGTGCCATAGAGCAAAAGATATGAGAGAGAGAGAGAGAGAGAGAGAGAAGAGGTGGGGGGTTATATGAGGGTGTTTATTTGCTCAAGCTTATATGGGGTGATATTGCAATGTGCTTTGCTGCCTATAATTGGATCTGATAATGATGAATTATGGAGCATTTGGAGGAGATAAAACATCGCCCGGGTGCTTATTTGAAGCCAGGGCAATATACATCAAAATGAGAGGTGTGGGACAGTGAAAGGAGCCTTAACTGGATTTCACGATCAATTTCCTTTATTTCCTCTCAAGAAGAGAAGGAATTATATCTATAAACCATTCAGCTGCATAAAGCCAGATTAAGGGTGAAACATATATCTGAGATCATTCAAGGTACCGTTAGATCAATAATGTTTAGATCAATAGCAAAAAAAAAAAACATCAATTCAATGGTTCGGTTTAATCACCCAAAAAGTGTACAATGGGTTGTTAATCTAAAACTTTCATTTTAAGAGTACTTTGCTTTCTTTCTTTCTTCTTTTTTTGAACATATGAGATAGCAAAACTGCATACTGTACCTTTTGTCAAAGTCCATTTTGTGAGAAAATTAGTTTAGGTTTTATTTGAGATTGTGAATACATTTGATACTTTTCGAGCTTATTCAATGAATCTAGGATCATTTAATACTTGGAAACACTGACAGTATTGTGGCTGACAAATGTCCGAACTTAATCCAATATATACTATATTATCATGTTATATATTTATAGATTATCTACTTTCCATTATGCAATGAAAAGTGCATGATCTTAGCAGTGGTTTCAAACACAAAATCACCAAACTGTTCTCTTTACATAACAACCAAATAACACAATGTTCTTTATTTAACAACAACCACATGTATTTTAAGTGTGACCTCTAGTGGCCAAACTCTCCATATTGTTTGATCAAAACCAACATTTCCATTCTAACATTAATTCAATCATTATGATCCACACACATGGTGGATCTTCTTCTTCCTCAGAAGGAAATGTTTTATTCAAAAACGTAATTGAATATGTTATTTTTTAAATGAAAAAGGAATGTTTGTGTTTGTTTAAAAATAATAGATGTTATTTTTCATTCACTTCCTTTTCAGTCTCTGTCTCAGGACTACAAGAGCTAGACTAAGTCCACACAGAAAAATCAAAGAGCCCCCCAGAGCTTACATGAATGTGTTTGTTTGAGCTCATTTCATTACGCCCTCTTTCACATAGCAGAGCACAGAATAGAGATCACAAAAGGTGTTGTAATAAACATGAGCACTTTCTAGTGGGATCCCTCGAGGAACAAACAGCCACAGAGACATCAACAAAGTTTCCAGAAAAGGTAGAAGAAAAAGAGATGCAGACAACTGGAAGACAATATTATGTGTGCAACTATTTTAAGCTGTCAGAATTTAATTTAAACTGAACAAAAGTTGCAATTCTGTTACATATTTTAAAAAGGTGAACATTTTACATCTAATGAATTAATTTGTGATGTATCCATTTAATCCAATCTGACTTGCACTCACAAAGCATCAAAACAATGGCACTTGAATTAGCTATTATGGTACTGAGGAAATGTACAGTGCAAAAGACATGTTGTGATTTATAGAGAATGAAAAACAAATTTATTTTTATTGCAAAACTGTATTCCTTTGGATACTCAACTGATCAGTCTTTACATAATATCTGGCTTTAATCTTTAAAAAGTTTATTTTGTATTATTATTGAGTAGATTTGGAATCCATTACTCAAAGAATGTCTTATCAAATTTATAATATAGTTTTTAAACTATATTTCACTCCTCACATTTACACAAGTTTATGCTCTAAAATTAATGCTCCTGTTCCTTTGTTGTTGCAGTTAGGTTCTTTTTGGTGTCGAACACTAGAGGACAGCAACACATCATGAAACGATGGACACATTTCAATACACTTTAAAACGCCTGTAAGACATTTTTTATGACCCTTTACGTCGAGTGAATTGGCCAATTTCATGACTTTCAATTTGAGTACAAAAAAAAGCATTGCAAACTTGCTATTGGTTGCAAAATAAGCAAAAACAAATTTAAAAAATAATTTTAAAAAAGTGTTCCAAATTCCAAAAAAGGACCAGATTTACAAATATTTTGACAATATTGAATCAATTAAATACACTGCCTGGCAAAAAAACAAACAAAAAAACAATAAGTTGCTAAGAAAAGAAAACTCAAGCACTCTATTGTGACACGAAATCACTGTGTCATTGATTCGATGAGTTTCAAGTTATATATTTCCTCTCCGTGTTGTATTAATTTTTTACCAATACATAGCACTAATAATGGCCGTTTGCCTACTACGCAAAGCCTTTTCCAGAATATCCCAAAGTTTCTGTTTTTCCATATTGTTGTTTAAGAACTGAGAAGCTTTGTCTTACCATAACTGACTGAACAAACGTCTGACAAAGTTTGATACAACACAAACTGAACATATGTTTAAAATGTCAACAGCACCCTATAACGTGTATTCAACAAGAAAATAACAATTCAGTCAACAACTCAATACAATTTAGCTAACTTTAAAAAATTAACTGTCAACATGTGGATTTTTACATTGTTGATGCAGCTAAAAGTTAATTGTGTTCATATAGTAACTATCAATTAGTAAGTAGGCTTGAGTTGGTTTACCTAATTAAATTAGGGTGGAAATGTTTTGTCAGGTAGTGTAAATAAAGTAAATGTGTTCTGATAACAATTATACTATGTAACAGTGATACTATGTCAAAAGAAAAACGTATCAAAATTATGGGAGTAGTTCATTAGCTTTGAGCAGAGGTTTGAGAAGAATCATGAATGAAAACCTTATCAAATGGTAAAACAACTTTAGGCGTTTGATTCAAACTCTAGGATGGTCCATTTACCCTTTTTCTCATATTCTGTTAATAATAATAATAATAATACCTTCAATTTATTTAGCGAAATTTATTTTCAGAGCTTCATTTATTAACTACAAATTCACACACTGGTGGTGATAAGCTACCTTGGTAGCCCTCAGCTGCCCTGGGACAGTCTGACCTAATGCCCACCCCCAAACACACTTCAACAGTTACACACATCCATACAGGGCAATGCAGGTGAAGCAGCTTGCCCAAATGCACAATAGACCTGGTGAGGATCCAACCGCCAACAAACAATCCGGTTACAGGACAACAAACTCCAATACTGCACCACCTTTCCAAAATTGAATAAATCTTCAAATGAATTAAAAGCATCAAGAGCATTACACACACACACAAAAAAAAAGCAAAAATACAAAAATGACTTGGTCAGCTGTGCACTGATTTTGTTTATTTGGTGTATATTAAAAATGAATAATTATTGTGAATCTAGACAAAGAAAAAGCTAATTTTTCTAGAAAAAAAAAGACAAGAATAATCTTATTATACAGACTTAACACTTTGCTAGCTAATGTAAATCGGAATATAACTCCGTAGTGTTGAAACCATTCCAAAGCATTTCATATATGAGCAACATTACACAGTGTAAACATTAGGGCAGTAAGAAGTTGAAACACAAATTTGTGTTAAAATAAGAGCATCTGACAAAATATATTTTGTTTATAAAACTTTGAGTGAGAATACTTAAAGCATCTATTAAACGGTGAGTTTACATATTAACATACATGTCCATATTGCACAAGAACTGTGGGAAACAGTGGTCCACCCCTTGGCATGAACACAGAGGTTTCGGCAGGAGTTTCAAAAGAAAAGATTGAACAGAAATGATACAAGCATCTTGGAGCGTGTGTAGTCGGAATAACAACTAGTCTCGTCTGATCTCTTTCTCTCTCCATCTCTCCTTCTTTTTCCCTGTCCATCCCTCTCAATTTTCAGAATTGTGCTTTACCCTTTACTGGTCCCTTGACTCATGTATTAGTTTTGCAGCCTGGGAAAAAAGGAAAACAAGAAAAAAAAATTATTAATTAATAATAAATTAATCATATTTTTTATAAATCAGAATCAAAAATACGCACTGCCAAGTGTGCAACACACAAGGAATTTGTTGTAGTACAGGGGTTGGTACAAAAAAAAATTATACACTAACATAGCAAAATACAGTAACACATGTTATATAAGTGAATTGGTAAAGTTAAAAGTAAATAGAATATAGTAATAGATTAGAAAATCTCTAGAAAATAGAGGTAGTAAAAATA
This sequence comes from Danionella dracula, assembly GCA_900490495.1. Classification (NCBI taxonomy): domain Eukaryota; kingdom Metazoa; phylum Chordata; class Actinopteri; order Cypriniformes; family Danionidae; genus Danionella; species Danionella dracula. The sequence continues at coordinate 10,919,139 of UELW01000778.1, read as the reverse complement.
TAAAGTAATAGAACTATAACTACATCAAGGTGCTTAAGATAAAGCACAAAATTAAAATTATTACACAACATATTAGTAATCTACAACATATTGTAAAAGAAAACAAGAATTCGACACAATTAAGGGAAGGATGGAGAAATCTACAGGACATTGCGGTGGATACATGGAGTGATTTTTTTTCCACACTTCAGTCATACTTTGTGCATGGCAATAAGCCAGGTGGAGGCTGTGCGCTTCTCTTCGGCCGTGTCCATGTGCAGCTTCTGTAGGCTCTGAGAGCCTGCCGGTTTGTGCTGAAGCACCATTCCACTGGCTCTTAGGGAACCCCCTAAAACACAAGTCAAATTGTCATCAGACACCAGAACAATTCATCTAAAACGAAAATGCTACCCGTCATTCTCATTTTAGGAATACATGGGTAAACATCCCAAAGAATTTACTTCATGTGGAACCCAGGCAGTTGTGCTCTTTTCACCCTCAACTTTTTATTTTTAATTGTCTAAAGAAAATGATGTCCCACTAAAACAGATGCCCAAAACAATCTCGAACACTTTATAACTCATTTATAAATCTATAAGTCATTTACTTAGATTTTTTTTTAACGGTTATCCCATATTAAGAGGAAAACCAAGCACATCATATTTAAATAATTCTTTAGACCAGATGTAATCCATTATCTAGTTCCTGCTACAGAGGGTACGCATTGATGTCACTTCCAAATTGGGCAACGCCTCTTTAGTGAGACTGAGTGAAAAACAAGCAATGAATTGACCGGGCTTAATAGGAGAAAGTGACTAAACTTATTGGCGTAATTATGCAAGAATCTAACTTGATCATGATTATAACAGCTTGCAAATAAAACGGTCAGTAGACATCGAGATTGGGTGAACAAAAATCGAGATTATTACATGAACAGACTGAAAAGCCATTGTCTATATATGTGAAAGCTATAGTAGCAATTTTGATATTTAGCGACCAGACTCCTACAGTTTAGTCGTGACTATGCCAACCTCACAGGTCTGCTGCACGGAAGGGTCATCAGTTGTGACTCCCATATCTTCAGTGTCAGGGATCTCTCTGTTGTCAATAGATAGTTCAAGCAACTGATCAAATTGTTTATTCTTCATCAAAAAAAAAGCTAATAACATATATAAAGTCCCCATAAAAACCTAAATACAGGCACTAAACGAACATTTAAATATAATTTTCAGAACCGAACTCCAATATGTTTGTCTTTTAAAGATCTCTCAGTGTCCTCGAGGTACCATATCTCTTGTATAACTAGATGGATTCTAGGTTTCAGTTGATGTGTCATATTTCAAATGGAAAAAAGGGAGAATTATTACAGAATACCATCCCACATACATTTCTTCTTGAATTCTTTAAATTAAACATGATACAGTCCATTGATGTATTGAGCTTGGCCCAGGAACTATTGACTTTTGGAAGCGTGAATAAGACTTGATTTGGGTCAGTGGAATGTTCCATCATTCTCAGGCCCTGTCCACATGTCCCCAATTATTTTGTGCTTTTTAAAAGGCTGTTCTCGTGGCTAAAGCATATCTTCTAAAATGTACAGGACTACACAAGCACACAGCATATTTAATAACAGAACAGATGTGCCAAAGTGAACCAATAAGCAGTTATTGCTGCTTGGCACGTTCACCTCACAGACTCAAAAGAGTGTCCGTTTTGAACAGGATCTGACTGAGTCTCAAATACATGAAGTTGTTGGTAAAGAGTTGCCAGACATTTTTTGTCTAAAAAAATACCTTGTTCTCATTTTTGTGTGAGCTGCATTTGCAAGTCATTGAAGAGTAGCGTTGACTATTGAAAAAGCAAAAATCAGGGTAAGATCAGAAATGGCAAGACATCTAAGCCGATGATTAACAATCTCAACCAAACAATGACGATTAACACTTGTTGCTGGGTTGAGTTTACACCAGCTTTAAATATTCAACAACCTAAAAACTGCACAAGTTGAGTACATTTAAATTTTTGTGTGAAGTATAAGGCTTTGTTATGGATGTATGATGAAACACTGCTAAAGATGAGCACTTCATCATCTTAATGGAAAACACCACCAGTCATCTTGATTAACAAACATGCTTCCTATTAGGTCATGGAAAACGGGCGCATGCAGGGTTACTTGCATCACACGAGGAGAAACAATAAGAAAACCACAACACAACATAAATTTTGGATAAGGAAAAAACATGAAGAGAAAATAGAGAGGGCGTGCTGACCTTCAGATATTTGATTGTCCAGCAAGCTTGTGTATGGGCATATCTCTTTCTCTTAATGCAGAAGAGAGCAAGAAAATTATAGAAAGGAGAACCAGGTTATGAGACCAGAGCCTAACAAACAGAATGCATGTGTTCATCTAGTAGTTTTTTGCAGAAGAAAAAGAGTTGATTTTTCTAAATAATCCACCGTTGTTTTCAGCTTGTGCTGCTAATCAAAAGATGACATTTTGAAGAATGTTTGCCTACAACGGCAAGCTATTTACTTCCATAGAATGGCATAAACTCTATTCAAGATTTTCAGCAAAGCAAAGGGCAAAGTTGTTTTGTGAAAGAAAAGGGAGAGAACATAGCTGTTAATAAATGAACATGTTGACATGATAATTTTTTTTTTTACCTAGCATTGACTTGAAAACATCTTGAAAACATACTTCAGATAAAAGAAAATGTTCCAGATGATTGTGGTAAATCTCCAGTTGCAAGCTTCCTGCTGAATTGTTAAATTCTGACCCCAAAAGGAGACAGTTAATGTCTTTATTGATTAGGATTACAGGAAATGGAGGGCATAAAAGATTCTCCCAGAAAAGCCACTGATAATTTACAGCTCCTAATATGAGTTTAAAAAGAGGCTTTATAAAAGCATCTCGAGCCTTTCTCCATCACAATCCCTTGATCATCGAATGATCAAAAATATACAATGATTGAAATCATCATTATTTTAATCACTAATGATATCAAGGGCAATAAACAGGATGCAAAATTATGATTACTGGTTCACGGTTACAGAATTTTAAAGATTTTAAAACAGAAGTTGTAATGAAAGTTTTTAAGTGATAGAAAAGTCTTGTAATAATATATATATATATATATATATATATATATATATATATATATATATATATATATATATATATATATATATATATATATATATATATATATATATATATATATTATTTTAAAAATAAAACTGGTTAAATAAATGTATTCATAGTATGAAGTACACCAGAAATAGCTAATTTAACATTAAACATTAGACTTCAAGTCATCAACTCACTTCAAGCATGTTAATAGAAAAGTTATACAGTGACTAAATAAAGGGAAAATTCAGAATTAATGCTTTGCCTGGATTAATAAGCACTCAAAAATACAGACACATTGGACTTACCTCCTGGAGTCGAACCCTCAGTCAGCAGCTGCATGCTGGAGATCCGAGAAAGCTCCACCTCAAAATGACTGCCGCCATCAAGGAAGAGGTATCTGAAAAGAAACAAAAAACAGTAGCAAAGCTTTAAATCTAGACTAGAAATATGGAGAAGGGAGAGTTGGTGCCAGGATTTGAAGAGGTTTGATAAGATCAATTTTAAGACTTTTAAAGAAGTTTTAATTTACTTTTAGAATCAAATTTAAGACCTATATCATAACATCAAAAACACGTACAAAACTTTTTGCATAATAAACAGTATGCTTCAAATACAACCCCAACAATCTCTTTCATGATATAGAATTTATGCATGTTTCCATAATCTCTGGCAACCCTGACAATTACATATACATTTTTTAAACATTTATTAGACTTGTGTCAAACATCTGACAACCCTAACAATCATTTTTTTAGTGTTCACAAGCATTTTCTCACTGCTACTTTTTTTAACATAGCACTGCTACGTTTTAAATTATTTTAGCATTTGGCATCAAATTAGTTTTACATGGACATCAGAAGAATAAGTTCTGTGTTAAATTATGTAAGACCTAAAATAGTGACTTTACAACTTTTTAAGACCTACATTTGGGTTTTTAGATCTGAGACTTTTTAAGACCCTGCGGAAACCCTGTGGTGCAAACCTGTGATTGTTGGACAAACGGCAAACCATGGTCTCGGATTTCTCTGAAGACCCGACTTTCACCAAGAATGTTCCTCCTGCAGCGAAAACAACGAAGCTGTGAAAATCCACTCAACTTAAACATTTAATGTTCAATTCACTATAACTAATTTAAAAACACATTCCAAAAACTGGTACATTCTTTTTTTGATATTTCATGCCGACACTTTACAAAAACCAACATGAGTGCAACTATAGAATTACACCAAATATTAAGCATACACTTAATGACTTGTGCTTTACCAAATTAAAGAGGACAGGTGAATAAAATACAAAAATGTCTTTTATTGGGCAAAATATTTGGCATATGCTTTTATCAAAAGAGATTTACAGTTTTTCTATACATAGCTGTACAATATTTTTTTTGGTTAATAATACTTTTTTGACGGGGAAGATTTCAGAATTCTGATATTTACATACAAGAGCATTTAAGATTATAATAACAATAAGAGAACTAAAAATCTTCAGTTTCAGCATTTGGTTTCCATTATGCTTAAAGTGATGATTATGCATATAACAGGATATGAGCTTGCAAAATAAAACATAACAAGCATGCTTAAACTGTTTTAGCTGACTATGATTTTTAGCCTTGAATCTTACTTGAATCTTGTAAACACAGACTCATTAACTCAAGTAGATTAAAATATAAAATCCTGACACTCGTTAATACTTATGCAATATCTAATAGTAAGAGAGTTGACAGTTAATGGTCTCATGTTAAAAGCATCCGAATGTTTTTGTGCTACGCACCGGCAGTAAGCACTTTTAGCTGTTTGTCATAAAACTCCACTTCTTTCTGGGAGACAAGACTGCACTCCATACACTGCCTCACCGGATCCACAAAACACATCCGGGGCAAAGCCACCTTCTGACTGCAGCATTTATCACAGAAACAGCGACCACAGCGCCGACAGTGATGCTGGCACAAAAAGAGAGAGCAGAAACAATTAACACAACATTAGAATTGCAAGCAAAAATCATAAAAAACTATTTGAGGGAATAACTTAAGATCACGCTATTGGTTAAAAAAAAATGTGCATGGTTGCTATATTCAAATGGAAGCAGGCAAATTAATTTTTTAAAGACAGCAAACAGCTAAAACCCTGATTGGTTCTGAAACAAAACTCCTCATGTCTATAATTTTAGTACCAGGTCTTTGTTTACAGACAACCACTCATTACCAAAACAACATTCATAAAATTATGATGTATATTATTAGAAGTATGATGGTTCTAGTTTGAGGGGTTTTTTTGTACTAGTGTAGGTCACAATCCAGTGTGCCTATCATTGATTGTTGATTCTAAATGCCTTGAGGGTTATATGTAGGTCTGCAGAGGCCCGCTGAACTCTCATTTGCCAATGAGATGTGGCTAAGGCAATAAATATAAACATATTTTCTTAACATTTTAACAGTGAAACATAGAATTTACTTTTATTTTTGGAGCAGGAATGCATTTTATTGAAAAATATACAAGGGAAGAAAAACTTGTTGGATGCATATTACAGAGCAAGGAGCATGTCACAAATTCATTTTGCTTATTCATACACTTGTTTATGCAAGTTTTTTGGTTTGAGCTGGTGAACATCAACACCATGAGGAAAAAAAACTGTATTGTAACAACTGCTTGTTATTACACAAGAATTCCAGTAGACGTTGTTTCGGGAAGATTTTGTTTTAAACGACTTTAAATTCGGTGTACAACCAAAACGTAAAAACTAAAATTTCAGCTTACCTTCCTGATGAGGAAATCAAATTTGGTTTCACACTGCATACATTTGGGGCACTGAGAATAAAAAAGAAACCAGGTCTTCACCACAAACATAAGAAATGTTAGCAAATTTTGCTTTATGTTCAAAAATGTCTAATGAAGCTATGGTTGCAAGAAAAAGTATATGAAAAGGAGTTTTGAACAAATTGGTCATAAAATATGCTCTGATCTTCATTAACCTCACAACTATAGAAAACAATATCTTTAATAAAAAAATTACATTTTTTTTTATTAAAGATAACATGGAAAAATGTACAGTACATGGTGCAATAACATGTAAACTCTTAGGCTAATGACTTCTCAGAGAGCAAATGTGGGCCATAAGTGAGCCCACCATGAGCTCCATCAGTGTGATTATATTGGATGTGTTGCTGAAAGCTGTCCTATCCTTTACAACTGGAGAAAGTTCAGCACTGTTGCTACTCTTCCTAGGAGTGGAATGCTTACAACGTAGAATGCTTAACGAGGTTAAGAAGAATCCTAGAGCGTTGGCTAAAGATTTAAAGAAATCTCTGTCACATGCTAACATTTTTGTTCACACATCTACTATAAGGAAAAAATGAAACAAGAATGGAGTATATAAGAGGACACCACAGAGGAAGCTAATGCTATCCAAAAAGAATATTGCAGCCCGATAAAACCAAAATAGATTTGTTTGAAGAAAACACACAACACTGCGTGGAGAAAAAAAGGCACAGGGCACAAACATCAAAAGCTCATCCCTACAGTAAAATATGGCAGAGGGAGCATCATGGTTTGGGGCTGCTTTGCTGCCCCTGGACCTGGACAAATTGTTGTAATTGGTTGAAAAATGAGTTCCAGAGTTTATCAAGACATTTTGCTGGAAAACACAAAAAATCTGTGCGCAAACTGAAGCTTCACAGAGCATGGGTGATGCAACAGGACAATGACCCAAAGCATACAAGTAAATTAACAAAAGAATGCCTTCAACATAACAAAATATTCTTTCTGGAGAGGTCCAGTCAGAGTTCTGACCTCAACCCAATCGAAAATCTGTGGCATGACCTAAAGAGAGCTTTAAAAGAATAATGTTAAACTGAAACAGTTTTGTAAAGAGGAACGGTCCAAAAATGACTTCAGATAGATGTGCAGGTTTGATCTGCAACTACATGAAACAATTGGTTGAGGTTATTGCTACTAAAGGAGTGTCGACCAGTTATTGCATGCAAAGGTTCAAATACTTTTTTTCCACCCTGCACTGTGAATCCTTAAATATGATTTTCAATTAAAAATAAAAACATATCATTTTGGTGAATCCTTTTTTTTTTGTTAAGCAGACTTTGTTTTTCTATAGTTGTGAGTTTGATGAGCACATTTTATGACCAGTTCAGCAAAACTCTTGTGATCTTAAAGGGTTCCCATACTTTTTCTTGCAACTGTAGGTAATTTAAGCTAAAAGATCATATGGGTCATGACCAAAACCTTTGAACTGACATTTTGGTAACAATCTATTAGTCACTGTTACCTAGATCTGTGTAGTCACATGAACAATATTTATATCTGTACAATAACTAAAGGAAATCACATATACCTCCAGAATCCCAAATAAAAACAATACAATACAATACAAACACACAAAATAGCTAAATCCACTTTGAATCTTGCAAACTGCATATCGAATAAATGGTAATTCAATCCCTTTCTGCACCTACTTATTCCAAACATGAACCTATAGCATCCATGTAGCTGACTCAGTTAAATGTTATACTTTGAAATAGACTAAGAATTTTAACACATTTCTTGCTCACTACTCATACACTTAATATAAATAAGTTTATGTTAAGTTCAATAGTGAACCAGGTAAGGTCAGGATCATGTGGCCAACCCACGTTTTACCTTTAATTGAGAATTCCTCTGCTATTGTGATTTATGATGTGAAATCAGTGTGAAACCATTTTCACCTACAGTAGTCGACTAACCGAGTTCCTCTCATCCTTATTATCCATCCAAACTTTAACTCACTTTAACTTGAAACAATGTCTTCTAAATATATTTGGGGTAAATACAGAGAAAACATATGACTCGCAAATACGTAGTGACTTTATTGGGACCTGAACTAGCTATAAAAAAAAACAAAACAAATACACACATATGCATGTACTCACAGGTTAACAACAGGATTTTATTTGAGGAAGAAAATTTTCAAATGCTTTGTGCATAGCGTTACAAATTATTTAAGTCTCATTACGTTTTTGCAAACCCATATAATACATGCAAACGCAAAAGATGCATGGAATGAAACTATCATAACTTTAAATGTCAAACCAGTCTGTGTCTTCACTTTCATTATCAAAAATGTGTTTCGTTTTAATATTTCTGAGTTTGTGGAGCTTTTTCTTAAAAGTGGAATTAACACTGTACTAATTCTATTTAAAACAATCTCATACGTCAAGCTATTTCTCTGTGTATTGCTACAGACCAATTTGTTTAACAGCACGAAAATTCACACTGGCTGTGTTCAAACAACGCCCTAAGCCCCAAGCACATCATCAACCTCTTCTTCGTACAAAAGCTTCGTACCTCTTTGTCTGGAACCCATTGCGGCTCGTCCAGAGTAAAGGGGCTGTTAAAAGCGCCGTTCTCCGGTACCATGCGGAGTCCGCTCGGGCTCCGAACCAGCTTTTTACCATCAGGCACCGCGGACATGTTTGTGTTTAGAGAGCGCGCAGCTGCTGTTGGAGAACAGCGGCGACATGAGAAACGCTACGGAATTCACGAATACTCCTTCAGCATAAAAGTCCTTAAAAAATATATATATATAAAGATATATTATATATAAAAACCCTTTTATTTAATGTTATAATTTAATGTGTATTAATTTAATTAAATACATTAAATGTTACTAGTATAACATTGTTTTGTTATTATTATTATAATTATTTTCATTATATCCGTTTAAAATAGAAAAGAATAGTCATAAACCTTTATGTTAGCGGGTGTAGGATAGGCAGCAAAAAATACCACAAAAGTGGTAGTATCGATATTTGTACATTTGGGCTCAAGCCTAAACTTTTGCCAAATCTCCAGTTTGTAGAATAGGAGTCATCAAATTTAGATGAAGTCATATTTGTTGATACAACGATTCACAATAATAGTCATAATAATATTATTAATTACAACAAAAATGCAGTTAATGCGTGGAAAATACAGTTATAGTGTGTTCTAAGATTAAAAGTATCATTGCTAGACTTAAATATCCTTTATTGTATTTATTTATTTTGTACAGTTTTGATTGTTATATATTCACGTTCATACATTTGTTAAATGTTAAGAATGACATTTAAAACCTGAGATACTACAAATAAAGTTACTTTTCACATTCCTTTTCTGCCGCCTAAGCAGAAGTAAGATCCAGTCATTTCAGTGTTAATTCAAGCGCAGTGGAAGTGCCACCGTGGCCTTAAAAAGACAACACTTTAATATAGCTAGCATCTGTCTGAGAAACCAATTTTTCTTTTTTCCCGAAGAACGCCGCGCGGTTGAAGATGGATACGAAGCAATAAATAGCCCTCGTCTCGTTAGATGTGTTCAAGTGGGTTTAGTGTCAAGTCTTCAATCTGGATAAGCGAAGAAGAAGCAGAGGGAAGAGAGAGGAGACCTCGCGAGCAAAACTCCTCCTGTCCAAAAACAACATGTTCTCCAAATTCACCTCCATTCTACAGCACGCAGTTGAGGCGGTGAGAGCCTTTAAAATAATAACTGTCCACATTTGAATAGCTATTTGATTAAGAAAATTAGGAAATTGAAGTTGGTCTATGTTAATGCCACTGTGTGACGTTAGGCCTGATAACAAAACACGAGCCAGCTATCTCACGTTTTATTAAAACACACCAGAAAAAAACTGGTATTAATCAAACAAACATTATGCAACCGCGTATGAAGGGCTAAGTTTTTTGAGGTTTAAAATTAAACTTAACGTTACATTAAGAAGATTCCGAGCTATTGTTGAGCACCTATGAAACATATTTAACGGTTTGTGGCTAATGTTGAAGGTCTTTATAGATAAAAAACCTTGGAAATAAATAAACTGTCTATATAAAAAATTGTAAATCGCTTATCAGTTATAGTAATGTCTGGAAAGTGTTAATTGCGGGTTACGAATCGGTGTTAGCCTGTTAGCATGCTAACAGACTTGTTCCAAGATGTAAACAAAACAGCTGTTACTACGAGGAGCTCAAGTGACGAGTTTTATAAGGTTTAATTTTTATTGCTTTTACTGGCTGTAACGCTTACTTTATTGCTTCTGTATATTTATTGTAAGTCTTTATTTGTGTGAGTATATATATTCCATGCAGTTTTAATACGTTTATAGTGTTACTATTACTTTTACTATTTATTTTCGTTCAAGTTGTCTCAAAATACCATACAGAAATATTTTAAATGTCATATCTTAATTTCCCAAAAATAAACAATTTGAATAAATAAATAAACATAATCAATTTATATGGTCAAAACATTTATTACATCAACTTTACGTATTTTTCATAAGAACAGCATAGTTTTGGTCTTATATTTGTCCCTAAAGAGAAACTTCGAGTCACATTGATTTTGGAAACAAAGTGGAGGTTCTGGAAGTGAACTGACCTTAGGTTGTCACCTTTAAGTTGTTACAGCTAAACATCAGGTTAAGAATGCCATCTGATCTGAGCTTCATTAGTCTTTTAAGCAAAAACTAAATTTGCTTATTATTAGGATCCAGAGAAACCAGGCCACACTTTTATGACCAGAAGGTTAGGTTGTTGTAATAGTTTCATTACTGTTTGGTATATAGAGCCTTACCAGAACTAGAAAGCTGGGGCACGTAGCACAAGTCCTTGGATCTCTAAACTGACTGCCAGTGACAAAGAGAATATATTTTAAAGTGCTCCTGCTTGTTTATACATCACAAAACTATTATTATTTAAATATGTGTGACCAACTGAGCATTACTGTCTGAACAGGGGTTCACTTTAAACTTCTTTTTTATTCTATGAATGTTAATGCTTTTCAATTCTTACCTTGCTTTTTTAAGGTGAATGTTTTAACATTACTTATTAATGTTAGTGTAAAAACACAAATGTTAATAAATAAAATAAGTTTTGCAGAGTGTTAGCAATGTGTATCCTCCATAAAGTGAAGAATGAGGCAACGAATTGTGATGTGAAAAATTAATAGTAGTGAAACGCATGTACAGGAGGCAAATCTCATGGGGTAGCAAAATCTGATCGAACACTGAGGACCCTCTTGAAAAGCAAGGACCTTAGCTGCCGTGTTACAATATGTCTAGATGTGCTTTAAAAAGCTTTTGCTAGTTTTCTGTTTCCTGTTAAAAAATTTTGTCATCGTGTATAGTCTAATTCATTACTTCTGTTGAAATCTAAATTGCTGTTACATTTTTCTATTCATTTTTGTAATTTTATTTTTTAGCTTGCACCATCGCTGCCATTGCAAGAGGACTTTGTCTACCATTGGAAAGCAATAACACATTATTACATAGAAACCTCGGGTAAGTTTGGTGTAGTTAACACAATTGAAGTTTTGCTTAAATAGTTGGTAAACCATACACCTAAATATTTTCTATTTTTTTGTAGATGACAAAGCACCGGTGACTGACACCAACATCCCATCTCACCTGGAGCAGATGCTGGATATTCTGATCCAGGAAGAGAGGGAGAGAGAATCTGGAGAGACAGGCCCCTGTATGGAGTATCTTCTTCATCACAAGATTCTGGAAACACTCTATACTCTTAGCAAAGCAGATGTAAGAGCTTTCTGCCTTTAGGCCAAATTCTCGAACATTATTATGACATTTAGTATCAATCATTTTGACATGTTTAGCAAATAGAATATTTACATTTTTAAAATGGCTATTATTTCTCCTCAGTGTCCTCCTGGAATGAAACAACTGGTTCTGAGTTTCTACACTAAACTCTTGGGTCGAATTCGTCAACCACTTCTCCCTCACATCAATGTTCACAGACCTGTACAGGTAATCAGAATGACCGCTTCAAACTTCCTTCATGCATTACTAGTAAAACGTAATTGTATATTAACCGACGATGCACATAATGCCCCTTTTATCCAGAAACTTGTTCGACTTTGTGGTGAGGTTTTGGCTGCTCCTACAGAGAACGAAGAGATCCAGTTTCTGTGTACTGTCTGTGCTAAACTCAAACAGGACCCATACCTTGTCAACTTCTTCCTTGAGGTAAGGATTTTTTTTGTTTTGTTTTGTTTTTTGTTGAGGAAACAGCTCACAGTCAGCATTTCTCACTGGTTACCTCTGTGTTTTTTTTTTGCAGAATAAGATAAAAAGTGTAGAAGGGGCTACGGACGTTGGAGGTGATACGGTCAAAAATACCCCCTCTGATCCAGACACAGGACAAAATCACATCCACAATTCTAGTTCGGTCACATCCACGCTGGGAGATTCAGCCAGTCAAGCAACCGGCCCAGAAGAAACTCGTCCAATTTCCATCCACTCTACTTTACCAAAAAATGACAACTACAATCTAGTTAGCTCCCTTCTTAACCTTACAAAGAGTCCGGTACGTTATCTCAAACTTTATTATACACTTAATATGCAGGTTTAGTTTTTTTTAAATCTTGGGGTCATTTATTATTAATAATAATAAATATATTTGAGACACCCTTCTTGTCTCAAGGTCACCATTACATTTTTTTAAATACAGCGAATTAAAACAGCACAGTAATTATAACATTAAGATTTTGTGTAGTATTTCCACATTACAATTACATGCTGTGAAACCCAATCCAATGATGCAATTATTTACTATTTTCTCAAAGCTAGCATGTCATACTCAACATTGGTAACCTTAAATACCCATACATTTACATTACATTTACATTTATGCATTTGGCAGACGCTTTTGTCCAAAGCGACTTACATTAGGGGAGAGACAATATGCAATTCGTTACACCATCAATACGCTCTACAACTGAGGGCGGTTAAAGAGTTCCTTGAAAAAAAAAAACAGTATTTATATAAGATTTTCAAATCAAGGAGCAACAAAATCAAATCTCCTGAAACACAAGTGGATTTATTATTTAACTAAAAAAAAACCCAATCAATCAAATTGTTTTTACATAAGCATTTGCTTCAGAGCAGCTTTACCAAGGCCTAATGTGGATTAAGAGGCAAATACATTTTAAACAATGTGAGCTCCTTGTCGGAGAATGTAGAGTGAAGAACAAGTGCCAACAAACAAGTTTGGAGGGAAAAGGAGGTGCTTGGTTTATGAGTGCTTTGAATATTAATTATTTGCTGCTTGATTGGACGATTGGAGTGTAGAGGTGACATGAATAGATGATGAGAAGATGCTTCTTCAATTAAAGCAGAGAATGGGGCCAGTGGGGGAAATGTTTGGATGCGGTGGGAAGTTTGAATAAACAGATCCTTTAGTGCTTCTTATTTGTTTATTTACGTGAATTGAGAGTATTGATTGCCACCAGGCTGTGTTTTTCTGTAACTTTAGCAGGTACATACAAATGAATAAAAGATCCAATTGCAACCTATGTAAAATGAAAAGTTAAGAAACACAAAACTTCAGCAGAATACTCCTTAAGAATTTTAAGCAAAAATTGATAGATTTCCAAGTCATGTTTTATTAATAGAATTCTAGCATTCATCATTATATGGAAATTATGAGCTGTTTACAAACAAGTGTAGCAACATATAATGATCTTTTTTGGGTTTAATTGCTTTTTAACTGTTTGTCAGGATGGTCGTATTGTGGTAAAGGCGTGTGAAGGACTTATGCTGATTGTCAGTTTGCCTGAACCAGCAGCAGCCAAATGTTTGACAGAAAACACAGAGCTCAGCCATCTCCTCACTGACCGGCTGGCACAGTTTTACCGGGCTCTTCCGCAGTCTATGGATCCTCTCGATATCGAAACAGTGGAGTCTGTAAACTGGGGGTATGCTGCTTTCAAAATTTTCTTTCAATTATTCCAGAATTAAATGTTGTGTATGTTTCGATTTGAAATACTGCTGCTAAAAGTGTCAATATAATAGATACCTGACTTAAAACCAACTATAAGTTCAGTTCCAACAAAACCTTATGAGGAACAAGTTAAACGTTGATGACATGTAAAATAGTTGGGTATTTGTTTATATTCTTTAAAATTTATAAATGTTAAAATGTATAATTATAATATACATGCTTTTGTAGGCTGGATGCGTATAATTTAAAGGAAGATGCTGTTGCTTTTGCTGGTAAACGCGCACTCATTTCCTTCTTATCATGGCTGGATTACTGTGATCAGCTCATCAAAGAGGCTCACAAGGTGAGGGCCGTTAAATATGGGCAAATATGAGCTAGCCGAAATAATAATAATAATATAATAATTGACATTTTTAGATTTCATTGTTTCGTTACTTGTTTGTGTTTTGTTGTTTGGGACATTAGTCGGCTGCTGCAGTCTTTGCTCGGGCTGTACGAGAACGCTTCTTTGTGAGCATAATGGAGCCTCAGCTAATGCAAACGTGAGTGTGAACCTCTTTTCCAACATTTTACACTTTGTTTTACAGTTCCACTTGCATAAAAAGTATTTAATGAACATTATCATGTTTAACATTGTAATGTTAAAGACTATTGTTCATTTATCGTCTGGTGTTTGTTCTTTTGTAACAGGTCAGAGGTTGGAATTCTGACATCCACAGCCCTGTTGAACCGGATCATCAAACAGGTGACCTCAGAAGCCTTGCTTCAGGAGACCATTTACTTCCTGTTGGGAGAGGGAACTGGGCCAGAGACTCTTGCGGAAATTACCCAGCATCCCCTGAGACACAGACTTATCGAACATTGTGACCACTTATCAGATGAGGTATGGAGTCTGCTTAAAGAGGAGAAATTAGAAAATAATGTTTTATTTGTATTTCAATTCTGTCTGTTTGCTTGCTTTAAACTTATTTATTTATGTTAAGTTTGATTAACTATCACATCATCAGTTAGCCATCAGTACATTTGAAAAGTTTTATTCCTTTAAATTACATTTTTTTAATATTTGTATGAGTCCTTGAGCGTCAATTTGGGTTTGTTTAAAACTGACTTTTATGACTCAAGATGGACCAATAATTACATTGTAATAAATTAATGTAAAGTTAGATGTATGGTCACCTAGGGCCGATTTTGGACAAACCTTGTTTAAGTATTCAATAAAATGTTCTATTTATCTTTTTTCATCATCTTTATTTATAAATTACTTTGAAATAGATTATAGAACTACACAAGTGCAAATAGAATATGCAATAAAATAATACACAACAAGTTAAAGTACAGTAAAAGCACTGAACATGGTCTGAACAGAGTGTCATATTGGTCTGAAGCCCAGAGAATATTAATACTTTTTTTGGAATGTCTTTTAGTAATTGGTCAGCAAGGTGAAGTAGCATACTTGTATCAAACTTCATTCTGTTAAAAGTTTGGTTTGGAGAAGTCCCAAAAACAAACATGCACCTATATTTTTTTATTGTAGCTGATTTGGTACATGTCGGCTTGTTGTAAATGTGTATTTGCAACCTTTGCAGAAAATGTGATATATTCCTTTACTTAAAAACATGTTGTAAAGATTGTTGGTAAGTGTTTGGGGATGAAGCACTCAAAGAACGAAAACAAGTAAAAGTGACTTTCATTTAGTTTTATACAACACATTATCTGGATAATTTTTCAGCTTTGAACTTTTCTTCTTTCAGATTAGTATCATGACCCTGCGGCTCTTCGAGCATCTGCTTCAGAAACCATGTCAGCACATTCTGAAAAACCTGGTTCTGCGCTCCCTGGAAGAACGCAACTACTCTGAGAACAAACTGCCTGAGGAACGAGAAGAGCGAGAACATATGGAGAACGGTCTCCCACATGACGCTGTGTAAGAGCTGCTGCTTTCTAAACATAAAGCCATAATACACCATAATAGTATTTTAGTCTCTAAGGGATTAAAACGAAACAAAAAAACTAATTAAAAATGTGTGGGGGGTATTGCCTTAGTAAAGGGGCAGTGTTTCTATTTGTGTCAGAAATACATTTAACTTAACATGCAAAATTTGCATATGTTTGTTGGCATTTCTAAAACAAGAGTTCTGACATTCATTTACGGTCGGGTGCATTTAGTGTCCTTTTAATGGATTAAATCAATGACAGCTTGAGATTTTTGATGGGAAACCTGATGACAATAGTTATATTGTACACTTTACCTAAAATAATAGCTTGTGTAGAAATATGAAATATTACTAAACAGACCTCAAACTCAATTACATGTGACTCAAGTAGCTGAATTGCTATAAAATATAGTGTTTTAAATACAGATACAGGTCTCTTTCAAAATATAAAAAATTTTAGTTTTTTTTTATCTGATTTAGTGTAAATGCTATCCATCTGTATTTTTTTGAGTGACGCCTAAAGATATGTGAAAATGTAAAAAAAATAATATATTGTTTCAACAGAGATTTGGAGGAAGATCCGCTGTTTTCAGATCTTTCTCCTAATCACAGACTCTCTAGTCCTGATTGGTTAAGCTCCTCTCCAACTAAAAGCACAGAGCACACAAAACCTGATGGGAAGACGGAGGTTCACAAAATCGTTAACAGGTACGGATCTCATTCTGCACATTTGTAAGGTAACAGGTTCATTGATTTATATGAATGTACCAGAAAGTAATGGAATATTCTGTCTTGGTAGTTTTCTATGTTTAGTCCCAGATGAAGCAAAATCATCGTATCAGGTGGAGGGCACTGGCTATGACACCTACTTGAGGGATGCACACAGACAGGTGGGACTGAATAAAAATACTATAAAGTGGAAAACGGCTTATCAAATGATTCAAGAATGTGGGTTACATAATTGTGAACTGAGTGCTTCTTTTTGTAACGTGTTTCACATATTGACAGTTTCGGGACTACTGTGGGGTCTGCCTGAAGTGGGACTGGTGCAGCAGCCCTAAACCCTTCGAGAAGTGTAATCTAGAAAGTCCTTTTTTTGAGGGACACTTTCTCAAAGTCTTGTTTGACAGAATGGGGCGAATCCTTGATCAGGTGAGTGTTTAGAAGCTCCCACATAGTACACACATATAAACCTAGTTAAACTAGTTAAACCTCCTCTGTTCTTGAAAGCTTTTGGGTAAAATTTAGCGCTTTGGATATTTTTTGACTCGCTTGTCAGAGTTTTGTGCGAGTGTCTGTGTCGTGTCAAGCTTCCTGTTTATTATCTGTCAAAAGTAGCTGATATATTTATGTATATATACACATACACACACACTTTGTGCTCAAGATGCATCTGCAACTATTGTAGTTCTGATTTCGTAATTTTTCATCGTAATATTTTGTAAATAAGTTCAGGTTCAGTAGTGTTACTACCTGTAGTGTTATTACCCTTGGTGAATACATTTTTTTGGAAGTAGTAATTAAACCTGCTTGTAATGATTGCATACTAAAATTATGCATTTGTTAAATATATAATAAAAAAAAAATTCTTGTCATAAATCGAGTCTTTCTATGTTCCTCTCCAGCCCTATGATGTGAACCTTCAGGTGACGTCAGTTTTGTCAAAGCTCTCTCTGCTTCCTCATCCTCATCTTCATGAGTATCTCTTGGATCCCTACATTAACCTGGCCCCTGGCTGCAGGTCGCTCTTTTCCGTCATCGTCAGGGTAATGGTTGACTACTTTATATGCGGGACAGTCCCTTAATGTTTCTATTAAGCTCTTAATGACTGTCTTTCAATCATGTATCATACCAGTATTTGTTGAGTGGTTTAAATTATGTGGAGCTTTAGTTCAGAGCCCTCTCAGTTTAACCCTTGTTTGATCAGGTGGTTGGAGATCTGATGCTACGTACTCATCGCATCCCTGATTTCACCCCTAAACTCTTACTTGTGAGGAAAAGACTGCTGGGGCTTGAACCTGAGGGCATGAGGTGAGGCGTTTTGGGTAAAATATTACATAGCATATATGAATGAAGTGAAAACAGATTTTGAACATTATACATTTAAATCTCTGTTCATTATACATTTAAATCCCTATGTTAGGTTTTTTTATTTTTAAACTTTTTTTTTTACATATAAAAAATATAGTTTTAATAGAAGAATGATTGTTCAATTGTGTGCTTAACATAAGTTTTGTTAACCAAAATGGTGAACAAGAATATGACTTTTATATATAGACTTATTTAGTTTTATGTATTTGATATAGTTGTTGTCGATTTATTTTTCCAACGTCGGTCCTGGAGAGCCAGAGCCCTGCACATTTTATTTGCAACCCTGCTGTAGTATGCATACTACTCTACTTCAGCCAATCAGAGGACCATAATTAGTGCCACAGGTGTGTTTCATGATGGTTGAACCAAAAATGTGCAGGGCTCTGGCTCTCCAGGACCGACGTTGCTCTAGACACAATTCTGGACATAATAATTGCAAAATTATTAATTGCAAAACCCCGAAGGTTACCCATGGTGTTTGCCATAGTCTACCATAATATACTGATGATTAAATTTTTTTTGAACTGATGAGGCTCACCTGTCCCTTACAGTGTTGATCATGTAACACTCCTGGAGGGCGTGATTGTTCTGGAAGAGTTTTGCAAGGAGCTGGCAGCCATTGCATTTGTTAAATTCCACTCATCTGCCTCTTCTTCTCCCTGACGTCATGTGAGGAAAACAAGGGGATGATCATGGGTTAACGACAGACGCAGGAATGACCGACTCGGCTGAACTCTTTCCTCAGCGCTGATGCTACCTGGAGTACCACTTGCATATTAGGAGGTTTCTTTCACCGGTTCTCTGGGATGTTTCCTGCTCTAAAAGAACAAGAGGAGGAGGATTTTTTTTGGCATTGAGAGAAGTGATGAGTGTGTGGAAGAACCTATCTGTGCAAGGGAGGTTTTTGTAGCATTCACATCTTATGCGGAAAACTATAAAATTTCATTGTCATTGTACAAAAAAAAACACTAGGAAAGTAAGATTATACTTTACGGTGATCTAAGTAATACAGAAAAAAAACAGGGTTTCATTTTTGAAAATTGACAATTGGAAAATGTATGAGAGAGCTTCAAGAAAAGATGATCACTCAGGATACAGTGTTTTTAAAATATTAGTGATTTCAAACAAACATTTTAAACCAAATCTTGCTTTTCTGCCCTGTAGTGGTTCTTTTAACATGAAAAGAGTGTTGTTTAAATGAGACTGGACCTGTTTGCACTCAAACCAGTTTCCACTGGTGTATCTGCAGAGAGCCCTTAATCCTGTCTGTGCTCCACATTGATTCAAACATTTTAATGTTTAGTGTTTAACTTGATGTGTCATCCGCGTGCCTTGGAGTCAGCAAGAAAATAATGGTTTGCTTCACCCCTTCTCTTCATCATTTATTTCTTATGGAGACAAATATAAATTTTTACAGGGATATTTCCTGGAACACGGACTAATCTTTTCCATAAAGAATGAATTTTAAGTTACAAAAGGAACCAAGCATCTTTAAAAAAAAATC
This sequence comes from Danionella dracula, assembly GCA_900490495.1. NCBI lineage: Eukaryota > Metazoa > Chordata > Actinopteri > Cypriniformes > Danionidae > Danionella > Danionella dracula. The sequence goes on along the minus strand of UELW01000778.1, from coordinate 10,899,751 downwards.
CACAATTCTTCTGATTAAGTAGACAGCTCAAGTCGTTATGTATCTACTTCAACCTTTTCAAAAATTGTTTATCATTTGTGTCTGATAAAACACAGGATATTATCCAAAGTTTTACATTTTAATCTACATGGAAAATTGTAGAACGAACATAAAAGCTGTAATTCAGTTCACTCTGCTTTATGTTAGAACATATCAAAAGATATTTTTTTTTTCAGCAAACATAGAAAGGTAATATGTATGAACTTAATTTATATACACATTGTGATCTTCCAAAATATAGAAATACAAACTCACAAACATGTATCATTTGTTTATTTATTTATTCAAATGTTTGTTGGTTTGGGTGCTTGGAAAAATGTAATTGAAATTTAAATGATACACTATAGTATTTTATTAAAAGTTCTCAGTGGCAGTAATCAATTACACCAGCAATAGTATTATTTATCTGGCCGCTTTCTTTAGCGCCACCTGGTAAGGGACTAGGTTTTTTCTGCTAATCTTGCTTTTGCTGGCTTAATATATACAGGGTTTAATTTCTTTATCTAATTCATCAACTGTCAGTTTGCATCCATAATATGAACTATATATAAATGGGTGGTGTATCCTAAAGTGTACTTTTAATAAAGTCCTGTGGTTTCTACACCCAAGTCTTTCACTTGGTTGAAAGCTTCTTTAACATTACTCAGTGTGAGGAAGTATTTTTGGGAAATAAATACATTCCTTTCTACATTAGTTGAAATTAAAAAAGTGTCTATACGTAAGATTGAGATACTGAAGCCAAACTGTTTCTGTCGTGATTTCATTGCCTTTATGGAGCAGGCAAGCAGTAATGAAGGTTTCAAGGCTGTGAGGATGGTTGAACGTCTTGGGTGTATGAAAGAACATGATGGCCAGTCGATGATAAAATCATTTCACATAAGGGGACGCTAAAATTTTAAGAAACATTTGTGATGGGTTTTTAATAATTGCACATTAATGTCTACTTGTCTGTTATACATGTGATTGAAAAGAATGTTTGTCGTTGTCATTTTCTTTGAGAACCAAAGGGTGTATTGTGACTGTGTCAAGGAGAGAAAAGTTATGCATCTCTGTTTTTAATCTCGATCATGCACATTTTATACAAGCTCATACTATGTATATACAAATGTACATTAATAGCTGTGGTCTATATGCATGCCAGGTTATATTTGTGAATAAGAAGCAGAATGAAGCATTCTTGTCATGCCTGTCCTTTATTATTTATTGGAATAATTTGTGTTGCCTTGTGTTAAAAGCAGTAACTGGTTAAAACAATTCACAGCTGCTATCACACTTTGATTTACAATTCTGAGAAAATGTAATTTTAATAGATGTCCATTTGATTCTTTAAAAGGGCTTTAAAGCTATGTCTTGATGTTCTCTTGATGTTTTTTTCTTTATTTTTAAATGTGTTTCAGCTGCTTGAACTCAATTTTTCTGCATACTCTTTATAAAACGAACATTCTCAAAAAATGTTTACGTACCTTCAGGATGATTCTTTCACCAAATACCATTCATTTTTGTCTTAAGCTCCTGAACAATTGGAAAAATCCCTCAATGTGACAAAAATGGTTTAGTCCCGATTCATAATGAGGATAATGAGAAAAATTCTGGGTTTTGCTTCTCTGTTTTGATGATTACAGCTGCGTAGGTGTAATAGAAGCAGAATACAACTCATTTCTACTCTATTAAACCTTTTCAGTGATCTACAGTGATTGAACTCAATTACATTAATTAAACATGTTTGCTCTCTATCCCTTGAAAAGCTGTGTAGTTTCCATCTTATATGTAGATGTAGCCTGCTCATGTCACAGGGAACTTGTTACAATTGTGTGACATGGCACTTTTGAGATGTATGAGTTTATGAATAACTTTCCATTTAGGGATGAAATGTGATCTCAGTTGCCTGATGTCAAAGGACCTGGATTGTCTTGGAGTTACACATCATCAGTTCAAATTAAACCATATTGTTTGCTAAATTTCTTCTGGGTAATTATTGTAAGGTCTCGATACTTGGCCCAAACACGGATCCTAGCTGGGGTCTAAAACTAAAAGGATTTTTAATAACTCGCATAAATTTGTATATCAGACTTGATGTATGAATGGTTTTACCTTTACCAGTATTATTGGTCTAAACTAAAGAAATTATAATAATAATCTTAATGCACATTTACATTTAAGTATTTAGCTGACGCTTTTGTCCAAAGTGACTTACAGAAGGGGAGAGACAATATACTCTCTGTTACACAGACAAAGTCTAATTCAGGTCACTCACAGTGGATGTTGTTTCAACTGATCAATCACAATAGCAGGATGAAAATAAAGAGAAAGGGGGGAGGAGTTATAATAAATGATCCATGAAGAGAAGAGTTTTCAGTTGCTTTTTAAAAGCTCTTAGCTGTCGCTGCTTTCCATCAGCCAGGGACAGTGAGAGAGAACACAAAACGCTGTTCATTCTCTGAATACAGTCTTCTGGGGGGCATATTGGATCATATGAGCTTGTGGAGGTAGACAGGGGCTGACCCGGAGAAGGTGCTTTGTTGCTTTTGTTTTGTTTTAACTCACTCGTTGACCTTTAATTTGATTTACACTTGATGAGATTTCAAGCATTTTTTTGCCATTGGTTGTGTAGTAAAAAACAACAACATCAAATTCAATCAATATTTAACTTATAAATATGAACAAATATTAAAAATTTCATTGTCTATATCTCATTTGAAATGTATCATTTTCAAAGAAAGACATTAAAGTTTATGAAAGACAGAGATATAAAGGTTGTTCAGAGAGAAAAAGGCCAAGGACACTGTGCCCTCAGACTAAAATCTTCTTCAGACTAATCTCCTTTCAGAGAGGTGTGACTTAATCAGCAATACGAACCAGAGATCATCAGATGAGTCGAAGTTGTTAAGTGTTAAATATTCTACAATTCTAGTTTTGTGATAAACAATAACATCATCACTAAACCCTCTAAAATAAGGGTCTCAAACTCAATTCCTGGAGGGCTTCAGCCCGGCACAGTTTTGCTCAAACCTTAACTGAACACACCTGATTCCACTGATTAAGTTTTCTGGATTTCTTTGAAGCTACTGGTTGTCTCTTGAAATAGGGAGTTGGAAAATAAACCCGCAGGGGCTGCAGCCCTCCAGGAATTGAGTTTGAGACCCCTGCTCGATAACATTTCAAACGATATTAGACAAACTATTTAACAAAATGTAATCCATCAATTGGTATGCACACGACTCGTTCAAAAGGCTCACACAGAGAACAACAATGGAACAGTGTGCACAACAAAATAAATTAGTAACTAGGTTATAAAAACATTATTTTATGAACAGGACTGAACCAGTGAGCAACATTATTATGTGAATGTTGAAAAACAACCCAGACCCAGAAGGCTTGCATTACCAACCTTACAATATTCCGTTTCGACACTTGCAAACCAAAGTTAATAGTGTTTTCTTAAGAGTTAGAGAGGTTTTTGGGGAGCTAAGTATATGTAATATAATAATTATAGGTATTTAATTTTAAACGTAGAATTATACTTATGTTCTTCAGGGTGATTAAAAAAAGATTACCATAACTTTGAAAATCTGTATTTATAAAAAAAAAAAAAAAAGCATGATGGAACCTTAATAATTAATCAATGTGAAGAGTACTTAAACTTCCTTAAATCGATGACAGAAAAATCTTAGCTCTCCTTTTCTTCTTTGCAAAGTTCTCGAGTTTCAAATTTGTGATATTCTTTTTGAAACGCCTTGAATTTAAAAGAACTGGTTTAAAATGCTAAATTCCCCAGAAGGACACGAATAACAGGAAGCCAATTAAAGATTATTTTAATTCCCTGTTTTTACATACACGTTGTGGTACCTATTTTTATTTAAGGAAATTGAGAGCATATGGAGAAAAAAACATCATAGAAAAAGGAAAGGAGAGAATAAAACTAACAACTTTACGACATGTTATCTTAAACCAAGTGGTTACAGGACCTAGTCACAAGAACAGAAAATAGAATAAGAGAACAACAAAAGCAAATAACTAAGCAAAACGTCACTTCACAGTGCCTCAGCTCAAGATAAACAGCAGGGTACATCTCTTCATGAAAATGTTACAATCCATCAGTAAGGAATGAGAGTTAACATTTACACAGATGCATTTATAGACCTTACATTTAGTATAAATATACAATCTACAACTATACATGAACCTTTCATAATTGTACTAATATAAGAGAAGTGATATAGCACTATGTTATTAGACTTTAGCAACTCAATCTTTTGACCGCCAGAGGTCATACTGCACTCCTTCGCTTGGTTTCGTTGAAAGCTTACCGCAGTGCGTTGAGTGTTCGCCGGGCGTAGTGGCGTGCGCCTGTAATCCAAGCTACTGGGAGGCTGAGGCTGGCGGATCGCTTGAGCTCAGGGGTTCTGGGCTGTAGTGGACTATGCCGATCGGGTGTCCGCACTAAGTTCGGTATCGATATGGTGCTCCTGGGGGAGCCTGGGACTACCAGGTCGTCTAAGGAGGGGTGAACCGGCCCAGGTCGGTGACGGAGCAGGTCAAAGCCCCCGTGCCGATCAGTAGTGGGATCGCGCCTGTGAATAGACACTGCAGTGCAGCCTGCGCAATACAGCGGGACTCAGTCTTTTGGGACTTTTTTTAAATTAACGTACCAATTTATTTTACTGAATTTTATTTATTTATTCATTTTATTATTTTTAATGATACAACTGCACCTGCCCCCCCCCCATGCAATCAAATGTATTATTTTACAGTTTAGGCTAGAATTCACAAAATATTGAAAATTATTTTGTTTGATACACGTGGTAATGTATCGACCCAGAGATGAAATAAAACACTGCCCTCGCCTGTTTGAGGAGTCTAACAACAGTCGTATTTCTCGTGCGATTATTCCCAGAGCCAGTAGAAGGCAGTAGCGAGCCGTGAATTTCTGTAAAATAATGACTTTTTAATAGAACTAAATTCTTAGGAGTGATCAGCAGATCCTGATAACCAGTACCTGCTATTTTGGTAAAGATGGGTAAATTTTTACAATGGTTATTTGTAAAGACAGACTTGCATCTCTATTTGAAGTGGGTTTTATGTTTATATCAATGATCTGAGCTTTATGGTTACTCAGCTCTATTGAAACCTTTCACATCAATCGGTTTATTAAGGTATTAGAAAATCTGTCGTATGAACGCTAGAGTCTGTAGTTTTCCTAATTTATAAAAAATGTTGGTGCTAAAAATGTAGGTGCTTTAATCTGCATGTGGACTTAAAAGACCCATATACGTACAGGGGTTTTATTTCCTGGTTTACGTTTCTAATGAAAAGTTTCACGCAAGCTAAAAAACACTCGTTTGGTTATGCGCATGCGCATGAAATCGTAGTAGGAAAATCTCACGAGTTGAAATTTTCGCACTAGAACTGTGCAACTAGAGTAATTTTCGTCATAAAAAACAGCACGCCCATTATTTTGTCCTACCACAATCTGCTTCTTGGTAAGATTTGTGATATTTGTGTATTATTGCAATGTATATTTATTACCTATGGATGAAACGTTGGTAATCTATGGTATCTTTTTTCTTCGACCAACATTTAACGTTAGTGTAACTTCACGAAAATGATGTAACGTTAGACCATGCTTTATAGAAGACAGTAAACATTTCAACCTTGTTGCATAGTTAACAAAAATTTTAATGTTGCGATTTTTCAGCAAAAGGGATCTTAGTTGCTGCTTTCTGTTTAGCTATAGTTTAGCCTAACAACGGAAACCATCTTGGTTTAGTTTCTTCCGGTTTCCACGTTCCGTCACTGGAATAAAAAAAGTGTATACCATAAAAACATTTTCATTGTTTGTTGCGGAAAGAGCGTTTAATTAGACAATGGTGGTTTCAAGAAAGGTTAAATGTATTGACTAAATAACAGTTAATAATTAAGACAACGCCTGCATATTCTCAGTGTCATATTTGGTTTACAAGAATAAAAGTCCCTTTCGAACACGGGAAACTTGCAACGTTAGCAGACTCCAGAAAAAAAGTATAAATATATGTTTTAAACTATTAATTAATCCTTCTGTATTCTAACATATTACTATATCATGCAATACTCAGTACTGGATTCCATTAGACAAAGGTGTCTCTGAACCAATTGTACTTTTCTGCTCTTATTTAGCATCTAATAGGATGGAAGCAAAGTGGGATGCATTGTATAATCTTTTGTCAATGGGAACATACCCATCAGGGTTTGACAAGGGCAAAAGACAGACCCTCAGAAGATTTGCAAGCAAATTCAACATAAAGGGTTGGTATTCATTTAAAGATGTAATCTATTGTTACTAATAGCTAAGGTTGCAGGGGTATGCTGTTGTCTATCTTCATTTTCTATTGGTCAAGGAAGGAGCCCACTAAATTTCTGAGAGGCATCATCAAGACTAACTACTAAATTAAATGATAGTATTTTGTCATCTTGATTTTTTTTAACATTTGTTAATATCTCTTTATTCTCTCTGTTTTGTATGATTTTTATTCTAATGAATAGATGGAGACCTTTATTACGGAAAAAGAAGAGTGATAAAAACAAAACAGGAAGCAAGAATGCTTTTCGAAGGATTGCACTCCCCTCTGTTTGGTGGGCACATGGGATTAAACAAAACTGGTTCTGCCATCTCTGCTGAGTTTTACTGGTATGGGATGATTGTTGACATTGCAAAGTGGGTATGTCATTTTGTACGGTGATGCTAGTTTTACATTTAGTTGTATATGTAAAAAATACCATTATACACATGCTATTGTGATAAAAGTTTGATGTGTTATATTGCTAAATACATGTACCCCTGTTTTTGATAGATACAGGAATGTGAAACTTGCAGAAAAAGTCAAAAGGTTGTGACTAATGTGGAGCTCGCACAGGGTCTCACGGTAAGCATGTTCAGTAGACAAACTTTTTTTGAAACGTGAATCAAAATTAATACCGACTGTCTATATTTAGAGTTTGGTGCTTTGCTTTTGAAATCAACATCTAAATTACACTTTAAATATGCACAACATCGACTTCCCTTAATTTCCTATATTAACAAACCTTATTGTTTAGATATTAAGTGGGTGGGATTAGGAGCACATCTGTAGGGTCTGTGAGAAGGAAGCATTTCTCGTGCCAGCACATCCACCGCCAGTGTGGTGTAAAAGTAGTAATTAGCATGTGATGTCACTGGTGTCCCTGACACCTGACAAAGTGGAACCAGGACAGATAATTGGTATGTTATTTCAAGCCCCCTGTTGCTAGGTCAGATAACTATTATTTGATGTCAAGAACTTTGATGTTAGAAATTAAAATAAAAGCAAAGCCTCAGAATAAATTCTCAGTTCGGCATCCAACTAAATATGTTTGAAATGGACCAGGAGGTTCAAGTACTGGGATGTGACCATTTAATCAAGTTAACGTAGCGCAATATTTTGAACTGTTCTTATGTGGGCATGTTTTGTTCTGATATAACTTTAGAAAGCATCTGAAGACCGTTTGTGCAGTTTAGATTTTACTGTACAATTTAGATGATGGTACACAGTTTAGATTATACTATACAGTTTAGATGATGGTATACAGTTTAGATGATACTATACAGTTTAGATGATACTATACAGACATTATCTTTGGATATCGTTACGGGTGACTGAAAGGAGTATTTGCTCAAACAAGGGAGTAACTGGGTTTGAGTCCATCTGTGTGGTGGCCGGCTGAACAAGTGGAGTTTGGCAACTTTCAAAAGTGGCTTGCAGTGAGAAGACCTGATTTGCAAACCAGTTAGTTAGTAAATAGTTAATTACCAACTCCCAATGGGTACTTCAGACCTGAGTCATAAAGTAGCATGTTATGTTATCTTATGATAGGTAGCTGTCAGTCAATGAGCTCAGCCAATCAAAACAAGGAAGATGAAGCGCTTCAGTCCATGATTGGCCTCTCTGCAGAAACGCTGAGCTTCTTTGTTAACAAATAAAAGAACACTGAGAGAAGAGATCATATTAATATGGGATATAAGTTCTTTAAAATAACATGAGTGTTTTTTTTGACCGGGGCTTGATTTACAACTATTGAGATGGCTATCAAGCTCTTTTTCTAGAGATTTATTTCAAACTTATTATTGTATTAATATTATCATCCAGCCCTACCGGAGGAAGAATGTTTCCCAGTGTGGAGGGCATCCTGTGCCTTTGGGGGTGAGCATACCAGGAAGCTTAGGATCAGGGAATTTTGGACAAGAGGTAAGCGTTGTTTTTCTCCAATTATGTTTGCATCTCAGGATGATAAAAGTGAATAGCTTGAGCAAGCAGTTTGTAACTTTAGTGAGGACCTGTAGTCCAATAAACGGTCATATCTTGTTAAGAGCTTATTCCCCAGTGTTCTGTACCCACTAAAGGTACCCATAACAATTGAGATGAGGTTTGATGAATCGGGATGAGTGATACTTTTTTCGGATTGTAAAGAAAACTGTGATTTTTAACCATTCTAATTGGTCAACAATTTGCCAGAAAAAATATAGCAACTGCTTTTCGATGTTTCTTCATCTTGCTGCTATCAACCGTCTAATAAACAAAGCCTTTACACATCATATAGACCACACTCCTTCCATGTTCTCAGTTTGTCCATGTTGTGTACATTGTCTATTTAACATCCAAGTAGAAGCAGTCAGGTGTAGTGGAGTGACATTCTTTGAGTGACATGTTTGAAAGAAGCCCACTCAGAACTGATTCCGTGGTGAGACAGCATAAACCAGGGTGAGCTGAGCAGAGCTATACCAAGCCGAATTGTGCCTAGTAGATGCTTTACATTTTTACCTTATCTGTTTCTGACATAACTCATTTCAAATAAATATAGATTTCAATCTTAATATAAAGAAGCTTTTTTTATTGATGAGTATATTTGTGCAAACTTAATCTCTTTTCATTCCATAGCTTTCTGTTTGGGATATCGTCTGGACTGATTTAATAGGACCAATACCACAAACTGTGGATGGATTTCAGTACATCTTCTTAGCAACCGACTACTTATCGAAGTGGGTTGAGGCCTTCCCTGTAAAGACTAAAAACCCCATGGAACTTACAAGACACCTATCTTCACTCATTTATAGACACGGCTGTCCCCAGAATATTCTGTTTGACCAGGGAGAAGAATTTGTAAATGAAGTGAGTGTAATTCATAAGAATGTTTCGTATTTAGTTTAGTCTAGTTATGTTTTTGTGTTTAGTGAACTGCTAACATGTTCGTTATGTGGCTACCCTTGCCTTTTACCAAAAGTAGTTGTAGAGAATGATCGTATGAAAGGAAGGCTGAACACTTGACATTTTTGTTTGTAATGAATTTTCCAGATCAATCTGAAGCTTTGTGAACTAGAGCATATCCATAGACGTGCAATAGCTGCTCATCATCCTCAAGCAACTGAAGTGGACAAACCAACAAGCACAAAAATTAAACAGTGAGTTTATTTCTATCCATCTCTTGTGTATTTCAGGCACAGGATTTAAGTCTATACAAGATGTATACATTTCTATGTTTTGAAAAGTCGAGTTTACTTGATACAGCACCTTAAATAAATGTCAAAGAAAAAAAACAACTTTAAATGACTTCATATATTGATTAATTTGTGTACTTTAGCATATAAAGTTACAAAAAGTTCTGTTTCTGAACCAAATAGGTTACAATGCAAATGTTGAAATACTCTTGAAATTGTGCTAAATGGCTCATTTTATCTGAATAGGAATTTTCCATTTCTCAACATCTTCCAATAATGAACATTTGATTCCATCTACTAACCGCAAATAACAAGTTAATCATGTTCTTGGCCACACTCTGCTTTACACATTAACAAAGCTTCTGTTTTAGTCTCACTTGATTAATGTTACAATAAGTATACTTTGTTAACTGTTTTAAACCTTTGAATGCATTTTTTTAAATAGCAACAATATGAAAAACTCTGCATCATGATACCTCTCTCTTTTTTATATAATTTCAGAGCTCTTCAAAATTTGGTTGTTACGCATGAGACTGACTGGGATGTGTATCTAGATGCAACTTTGTTCACCTTAAGGACCAAAGTTTACTCAGGTAAAAAACGCACCCCTTTCTTTTTGATGTATCGAAGAGAGGTCGTTTGTCCTGGTGAAACAGTGGAACAGCACAATGACACAGTGGTTTAGATTGTTTTGTTGAGCCTTGTATTTATTTTTAGTACTGATTAAACAGCTAAATGTTTGGGAAAATCTTTTTCATGAGAGAAATAAAGATGACAATGATGACATTCATTACTTTGATCATCTGTTTTAAACCAGTTGTCACATGTTTATGTTTTATTCTTTTTTGAAGGTTACAATTTTATCATTTAAAACAACGGGCAGTTAGATTAATTTTTAAATTAATAATTAAGAGTGTTAGTTGAGTTATTTGTTAATAATTATACATTCTTTTACAGAGTAATACAGATTTGAATTGATCTGCCATGTTTTGCAATGTAAATAATTGATTTCATATTGTCATGTTTTTTATTTTAGATCTTTCCTGTTCACTTGTTTCACAATATTTTCAAAATGGAAAATGTGAGTTTCCACTACAAAATAAACCATCTTGAACATTTTTCCACGGTGTTAAATTACTTTGTTGGGCTGGAAACATTCTAGAAAGGTAAAAATAGTTGAAGTTGCTGCAGTGTTCCAGAAAGTGGAGCCAGATCAGGGAGTAGTCCTTTTGGTGGAGCAATAAAAAATTGCTTTAACAATATATAGAAGGAAGGAATTTAGAAGAAAATCAAGCAATGATTGGAGTTAATTGGAGTGGGAGGGTCAATTTAATTAAAATCAATTTAAAGCATATCTAAATGAATGTGTTCAATGAGACTAAGCATTTTTTTAATAATTACATTTTCTATGCTAACATTTTTGCATCTGATTAACACATTATCACCGTTTTTGAGTCACAGAAGTCCAGGTATTAGCCAAACTAATCTTTACTACAGTTACGAACTACTCCCACACAAGTTTCATGTAAATGTGGTAGAATTCACAATAGTCTGACTTCATCATGTCAATTTAGCACAGGTTAAAAAGACGTGGGCCTTTTATTGGGTTGTATAAATTGTAAATAAATATAAAATGAAATATTGCTATGTATTGCAAATCAACCTACTTTATATGTGCTTGATGTGGGAGCTTGAAACATATGTTTGACAAGTCTGTATGGAAACAGAGTTGTTGTATTAAGTCAACAAAATGTGCAAAAAAAGTACTCTCTCTCTTTCTCACACTCTCTCTTGCACACACGCACACACACACACACACAAGCAAACAAGACCAATGACCAAAACACCTGATCCCCAAATACACTTGCTCCTTTATGTTTCATTCATGGAAATATCTCTTTTTAGAAATCTATACTATTCTGATTTATGCCTCCGTGGTTTGTCAACTGCTGGATCCATGTGCATCTAGCTGGGTTTATCGTTGATTAAGACACATACACACAGCAGCATTATTAAAATACTAAATGATTAAATATAAATAATAACCATCAAGTGCATGTTGAGTGCACATGAGGTTTGCAGATTATCCAAGTGGTATGTTTCTCACTGTTCAGCATTTATTGCTTCTAATGCAGGAGCTCTTAAGAAAATCAATGCCTTCAAAGGCCTTTCTCGGTGTTCAGAGAAGTCAGCTGTGAGTGGAGAAGGAGCTTATATCTGAGGATCAATGTAAAGCTGCATATGCAGGAACAGTCAAATAATTCACATTTGTATAAAAGTAACACCTGATTACACAAGACAACATCCGGGAGTTTGTTCCAAAGCTTCGGGGCTCTATATTAGAACGCTCTTATACTTTTGGTGTATAATCTTTGGAATAATTAGTAATCCTGCTTCTTGCGATCGAAGAGAGCGAGGAGGAATACATCGTAATAGGAATATATTGTGATAAGAGACTGCTCAGGTAGGCCAGAGCCAAGGCATTCAGGCCCCTTAAAGGCAAGGAGCTGTATCTTACAGTCAATGCGATATTTTACTGGAAGCCAATGAAGAGGGAACCGGTGTATTTTGATCACATTTCTTTGTTCTTGTGAGAACTCTAGCTGCTGCGTTCTGTACTAACTGTAATTTATGTAACGTGGCGGCTAAGCAGCCGGCTAACAGAGCATAACAATAATCCATTCTAAAGGTCATGAAAGCGTGAACAAATTTTTCTGCATCTACGATAGACAGCATGTTCCGTACTTTAACAATGTTCCTGAGGTGAAAGAAGGTGGTCTTAATAACATAAGGTTAGGTTCTTAAACATCAATTCACTATTTATAGGAACACCAAGATTTTTAACTAGTGGAGAAATTAACAGTGTGTGTTCCTAAGCTCCATACTTAAAATGTGTGTATATATATATATTTGTTTTTGTGTTTACCTGGTTTACAAATTATCCTTTGCTCTGTTGAATTATTTCCGATAGTAAATTAGTAAGAGTTTAATACTTAAATATTTGAAATTGAATAGCTGATCTGTGCTTTAAAGAGTGTACCTCTTATTCTGGAGCCAGTATTGGTGTGTTTCTACATCTCTGCTCTTGTTACTGCACCCATCTCTAACTGCACCAGGGCAGCAGATTCTACCTGTTAATCTGCAGCATCATTGCTCTCTCCTGGCAACTGGTACCTCGGTAACCTGAATCTCCTCCTCCGCTTCCTCCCAGTCCTGATACCAGAACACATGCAGTGAGGACACACTGCCTCAGCACTTTCTTGAATCTCAGTATGTGTCCGTGTGCAAATGTGCATTATTGATGAGGACGCAGCCTCAGAATGTTCTGCTGGGGCTGTCCCGAGCGCTTGTCTTAGCTCTGAAGGCTGTGAGTGTTTTCAGCAGAGATGGGAGAGAAGAGTGTAGTGCACCAGCAAAAGCAGCCTCCATATGATGGACTCTGCAACTACGCCCAAAAAATCACTTCCTGCTTCGGACTGGATGGTAAGCACTCGCTTGGCCTTCTACTCCCTTTTTATAGGCAAGCTTTATGGGTTTGTTCTAAAAGGATTTTGATTTATGTGTTTGTCTCTAAGCTAGTGAGATGTATTTGTTTGCTTTTGCAGGAGGCACATTTTCTTTGTGTGTTGTCTGATTTGTGTTAGAGCTGATGCAAGACCAGTTTTCATGCGGTTAAATGGCTCAATGTAGAAATATTTTTTTTAATCTTGCTATAATGCTGTATTTTTTGTTTTTGATAAAAAATCTTTTTATTTTCTAAAGTGAAAATATTCTATTGTAGATGTAGTTGTGGATTTCCTACTAAAGTTTAAGTCAGAGAGAGTGCGGCAAATGCATGATGGAAGCTTGGATAGATGTCAGCAGGTCCCGTGCAAGAAAAATTGAGAGTGTATTGTTGTAGACCTTTAACAGTAAAGAACTTACCTCCTTTTAATATTTTGTGAGAGTTCTACATTCAGAGAAATGACATTTTTATGAGTAATTTCTTGTTAATTTAATTTTCATTCATTGTTGCTATCATAGTTGTGGGAATTACATATCTTAAGTTGCAGTCATTGGCTGATGATACACATTTTATACTTTACTGTTCATGTAAGCCAAAGACACTGCGTGTTTTGTAATAGTGTTAAAATATTACACTTTTGTCAGTGAATTTAAGTGACTTAAGTTATTTTCAAGTTAACTTAAGTACCTTTAAACTAAGCTTACTTAAGTGCATTCCTTTTAGATGCAACTTTTCGAGTTTTAAAGATAATGACCTTCACAAATTAAAAACAACATTAAACACTAGCATTTTTTGTATGCATATTCAAGGCAGATATCAATAATTGTATTAGTGAGAGACTATAAAAATAAGGGTAAAGATTTGTCAAGGAACCAGTTGTAGGTAAACTCAAAGTTCATTATTTTGCAGACAATAAAATAATGAAGAAAAATTAAATAAGACAAAAACTAAATCTGAACTAAGGTCCTCCTCACTTTGGTATGGAAACAGGGAGCTTAACAGGTCCACAGTCTCCGGTGGTAGCCCCAGACTGAAGCAGAAGAGATTAAAGAAGCAAAAACAGATCAGAAATACATGGCTGAACCACACAGGATAAGACAAGACACGACTCTTTCAGTACGTGTACCATAAAGCAATGCAGCACCAGGGATAAACCAGTAATGGTTTAAGCAACAAAGGTAATTAGCGCAAGAAAAAGACTTTATGATGGAACTAGAAATAGGTGATCACAATGGACTGGACAAGACAGAGGACAAAATCTAAAGAAAAAAATTAGCCTGACAAGTTTCTAAATTGTAGTCTCATAGCTGTGATTCTTTATGCGCAACCTTTTTAACATTATTGAATTAGGTAAGTCCCTTTTTCATCTGCATCTGCAGTCTATAAATTCTACATATAGTATTTTTTTTGTTTTTGTTTCTAAAGCCTTTTTCTTATACTTCTAATTCAATCCTCCATCAAACCACTGGTGTGTAATTATCAAACAACTGTTGTGTAAAAACATCTTTTTTTTGCTTTATCAAAAACCCTTTTCATAAGGTAAAATCACTGTGTGTGCTGGATTGAGGGAAAAGGGAAGAAATAAACTGGAGAAGTAGAGCTCTATTATTTATAAAGCTCTATATCACTCACTTCGTGAGAAATGTTAATTCCTCCCTGTTTCTCTTGCTTCGAGTCCATTTCTCTTCCTCGCTCACTTTGAGCGAAGATTTTGAGCTGACACAAACATTATCTTGTTATTTAGATACATGGAAGTAATCTACATGGTCTGTTCTGAGATATAACAGTAACTTTTTAAAGGAGCTACAACAAATAAAATTAACAATTTAGTTGCTTTTAAATGAAACATTTTTATGCTCTTTATGTGTTTAATTCAAATTGTACAAGCACATCTTGTACAGTGGAGTGGAGGTAGCAGTGTAATATGATATAAAATCCTAAAGATACAATATGCCAAAGATTTTCACAAAGTTTTATTGTAAACACATTGTAATTAATTGAACCTTTGCTCTGGTATATCATGCCTTTGCAGTGTACTCGATATTGATTTAAATAGGTTCCATTATTATCTCACCTTACTTTGTGTCACCTCTCCGAAGGACAAGAATGATGCAGCAGTTTTTGAAAAGAATGTTTCTCAGAAAGTGTGATAATTGCCCTTATGAAAAAGCACTGCTTGCATAGTCATCTTTTTTAGGGTTTGAAATATAGCCTGCATCTGTTTTAATGGAATAAACTGGCAGTGTTCTGCTTCTCTAATGTATTTGAGATCAGAGAGAGCCCCAAGGGTTCTGTGTGTTCCACGGACAACAATCTAATAGATTTAATAGAATCCAGTTTCATAAAGCAAATGGGATAATGCTTCTTATTTTGACTTTGTCATTATTTAGTCATTCGCATAAGCCAATTATGGAATCATTTTCTGATCTATGAAAGGTCACATTCAGGACGTGTTTTAGATGTTTTTATGTTTTATTTGTATTTCTGTTCTTTAAAAAGTTATTGTTTTAATATTGAAAATTATGTACATGCAACCTTTACAACCAATGTAGATGACAGTTTTTGTTTAGTGTTTTTATTTGACTTGTAAATGGATAAATACAATTAAAAATGTAAAACAAATATTGTTGTGGCATATGGGAAAAAAACATAATTCAAATAAATTTTTTATTTATTTGTTTATTTTTTTGGCAATAAACTATTTAGCAAACAACATGGAGGCCCAAACATGGCCATTCTAGTCTAAGGCTACGTTCGCACTCCAGGCCTTAATGGGCTTTCATTTTTAAAAGTTTTTTGTTTTATTTTTTTGTTAGTAAAATACGATTTTTTGCGTGTATGTGTGTGTTCACATTAGAAATAATACATGTGTTCTTAAGTCCTGCTCACTGGTTTAGCAGTCATGTACTTTGTTTCAGGACACTGGATCCTGTGTTTGTGGTCTTTTCCCGGCCCGACTGCCTCTCTCTCTCTCCTCCTCTCATCTTGTCAGAATCTAGGCTCTTTTATCGTGACATCTAAATGCAAAACTAATGGCTAAAATTAATCTTAAAAAATATAGATTTCTAAGAATAGTATTTCTGTTTGTGTTTTAGTTTTTATGTGTTTATTTTTCGTTGGCTGAATATCCTTTGTTTCGTTCTACCAGGAATTGGCAGAAAGCCTTAAACTGATGTTTCCTAGTGGCACACTACAGGAAATGAAGCTCCGGTTAGAGTGAAGGTCATAGATAATGGGTCTAGACCATCTGGAGTCCACCTACAAAAATCATTCAACAGTTTTTCATTGATTAATTTCACTTCTATTACCATTTAATATACAATTTATTACAAAATAAAATATATCTTTATTTGTCACAGTTACTCGTCGATAACATGACTAGAAAGAGTTGTCTTTTTCAGTTGTCTAACATTCTTTGTTTCTCAGCATAAACTAACGGTAGTTTCTATATTAAGAACCACGCAGCACAGTGATCAGACCATCAGTTCCTGGTTTGGTTGGAGACCTGAGTATTTTTAGTCGTGTCATTAAACTAGTCTCCTCAAGCAGCTTGTGTGGCATCATCTCGGCCTGTACGAGAGATAATCACAGAGTGCACGTCAAGTTTAATCCGCTTTAGAGAAACCAAGCAGATAGCACAGCCACTTCTTTACATATCATGTTGAAGCTCACCTGAAACAACACTAAAGATGAACATTTCAAGAGAAGAGTGCTTTATCAGCCAAACACCATCTTTTGGGATTAACAGGACAAAGATTTAAATGCAGAGGATATTTAGCCTATGTGGACTGATCTCTGATTGGTTAGAAATCTTCTTATAGAAATTGACATTGTTTTAATGTGTTTGTTTTGGGCTGGCCATGCCTCGTCATTAAACTAAAGATGCACTTTTTTTGGAGGAAACAGAGCCCTTGGCAAAGATTTTCTGGGTAGGAGGCCAGGAAATTAATTTCTGTACACATTTTTGTTGTTTTGAGGACTATTTAATCTTCTCTGGAATGACACTTCATTAATCAGGACAATTTATCCTGTCTGTGGAGACTCTTTTTTTTTTTTTTTGTAAGTTAAGCAGTTTTGGTTTAACTTTGTGTTTTTTGGACCCTGCCAATGCCATCTTTTCCATCCTTGAATACGCTGGGGAAACTGTGTGGCTCTGGTCACTGTCGGCAGAATGATCATAGCCGGATTCAGCACTCAAACTCCATCAAGCGGAGGGCTGTGATTGAGGATGGACGGGTGGCTGAAGTGCTCTACCTCGTCCCCAAACAGTCAGTGATGAAACAGCTCCCCTTCATCAACCCTGATGATTACTACCTGGCAGAGAGCCTGACGCTTGGAATGAATGGTGGGAGAAAACATTACACTTGTTTTTAAAGCTCTAGCATTATGATTTTGTGGAGTGTATGCTGTTTAGAGCATCGCTTGAATATATTGTATGGGTTATAGCTGTTTCTGATTCAAGCCGCAACTGGAAAAAGCTCTGAATGTACTGTGCATCTTGATATCCACGTAGGTTTCAACTAAAAGTCCAAAAAGATATGAAAAAGTGAATTAGAGAGGAGTAGAAATGAGGTAATAGCCCTTGTGATTAGCTGAAGACACGTTTCCCCATGTGCTAGCTTTTTTTATTTTTATTTTTTATACAAAGTGTGTAAGATAAGAGGCACAAGCTGACCTCCAAGAGCCTATCTATATGTCAAGATTCAGTGTGGAATTTATGTGTTATTTTCTCTTGCTGAAATCTCTTTGCCATGTTAGTGCTGCTCTGTGAGTGTTGGTGAGCTGAAGCAGATTATGAAAGTGGACTTCTCACTTGCAGAGAAGAGATTACTCGCTTTTAATAAGATGGAAGTAATTAGTGATGCTAATCATGTACAGTGGGACTCATCGAGTGCCAGAAACATCTTTACACATTAACATTATTTAAATTTTAAGTGAAAGTAGATAGAGTTATACTTTTTTTAAATACAATTTTTTAAGTATGTTGCACCTGTCGATGGCAATGACAGAGATAAATTGATTTTAAAATAAAATAGTTTTGTATGTGTGTGTGCTGTTAACATCACCGCTCAGACCTTAACAAGTACACATATTTAAACGAGCTGCTGGTGAACACACGGAAACATCTTTTAATTGCAAATTAAAATAGATATCTTTTATTTTAAACCTGACATGTCATTGGAGTGATTGTTTAGACAAAAAGTCGATATTATGTTGAAAACTAATTAGTGAATAAGTCTCTCTCGGTTCTACTGTATCCGCGGCTGGCCTGGTCCCGGTGTAATAAGATCACCCGTGTTAATTCCCTGGAATGGTTACAGTGGATTAAATCAGATCATGTCATGTCTGACCTCATGATCCCAGACACACCAGTGTGATCTGTGGAGAGATAAAACCACTCAAGAAAACACGGCTATCTTTGTTTTTTTAGATTTCCAGTTTGTTGCCAAATAATAACCGAAAGATCTTAATGTTTATAGTAATAACACTAATTGTTGGTCAACCTCATTTACATTTTTTTTTTCAAATCCACTAACATATTACTAAATATATAGTTTTCGTAAGTCAAACGCTCTTAGTATTTTAGATGCCACTACAGATTGGTTTGACCTGCTAAGATCTGTTTACTTCCTGTCATTAAACTGTGACCAAGCTATTCCGAGAAGAACAAAAGCGTTTCAAGATGTACTGTACTGTGCTGTTATTAACTGATTTAGATGGATGTGCAATCAATCGCAAATAAGGAACTCAAACTTATAACAATCCATAGATATATTCTTCTTAAGTAGAAAGTCTTTATAGCTGTCACAAAGATATGTTTTGTACCTAAATTATTCTATAGAATAAAAGAAAAGAATGAAACAATTCCTTTCTTTTATGCTCTAAATAATAACCAGTCAATTGTACAGCTTACAGTTTTTATTGTATGCATCACAAACAAAAAAGTGTACCTAAATTACAAATATATCTACAGACTCAGGGGCATCACTAGACCACTTGTAAATATCTGAGTATGTAAATATGTGCCGTGCATCTTGTTTAATTCAGAACATGAATCGTTAGGATTGCAAATAATTCTGTATGACTGTTGTTACAATTAAGCAATTTATTAACACGGAAATAAACTTTCTTTGTTATTATTTATCAAAGCTTCTCTCACATTTGTGGTCTCATAATGAAAAAAGCATTTTGTTGGAAAATGCGATAGTATGTTTTGTTGGCAATGTATAACGCATTTAAAATACTTTTTTCTTTTGTTTAATCTGGATGAAATTGAAAGATGAACATGTATACATTTCTATACTAGTAAAATAGATAACAACCTCGTATAGTGTTACATAAAATTTACAATCAATCATATTTGACTCTCAATCACAAAACTGTAAAAATAGCAAGCTCTAAAGTAAATGAACTCAGTATAGATCCGGAGTACTGAAATAAAAAAGTTTTAAAAGGGCTAAAAGTCTTCAAGAAAGAGAAGTGATAATACATGACATGATAATTGTTCAGTAGGGCTAGCTGTCTAGCAGTGCCATAAATCTTATGTGTTTGATACGCTGTGCTTCTTTCAGCCTCGGGCTTGTAGCTATATTGATGATTTGCACTTGAGAGAGCTGTAGAGCCTTTGACTGCAGTATGATATGGGCAAGTCCAAGGATTAATGAGACAGGCCGGGGGTGGGGCACAGGGAGGAGGATGCGCAGGGGGTGCATAGGGGTACAGAGGGGAACAGGCACGCGTCGAGCTGCCTCTGTTGTTCAGGAGACCTTCTCGCCATGATCTTTTCTTCCAGCTTTTATGCTTTACAATTACAATTACAGTCATTCTCATTGTTCCAGCAGGACTGAATATTGATTTCTATGTTGGTCATGATCAAGATGAAAGGTAACAGAGAACTTATGCTTTGCGTTAGTGAGAAAAAGGACCATAATTCATCTGAGTTTTTCACAATTTAAAAGCTAATTGTGTGTATTTGGAGCAATTTATGGATGTGTGGATGTAGCTAAGCTAAAGAATTATCATGTTTTAGTGCTGTGTTCTGCGGTTCCTTCAAAAAAAAGGCAGATTCAAATAATTTGGCAGACTTGTTTTATTTTATGTAAGACTCATGTTTTTGTTGTCATTGACTTGTGGAGTGTGAGTGCAGCTTATAGTTACATCTCCTCTTTATTACTGGTGATGCTTCAGCAATGGTTTGGTTTCTAATGGGATGCAGAGGCAGACGCTAGCCTGCAGCCGTTGCCTGGCAACACCTGCTGGAAACTGGAGTGCATTGTTGGGTCTTAGGTGCAGCGTTGTGTTTCTTAAGTTTTATTGGTTTCTTTAAAAAGACGAGGCATTTTTTATACCGTTCCTCATTTGGATGCTGTGTGTGCCCTGGGATGGGTAGCAGGAGGGTGAATTTGAAAGTGGGGCAAAGGAGTCATAAATATGGATGAGAAAGGAATAAAGTCGGCATCTGTGAATCAAATCTAATGTACTATGAGAGCAAACCTGACCAAACTGTTAATTTTGTCTTTGTTCTCTCTTCTCAGAGCTGATTCAAACCTGTTCAGCAATTCTTCTCTGGTTAAAAAACAAACAAATTGAAAGTGTAATTTTGTTTCAGGATGTATAATGTTTTTTGTAAGAAATTATGTATTGTAAATTCTTGTTTGTCTTGGCTGCTTCAAAATATTGTAATATTTATATTTGATGACATAAGGCCACCAAACAATGCCTAGAGATCTGTGCTCTGGATAAATTCCTAACAGTTGTGAAATAAGCATGCATACACTCACCGCTCCAACAGAACACATGCCTCTTTTGACTCATTTATAAAAATCACTGCACCCCTAAAAAAGTACCACACCAACAATGAAACTCTTGTCAAAAACAATGTTTGATGTTGATCAACTATGTTGATGTTGATTGTTTTTGGGTCATGTTTTATTTGTGGTAGTTACAACTAAATTGTTTGTGACTAAAACTAATATTTTGATTAAAAATGTATCTTCTTTAAATTATTGAATTAACACTCTTTGTAAACTTCTATGATGTTTTTATTCTTTTTTTTTTCACAGTGTCCCACACAAATGACACCCACCAGTCAACAGAGAAACCTCTAATCCGCTGTGCAAAATGCGGAGAGGTGTGTAAAGGAGAAGTGCTGCGCGTTCAGGCCAAACACTTTCACATTAAGTGCTTCACATGCAAAGGTGAGTCAATCTCTAACATACTTTAGGTCTCAAACCCTGTTTGTGCAGGGTTTGTTTTTTATCAGAAGCTGTGCCATTTAGGATTAAAAGGCTAGGTCTGCAGAGAATGGCATTATTTAGTGACTCAGAGGCTTGACACAGAAGGAGAAAAAGCCATTTTGAGCTTTAGTGTAAATGGAAAAAGTCAGACTAACATTTTATTTAAAGCAGTAGTTTTTTCTCAAAAAGTTAAGAGTTCTTATCTTAGTAAAACGAATAGTGGTCACCATTATTTGTAATGGTCATGTCCTATTTGCCAATTTGTAGGAAATGTAGTAAAACGTTTTTCAGACCGATTTTCAAACATAGAAGGTTTTTTTATTTGGCCAAGTCTGTCATAACTTGCATAAAAGCAGATCGGGAAGTATAAGAAATTAGCTTTCCTAAAAATGCTTTCAGTTTAGTTTTTAAGCTGACAAGTTACACAAACAGCTTTTTTTGCAGAGTATAGCTGGTGAATTTTTTACTCGTTGCTTAGAAGGGCAAGGTCAAGTATTTTTGGCTGAGTCTGAATCATTGATCCATCCGGAAACTGGCTCAATTATTTGTCTGTTATTTTTTATTAAATCATTAACTTTTTATATACAGTATATACAGAGAAGCACTTTACTTCAAACAAAAATACAAGTTTACTGCTACTCAAGTAAAAGTAATAGTACACATTTTAAAAACTACAAAAAAAACTACACTCTACTACAGCCAATGAGAATTTTAACTGAATTTGAAAATATTAGCTCAGTCAACAACTCTTCAACAACTGAGCCAACTAAAAATAATAAATTGACTGAATTACACCTCAAGAACTTTTGATCATTTATTCACAGTGTAAACGTACATAAAAAAACTATTCAAATACGTTTGTCAGTGTGGATGTAATTCACTACTTTCCACCTCAGGAAAAGAGGAGGGTGTATTCCTAGCATCCTATCCACATTTTTCTCACCCAAATCTAACCATCAAGGTCTCCTATTGTAATAACTCCTTTATTCTAAGCAGCTACTGGATCCATTAATAGCTTGTAGTTCTGAGAAACAGGAAAAGTTCTTGAACTAATCTTACCTATTGGCCTTTGTGCTGTCCTGATTAAACTCTGTAGTATTAGGGACAGGTGAGGTTATCAACAGCAAGGGTCTATAAATAACTTTTTAGTCTTTCAATGTTGTACTGGCAAAGTATACGGAAAAAAGCTCATACTACTTTGAAGTGAAGCATAGCAATTATGGCTGCTGTAGACGTTGTTATATGGAATATTCTATTGAACATAAATTCTTATTCTACTTTGCCTAAAATATAATATTTTAGTTAATTTAGTGCGGGACTGTCCGAAGTTACAACACTTTACTGCAGCCCTGTGCTAGTATGGAACACTAGTTAATGTGTTTAGACTTTAAATACCATTTGTTTAGGAAATTCTGGTTTTTGCACTTCTTTTTTCCACCAGAAAGATAAGAGGCAAACCCTGAGCATCATTGCAGTATGTATAATAGTCTCACAGTGCATTTCAGCCCTGGTAACAGGATAATACAGCGGTATTGAACATCTAGGAATAGAGAGAGTAAAAATAAACCCCAATGAAGGATGATGAGCAAACCATGATCTTGAGCAGACATAATCGTCATGGAACTTGATGCATATAATCTTGCACCTGAACCATGCAGGAGCCTTTCATAAACACTCCCCACATTGTGTTTTATTTAATACTCTTAAAGACTTAATATTAAGATAAAGTGCAAAACATGGAAAACATAGAAAACAAATTTTTCAAGTACTCATTTTTTTATGTTATTTTAGAGATGCAAGAGGAATCACTCAAGTGATCGATGTTGTATATTAATTCAGATAAAAGATAAAAGCTTTCTTCACCAGGATTTCTGCTTTGAAAACAATGCAGGGGCTGCAGCTTAAGTTAATGAATTATGACACTTTTGTGTCTAAACATATCGAGAGACAAAACTTATTTTTACCATCATTAATTTTTCATTTATTCCTTGGATCAAATTTTTACTCTGAAATCCTGATCCACCATATTTCTGCATATCAAAATGATTTTGTAAAATCTACAATTTCATTAGAAAGGGTTTTTTAAAATAAAAATGGTTTTGCATAATTGTGGTAATAAATTAATTTAAATCTACACAAAAAATTATTTAAATTAATTTAAATATTAATAAAATCTACACAAAATGTACAAGAAGTAAAATATGGACGGAAAGATGGAGCAGTGATGGAGTTGGTCGTCGGGAGGGAGGGAGGCGGTTCGATTCCCGCTAGGTCTATTCTGCTGTTGTGGCCCTGGACAAACCACTTCACCCACATTGCCCTGTATGGATGTGTGACTGGTAGGGTGTGTTTGGCGGTGGTCAGGAAGCTATAGACTTGGATGATAATAATAATAATAATATTTATTAATATTAATAAATAAGCCCTATTTCAAAGTAGAAGTATATATTGTGTCGGAATTAGTGAAACATGCTGATGACATTCGGTTCACTTCCAAAGTAAAATGTTTTCAGCAATCCTGTTCCTCTACATGTTGTGTGTTGGTGGAGTACAGTGTGTGGCTGTGATCTGGCGCAAGGTGGGTTCTTCCTGAAGAGAGGAGCGTATCTGTGCACATTGGACTACCAGCGTCTCCACGGCACCCGTTGTGACATCTGCACTGACTTCATCGAGGGAGAGGTGGTGACTGCCCTTGGAAAAACCTACCACCCCACATGCTTCATCTGTACACGCTGCAAGTGAGAGCTTTATTTGTTTTATCAGTTAGTTTTAATAGCATTAAAATAATACTGTTTTTCTATCTTATATATCTTATCTTATGTTTTTTTTAACACACTGTCTGCGTTCCTCTATCATACTGCCCATTGGCGTAATCAGATTTTAATGTATACTTTTTAGAGATTTTATACTGATTCAGTGCTGTGCCATGTTTGAAATGTACAAAACAATATTTAAATATATATCTCACAATCTCTAAAATGTATACATTAAAATCTGATTAGACCATTAATTTTTTTATGTTTTTTTTGTCTTGACCGTGTGCTCAAAATGCATTAAAAAGAATCTCCAGCTGAGCAAGCAACCATCATTACTTTAATTTGACAGCTGTTCTACTGTGTGTTTTACAGTGTTTTATGAGGCAGTGAACCAAATCAGGAGCTGAGATATGAATTATGGGAATTGTATGAATTGTATTTGCAGTCCCAAAAACTCACAATATAATAAAATTCACCAAGTCATATAACAACTTTTTAAACATGTATTTATTTATTTCTATGGTTATGAGAAAAGGCAGAGTTTTCTCTCTTGAATTTTAGTTTCAAGAAAAAAATGCCTTTTTAAAATAGATTTATTTAAGCAGAGATGTATCTTACAATGAAATTAAAGACTGTATTTTACATCAATTCAAAGAGTCTTCTATAAACAGAAACCATTCCCTTCTTAGGATAATCAATGTGGGTAGAGGAAGCTTTTAATTTTGAAAGAAAAAGCATGCAGACAATAAAAAGGTGGTCTGCAAGTGAATTAAGTTATTGGTTTTTAGTTGATCATATGGTACATTTTTTTTGTAAGTGTATCTTCAATTACAACCATGGATTAGAAAACAACAGATGTTGCACTGACTGTGTTTTGCGACTCACAGGAGAAAGTTTCCAGCTGGAGACAGAGTAACTTTCAATGGGAGAGACTGTGTGTGTCAGCGATGTGCAGAGCCCATGTCCCCGGGACCTAGGAAGCAGGCACTCGGACCCAGCAGTGAGTAACATAGACTGCAACAGGAACAGTTTACCACATTGCATTCAGAATCACTCTTTGATGCATTCAGCTGAATCGTGGTTCAAAAAGACATGCCTTTTATTATAACATTTTAAACAGTAAAAAAGGAAACTTGAAATTAATAGATCTAAATATCATCTAGATAGCAACAAAAAATAAATCTAAATAGCAGGGCAAATGAAGTATATTTAGATTTCTGTTTATTTATCCCCTGTATGGTGTTCGGGTCTGTGGGACCCGTTTTCTAGGTGTTTGGGTCTACTGGACCCAGGGCATGTAAAAGTGTGAAAATTGTAGATTCTTTCCATTTATTCTGTCTACCTACACAAACACAATTCAAACATGAACATACAATTTTAGATTTTAGCATAATATTCTATGATTGTGTGAATTAAAGGCAATGGGTCTAGCAGGCCCGCCAACCCTGCCAAAATAAATGTAAAGAAATAAGGTTAACAAACATTAAATAAATAATATTTGCTGTTTAAATTATTTGTTTCATGACTAAAGTAAATTTCTTTTAAGTATTTTAACATAAAATGTCTTGATTGGGATTAGAATTCAATGGGTTCACCAGACCCGCAAACATTGGGGGTTAAAAATATATTTTGTGTTAAAAATATATTTTTCATTGAGAAATTTTCTGAAAAAAACTATCTCCTTTGGCAAAAAGGATTTATTTTATTGTTATGCTGTGTTTGCACAGCTCATTATTGCAGATATGCTAATACAAAAAATTGCTTATTTGTCAAATAAGAAAAAAAACATTAACACATTCAGTGTCAAGTACTAGCACTGTTGCACAATTTTCTTTAATATAGATAATGGAAAAAGATAACCTTCCACATAAAAAATGTATTATGAAAGCCACTTGGAAGTGCCCTTGCTTGAATCTACATGCGGACCAGTAAATTATTCAGGTCCCCGCCTCTCTTTGTTCTGAACGTTGTTGTTTTTTTTTTGTTGAGCGGAATAATAAATAATTCACCAATATTTCCTTTTAAGTCTTTATGCTTGGTTGCTACTGTCAGAAAGCATTGCGTGTCTAGACTATCATGAAGATAATATATACTCAGAAATCATTAGTTTGCATAAACCTGGAACGCTCTTTATTTGTGTCAACCACTGTGCTTTCTGATATCACGGAAATGCTGAATTAATATGTTATAATATGTCCTAGAAATTCGACATGTTCTGTATTTTTCTCTTTAATTTATTTTTAGTGTTTGGAAGAA
Organism: Danionella dracula; assembly: GCA_900490495.1. Taxonomy (NCBI): domain Eukaryota; kingdom Metazoa; phylum Chordata; class Actinopteri; order Cypriniformes; family Danionidae; genus Danionella; species Danionella dracula. The sequence goes on along the minus strand of UELW01000778.1, from coordinate 10,873,474 downwards.
TAAGTAAAAAAATTGAACCAAAATCCATTTTTGTTGGTTTTTTAGCTAAGTGTAGCATTAAGATATATAATGTAATATATACAAATATATTTAGTTGAGAAGATCCTTAAAATCAGAGCTACTGTTTCTTTATTTCACTTAGCCAATAGGGGCAGAAGGGTGTAGTGAGTTTTGAGTTTGTTTGAGCTTTAGGACGCTACACAGTTTTCTGATCTGATGCCTGTGGAAGTCTTTGCACAAGAGTGAAAATAAACGAGTGAAAAACTCATTTCAATAACTCATAAGACTAATTTATATAATTTCAAGTGTTTCCAAAATGCCTTGAGCTGGCAGAAAACTGTGATGGCTTCTTTGGATGCTGAAATTTCTTTTCCTTTACAGCTTTAATGTGTTAAATAGATAATCTTTTGCAAGGGATTATTTTGTTCTCTTATGTAAACAAAGCTTTTAAACAGTTTACACATTATCTTCTCACTAGTTAATTGTTCTTGAATCAACACTGTTGAAAGTCGGATTGTGAGATTATGATTTTGCTTTAGCACAAACTAAAATTATAGAAAAGACCTATAAAATTATATTAAACCTCTCATAACATTTTTTAAATAGTATAGGAGAATAAAAATGTTTCTTCCTTGGAGAAATTAATGAGATAAATGTTTTTCAGGTTGTGCAGGTTGTGGCAGAGATATTAAGAATGGCCAGGCTCTGTTGGCTCTAGAGAACCAGTGGCATCTGGGCTGTTTTAAATGCAAGGCATGTGCTAAAGTACTGACTGGAGAATACATCAGCAAGTAAGAGACATGCATTTTTACCCACAATTACTTCAGAACATTGGGAAAGTGTGTTATTTTTTGGATGTGTTTGTGTGCACAGGGAGGGTGCCCCCTACTGTGAGCATGACTATCAGCTCCTGTTTGGAGTCCAGTGTGAAGCCTGTCAACAGTTCATCACCGGGAAAGTTCTGGAGGTCGGCTACAAAGAGGCACATTCTTATTGTCTTTGCATTTTACAAGCAAATTAAGTTTATGCTTAATACTGAATTGTGACAATGAAAGGTTTGTCAATGGTAGAACCAAAGAGGATTTCCAACTTAAACAATTCAAAAGTAGGGACCATTCTAAAATGATCTAAAACCTGTTTTTTTGTGGATTTTAAAGTAATAAAATGTATATTTAATTGTATTTGGGTAGAAATGAGGCACATTATTCACTGCTGTTATATAAGATCCTGCAATATAACACATGAGTTTTAATCATTAGTTAGTTTTAACTTGGGATTCTAATGCTTGAATATTAAGTCGACTGTTAGAATGTTCTTACTCTGATGCTGGTCTGGAACATGATAAAAAGTATACTTTGGATTACCAAAAAAACCCAAAAACTCACACTTGAGAAAGAGCAACAGCAACAAAGGGGCGAGCAAAATAAAAGATTGAACCTCTTTTATGCTTTTAGGAGTAGGCATGCCCCTCACGTTTGAACTGTGCTTCAGAATATGAAGGGAGATTAACACAGTCTAAGCAGTATAAGCTGTCTCTAGCTATAACTATGGGAAGATGTTTAGAAGAAATCGTTCAATTTCTTTACATACTATAAACTTGTTACATTTGGTTTAGGATTTTTGTTGCAACAGTACCATGTCCAATTGTCACACACAATCTTTTACTGTTTATAGAGACAACCGAAAGCATCAACCATGTATGTTAAATGGGACCTTAGCTGGATTTAAAGCAGGAAGGTTTCCCCTTTAAGGCTACAGTGCTACCTACTAACTATACCCCAGTGTTGACATTTATGCTGTCCTTTAAATGTTTTTAAATCTTCTCTCCATTGATTTTTTTTATGAATTGTCATTTTTGCCAGAATTGTTCTTTTAAAAATGTTTTAGCACAATGCAATTTCTGCTCTGTTCAGGAGCAAGAGCAAATGTGGATAAGCTGTTCATTTGAATAGCTGTGTGTATCCTTATCATACACATGCAAACCAGCAGCTTCTCCTCAGTGATCAGTTTGAGTTATCTCAGTTAAACTGAAGGTGAACAGTGTGTTTGTGTCTACGTGTTACCATAGGCCGGAGACAAGCATTACCATCCCAGCTGTGCCCGCTGTAGCAGATGTAACCAGATGTTCACTGAAGGAGAAGAGATGTACCTGCAAGGTGAGTCTTTCACAGACTTTTCATTTGTGTGCTTTTAATGCCAATCATTGCCCTAAAATGTAGACTTAGGGATTTGGGACATGAAGTTCCCTAATGACCTTTTATGCATCCTTTTTAACATTATGTTGTCTTTATTTTTAATCATTTACAAGAAAATTGTTGAATGGATATGTATTTTGAGTATTATTTGCTAAATATTAAACTCCCGATCTGATGTTTTAAAATGTAGTGTATATCTAATGGGGATTTAGTTGTTTTGTTTAGTTGTTAGCTGATTTAATTACACATTGCAGGTAAAGTTAATGAATTATAAAAGAGTAGTAATGAATTTTAAGCATTATTTTAAACATAAATTTCATTTACCAAAAAATATGTGTAATTCTTTGAAGAAAAAGTATATACACAAGAAAATATTAGTTTTTTTGTTATTATTATACTTTTTGTTTATTTACATTATTTTAATTATTTTACATCACTTAAGATCTTAACTTTTGTCTTGAGTAACCAATGAAAAGTGAAAATAATGTAAAAATGTATTACACACATAAAACGGTCTTTAATAACCAAAAGGCATTATTATGTATTATTTTCCACAGAAAATAACTTTCACTTTTTTATTTTTTTACCTCTGAAGTTTGGCATATTTAAATTAATATGTTTTTAATCATCTCTGTAAGGTATATTGAAATACCCTTTAATCGGATTTGAACAAAAACAGATTAACTTAATCGAGAGTATTTCTAACAATTTTGCACAAGACAAGAAAAGGGTTATTCTGTGTCTAAGTGTTTGTTTAAATCTGGCCAATATTAGGTTGTATTGGTATAGCAAGGCTACTAATGCAGTTTATACTCAAATGTACTCATATTAATTCATTAAGTAAGACTTGATTGGTCCTAGATCTTTTAGACTGACTAATATTGGAGTATATTTTACCTTGGATCTCAGACTGAAAACTCTAAATAAACCAAATAAAATAAATAATTGTGACTGTTAATATAAACTTCCATTCTTTTTGCCTAAGATTAAACCATAAAATAAAATTTAAAAGTCAGCAGTGTAAATAATTCCTCAATATGTACTGGTTTGGTTTGATCATTGTCATCTTGTTCATACAGGATCAACGGTTTGGCATCCAAGCTGTAAACGTTCAGCTCGAGGGGAAGAGAGACAGCGGGTATGTCTCTTTTAAATCTTATGTTTAGATGTCTGTCCTGATTCATGCTCTCTGCAGATTCTTCTGTGCAGCAATAAAATAGGAACACAAGTCAGTATGTGTGTTCACTAATTGGAACTTCTGAGGGATATTGCTGATTATTACTTTTATAAAAACATACAAACTACTCTTTGGCAAAATTGTTTGCAACCTTTTGGACTTGATCTTGATGTTTGAATTCCCAAAAAGAAATACGACCTTATACAAATAGCACCTCATTGATGTTTTTATAGCTCATGCTAATTGGCTACTAGGTTATTTTGATATCCACACTGTTGGTCTAATGAAGACAGGGTTTTGTCTCATAATAAGGGATTATCACTTTGGTATTAACATTGTGCTTTAAATTTGAAGCTCTCTCTTATTTACGTTCTTAAAGTGATTTAAGCCGGAAGGTAAATGTTTACCATACGAATATTCTCTTAGAGTAAACATCAGGTTGCACTGCTCAGAACTGTGTGTCTCCCTCCACAGCGTTTGCCTGCATCTCTAGCTCTACTCAACAAATCAGAAAGGCAGGTACTGTACTTAGTGGCGCCATGGCATGGGCTGGCATGACCATGTGCTGCCCCCTTGAGGTGCCAAACAGCAGTGCCCCTCACTGACTGCTGCTTTTGGCCAAGATTAGCTATAAATCACTAATCACATGAAGGGAAATAGTAGCAAAAATCAAGAGTTTTCTGATTTTGCAAGGTTCCATTCAAATGTAGAGCTTAACAAAGCTTAAAAGCTCTCTAATTTTGCTACAGTTTTACCTTCATAAGTGACATCTGTCCTTTTCATCTCATAGATGCTACTGTGACAGAAAAGATAGTTGATGATTATGTTGATATTTAAGAATTTAGTAACTGTAATGTGACTTTATATAATGTTATAATAATTATATGTAAATGAGATGACGCAGGCTTCTGCTGCATGAGGATTCACTTCACATTTTGTTCCTCCAGCATTTCTTGACTCGGCAAACAAACGTTTGTTGAGTCTCAGTAATTGTGTAATAAGCTAATTAATTATTTCTTTTGTCTCATTTCATCTTGGTGTAGACTTAATAGTTGGACATTTGTGTGCTCAAGCGAGTTCATTAAGGTTGGAGCTAAACTGCTCCAGAAAGAGGGTTTCCTACATCTGTTTTTTTTTTCCTTAAAACTGGAAACCTTTCTGATGGATTGCAGCCAACAAAATAAAATATCTTGTTTTATTTTTACAGTAATGGAAAAGGGTGTCTTTGATAACTAGCTTCCCACTATCCCACTCTGATACCTGGACACTGGTACTATTAGTACCTTGTGTTTACAGTTTGTACTTTTGCACCACTCATTTGTGCCCCACCAAGTTAGTTTCAAGTGAGCGCATAGTTATGGTAAATGTTAATTGTTAGTGTTTAGCACCTTACTCATTTTATACTTTGTTGTCTGCACTGTTTGTTTGTTTGCACTGGATCATTCCAATGTACCAAAAATACATTTTCATGTGTGTGTACACATGCAATAAAGCTGATTCTGAATCTAAAGAACAAACCTTTGAACTTTTCATTATTAATTCATTTCATTATTCTGTTTTATCTATTAGCTGAAAAATACCAAATGATTTCCATAAAGAAAATGCTCCATGAAGAAAAGTTATCAATGTTATAAACTCAAAACATTAATTTGCATCAATAACATGTTGAATGTAGTCTCTGTGTTTGTTTCACAGCCAACACGCTCGTCTTCCGACAGTTTATCTTCCAGACATGGTTCAAGCATACCTAGCTCACCGGGTCACACCATATATGTAAGTCCATCAGCAGTACATCAATAACTAACATACATTTTACTCAGCTACACAACGGCTCTTAGCCCTGAAGATTAGTAGTTTTCTGGTAGATATCTATCCTCATAGATCCCGATCCCTGTCACTGTAAGTCCAGACAGCAGTCTTGAAATATAAATGACACTCTTGTTAAAAGATAAATAAAGGTGTATTTCCATTGCTGTCATGTAGAAATCAATATGTCCTTGTGATTCCCTGTCTGTGCTTGTGTCCTTCTAGGCAAAAGTAGACAATGAGATCCTTGATTACAAGGACTTAGCAGCCATCCCCAAGGTCAAAGCCATTTATGATATTGAGCGTCCAGATCTAATCAACTATGAACCACTTTACAGCACCTCTCTGGAGGAGGCTGAAGAGAGAGAGAGCGTGGCAGAGGTAAAGGGAAAAGAAAGCAAAGCTCTGTGCGAACCTCAGAGAACCAATCCATCTTAGGTCTTGCTCAGACATGGGGGGGATCTCTTTTAGCATAGCTGCTGGTAATAATTCCGATATTCAAATTGGCTTGAAGAAATCAAATATATATGGTATGTTAAAATATCTTCTCAATGTTACAGAAGTGGCCAGACTGTTAAAAAAACAACACAAAACTATCTCTAACTGAAGTAGATATAATGAGAATCTTTCCTAATTAAAAAAAATCCATTAAAGAGATTAACTTAACTTTCTGAGTTCTCCAAGACTTTGGCTACAGTTGGGTATCAGACTTAATTTTGTCTAAAGAGTTCTAAACTATTTCATTAAAAATATATTGAAATCTAAAAATCAATTGCTCTACCTTTCATTGAACTTCCTTATTTAATTCTTTGGAATCTACAGTACACAAACTGTACAAAATCCATATTTTTATTACAGTGATGGGGCCATATGTTGATTTATGAAGCCAAATTTTAACAAAAGGTTACAAGGATAACAAAAGACATGCTTCTACCCAAAGGTTTGTGAAATTTTCTAAAGTCATCCTCTTTCTGTTCTCAGCTGCAGAGTTCCAGGAGAGAGTCTTCACCCATGCCTGATGACAGGGTGAGTCAGTCACCTGACCTCTGATCTGTTGGTTAATCCCAAGATCTCATGTGATTGGAGGCTTTGCAAATCCTAGAAAGGATGGGGGAAGCAGTGTTGATGGAGACAAATTCTGGAGTTTTGAAGGTCTAACTAATCTTTGTGGAAACTAGATCACATTTTCAGTGACTAATTCGAATGTTTTAGATGCTATTTTTGTTATGTCCTATTGAAGATGTTTTTCCTCTTCCCTTTTCACCCTTTGTTGGCATCAATAGGCTCCACCTGACCTGCTTGTTCCTAATTTAGGAATAAGAAAAGAAGAACTTAAACCCATAAATGACTGCAGTTAGATTACTCTCAATAGTTTTTTTCCCCATCATTTAGGGGTTAAACCATAAAATAAAATAATCAATGAGCTATAATTGTAATGGAGACCATCGTTTTTATGTATATTATTAAATATATTTATCAATTTGTTAACATTTGCTATTTTGTAGTGGTTCTCAAACTATTACACTTCTCAATATGTATAGTTCTTTCACTTCTGGTGGAAATGTATTGCATTTTTGTCGAGTATTTTTGTTGTTGTTGGGTATTTAATTTTTATTTGTGTTTTTCTATAGACCAGATCACCCACACCAAGTACTGAAGTAAGTGTGATTTAGTCGAAAAGTAAATCCTAAACATAGAGTTAGAAAATGAAATGATGTTCAGCTGAATCATCAAAGAATCTTTCTTTTTACTTTGGTATCAGGGCAATAAATTATTATCAAAGAAAACTTTTTTTTTTATTTAAACAGTTTAACAAAGTTTCAGCAAAGTTTTTTAACAAGGGGTGGGTCAGGAAATGTTTCCATGCTCACTCTCTATGAATGTGAATATGTTAAAGAACTGCTCTCTACAGACACATCCAGGGCCGTTTAGGTTGCCTAGTAATAGCGACCTAAAATTGACAGAAAATCTTTTTTTGAAACACTTGAGGTTTTGGTTGATCAACACATTATTTAATATATACATAATATAATATAAAATATATATTGAGAACATAGTATAAAAGTTGTTTTAAGTTAGAGAATTTATACTAAAAAAAGAGTGAAATGGGTCATTCTAAATGTGAATAATTGTCCATTTAGTTGACATCAATTTCTATGCATGAATTAATTTTAATTAACTGTATTCATTGGTTGTCTTTATAGGGTTTCTCTGAGCTCAAGGAGAGAATCCTCCACAGGTCGACAAGCCAGGGCTCCATCGGTTCACCTATTTACAGCCGCCACTGTTACACCCCAACCCTATCCCGCTCGCCCCAGCACTTCCATAGACCAGGTGAGAGAATATTTTGAAATATTTTCTTCTTTTTTTTTTATTTGTTTCAAAATTTATGATTTAGAACATCTCAAACATACATAAACGATCTTTGTTTTCAGGACTTCCAGCTTCTAACTATTTTACAGAAAGTGTTTTTGACCAATTTTATGTTTAGAAATATTGACAGCTTTTATCTTTCTAAGATTTGTTTTTATATTGTTGATAATGTTTTTGATTGGAGGAACTGAGGTATCCAGCAGTGGTAGGAGTTCTCCAGGCTCCAGCACTCCCCCTCTCTCTCTGACTCCTAAACATTTTCACCTGCCAGGTACTTCTGGGCTCTTCCAGCATGCACCTGTGCCTTTTCACAACTCATCCCCTTTCTGTCTAGCTGCTTGTGTTTGTATCGACCACTGACTTTATCTGTATTTGGTTATTTCTGTAACCTGATCAGTTAATTTTCTTTTGTTCATCATTGTATTTTTCTCTGTCTAGATGGTCAGAAATCGTCTAAATGTAAATGTAAATAATTTTTTTCCAGATCAAGGAGTGAACATCTACAGGAAGCCACCTATCTACAAACAGCATGGTAAAGTTCTTTAATCATTGGCTAATACTAGTTTTATAGCGAACACGTTAACACTGAAGCAGTGTTTATAAACAGTTGTGAGGTGTGGTCACTACTGAATTGAGAGCAAGAAAAAGTTCTCTGCATGCAGAAACAAATCTTTGCTAAATTGCAATGTTTTAAAAATGAAATAAAAAAATAACACTTGTAACGGTAACAACGGGTACAAGTTTTGTCTTCTCTTATATTAAACTATTCTGAAGCAGCAGTGACTTTTGTTTATGATATTTCTCTCTAATATTTATGGAATTTAGTGAAGGATTCCTCTATTTTCTATTCCACAACACAAATGAGATTTTAACTTGCTCCTTTAAGTCTACTGGGAAAAAGAGAGTACTGGTTTAATACAAAATACTTAAACGCTTGATTAACAAAGTTACCCTGTGAAAGAAGCTGATTAACACATGGCAACTTTTCAACTTCGAGCAGAGTAAGTGCCAACTGTACTCTTAACAAAGAGTATTGATTGAATTTCTAAAAATTTAAGAGCAGTTTTACATGCAGTTTAACTGAAGTCAATTGGAGTCCAATCAGAAAGCAAGCAATTTATATTAGATCAGGATTGGAACAATAACTAGGAAACTCTGAATCAAGATTAAAGGGCACTTTTTCAGGTTTAGATTTAACATTTTCACATTTTCTTTCTTTTTTGTGTATAAAAGTGTACTTTCTTTAGTTTTTTTCCTCATACATTTTAATTTACAATATTTTTGTTATAAGAAAAGTTAATGGATAGTTACTGCTTTCTAATATTATTTGAATGAAATATCTATAATTAACGAACAATTTTCACTTTTTGAAAGGACTTAAAGAAATGAATCAACTTTTCATGATATTCTAATTATATGAGCAGCACCTGTACACAATAACATATTTGTATAAATGTATAGGGTGAAATCACTGTATGTTTTGTCTCATTTCACCACAATGTTGTGTTGTGTTTTGTTTGTTTTGATTTGGAAATTGTGAGTCGCTCATCTCATTGTGTGCTGCGTAACACCACCTCAATGTTAACATGTAAGTATGGTTTGAAGTCTTGTCAGCTGGCCTCATTTCATTAATCAATAACTTCACTGTCATTAAATCAACTTCTCCAAAAGAACTAGCAAACATTTTCATCAGAAAGTAAAGCTTGCAAAAAAGTTGCAAGGTTTGACAGGCTTTGATTTGGCAAACTTGCTCATTTATAAATGATATTAACTCGCCAATAACAATCTGAGTTTGTGTGTATGTTGTAGTGCTTGACTTTCAACACCAAGCTCTTTTCTCTCAGAATATAAACTCTTTATGTTGAAGCCAAAATTTGACTGTTAAGATAGATTTGCTCTGTACCCGATCTTGCAGAATGTTTTCTTAAAGCCAGTTGTAAGTTGCATGGCTACTTTTGCCTGACTTTTAACAAGCTTTTGCATGTTAAAACAAAGCATTCACTGACTCCCCTACTATATTTTCTACTATTTACCCTGGTTTGTTGGAAAATATATACACATTTTTTTAAAATGAAACTGAATGCAAGCTTTGAAAAATGAGGCTGGAGATGAAATGGCTTTGATTTTTGTTAAGCTAGTTGTCCAGATGTTTTAGCCTCACTCATGCTCCAGCTTCACCAATGTATTGATCTAGATTCAGCCGGCTTTGCAGCTCAGAGTAAATCGGCTGACGACATCATCAAATCTGCCAAATTCCCTTCCGCTTTTGCTCCTGGTCCTGACCAAGCAACAAAGATCGAGGGTGACTACTGGTCCTTTCCCAACTTTCATGTGACACTAGGTACTGTGGTTACCCATGATGCATCTATTTCTGCAGAGTTAGTGACATATATACGAGACAATAATAACAATGCAACATCAGCCATTTTTTAATATTCTGAAATAAAGCTTAAACATTATCAAATCATTAGCAGAACATTCTATTTGGGTGTAGACTGGGACTGACTTCAAACATTTGTGTTTTGTTTCTGTTTTTCTGTCTATATGTAGTGTTGTGCATTTGTCTTAATGTTAATCATTAATTTCATGTCCTCTCTGTTCTGTAAAAAAAAACTAGAAGAAATGCATGTTATTTTTAAGGAAAGGGAACGTACGCAATGTACTATTTTAGACAGGGTTTCTCTTCTATTCATGACTTAAAGAAGCATGTGCGTGTGATCTCTATTTTTCTCTCTTCCAATCTCTCTCTCTCTCTCTCTCTCTCTCTCTCTCTCTCTCTCTCTCTCTCTCTCTCTCTCTCTCTCTTTCTCTCTCTCTCTACTGCTGAGGAACAGATGTGAGAAAATCAAAAGAAGAGAATGAAGAAGAGTACCAGAAACGTAAACAGATTCAAGAAGAACATCTCAACAAGGTCAAACATGCACAAACAACATCACACAAGCGGTGTGAGAACTAAAAGGTCCTGTTTAAAACCTTGATTTGTGCACCAACAGACACCTTCTGGTTTGGGGAAGCTGATATTGAAGGAGGAAAATGAGAAACAGAAGATCAGAGAACGTCATGCACGAAGCCTCTCAGCGCATCGCTATCAATGTGGAAGCAGTAAGAATCTCCACGCACCAATCACAGTTCAGATCTCATCACCAGCCATGGTTCAGAACAATTAAAAAAACTGCATCAATTGGTTTTCAATCAATAAACACAGCTGGGTTCAAATATTAACGTACAGAGTCAATCTGGGTTTAACGACAAGAGTGTCGCTGACGATAACCTTTTGTATTCATTCATTGTGCCATAGATACACTAGATGCTCCATTAGAGAAAATATTGTAATTTTCAGTGTTTGACTTGTAATTTTTTATTTAGTGCTACATTCTTTTAAAAACTATGTATTTTCCCAATGGCTCATACTAAAGTAATTAAATTAGCACATTTAAAACACACTATGATGACCCCTGTTTCAGTTTCATTGTCCATTTTAGATGTACAGTAAAATGCAATTTTATAGAAATTATTTTCTAAATAAAATACAACTTTTGTATGGATTTTTTTTTATTAAAGAATACATATATGGGCATACATGAAGACTATTTTCGATGATCTAGAAGTTTGTGTGAAAATAATAACATTTCTGCTTCTTATAATTACAGATCAAAGTTCACCTTCTAAATCTGGCTCCTTGCCAGGATATGGAAGGAATGGGCTGCATAGAGTAAGATTTAATGTTGATTTTTTCCGATTAAACAACCAATACAACTATAAACTGTATAAGTCAAAACTTCAATTAACGTTTCAAATGAAGAAGTCCCTTTTCTATTTTTTTTGCAAGCCATAGACAAAAAATAGTTTTATAATCATATGCATTACCTTTTTTCCAGCCTCAGTCGACAGATTTCACGCAGTCGAACAGTTACGGAGATGTGTGTGGTGAAATGAAAGGTACGCTTTTGTTCGCATTTCAATGTAAAACACTTACAAAAAGAAATATATGGACAAAATAATGATGCATGATATAAAAATGTTTTTCTCCCTCTTGTTTTACTCTTACAGAATTCCAGGTATGTGAAACATTTACTATAACATGACTCGATTGATATTAGGATGACTATTATACTGTCATAATAAAGAAAAATAAAACATACAATTCAAATTCAAACAACTCTATATTTTTTAGCCGATGAATGAGTGTCAGCGTACTTCCTGTAGAATGGACAGAGGAGTCTCAATGCCTAATATGTTGGAACCAAAGGCAAGTACAACCTAATACTAGGGTTAGTCATACGAGGGTCATTTATGTAGGCAATTTAACTAATTGTATGTTACGTTTATTTTAAAATTAGGATTTGTTTGTGCATAGTTAATGTTTTATTTTGATTTATTTTTCTGTTTTAGATTTATCCTTATAACATGTTATTGGTAACAAGCCGGAGTCGCTCCAAACTTCCCAGAGATGTAGACAGGACTCGACTAGAGGTAATTCTACGCTTTCTAATGTCATTTTAGATTTAGGTAGTTGGAATTCGTGTTTCCTGGTTATTAATATATCTTAAAAGTATTTTAAGTGTCACTTACATTTTTCACACAAGACTTGCATAGTGGCAAAAAAATCTGAGGCATTATTATATAAAATCTGATCATTCAATTTTACTAAACTAAATATGAGCAACTCCAATTGGCTCTTTGGAGTTAGTGCTCATCATGCTCTCTTATCATTCCAGAAGTTATAGAATTTATACGATTGATCGATTGATGAGTCTAAATTGTAATAAGGAGTGAATATTAGTGAAAGTGGCCTTATGACAAACTTCTTGATTTTCCATGTATCTGTGAATAAATGAGGTGATTAAGTACACAATTCTTATTGCCCTATATTTTTACCTGTGTTTGTAGCGGCACCTGACTCCAGAAGTGTTCTTTCAAGTCTTTGAGATGGAAATTCAGGAATTCGACAGGTTACCTCTGTGGAAACGTAACGAACTGAAGAAGAAAGCCAAACTGTTTTGAGCAGGAGAGCTCCAAACATCCTTTTACAGTTCCTCTGCTTCTTTTACACTACAGCCAGAGGGAACGACCATACTGCAATATTGTCACATAATGCATATCACTTCAGTTTGTCTACTTTATGAACATTTCTTCTTAAAGAAAAGTCTTCCACTTTTTTGTCTTTGTAAATCATGTTCATGCAGGTCTTAATCTTTGTGTATTCACAGTCTTAATCCTTTAAAGCCCTGTTTTCAGAGAGGCCCCTCTGTTTCAATCACTTTTCGATGATGGAGGAGGAATTTTGGAGAGGGATTTGTGTTTGAAACTATATTCAAAGAAAAGTCAATCCATATTTAACTAGCTTCAAAAACGTTTTTAAAACTGCAGGCCATGTTTGTTGTTTCTGCCAAATGCAGAATTTGACCAACCCACAAAATTTCAGAGATACTTAAGTAATAATCTACTCAACATGGAAGATTCTTGCATTAATAATTCACCCTGATTGTATGTATTTGAGTCAGTATACAATAGAACAAAGCAGAAGATAGTTAATGAATTATTACACACCCAATCCAATCATTTCTGCCTAAAATGTTAGAGACCATCAGAAAGATAGTTAATATATCTTTCCAAGTTTTTTGGATGGTTCAGACTATTGAGTTAACTGTAAATATGCAGCTTTATTGCAGATTTGGTTTGACTTCTCAAACACTAACATCTGTTTTATTTTCTTACAACTCACATACAAAATGGTTTCCTCACTGTCACATGTTGAATCAAAGCTGATTTCTGTGTGCGTGCGTGTGTGCGTGTGTGTGTGTGTGTGCGTGTGTGTGTGTGTGTGCGTGTGTGTGTGTGTGTACACTGTATACATAACAAAAACCCTTAAATATAATTTAAAGGAGATAACTGATTGCAAATGACTTGTTTTTTTTTTTAAAGCTGATCCTCACTGCCAAACTGTTGTTTCAGTTGCACTTTTAAAAAAAGGGTAATGTATCAATGTACAAACCTCAGTAAAAGCAAAGGCATTACAACATAATGTTCTCTTAGTCTTTTGTTCAATTACTATAAATGATTAAGGTCAAGAGTCTGAAAGCATGAGGATACACAATTTAATGATGAATTATCATTCACTTATGCATTGTTGAAGTACAGGACCTACTTTACATCAATTACTGACACGTGAACATAGAGGTAGAAGAGGCCACATTCAGAACAGATTCCACATAAATATTAAATGTGTAAGAGGAGGTCGCAATGTCTTGTTTTTCCCCAACACAAAGAAAAAAAGAGGCTTTTGCTAAATGAAGTTTCTAAATTACATCGATCCATTTTTTTTGCGGTTTAGTCCTTTTATCTGCAGTCACCACAGTGGAATGAACCGACAACTTATCAAGCATATGTTTTACACATCGGATACCCTCTAAATTCCCCTTGGGGAAATTATTTGACACTAATAGACTTGCAACTTATGACTATGTACCCCAGCCTTTCTCCCAAAACCTTAATATTGCAGTAGAAGTAGTTGACCCTAACCTGGACATGCACGGATTAAAAAAAAACAAGGTAGTTATTAGAAACATCTATAGAGTTATTAGAAACATCTATAGTAGAAGTACTAATGTAAATGCAAAATGTGGATTTTAAAAACTTAATTGTAACACAAATAAAATATAAACTAAATACAAAAGTTGTTGGAATGGTGCCTAAAATAATTTGTAATTTTATAACTATTTGTAACGATAGTAAAATGTCAGAAGTTTGGCCTGATTACAACAGGTCATGTGATAAAAAAAACCCAATGTGATCTGAAAGCAATGATACAAGGTGTTTTTTCCTGATTGTATTGGCTTTATTGTTTGTCTGGAACAATTTTAAAGCATTACAATCTAAGAAATGTTCAAATAAATCTAACTTTGTCACAACATAAGCAAACAGTCACATTATCGCAAGGCAGTGACTGACTTAAATGTGCTACGTTATATAGTTTTTCAAAACATATTTATTTTTTATGAAGCAGTTTAGTAACATGCAATCAAGTAGATGGCAAAAAGGCCTTTCATAATCTGAGGTCATTTAAAAATATTTTTCTCCACTAGAGGTCACTGGTGTCTTTATGATATTTATGTCAGAGCTGTATAGCTTTCATTTTATATGACCTCTTGACCTCTATTTCAGTAACATTTAACCTGCAAGAAGCAAACCAGCTTGAATGGAATTGTAAATCAAAACTCAATTACCAGGAAAGACATTTAAGTAATTGCAATTATCACTTGTTAACATAAGTAAACATTTGTATCTTTTACAAAGTTGTTAAAATGTAATAATAAATCATTATTTAAATGACAAAACATATTTAAATTCTAAAAAGAAAGAGATCCGTATACAATCCATGTAATCTTGGTGTAACCAAAAGGGTTTCTAACTTCAGACTACTGTTGTAAATGACTTTTCCAGATCTTTCTATCAATTTTATGATTTTTCAGCAAAGATTTCAATGCAGATATTTATGTTGAATTATATGTATGCCTTTTTTGAGTGGATGATGTACTTCAAAAAGACAAAAGGTTTATGGGGAGTTGAACACAGCTGTTTAGAAGTTTTTCCAAGTATAAACACAAATTAGAGCATGGGACTTTCCACTTACTTCACTGGTTTACCAACACTGACAACGTTGATAAGTATCTTTAAATGTTTTACGTCTATTTCAAGTATATTATTTAACTTGTGTCAGCTCTTGTTTAATGTAAACCAGAAAAACGCTGCATTGACTGAACGTGCATGTTTAATCTGTGGACATAAGAGTGTTTGGTGCCAGACAGTGATCAATGTTGGGACTCCTGGCTGTCTTTGAGGGCTGGGTTATTAACAGCCGCTCCTTAATTAAACTAATCTTGAGCAGCAGGACACTGACTAATCCTTTGCAAATTTCCGTATCATAATTTTTTTTATTTAATCCATCTAATATTTTTTTTACATTGTTTGATTTTATATTCACTTGTAAACTTTGGGATCCTACCATGTTACTTTATCTCCAGTTTAATTTTACACATAATGCTTGATACATAAGAAATTAAATACAGCTGAACTCTGAGCAGAAATCAGCAATGGGTTGGATATACAAGTGGATTCCATCAAGTGGATGAAATTTATTTAATAGACCCCCCATAAAAAACCATGAATCAAAATATTCAAAGGGGCAACATTTGGAAAAGAATATAACAGTTCTTAAATCTATATTATTTTTATAATTTTATTACTGTTTATTTTTGACATCTTATGTTCAAAACTTTACAATTAAGAATACACAACTTTTAAAAGGGGCCTCTTAATTGTCAGTGACTGCCCTAGCAATTGCTTTATCAGTTTATCCTTTTCAGATTGTTCCTTCATTTGCTTTTGTTCAAAATGTCAATGGTAGAAAACAATGGATTATTTGGTAAAAGTCCCATATTATGCACTTGTTATAGCACTTAGAATACATGTTTGAGCTATGCTAGCTCTGCACTGTAAATAACTTTCAAAGTGCAATATTTTTTGTAAAAAATGTCTTTGAATCACCACATATTTTTGGCCCGGCAAAATGCGCTGTTTGTATCGGTACACACAGCTTTAAAACGTGTTATTGTTTTAAAACATAATAATCGACAGACAAAGGCTATGCGTGATATAACAGTACCTTAAATGTATGAACCAGATTCTGACAAAGAGTTAGAGTCCACAGAATGAACCAGAAACCACTGGAGAAAAGGCTGTCAGAATGTCAGAAAATGTAAGTTTTCATCATATGGCACCATTAACTTTTTTGCAAATGATTTACAAGATGAACATCTTGGTACATTTATATCAAAGTTAAGGTTGAGGGGTCAATTAAGAACAGTTTGGTTTGGATGTATAATTGTAAGATCAGGGATTTCATTGTATGTGAAGTAGCAGTCAGATGTTTGTATCACTGAAGTGTTGTAAAAATAATTTTGAAAGCCTTAATTTCACCTTTTGTGACTGAAAATGTAAATGTATATTTTTATTAACTTTAGCCGATGGACTAGTGGTGCAGGTAGTTCATGTTGGAGAAGTCTCTCTCTTTCTCTGTTGCTCTTGACAGCTGAGAGGCATCTGTCTGTGAGCTGTGTGTTATCAGTTAGATGCTGACCTGGATTAGCAGGACTGAACAAACAGATCATAAAAAGTAATAAACCTGGGTTTATTGTTTAGAGGAACCTGCTCAACAGACTCTTTACCTCACTCATCCCTCACTCATCCATTCTGTTGCATACTAGAAGGATTCTAGTTTGCTATACATTTATGTGTTGGTGCTTTTGACAATTTGTTTATTGTTTATTGAGAAGTGCACTTGTTGTTGTATTGTTGTTGATGGCCAAATCTTTGATCATGATTGGCTCATCATAGTCACAGTATCTGAATGTTTAATCAAAGGGATCAAACTCACTGAAAATATTAATTGTCTTTAATCACACTTGTATGAGTTTATGTTGTTACAAAGAGTGCCAAAGCTTTCAACATACTTAAAAATATTTTCTATTTCACTCTACAGGGGAAAGAAACAGTTTTATTTCATTTCAATAATATTTACCTTTTTACTATAACTGACATTTTACTATTTCTGCAGTTTATTTTATTGCCGTGTCGTTTAATTTTTTATGCAGACTGTCAATGCATGGGAAAATTCATATTTTCAGCACAAATGATAAATGATCACATTATAGAACACAAAAACATTTAAATGACTCAGAGAAAAGAGCCATGCTAATAATTGTCTGCACATCATTCAAAGGTTTCACTGTCACTAAAGCAGAACATGTTTCCTATCCTCCCACTCAAAACTTGTGGAGCATAAACATTAATCCTAAACTTCTCTATTCACTGACATGTTCATAAACAATATTTGAGAAAGATGACTTTGTAAGCGGATGTGAGTCAGTTGAATGGCTCTTAATCTCAATGCCAACAGTCTGTTACTGTACTCAAACGATTGACTGATGGCTGAAGGTCGTGTCTCTGCTTGTTGACTGCTTAGATTGTTCACATGTGCTGCTGGGGTCTGTCCTACATCAAATTGGGTGAATGAAGGGTTCCCATCTGGATCACTCTCCTGTTGACGAGTGCCACCAATGTATAAGAATCAGATGAATCTTACACAAAATGTTGTAGTTATTCACCAAAAACCCTGGTTGGACAAAGCATCAGCAAAAACTGTGACACTAGCTTATCTCCTATGCATCACATGACCATGTGCATCTTTCAATAAACAAATAACCAAATTTTTTTTAAGAAAAATCCTACCGGAGCAGTCAAAGTCATTGGTTTGTGCACAAATAACATCTAACAAAACAGTACCAAATATAGCTGAATACCACAAGCCATCCCAAGCCACAAATATTTCTCCCATTGTGATGTGGCATGTGTCATTAAATAAATAAACTATACCTCTACACTCTATCACAGTTCTAGATATTTGGAGAATGTGATGCGTGATGTAACAGTAACTTAGTTGTGTGAACCAGTCTCACACAGAGTTAGAGTCATTTAAGAACAGTTTGGATAGGATGTATAATTGTAAGATCAAGGATTTCATAACATGTGAAATAGTGGTCAGATGTTTATATAAATAATTTGTGTAAATAATTTTGAAAACCTGACTGAAAATTTGAATTATATTTTTTATTACCTTTAGCTGATGGACTAGTGGTGCTGAGAGGCACTCTATCACAGTTCTAGATACTGGAGAACAATAAAGGTTAAACTTGAAAGAAGTCAATACCTCAATAATTGTAGATAAAATGCATTTCCCATGATGCATTGCAAACCAGTGGCCCAACCAGCCGCTATACCAAGAATCAGAAGAAAATCTAAAAAAAAATATAAAAAGTTAATAAACCAAGCTTGAAGGGTGGTAATAGTCTTGCAAGAGCTAAAAATTGTTTATATGCAGTGTTTCACTCTGTCCCATGTGAGCTGCAACAGCAATTATCAACCACCCAAATGAGGCAGAAAATCTCATAGACACCCCATGTTCAAGTGTTCAAAATTATAGAAGAAAAAAACAAGGTTGTGCCTATGCCTACTTTTAGCTTCAAATTATGTCTACAAACCCCAATGGGGTGCCGCGGATAATACATTCATCAGAATCAGAATCAGCTTTATTGCCATGTGTGTGTGTGTGTGCACACAAGGAGTTTCCTTTGGTACAATAGAGCCCTCAGTGCAAACAACAAAGTACAATACAAATCACAAAATAAACCGCATAAGTACAGTCATTCGTTTGTATGGTGCAATTTCAATTCATCTCTCGATGCACAATCTGTTCCTCCTGCTCGATCCAATCTTCGTACACATGAACATTTTGCTAAGAACATTTTATTTCCCATTTTTGCATTTTCAATTCAGTTTTTGTCCATCTCAACAAAAACATGTTGTTTGGAAAACACCAATTGGGTTAAAAACAATCTACAATTTTTCAAAACAAAGACACTGTAGAGATAAATTATAGCTTAACATGGGTATTATAAAAAAGTAAAAATCATGGTTGTTCATTTTTACCATGTTTATTCAACATGAAATTTCTGCAATAATAGCAAGATTATTTTCATGAAAGTTTGACTGTTTTTGTGTAGCACTCCAGTAATTTTTTCCTGAAATCCAATTTTTTCATGGTGCATTTATATATATGTGCGTATAAAATGGCTGTTTTTTGTTTTAGATGGATTATTCATTTCAAATAAGTTTACATTAAAAGCTGAAAAAAGCACAACCCTGTAAATGACTGTAAATTTAAAATTAGACATTTTATAAACCTGCAAATATTTATATTGTTATGGTTACCAAAAATATATATATTTTTAAACCAGAAAGTGATATGTTTTATTTTCAGGCTCTTTTGGTGGTGCTAGTGGTGCACAGATGACCCACTTCACATTTAAACACATGCGCAAACAGATGGGAAATTGTTCCTCGACCTCCTCAAGCAACTTTGAGAGCTGATTATCTCCAGAGGGCTTTCTGGTTTGTCAGCTGGCTTGTTTTCTCTCTGAGGGGGGGCGAAGGGTTGCCATGTTTGTCCTTTGCACCTCAGTGTGGGGTGTCTGATAAAACTGCTCTGGTATGTGAGTGTGTGTTTAAGCAGGAGATGATAATGCGGCTCTGCAGGAGAGATTCCTTCAGACTCTGATCCTTGAAGTGGAGATATTTCTCTGGAGTGTAATTCGATCGGAAGATTGAAAACAGCTGTTTGGAAAGAACAACAGAGATTAACGGCATAATTCATTGCATTGAAACAGAGAAAATACATGTTCTCACAATGTCTTTGTGGAATGTGCTCATATTTAGAAGATGGGTTCATGAATTTGTTTGATAAATGAGACATTGTTGGCAGCTAGTTGGTCACGCTATAAAATAAATCGCAATTGAAATAGATGGGTACTAATAGATGTTAAAATGTTGAAAAGAGACAAAGTCAGTTGTTTTAAGTGGGTCAGAAGAAAAAAAACACAACTATAACTTTGTGAGACGTATCAACTATTTTTATTGGAAAGGGTTGTTGTGGTGAAAATAGATTTCGTAGTTTTGCTCTCATTGCACCAGAGGAGTTTGCAATATTGATATTGGTAAAAGAATTGGCTTGGTCATTCACTTATCATTTTAGAAACTAACAGGACAAATCATTACGATGAAATTATGTTTTTTTATCCATCCATCTTCTTGTCGGCTTAGTCCCTTTAATTTCAGGGGTCACCACAGCCGAAAAACCGCCAACTTATCTAGCATATGTTTCACGCAGCGGATGCCCTTCCAGCCGCAACACACCACCGGGAAACATACACACACATACTCGTATTCAATGGATTTTTGTTTCACCCAATTCACTTGTACCACATGTCTTTGGACTTGTGGGGGAAACCAGAGCACCTGGAGTTAACCCAAGCAATCACGAGTGGAACATGAAAACTCCACAGGCTCGAAGCAGCAACCATCTTGCTGTGAGACGATCATGCTATCCACTGCACCAATGTGATGCCCCTGTTTTTTATGATTGGGAAAAATAATTGATAAAAATATACTTTTGGCAGGCACTGAAACAGCTAAAGGTGTTGTACTATTAACTTAATTTGTTAGAGAATAAATTAGGTTTTTGTTTTTGTTCCTTGATTAATCTTGGGAGTGTTTGTGCAGTAGTCATATTTTTTGGATCTTTGCCCATTCTTAACTACAAATCTATCTTAAATTAAATAATTCATTTTGTTTCATAATGTTATATTGTGTTAATTGAGACTTCGTTATCATCCAGGTGCCAGTTTAAGTAGCAGGTACTTGTTTTCCCATTTAATAATAATGCCTTCAATTTATTTAGCTCTTTTACACATTTCCAGATGCTCAAAGAGACTTTAAATTTTTCAGAGCGTCATTCATTCAATCTACTTTCACACTCTGGTGGTGATGAGCTGGGGGAGTCTGACAGAACATGTCTTCCATTCTTGCGTATGCGGCCTCCTCCCCACCGCCAAACACACCCCAACAGTCACACACATCCATACAGGGCAATGCAGGTGAAGTAAACTGCCCAAGGCCGCAATGGCATAATGGACCTGGCAGGGATCGAACCCCCAACCTTCGGATGACAGGAGGACCAACTCCACCATGGCGCCACCTTTTTGCCCGTCCATTTAATTGGTTTTTCAACAAACTATTCAAGACCTTAATAACTATCATTCAAAAAACTTTCTAAACCAGGTGTTTGGTCAGCCTCTAATGGCTTTAATGGATGTTTAGTCTTTTCATCCATGAATATATAAATTTACTGATTGATTCTGCATGCAAATGTTTCTCTGTAATGTAAAATGTGTTTAAAGCAATCTTTCTAAAAAACACCTTGATTTAATCTTGAAAAGGGGTCATCTTATCTCTTTATATTTAGTTCTCTAGGGAGATTCCTTGAAAGTAAGAGTACTGTACTTTTATGCATGCCGTTTATAAGGCCATTCGTAACTAAGTTATGCGATCCAGTACAGAAGGAAAAGAATAAGCACGTTTTTGTCAGCTAAACAATGAAGAAACTACTTTAGCGATGGACGATGAAACTGGCACTCTAATGACCATGCCTGAGTAAACCAAGGCATGGTTGGTTTTGTCAGTTTCGTGCTATTGATTGTTCTGATTGGTACAGAAGAGCACTCACCAACAGCTGTTCACCCAGATGAAGCTCAAGCACAGAAACACATTTCGACCAGCCATCACTTAGACACGTCTATAAAGCAGGACTGCGCATGCCCTTGCAGGAAACAGTTAAAGTGCAACAAAAGAAGGTGGAACGGATACAACATGAGCCACAATTGATTCCTGAAATTGTAATTGGACTTTTACTGCTGCTGTAATTTATGGCATGCTTAATTAGTGAGACTGGACCAGGGGTCACTGCTAATATAAGAGGTATATGTCAAGATGGCATGAAAGACGGTTGCCTAGCAACCAATACATGGAAAAACCTGTAAATGACATGATTTAAAAAAGGCCATTGATACACCATTGTAAAAATTAAAATTTATATAAGTACTAACAGTACTTTTTCAGTGTCAGATATAAGTAATAGATCATTGTGTGAATTAATGTAAACATATAGTAAATTAGTTCAACTGCAATCTCCAAAATGTTAAGTTACATCTTCTGAACAATCGTTTTTATTTTGAAACAACAGCTAGTGCTAAAAATTGTACGCATGTGCTTTAACAATAAAATTAGTTCCAGTCCAACAAGGGAATTTACATTTCCAAGACAGCCAACTATTTTGCCGTAATTAGAGTATAGTTCTTAATGCTATTGGTCTGGAACATAACAACATCTAATTTTCTGGTGGTTTTAGTACACAATGTAAGTAGAAGAGTCCAGTTTAAAAGAAGAAAACATATGAAACTCTGATCATTCAGCGAGTTTTAGGCAAATTACAATTCTAACCATTGCAACGAGGGCCAATTATCTATTTTAAGTGTGCTATCTCAATATCTGTGAAATGACAGAACAGGGTAAAGGCCACATTGGTGCAAATCTTTGTTAGGGGTTCTCAATGATTAATTTCTCATTTGCAAATAATGGGCTCAGAAGTGGCCGCATTGATTCTGGAAGAAAAAAGTTTGCATTTGCCATATATCGCTGGTCTTCAGTGAGGCGTTTCTTGACCAATGAAATTGGATATTTTGTTGATGAGGTGGTGTGAGGGAATGGTTACATAAATGCACACCTTGAATGCGCTCTTCATACACTCTTGACGAGTGCCCCAATGGGGCATTATCTTTAAAAGATTGTAAAATGCAATCTTAGCGCAATATCTTAATGCTCAACTCTGATCCTTTTACTGACCCTACTTTCTGACTCTTTTACTTTCTTCAGTCAAATGTTTATTGTTTTTGTATCATTCTTTGCCTGAACCATGTTGGAGATACTGTGGTGAATATTGGCTTTGAGATCAGATTGGACAAGAACTTTGTGATGTCATCACTGTTTAAAAACATGTTATTATATGTGTTAAAGCTGATTCTTTGGAGTTATTTGTGTTGTTTATTTGTGTTAATATTCCACAATGATCACTCTTTAATCATATTAGCTGCAAATTTGTTAGGTTTCTTGTTTCTCTTGAGGTCCAATGCAGACAGTCTTTAGCGGATATTGCAGTAGGTGATTACTATAGTTAATTTTGCCCATTTGGTTTTTCTCATTCAATTAAGAGAACTTCTTCTTCTTTCGGCTGTTCCCAGTTTAGGGGTCGCCACAGCAAATCATCTGTTTCCACCTAACTCTGGCCTCAGTATCCTCTACTGTTGCACCAATTACCTTCATGTCCTCCTTCAGCACACCCATATAACTTGTCTTTGGCCTTCCTCTTGCCCTCTTGCCTGGCAGCTCCATCTCCAACATCCTTCTACCAATATAACTACTATCCCTTCTCTGCACATTCAATTAAGAGAACAAAATGTAAAAAAGAAAATTTTTTCACTTGAATACATTCATTAGCAAAATTAATTAATTGTAATTGTGCGAATGGAATCATTTAGGTTAGATAAAAAAATTGTTACAAAAACTACTAAGTATTTGTCAATAGGCAAATACTATAAAGTCTGACTGTGAAATGTAGTTTTTGTTTTTGGCATTTTCTATTTACTTTACATTGTAAACTAGACTACTACATGTTGTGTCGCGTTGTAACAATGGCTCATTCTTTGCCTATTGCAGGATGTTTTATCACCTTTGTATACAATCAGCCAGCAGTTAGCACCCAGTTTGTAGGCAGGTGAAAGGTGTTTCTGTGCTGTGGATGTTTTAATTAATGTTTTCACCTGAGTGTAACCCAAGCGAATTATGCAGAGCGCAGTTGTGGGATACACAGTAGTCATAGGCTTACTCTCTCAGTAAACACTCTTCATTATTGTGTGTTGCTGTGGAGAGGTGGAAGTTTGGGGATTTGTCCTGGTACTGTTTGGACAGTGCTTCCCGCAGAGGGGACAAGCTGTGACTCCAAACAGCTTCTAAATGAACGCTTCAGTGCTCCTGCAAGGAACAGAGCTCCAGCGCAAAGCTCTGTTTGAACTCACTGTAACATGTGAATGCAGAGCTGGCAATCTGAAGAAAACTCTCTCCATTGTTTAGAAGAAATGAAAGAATCCCAGAGTCAAATCTGCATGCGAGAACAAAGCTGAACATGAATACACATTACACAATCTGGAGGAACAGAATCCTGGGGCTGTTTTCTTTAGAATGCTTACAATGTGTCTGACTTTTTGAAAAAGTAAGCGAAAGAGCAAGGAAGGTTGTGGCTTGTAGTGGCATGGTTTTTGTGAGTATCCAGCAGATGGAAAAGCAATGACAGGTTGAGCCGGGTTATCTGTCAGCCTTTTTTTGAACTGCTTTTGCTCTAGTTTAATGAGTTTGGCAGAAATAGCAGTGCTCTCCAACATCCAGCAACATGCTGCAGTGATTACATCCAATTGTGTCTGCTCATATGAAATTAAGATTATGAGAGTTTAATTTAACTCCACAGTCATATAGAAATGCCTGTTACTTTAAGACTGTGTGAGATTAATTTTCACTATGAGAGTTTAAATTTACACCACAATCATGATTAAATTGATGTCACTATAATACTGTGTGAGTTAAATTAACACTATTTGAGTTTCATTTAACGCCACAGTCATGTAGGAAATTTATGTAACTTTAAGACTGTGAGAGTTAAATTAACACTGAGAGAGTTTAAGTTAACACCAAAATCATGATTAAATTGATGTTACTATCAGTTGAGAGTTGAATTAACAGTATGAGAGTTTAATTTAACCCCACAGTCATGTAGAAATTGATGTTACATTTAAGACGGTTAAAGTTGAAGAAAGTTTACCTCCTTATCCCTGAGTTCTTGTGTTTAAAACTGATGAAAGTAGAAGTGGTGATTTTTCTCTCTCTGAGTTAAACGAAAGTGTGAAAGTACTACAGTTAAATGTTTGGTTAAGTTTAAAAAAGCTTAAGAACTTGGAAAACAACTTTTGATAATCTTTAGCACTGAACCGGTGTTACTGTTTTAGCAGCTTCAACAATGGTGAATCAACAATGGGGTCCTTATATTTTTGCAGATATATCCAATAGCTGCTTTTTTCTAAATGCTTTGCTTAAATGCTTGGCATTCACTGAAACAACTTCTGTATTAGCAATCTCTTTTTATTCTGATGATGGCACCAACTTTCAAGTCTCCTGGAAACCACCCTTTTGTGAAGTTATTTACAACATGTAACTGTCATGAACAGTTTACAAAGATTGATCGTTTCAACATCAAATGTTTGCTCTATCAGTAGATGATTGTGTTTGTCATCAATCAGTGCTTGACTGCTTGTATCCACCTGTGTGTGTGCATGTGTGTGTGATGGGCTCTGTTCCTGTAGTGGAGAAGCCCTGCAGGTCACTGATTCATGAGCATTGTGTGTGCGTGACCTTGTGACCTGAAGAGTCTCCAGGGACAAGTGTGTTTTACGGGCAGAAGCATCCGTGAGCTCGGGGGTCCTCATTACTCACAGACAGAGTTCCTTGCTGCAGGGTGAGTGGAAAGATGTCCACTCGCTGCATGCTTAAACAAAGTAGCATAATTGTTTTCTACATTTCTAGCTCATATTTGCACAGACTTAAAAAAAAGGGTTTTAAGGTTCTGTTTATGCTTATCCGAACTTTAACAGGGTGGAAGCTGTTTGAAGATATTTATTAAAGGTGGTTATCAGCCCAACATATCTGGTTATTACTGAGACCAAAACTGCCCTTTGCCCTGAGGATAGGGCTGTTTTAAATCTCTGTCTGGTTTCTGTAACCCTGGATGAATCACCTGCTGTCTGAACCACTGACCACTCTCTAAAAGATTAAGGAAGGTCACTGGTGAGAACAGGAAATGTTGCTTCATTGGGAAAATTGCTGTTCTTGTGAGAGACTTTAAATGGTAAAGTGACAGATTTTTTATTAGTTTTATGAGTTTTTATTAAATTGGAGAATGGTATCTTTCACCTCCATACATATGATGAATTTAGTTTTTTTAATCAGTTTTTAAAAACAGCGAGCCACTAATTGTTAGATTAAAGATCACATGATTCTGGACAAGAACTAGAAAAATTTTCATCCTTTGACAAAGTCTGCAAATGTATTCGTCAACATCCTGTCTCCTCTACATTGAAGGAAATCAGTTAACATGCAATTCTCCAATAACTGACAATTGATAACTGTATGATTACCTTCATATTTCTTTTAATGCATTTAGCAATAATTTTTTATCCAACAGAACTTGCATTGTTTTTTTGCATTACCTGTGGTGCAAACACACACTACTGACTTCAGCAACAGAAATGCTGTTTATTTATGACTTAATGTTTTTTCATTTAAAGAGAACATTAATTTAGAGAAATAACTTCTTGTGACAAACATTGCCTCCATCAACCAGTTAAGAATAAACCAAATAGGGCTAAAATATAATTGTGTCAATTATAAAAAAATTAAAACAAAAATTTTAATGAAATGTCAAACATAATACTAATTTACTGGAACATTTAAATTCTGGATTGTAAATGAATGAAAGTTTTTGGTTAAACATAAAATGCTTAAAAATGCTTGCTGTATTTATTTGATTACGAATGCACAAAAAGCACATCACAGATATTTAAAAATGTTTAGATTAGCTTTAGCACCACACATTATTCTGAATGGTAAACACTGCAAAATAATAGGACTTTTGGAATGTGATAAATTTCTTCTTCAAAAATGTCCTTTCATTAACATTTCCAGGCTTAATTTTGTAGTACACTATGCTCAAGCTATTCACATAACAGCACAATGGACTACTCACTCTATTGAAATCAGACCACAGCTGACCCCCAAATTCAAATATTTTGGAGGTTTCTTAGGGTCATTATCCCGATGTTGGATGAAGACATTTAAAAGCAAATTCTGATTTTTGACTAACAGTGTATGTCATGGACTTGACAGGAAGTGACATCAGTATTGTTTACATTTCCATTAGATGAAAGATATTGGTGTTGTTTTTAGATTCTCTAGGTCTCTAGTTTAGTTTAAAAGCATACAGTACAGTAAATATAGTGTTTAATTTTCACTGTTTCTTGCTTTCAGATAAGTGTTTGCTGACACCAACCTGCCCATTCAAGAGGATTACAGTTTACACAGAGAGCATCATGGGAAATGGCTTTCATTGATGAACTGTGAGCAACGATTTAAACACTATAATCCCACAGCTATTAAGCACTGCATGCAATGATGGATAGAGCAGGTTTAATGAAGCGTAATTGACTTCAGATGTGTGACTCATCCGCTGTGTTTGCTAATGGCTCACTTCTACAAATAATAACCAACCAAAACTAATAGCAATATAGACTCTGATGGAAACTGGGTAGGTTGAGGACAGGGTTGCATAATCACATCGATGAAATTGAAACCATTCCGGAGCGCTCAATTCCTCTTTTGTCTTCTCTGGTCACTGGAAACATTGGGATACAGAAGTCGTAAAAGACTTTTCTTTTTAAATATAAAGTGAAAAAATCATTTGACTATATCAGAGTACAAATTATTTTTAAAGTTATGAAGATACCTGTTTTTGATATGTTCATAATAACAACAAAAAAAGTCCAACACACATTGTCATATATATTATGCACCAAAATAAGAAATGTTACACTGTAAACTTGTACATTTTTTGTTGCATTTTCATGCAAACATTGTAAGAATGCATCTTTGTAGATTGGCAGTGGGCAAAGTCAAAGGGAAGGTAGGGAATTACATTTATTGGCACAACTGTAATTGAGTCAGTTTTTTTAAACTACTTCTTTGTAAAAAAAAAAAGGAGACGTTTTACTTGGGTATAGATGTTATTTAAAGTAAAGTACTTCTCTACATTTCAAATACGATTATTTACTTAAGTAAAAATTTTATTTAAAGAATAAAAACATTAATACTAATCTAACTGAAAAGGAACCAAATGTACTTGGAAACCAAATTCATTGATTCAGAGAGCAAGCATGCTTACCTCCCGGAGATTCAGCAGGTTACTGATGTAGCTTCAGGTTGGAATTAAAACTGATATTACCGTTTGTTTATAAGTAACCAGCTCTTTAAAAAAAACAAGAATTGGATCAGATAGAAGCAAAAGGTTTTCTCATTCAAAACTCTGGCTTATATAAAATATGCTCAATGACTGAAAAACAATTAAATATAAATAAAGTATGAAATTCTTTTGGGGGTACAATGTCTAAGGGTTGGGAAACAAGGAAAGTCATAGATCATGCCATGCTATTAATACATGTAGCACAGCAAGTTTCTATTTTTAACAGTTAATCTCAGTACTGAATATTTTTTGGAAAGTTTTGCGCTTTTTTCTGTAATTCTGTCAAGTACCTCATGTAAAAATTGTCAGTTGAAAATTCAACCACTACTTTAAACTTAAAATCTGGATTTAAACTCCTTTAAAGTTTTTTGCTAGAATCAACTAGTTAAAATTTGTTGACTTTTTTCCAAAGGCAGAATTAAGTCAATGAATTTATTGTAGCTGTCTGAATTTTTGTTGAAGAGTTGTTGACTGAATGAAAATTTTCTATTTAAGTTCACATTCCCAGTGGCTATTATTGACTGGAGTAAAAAAAAGTTTGCTTAGTCAACTTTAGGGAAGACAAAACTGACACAATTTCAGTGAAAATTAACAATTGTACAATTGAGTCTTGCACTTGTACTTGAGATCTTACTTTTTAGAGTAGATTTTTCAGATGGATAACTTTGATTGTACTTGTGTACATTTTCACTAAAGTAATGGTAGATTTACTTTTTCCACCTCTCTCAACAGTCACCAGCTTTCATTGTTTGTTCATATGTGCTCCAGAAACATAACTGATTTCTCAGACCCAAAAAATAGGAATTTGAGAGTTCAGGAGATAAATTGACTGTCATGTTATTCAAATTCTTCATAAATCCTTCATAAATGTATCCTATATACATTTGCAACCAAATGAAAGTGAGTAAAGGTACTGCTTTTTTCTTTGGATTAACTTAAGTTTCTACTTTTAAGCACTTTTAAGCTTTTGCTCTTATCCCTTATCTGTCCAGCGCACCGGGCTGTTTAACTGCCCCTCTCAACCTTCTAACCACCATGTATTGCATCATGGCAACAGGTTTTGCACAGACAAGCACTAGTCACATCCTAATCAAACAATATCAAATCTAGCAATTATTATAACACCCCATAACTGTCTCAAACCAAGAGTTTAGTCAGACAATCCTGTCTGAGCCAGATGAATGTGGCAGCAGATGTTTTAGGTAATGCTAATAAGAGGGTTTTGTTTTAAGGGGATGAGTGGAGATTTGGTGGTGTGTTTTAAATTTCCCACCCATGCAGCTTGTCCTAAGGTCTTTTTCATGTGTTTATTCAGAGAACAAAGGCCTCTTAATTGAGGCTAAAGAGAGTGTGTATTGTCTTTCTTAGTCTCTCTCTGTCTTGCAATCCTTGTTTTGCAATTTTAGAAGTATTTCGTGTTTTAGGATAAATGTTTCAAAGCTTCCAGCACAAAAAATTACAGTCTGCATGCTCAAAATAAAAGGTGCACTATGCAAACTTTGGAAACCAATGTTGATCTTTAAACTCACCAAAACAAAAGATATTATCATGGCACCTTTCTGAATGGCTACAAGTTTGTTATGGTACGCACAACCTGAAGGTTGGAAGACCAACCTTACATCACACACAAATGTGTTATGCCTTCTGGAAAAATTTATGTATAACAAGACAATCTACTAATTATGATTCCTGCAATTGGAGCAAATGAACAACAGTGACATTAAAGTTGTTAGATGGTTGAAATCTCTTATTGCAATTAAACCTTCTGCTGATATCTGGGGGTTGAGCTTAATAATTAGGTGCATTAGGAAGTAATGAACATTCATCCATCATTCACCGCATGCCTCATGTCCAAACTTTACTAATGACAATGGCTTAAGGGATTTTATGACCAGTGAAAAGTATGCTCAAAATGTTATCTTCTCAGGAATGTATTGAACATATTGAAGAAGCCAAAAACAAACTCAACCAGCTGCAACGCAAGCAGTTCTGCTGGTTTATAAAGAGTCAAGAGAGAAGATGAGCAGATTCTTTAGTGCAAGACAAGAATACATTTATTTAAAAATAGATTAACCAAAATTCTGTCCAAATCTTTATTTATTTATTTTAATTGATGCCAAAGTCTTTAAGTGCCATTAAAATCACTTATTACTTATTTCAAATTAAGAGAGGTTAAAAATAAGTGTATAGAAAAACAATATTTTTTTAGTCTTTTGAGGTAGCACAGTTTTAATATTACAATTACAATATTCTTTTAATCTTGTTATGGTATACCCGAAGACATGTCCAAATTTGATTTTGCTAATTGTTATACAAGGTTTATTTTCAACATCAAAGCCACTCATATTAATCCATATTAAATATCTCGTGACCTACATTAAATATCAATTGGACGCAAAAATAAATTAGATTACTATGATCAATAATTTGAGGTTTGTTTTTAAACACAATCACGAGACAAAGCTTTATTTTATTATCTGCTATGATATTTCAGCTGGCCTGATCAAAGAGGTCTCTCTGAATGATTCTGTGGCATCAGGATCAATAGTCTTCTCCGTATTGATTATTCTGAAGCTGAGATGGATGGGTAGTGGTCTCACAGGGAATGACATTCACTGAACCTTTGGCCTCTTCAGGTGACCTCACATGTGTTGATGCTACCAAGAGTGACAATGATTGGAAATGGCAAAGTGATTGACCTCGAAGAATAATATTTGATTTTAGCTATTAAAAAATATATATCTATTTCATATAGCGAATTTTACTTAGATTCCATCATATGTTTATTCTGTTACATGTTTTTGCTTATTTTACACAAGGTTGAAATGTAAATTTAAAGACACAAAGAAGATTTTTAAGTTATAACGTTAAGTGTTTTCCTAACCAGCTCTGAAAAAAGATCTGGAAAATGTTTTTACTGAAAAGACTGTTGAAGGCCATTTTATTTATACAACTTTTGCATTTACAATTTTTTATTGTTAATGCATTATTAATCTCGCATGATACATACAAGTGTCTTTAGCTGACAGTGAGGAGCTTGAATCCTCAGCACAATATATAAATTGATAATTATTCCATCACCTTTTTAAAAGGAATAAGATATTCTTAAGATGAATAATGACAGGAGCATCATCCATTCAGTTTCTTCTGAAATGCAGAAAAGATCTGTCAAAATTTACATCCTAAATCGAAAGCAAGATCTTAAAATTAGGACAAGTTCTGACATGCTCCAGTTTTGGCAGAGGGGATGCTGCAGTTCTCCTGTGAGACGCTAGTGGCCCAGTGGACGACTAATTTTCCTCTATAACAAGCAGTAAACACAGAACGCCATGCAGCTATAATGTTTAATTGGATATTCCCTGCAGTTCAAGCAATGGACTTGTCTAGGGCGGCTGTTGCTGTTATTCCTGGAAGATGATAAAGAGGATGTGTTTGTTTCTGCTTAAAAAAGCTCACTTTGCACTTAAGGTTGAGAGTTGAGTCATCTAAAATTAGGATGTCTCACAATGGAAATTAACATTTTGTATATTTGCTTTTCTTCTGATTATAAAGACCTTTTACTTCCTTTTCGCAATCTTGCTTCACATCATATACTCTTCATGTTAACAGGATTAGTTTCTGACCTAGAGGTTGGACTCTACATACAATATACATTCTTTTTTTATGACATACATATTTGTTGAGTTTGTTTCTGTTTATAAAGTTATATCAAAATATATAGTTAACTTGCTTTACTGCTCGTAAAAAAATTATACAATTGAGTACAATTAGAGATGAGATATGAAATATATAAGAATCATTTCTAAGGCATTGGTTATTCATCGCTGTGTAATTGCTAGCATCATCTCTCCTTCTGCTGCTGGAAAAGGCACAGCTTAGTGACCAATGCCTCACTACCAAGGAAGGCAAATGTTTGTCTCTGGTGTAACTCACTTACCTGGATCTCATTAAAAACTGATTCCTGACACTTTCATTGTTCCATCAGCACTTAAACAGTGAAAAATAATGCCCCTTTTGTTTTCTCAGGTCAGTTTACGTTAGAAAAGCTATTATAAACATCCATAGTATGTTTTGTGCTTCCAAAGTTCCAGGGCAATCTTTTCAAAAGAAACGTCTTGGAGTTGAGATGAACACCCATTTCATGTTCCTCTTATCATAAATTATTGTTAAGTGTAATATTTAAATGTACAGCTAGTTGTCATTTAATTGTAATTTAGTTGGACATACTATTTTCTCTGCAGATGTGTCATTCACAGGTGACAAGCTCTCAGCTAAATTTGACTCGGGCTGAAGAGCGAAGGCTTTCAAGCACTCATCTCAGCAGCACTTGCTTTAGTTTTATGACTTTAGCCATGCAAAGGCTCTCACACTTGCAGCAGCAGATACAGGAAGGACAAGAGAGTGAAAGAGGTGTTTTAGAGGCAGAGAGATGAAAAGAATCTCCTACTGAGCTTTAACTCATTGTCTGCTCAAGTGTTATAGATGGAACCAGGAGTGTTGAACCTTCAATAAAAATGCAGCCGCTCTTTGTCATGCTTGACCTTTAAATGCTTTAAAACTAAGTAGTTCTTCTTTGGAAATGTTGCACATCTGTGACAGAGCAACAACCTTAAAGTTACATTTAATGCGTTTATTTTTTTTTAGATTTCCAAGATGGTGGTATCTTATGTATGTTGATTTGTTGCACCTTGCATTTGGGTTTGAGAAAATAGTTTGTTGTATAATAAGCATGTATTATCTCACAAATATTAATTGAAAGGGCATATTGCTTGCTCTTATTTATGGGTGGTTTTATTAAGAAACAAGGCATATTTTAAACTGAACATTAAACTGAACTGAACATGATGGTCTTCAGACCTTGAGACATGTACCAAATCTTGTGAAATCTGTATCTTCTCAGGTTTCTCACAGAGCTTTATCAGAAGACACTTTCTTATCAATAATGTTTTGAGCAAGTATATTTTAAACTTTTATTACACAAAACTTCACAAAAAAGTCTGCAAGGAAGTCCTAATTGTTCCTCTTCAACCTCAGAGACATGGTTAGCATTCAACATCCACCATCCTCCGTGGAGCAGAATGATCTGCTTAAAAACAAACTCTCTAAGGGATAACCTTTCTTTCCTGTGAGCCCTCTGTTATCTTGAGACCTTCTGGGTTGTGAGTGACAAGAAGGGCCATTTGTTCATCTCCGGGGTCTTTGATGTTGACAAAACCGGCACATAAAGCTCATCTTACAGTGAGAGGAAAGTCTATTTCTTACACTGATGATCTAAATGCATCAGAGAATTGAATACTAGAACTGTTGATGTACAGCGTCAGAGTTAAGAATTTAAGCACATATCTGATTTCTATGTTTACAAGTGAGAGCATGTGAACCAGCATACTTAACTTCAGAAACTGTGAACATATAACTATTTTGAAACCATCTTGTGATCCAAAAAGTAGGGTTTTGGTCTTCGAAGGGATCTATGTTAGTGCTGCTGAGTTCATTATTGTAATAATATATTTGTAGTCTCTGTTCACAAGCTACGCTTATATTATAAAAACAAAATATGTTTTTAGTCAACCAGAGTTTTTATTGTTATATTATGAAACTTTGAAAAATGTGATGAATCCTTAAATACTCTTACGCCAAGCTATAGTTATGAAGATATGAGGCATTTGATCTCAGTGGTTGGGTTAGTCCACGTTTGACCCTTTCCTTATGAATGAGCAGGGATTATGGCTGATCCCTGTACGTAATCTGAACACTAGCATGAGAAAGGAGCTGGTCAGTTAATCCATTTCCGGTTATTCTTTACAGGAAGTGCTGGAGAAACATCTGGAGGTTGTTTGAAGCTACTTCCAGACCCGTAAGAGGGTTAAAAGCCCTGGACACCTCCTTACAGGGGGTGAACGCCACCTCTCTGGAGCTGGTGATAACTGAGGATTTGTTCTGAGTCTGACACAACAGTCAACTTCCTTTCTGCTGAATGCCACATTCACAGGTAAGCAAGTGGAAGAAAACACCCGTGCACATAAACAGCCCTGCTGGGAGGCGCTGATGGAGGCTTTGTGGTCCCTGGGCTCACTGTGAACTCCTGAACTCTTCACTTCATTTAATGCGTGATGCTGATTACTGCAGAAATTAATTTACACTCTTCATACAGCCTCCAGGAGAGTCAGGTTCTTTTTTTTTCTAATCTTTTTAATAAGGTTAGGTGAATGTTGGAATACGTTATATTGTATTAAGTATTCATTTGCAATACAGACACTGAGAAACTCATCAAAGTTTAACATGTGTTTATTATTAATTTTCCGCACTGAGCATAATGGCATTGACTCTCATACATATAAGATGTACAACGTGATTTGTTTATGAGATACTGGTACATCTGAATTGAGCTGACGAATGTAACACTATTTGAGGGTGCTCATATTCTTACTCTCTAACTCTGTTGCTCTCACAATTTTTCTGTAAAACAGTACCCGTTTGATTATTTTGCAACTGTGCAGTGCTCCATCTTCTTCTTTGCATGTTCTTGCGTAATAATAGGCTCTAAAAGTAGTTGACATAAAATGAACAATGAAAATTATGCTTTAGTTGACTTTGTGTCGTCAGTGTCCTTTCTTCATCAGTGCTCCTCTCAACTTGCTATAATCAAACAATGATTTTAAGATGTTAAAAGTGATCAAAATATTTTTAAACATAACTGGTCATGCTCAAGTTAGGTTATATATATATATATATATATATGTATATATATATATATATATATATATATATATATATATATATATATATATATATATATATATATATATATATATATATATATATATATATATATATTGGTTTAAAGCCAATCGAGGGCATTTACCAGAAAAATTAAGACAAACAAGAAACCTTAAAAAACAAACAAAAAAATCACATAAATGTTGATTTTTTAAATATTTTTTTTGCTTGTATGGGATGATCCAACTTAAATGACTCCTATTCGACATACATCATATTTCTTCACAATGCTTTAATTTGGTTGTTATTAAATATAATACTATTCAATGGAGAAATTCTGAATGAAAAATGTTTGGATGAAATGACTGAGTGGCTAAGCATTGTTGCCAACAAGCCCATTATGAACTGTTTTCACCTTAACAGCTTAAAGATTCAAACTGTTTTTGGATTATCAAAATAAAACAAAAGCCATTTGCAGATACTGTAAACAAATAAAACGTTTTTAGGTACAGGAAATGCTATTTGTTTTCTCTGACATCCTGGTTTAAGGTGCCAAACTGCCATTCAGCATCTGAATAAAATCTTTGATTTAAAAGTAAATTTAAAACAATTTTAGGAGATAGTGCTTTACTGATTTGTGTTTGGTGCATGCTATAACAGATGTTTAAATAATCCGTTTTTTTCTTGTATTGTGCATGAAATCCACATTATTTCCATGCTTGGAAGACCCATACCCCTGTCAATCACTAGTGGTGGGCAGGTCTGGTTGGGGAGAGTAGTTTGTGAAGAAAAAAAACATTCGGTCGAAAAACAGCTTAGACTTTTGGCGTCATTTTACTTTTTCCAATTTGACAAAAACAAAGTGATTAATTTAATGCACTCTAACATGAGTTTGTTCACTTTGTTCAGGAAGAATTTATGTTGTATTTATAAAACACGATCCAAAAGTTGAGTTTCCATGTTAGGTGTTCTTTAACATCTGGCTTATTCTCTAGGAGACTATCACGAACACACAATCAGCGTGGGGGAGGGCCGGTCACACCCTTTGTCCTTGTGGTTACTGTACATATGAATGGAGACAGGCTGAGACAGGAACCCCTGAACTCATGAATGTAAATGCAGCCAGGAGAGCAGGCTGATGAGCTGGTCTCTCTGCTCATGAAAACAGTGTTGTCCTCTCGTAAGGAAATGAGCACTCTATCACATAGCATGGATCATGGTCATAAATACCTTCAGTGAAAGTTAGTGCATTCAAGACTCGGCTTATAACTGCATTTTTCTTTGGATAATATTAATGCAAATGTTGTAATCACTCATTCACTATGTACTTGGTCACTACGACTTATATTACTATGCTAGGAGTGCTCTACTCTCTCCATACCTTTTCAAAATGCCAATCAGCGAATGCACTGATGGTCACGTGATCATGTTGTCCCGCACAAAGTTTTTCACTGGAGCCTACTTTCGACACTTGAGCGACTCAGTGAGAAACAACCACAGAGAACAGTTGGATTATTCTTTGTGTGTATTAGTCGAAAATCTGGTGAGTTGACGGCAACCAGTGAGGTTTTTCAGCTGGATCCAGAGGCAGGAACCACTGAACGCCCCAGACTTCAAGTCTTTTACTGCCTTCCACCAACAAGAAAGACTCCTTTTTTTAGTAGAGCACTTGTTTGCCGGTCGACTATTTGTAGCGTGTTCCAAACATGTCAAGACCATGCAAGTGTGTTGGATGCGGTGGATCAAATGCATTGACGGATAGCCAGCATCATTGCCTCGATTGTCTTTTGGCTTGTCTCTGTCCCCGCGCACCTTCACAAAGGTGATCGAGGTGGCTTTAGTACCATTAATACGGGAAGGGGTTCAAATACTGGCTTACTTGGACGACTGGCTGATACTGGCCCAGATGCAGTACCAGTTGATTTGCCAATGAGACAGGGTCTTATGCCACCTCAGCCGCCTGGGGCTTCGTATAAACTCAGAAAAGAGCCGTTTAACCCCTGGCCAGAACATATCTTTTCTGGGTATGGAGCTAAACTCATTTAAGTTGCAAGCATGCCTCTCTCTAGAGCATGCCATGAGCCTGCTGAAGGCACCATTCAGAGTGTGCCCAAGATAAGTGGTCCCTCTGAAGTACTTCCAGAGACTCCAGGGGCATATGGTTCTGTGGCACCGGTTATTCTGCTCGGCTTATTACATAAGAGACCACTCCAGCTTTGGCTCAAGTTCTGATTTCCGTCGCAAGCATGGTGTCCAGGGCAACTGAAGCTGAACGTGACACCTCGTTGCTGCTTCTACCTCCGCCTTTGAAAGGATATTCAGTTCCTCCATTCCAGTGTCCTCCTAAAAGGACCTGCCAGGTGCGTAGTAGTACCTACCGATGCTTCTACGACTCGTTGCAGTGCTACATGCTGGAAGCTTGAAATCTCAGGGTAAAGCACTTCAGGAGAATGCTGCAGGGACATCACGTGTTGGTCAGGATGGACAACACGACGGGGATGGCATATATCAATCGACAAGAAGGGATACGGTCAGCCCATTTATCAGTTCTCGCTTGCAAACTGCTCCTCTGGAGTCAGAATTGGGGTCTGTCCCTAGTTGCAGTTAATATCTCTGGCAGGTTGAGCCAGGCAGCAGATGCACTGTCTTGGTTGAAATCCCTGTCAGGAGAATGGCGACTCCATCCCCTGGCAATCCAGCAGATCTGGGAATGCTTTGGTATAGCGGAGGTAGACCTGATCCCATCCCAGAGAAAGCTCAGTGCTGGCTGTTCTTTGCTTGGTCCCAGGAACGCCTATATGGTTTCCCCCAGTGAGTCTCCTTGCACCCATCCTTTGCAAAATCAGGGAGGATGAGGCAGAGGTCCTAGTGGTGGCCTTATTGGCCCAAGCGACCTTAGTTCGTAGACAGCTCGTGACAGTCCCTCCCTGGCCAATTCCCCTGCAGTCGGACCTTCTGACCATGGCATGTGGGCACAAGCACCCACACCTCTGGAATGAACCCTCAGTTAATACCACCCTCTGTGATTCAAACACTGTGTTTTTCCCGAGCTCCCTCTACTAGACCTTGTTATGCCAGCAAGTGAGGTCGGTTTGTCGAGTGGTGTCACTCTCGCCAAGTAGACCCGAGCAGCTACCCTGTTGAACTCGTGCTAACCTTCCTTCAAGAGCGTCTGGATTGAGGACTGTCTCCCTCCACCTGATGATTTAACAAGTTAACGGTCAGATTCCTCAGAGGGTCCAGAAGGGTTAGACCCTCTAGGCCGTCCTTAGTTCCCTCCGGGGACATTTCCATTGTCCGTAGAGGACTTCAAGGTCCTCCATTCAAGCCGCTTGAATCAGTAGAACTTAAATATCTATCAAATAAAAACAGTGCTCCTTGTCACGTTAGCCTTGATTAAGAGGGTGGGGGATCTGCAGGCACTCTGTAAACGAGACCTGCTTAAAGTCTATTTTAGTCTATATAGAAAGGACCCAGACCCTTAGAAGTTCTGATCAGCTCTTTGTATGCTTTGGAGGACAGCAGACGATAGGGAAGGCTGTCTCCAAACAGAGGTTGGTCCACTGGCTACTGAAGGCCATCTCTACCGTATACACAGCGTCTGATGTCCCTCACCCCCTGGAGTTGAGAGCCCACTCTATCAGGGGTGTTGCGGGCTCCTTAGCGCTGACAAGAGGTACTCCGCTGGCAGAAATTTGGTTGATTGGGCTCCGGATTGTCGAAACCCAACACCTTCTCCAAGTACTATAACCTGAGCATTGAATCCGTCTCTTCAGCCGTGCTAGGGGGTGGTAGCATTGTCTGAGATGAATGATGGGGTGTCCAGCTTGGGTTGCGCCATTCATAGTGATACGTGTGCTATTGTTTGCCCCTGGAGATAACCTCCACCTTGTTGGCACCTCTTGCCCCAACAGGCGTAGTAGAGTAAGGGAAGTATTCCTACATTCTGTCCTCGTGTGTGCCCTCTATGAGGGACTACCGGCTGACTCTTTTATGACCCTGGGCATGGGAGGACCGAGCAGTTCCCTGAAAGGCTAACTCTAGAAAACTATTGCTCTACTTAGTTCAATCTTTGCTATCTAAAGTAAAGACGTTCATAATCTTCCTCTAAAAAGACCTTTTCCTGGTGGTTTGAGGTGGCAAGTACGGTCTCCGTGCGTCTTTCTTCAGCTCTGGGATCGATGCTCCCTCCTCTGGTATGAGTCGGTATAAGAGAATTATTGCCCGATTGCGCATTAAAAATTAAGTCTATACTTAAGGCCAGCGCGGAGGAGGGCCCGCTTGGTGCTGGACTACTGATGTGCCCGGCTTGCCTGGCTGTTGGCTGATGAGGAAGGACCTAGGAAGTGGTGTTTTGCAGGGAGTTCCTATAGTCGTCACTGACATAGGTCGTAGAGACCGACTGATGGGGATCATAATGGTTACTTTCGTAACCCCCGTTCCCTTAATGGTAACCATTACGTTTTAGTGAATCAGAAACTGTGAACATTTTTGTAACTTGCTTTTTTCGAAGAAATTTTTGGGAGACAAATTATAACCTTTTTACATGAGGCAATATCAATTCTTTAGCTCTCCATGAGATGGCAAGTATGTTTTATTAATCATGCTTCAATCAATATGTAAATACCAGTCTATTTACAATTTAGTTGGCAAAATGTTGGCATTTTGGACACTTCCCAAGGTTATTATTTTTAGGATAGAAACAGAATGAAACAGCTCAGATTCTTTATAGGAATAGAAGTAAATAATGTAAAATCAAATAAAGATTAATAAAACATAACAAAAAATTTTAATACTTTTAAATAATCTTGAAACTTACATTTTATCCCCTCCTTGAACCGCCACCTTAACGTGGTGGAGGGGTTAGCGTGCTCGAAGGATCCTAGGAGCTATGTTGTCGGGGGTTTGCTGCCCCTGGTAGGGTCTCCTAAGGCAAACAGGTCCTAGGTGACGGGTCAGACTAAGAGCGGTTCAGAAGACCCCTTATGATAAGCACAACAGATTCCACGGCGTCGCCCGGATTGGCGTCACCGGGACCCCACCCTGGAGCTAGGCCTGGGGTTGGGGCTCGAAGACGAGCGTCTCGTGGCCGGGTTTTTTCCCATGGGACCCGGCCGGGCCCAGCCCGAAAAGGCAACGTGGGATCGCCCTCCAGTGGGCCCACCACCCACAGGAGGGACCGTAAGGGGCCGGTGCTCTGTGATCTGGGCGGCAGCCAAAGGCAGGGTCCTCGGCGGCCCAATCCATGGACACAGAAGCTAGCTCTGGGGACATGGAATCTCACTTCGCTAGGGGGGAAGGAGCCTGAGCTTGTGCGGGAGGTGGAGCGTTACTGGCTAGAGATTGTCGGGCTCACCTCCACGCACAGCCTGGGCTCTGGAACCCAGCTCCTCGAGAGGGGCTGGTCTCTTCACTACTCTGGCGTCCCCCGCGGTGAGAGGCGACATGCTGGTGTGGGCCTGCTCATAGCCCCCCAGCTCAGCCGCCATGTATTGGAGTTCTGGGTCGTTGAGGGTCTGTTGGGAACGTCTGGCAGAGCCCTCTGTCAGAGTGAGCTTTAACTCCCACCTCCGGGAGAGCTTCAACCAGATACCGGGGGAGGCTGGAGACATAGAGTCTAAGTGGACCATGTTTACACCTCTATTGTCACTGCCGCGGTGAGAAGCTGTGGCCGTAAGGTCTCTGGTGCCGGTCGCCGCGGCAATCCCAGAACCCAGTGGTGGACACCGGAAGTAAGGGATGCCGTCAAGCTGAAAAAAAGAGTCCTATCAGGCCTGGTTGGCTTATGGGACTTTGGACGCAGCTGACCGGTACCGGCAGGCCAAGCGTGCCGCAGCCAATGCTGTGTTAGAGGCAAAAACTCGGACCTGG
Organism: Danionella dracula; assembly: GCA_900490495.1. Taxonomy (NCBI): domain Eukaryota; kingdom Metazoa; phylum Chordata; class Actinopteri; order Cypriniformes; family Danionidae; genus Danionella; species Danionella dracula. The sequence continues at coordinate 10,832,709 of UELW01000778.1, read as the reverse complement.
GAGGAGTTCGGGGAGGCCATGGAGGAAGACTATTGGTCGTCCTCAAAGAAATTCTGGCACACTGTCCGGCGCCTCAGGAGGGGGAAGCCGTGCCCCACCTGTTCACGATTGAGGGGAGGATGGAGCGCGAGATGGACAGACGGATCGGTGCAGCATCTGCAGTGATGCAGTCGCTGTATCGGTCTGTTGTGGTGAAAAGGGAGCTGAGCCAAAAGGCGAAGCTCTCGATTTACCGGTCGATCTACGTCCCTACTCTCACTTATGGTCATGAGCTCTGGGTCATGACCGAAAGGACAAGATCCCGGATACAAGCGGCCGAAATGAGCTTCCTTCGCCGGGTGGCTGGGCGCTCCCTTAGAGATAGGGTGAGAAGCTCCGTCACCCGGTGGGAGCTCAGAGTAGAGCCTCTGCTCCTCCACATCGAGAGGAGTCAGCTTAGGTGGCTTGGGCATCTGTTCCGGATGCCTCCTGGACGCCTCCCAGGGGAGGTGTTCCGGGCACGTCCCACTGGGAAGAGGCCCCGGGGAAGATCCAGGACGCGCTGGAGGGACTATGTCTCCCAGCTGGCCTGGGAGCGCCTCGGGATCCCTCCCGGGGAGCTGGAAGAAGTGTCCATGGAGAGGGAAGTCTGGGCATCCCTGCTTAGACTGCTGCCCCCGCGACCCGGCCCCAGATAAGCGGGAGAAGACGAGACGAGACGAGACTTACATTTTATTAGGTTTAGAAATTAGTTTTAAGGAATTTATTTATTTATTTATTTATTTACTCATGAGTGATTTCCATAGAATTTTGTAGTGTATACTTATATAAATATTGTCTATATAATAGATATGCTGTTCTGTTTTGATAAGATTTTTGCATAGCAAATTAATGAACAATTTTGAGTAGATTTGTACACAAACAAGTTCACCAAATACTCTAATGCATTAACTAAAAACATTATATCAATATTTTATTTAGGTACACTACCACGAAACAGAACAATGTATTCTTGTTCAAATGTGCTGCGATTCAATGTAGTTTCATGCACTGTGCATTAACAATGTTACTGTCTGACTGAATGGAGAAAGAGTTTTTTGAAAGAGCCCTGATGATGGGACATCTGTTGAACAGGCCACAGCTCAGTGGATTGTGACAGTGATGACAGTGGGCAGCCGTGTATGTGCACTGTGGATTACCTCATCACTGAGAGAAAGCAGAAACCCCTGCAACCCGAAGCCCCTTCAGCCTCCCTCTGATCTGGCTTTAATTATCACCCTTATGTTGGATGGCCAAGGTTCCTTTGTGGTTTCTGTCTCTGTATCTCCAGCATTCCCTATAAAAAAAACCCTGTTTCACTTGTCTGTCACATTAACATTGCCTTCGAGAGGTGACATTGACATTCGAGAGCAGTCGACAGCACACTATCAAACTAAACACAACACGAAGGCAGAGTCCAGCAAACACTTTTATAGCAAACAGGTTTGGACCACGTGTCTTTTAGGTTTTTTTTTAAATGATGATTTGCTATTTATTGATTATATGTATTACCATGTTAGATTTCAATTTAACTTTATTAATTCAAATATTTTATTTGTTCTGTTTGTGAAACATTATATGGCTTACTTATAGACATGGATTTCTACATTTTATTTTTATCATGAATTATTAATTTTTTTTACAATGTGTTAGAATAAAAAAATGTGATGCTGCTAAATATGTTCCTACTTTAATGGTTGTATAAATATGTACAAGAATATGTAAAAGAAATTCTCTAAGGAGAGATTTTACCCCCCGCTGGGTCTAGTGGGTCATCCATGTGGATAAATCTGCCCGGTCTTTTCAGGTCAGTGGAAGATGGAGCCATAATGAGATCCCTAATAACAGCACAGACTCATCAGACTAATATACCTCCTGTGGTTGACACAACTCATAAGCACCCAAGCTGTCTGCATGTTTCTTCTTCATTTCATCTTTTGTCCCAAATACCTATCCTTTGGCATCTCTCGTACAGGTCCCACTCATTTGCAATGAGTCCTTATTTTTGCCGTTTGATTTTGTGATATACTTTTTGATTATTTTGATCTCTTTTACAAAAGAACTTGTTCTAAAAACTTGCTAAACACCTGCTTTCATAATATTGATTCCACTAATATACACTGTCTATTCTTTGGAAAAAGAGAGAAAATATGTAAATATGTAAGTCATTGTTGGACTTAGAATCCCTTTGTTTTATTGTTTAAGCGTTATCATAACTTAGTTAGCATCAAATCAAAACTGCACAATTTCTTTAATCTACAACAGTCACGAAAAAAGAAAATTTAAACATTTACATTTTGCATGTAAATATTTAATAGCGTCACGGTGGTGCAGTGGGTAGCACGGTCGTCTCACAGCAAGGTCGTTGGTTCTAGGCTCGGCTGGGGCAGGTGGCATTTCTGTGTGGAGTTTGCATGTTCTCCCTGTGATCGCGTGGGTTTTCTCCGGGTGCTCCGGTTTCCCCACAAGTCCAAAGACATGCGGTATAAGTGAATTGAGTAAGAACGATTGCCCATAGTGTTAAAAGAGTGAATGTGTGTGTGAATGTTTCCCAGCGATGGGTTGTGGCTGGAAGGGCATCCGCTGCGTAAAAACATTTGCCAGAGAGTTGATGGTTCATTCCGCTGTGGCGACCCCGAAAGGGAAGAAAGCCGACATGAAGATGAATGAATGAATGAATGAATTTAAATGTTAAACATTTTACCATTAACATTCATTTTCCATTAACATATATTAATTAAACATTCTTATTCATTCCTGGCTATGAGTAGTTGATTGAATCGTGCTTTTCTTTGAGCCAGTTTTTACCAAGAAACTTTGAAGAAACGTTGAAAACAAGGGTGTTTGAGATGAAGATATGAGTCAATTGAGGAGTCTGATAAAAGTGTAAATTGCCTCTTATGATTATTATTTTTTGTAGATAACATTTTTAAGTAGCCAAACAAAAGAAAAATTTAGACTAGAGGGCAAAAATTTTAAAGATGTTGGGGGGTGTCTCAACGTGACCTCTTGGTTACAATGGTGGCTCCATTGGAAGAAAGAACTTGTGTGAGATGATTCAGCAAGACAGCTGCTGAAGATAAATGCTGTAACAGGTTCCGGCTCATTGGCTTTGACCTGGCATTAAAGAAAAGCTGCTAGAGATCAGTTAGGAAGTTTTTGATTTTAGTTAATGATACTCAATGCGTTGGTTGGGAAGTATCTTACAGTAAAACCACACTAGGCAGATCTAATCATTAAAATAAATTGAAAAACACACGCATTTCAAATTGAATTTAAAGTAAGGTGTATTGGGTAGATGAACGCAATCACAAGTCACCATCAACGCTTTCCCAAACTTATGTTATGCTTCAGTCTCTATTACACCCTTTGGACCAGTGAAGATTATGGCATAGAAAGGACAGTGTGAAAAAGACTATAATTTAAATCAATTTCCTAAACAATTAATAATTTATGGTGTATGTTCATGAGTGTGTGTGTGTGTGTGAATGTTTCCCAGCGATGGGTTGCGGCTGGAAGGGCATCCGCCGCGTAAAACATATGCCAGAGAGTTGGCGGTTCATACCGCTGTGGCGACCCCGAAAGGGAAGAAAGCCGACATGAAGATGAATGAATGAATGTATGTTCATTTACCTCAGTAGAATAAGTTCAAAGAACAAATAAGAAACACATGGATTAACTAAGCTACCTATATAGAAAGTAAATGTGGCATCAGAGTGGAATTGGAAAGAGTTATTCTAAATTTACATGTAATGAACCGACTACGCCACTTGGGTGGGGGCCTAAGAAATACCCCAGATAAACCTAAACGATACACAGATTCATTGTGGCTGAGGCAAATAATCAGGACCAGAGAGGAACAGTCAACATCTTTATTTAGTATAAAGTTGGGCACTAATCATAATAAATTATCACATGCAATATAATAAAAAGAAGGGAAACCCTGTTCAGAGCTGAGCCCACTGGAACATTCTAGCACCCACCTTATTGTACACAGCCCAAACTGAGGATGGAAACCACACCGAGACAAGAGTCGTGTCAGAGGAAAGGAACGAACGGCCGATCGCAACAGTAAGCGTGAGACTCCACTGAAAGCCGCACTCAAGGTGCACGGGTTAGATGCTCACTTTCATGCACTCCACGAGTCCGCAGCTGATGATGCCAAACAGTCCCGCTGTGCCTTCACTCGTCGTAGATGGCAATCCCGCCGGGACAATCGGCCGCGATATAGCGAGGTGAACCAAACAGCGACGATCAGATCAGCAGCCCAACCAGCGACCTGGAAACGCCCAGACCGCGAACCACACAGCGACCTGCTGCAACGACTCGGAGATGCCGTGGACTGTAAAAGCAGAGCAAGCGCTGCAAACACTGAACACCCAAACACTGCACGCATGGCACTCAAAAAGAACGATATACCTGTGGTAGGGGTCACAATCCACACATCAACAGCCACATTTTGAATGATTTCCTAGGTCCACACTGAAAGCAACAATGCTCATGTCAATCTCGTGTGATTATAGCGGACCAGTAAAAAACCAGGTTACTGCTTACCTGGATAGCGGAAGCCACAACTACCCTGAAGCAATGTCTTTCCCGACATGCATCGGGACTAGTAAGCTCTGCTTATTTTATATTGGCGTGGAGACTCATTAAGGGACCCGCCCCTAATTTCCACTAATTACCTTGAGTCACCACATAAACTATCTAGGTGAAAAAAAAAGAAAATAAACTAAACAGTTTCCCTACTACCTGTATTGTTAAAATTAAGCATCACAGGCTGAATAACAGTCCCAAAAAAACTGTAACTGTAAGTGTAAGTGACCCTGTTTAGGTCCAGAGTCTATTTAGGCCTCTGTCAGCTTATTTGGTGATGGAGCTTCCAGTTAGTTAATGAGCTCTAGCTGTAGCTCCTTACTGCTTTAGTCTCTGCACAGAACACACACATACTTTTACAAAATCTACAAAAAAATTATTTATGAATGAAGTTTGTGTTAAGTTATTAAATCTTCTTCTTCTTCTTCTTTCGGCTGTTCCCAGTTTAGGGGTCGCCACAGCAAATCATCTGTTTCCACCACCACTCTTGTAGGTAACTCTATATTCCTCCCTCTTCGGGAAATAAGTGTTAACTACAGCCATTTCCATCCTCTTGGCAAAGTCCACCACCATCTGTCCTTCTGGGTTCCTTTCCTTAACACCAAACCTTCCCATCACTTCCTCATCACCTCTGTTGCAATCGCCAACATGCCCGTTGAAGTCTGCTCCCACCACTACTCTCCCCTCTGGGAATACTCTTCATCACCTCATCTAACTCACTCCAGAATCTCTCCTTTTCTTCCAGCTTACAGCCTACTTGTGGAGCATAGCCACTCATTACATTCAACATCACCCCTTCAATCTCTAACTTCAAACTGATCACCCTGTCAGACACTCTTTTCACCTCTAAAACATTCCTCACAAACTCCTCCTTCAGGATCACTTCTACCCCATTTCTCTTCCTATCCTCAACATAGTAGAACAGTTTGTATCCCCCTCCAATACTACGCGCTTTGCTACCCTTCCACCTGGTCTCCTGCACACACAGAATATCTACCTTCCTTCTCTCCATCATGTCCGCCAGCTCTCTACCTTTCCCGGTCATTGTACCAACGTTGAGAGTCCCTATTCTCAGACCTATACTCTTGCCTTTCCTCTTCTCTCTCTGCCTACGAATCCTTCTCCCTCCTCTCCTTCTTTGACCAACAGTAGTCCAATTTCCACCGGCACCCTGTAAGTCAACAGCACCGGTGGCGGTCGTTGTTAACCCGGGCCTCGACCGATCTGGTATGGAAATCGAATTGATGACTTGCACATTGGTTTTGGCATGTTTTACGCCGGATGCCCTTCCTGACGCAACCCTCCCTATTTATCCGGGCTTGGAACCAGCACAGACGTCACTGGCTTGAAACCCCTATGGCTAGATTTTAAGTTGGTAAATACAAGTAAGTAAATGTTAAGATTTAGTGAATCCACAGTACTAAATTCAAAATGTCAACTTTTAATGGAAATGATAGATGGTCTTAAATTGAAAGCACTGAAGTGCATTTTCATGACAATAAAAGGATGCAGCCAATTATAAGTAAAAGCTGATGAAATTCTAGAGACCGTTAAAGAGTTAAGCTCCTTTCAACCAAGCCTAGAAAAGAGTAAACAGATATAGGGGCCCAAGAGCATGGTTTTCACATGTGTTTCATTTGTTCAAAAGAAGGAACCTCATCCTATGTAACCTCTGTGACACTACAGGAATGTCAAATAATAGTTGAGAGTGAGTAGAATAAGATTTATACAATGTTCTCCTTTGAGTCTTTCTTTTAGCTATCTTTCTTTTTTTGTCTTTATCTGTGTTCAGGCTGAAGCCCAAAGTGACACAAATTCTATATTTTCATGACAGTCTGAACCTGAAGACTGAATCTTACATATTCTCAGTCTAAAAACTCATGGAACATTTATCCAATAATATTCAGCTGCAGACTCAAAAGCCACAGCAGTGTTGAGTGGGTATACGAGTTTGCCTTGACTGACTTGGGTGTAAGGGGATGGTTCCAACGACAGAAGTTCTACCGCTCCAGTGCAGGTGTTCTAAAACTGGTGGGTGCCGCTGGATATGTCTGATAATGTTCTGGTTTTTAACTAATCATGCCTTTATTGAATGAAGACTGTTTTTTTTACTGAATTGTTACTGGAAGATGCTCTGAGACATATTGAGATGTTTGAAAAGAGTCTGTGGTTTTATCTTTTAGTTGTACAGTCATTTACATCTACAAAGCCACAAGAGTGCTTAGAGAAGCATTTATGTCAATGCTCCTTTTTCATTATCAGTGCATTGTGGGTGATGTAGTTTACTCTTCTGCGCAGGCTGATCACATTGAAGCTGGAAACAGTATTGAGCAGTAAGACCTTCAGTCTTTATGTAGCCTATTTCACTACTTTGACCTTATGGGTTATTGCCTACAATCACAAGCGAAGGCAGCGTGAAATTAGAGATGTGCACTAGACTAGTTGTCCTTTTAAGGGGTCTGGGACCAGGAATTGACTAGGTAGTCGGGACTGGAACCTCCCTATAGCGGCAAAGGAGTGGACATTGGTGCTTATGAACTGTGTTAGTGACAATCTAAAAGTAGAAACACCTGATCATAGGGGATTTAAAAAATGAATCATTACTTTTCATCTATGCACTCACATTCAAAGACATTCATGTCATCCAGGCATAAAAAATGACTTTTGCTTGTTAATTCAGTGGTTTCATGAAAAAAAAATGCTTACATTTAATAGCATAAATGTTCTTTAGCTATGTTTTTTTTCTAGGCATTGATATGGGTGACATTTGACCCCTTCATTTTTTGACAACTCAGCTGGACAAAAATGCCTCCATGGGTTAAAACACTCCCAGATGTGAAGTTAAGTTACTAAACCTCTATAACAGGGGTCTCAAACTCAATTCCAGGAGGGCTGCAGACTGGCGACACGCCAGTAGCTTCAATCAAAGTAAAAGGACCTTAATTAGTGGAGTCAGGTGAGTTCAGTTAAGGTTGGAGCAAAACTATGCAGGGCTGCAGTCCTCCAGGAATAAAGTTTGAAACCTCTGCTCTTTGAGAATGATGTATTGATGATGGCTAACTTGAAAATGTGCTTGTAGACGGGAAGGATGTAAACAAAAGCTTGTTCCGTCCAATTGCATTTGTAATGTTTAGTGGAGAAAATATGATTCAGATCAGGACTGAATGTAAAAAAGCAGCAGATTTTTATTGAATTGTTTTCATTTTGAAATTACAGGTCATTTACAAAGTCATTTTTGATCATCAGCAAGTTAAACACACATGGACAAATCCTCCACAATATACTTGTTAGACATCAACAATATGGTGTTGAAGTCCTCGATATTTATGACAATGGGGTGCATTCTTGCAACTATTACAAAGTTTTATGTTTAGATTTTTGGTCAAACAGTATTAATACTTTTTGTTGACATTGGCCTGTTTGAAAATAAGTCTTTGCTTGTTCTGAAGATAGATTCTACGGCTCATTGTGAGTCCCAAATTAACATTGAAGATTTGCTTTCTCAATTCCTGATATTAAACCAATGTCATAACCTTGAGAGATGCTGGTTGAAAACGCCGAATCTTCTTCTTTAATGCTCTGGAAGCCTTGATGCGGCAGGCTGTTGGTTCTGAGCGATGCAGCTGGTTGAGAGGGAAACCTGCTGCAGTAGATCCCATCGCTGCCTGTGCCCACACCAAACCACTTTCATCTTCCTCTTCCTCCTCAAGTAGGTCTTCTTCATCCAAAGAGAGACTGCTGTCTGAATCTGAAGCTGTCTGTGACCCCTGGCTGGACTCACTGTCTCCAAAACGGTTTGTGGTGTGGTCGCTCATCTCTCCATCGCTGCTTGCTGCGATGGTTGAGTGAAAGATAGAAGCACACTCTGCAGAGTACTCTGAAAACTCTGACTCACAACGAGGATGGTAGTGGCTGGAGACAGGTGCTGCTGGATATCTCGAATCCAGGTAGTTGAAGTAGGATGAAGTGGAAAGTGAGTGAGGAAGGGCCCGAGGCGGACACCCCCATTGCCCTGATCGAGGTCTGGCACTTACACTCCTAACCATGGCCACCTTTCGTGAGTGGTGGGTTGAAGGAAAAGGAAGTTCAGAGGAGGATGGCCAAATCCGTGAACTGTGTTTCTTTTTGGCTTGTTCAAGAGGAGGGTGAGTCGGTTCCAAAACTTTACAGGATTTGGTTGACTTTTGAGTGTGTGGAAGGTGGTGGTTGTTTTGGGAGAGGTTAGAGTTACAACTACAATCTGAACAAAAGTATTGCTGGGACTCTTCCACATTTGACATTTTTCCTCGATGTGATTTAGGCTGTCTGAGCTCAACCTGGTGTTTGCTGCATGAGTCTCGAGTAGGGTGTTTTTGTTGCGGTTTCTTTGCGGAGTGTTTCTCCAAGCCCTTCTTTCTCAGCTTCACAGATTTAGTTTTCTTGTCTGCTTGGCGTACCTTCACCCTCTGAGATCCAGCAGGAACAAATTGTGCATGAACAAACTCTGATCGAGCTGCCCCACTCCTTTCACTAAAGGAAGATCTGTTGATATCTTTTCTGGAGGTGAAACTTGATCTCCTCTCTACAGGCTTTGCTACCAAACAGGGCTCATTGATCGTCTTTTCAAGTCCACTGTCAGACTCGGCACTGGCCTTTCCTTTGTCAAGTTTTATGTCTATGCTATTCTCTTGATGACAAATTAAAGGGGCTGGAATGTGAATATCAAGACCTAAACTAGAGGTTTTCATTTGTGGTTGATTGCTGTTTTGTACTAAAGATGCGTTACCAGCGTTCAAAGCATTTTCTAAGGGCATTGTTTGGTGAAGTGATTTTTGCAAAAGTGATGCATTAAATGATTTGCAGGTCCTCTCATGAGACCCTGGTCTTTTCGTATGTATACTTTTACTGGAGTTATTTATTCTTGTCTCATTTAACAGGCTTAACTTACTAGAGCTTCGCTGCAGAAGCTTGCTTATATATCCAGCAGACTTGCAGTTTGTGAGTTCCTCATTTTGGCTTAAGGTTTCTTCTTCAAGACCCATTTCAGGCATTCCAACAAGTGCTTTTGGACTTCCCTGATCACTGGTGCAGCTGAAGATAGGGCTTTGAAGAGCCACGGCATGCAGTGGACTGGGGTAACAGTAAACTTCGGTCCCATTGTTAGACACAAGGTTACTTTGGTATTTGGGGTCCACTGGGGGGTTTTGTGGGCTACTACAAGAAGTGGAGCTTTTCACTTCTGTAGATTTGAAATATGCAAAACCAAGACCAATAATTCGGTCAAGGTCCCCTAAAATAAAGACACAAGAAGATTGCATCAAGTTAGTTACAATATGTTTCATGTCAGATTTGTGTTCATTAACTGAATCCATACAGGTACTTGATCATGTTTGCATCGGCTTTTAATCGAGTGCTCTATTTTTTAGTCCACAACAAGAAAACATAAAAAATATGTAAATAAGATGCTCACAATTTAGGCTAAAATAGACAAATTTAACACATTGATGATACACCCTTTATTTCCAATATTAACCTAGTCTCCAAAGATTGAACAAGGACAACAATATTTTCTGATTTCAAAAGAAACTCTATATTAATTTAACTATATATCGAGATTCTATTCTTACCCTGTATAGTTAACTAATATGAATTTAATTTAAATGATCGCAAATCCACACTAATCCTGCTTTTTGTAAAACACCTCCAAAAAAGCACTCAATAAATACACTTTGATTGATTGATAAAATTTTCCTTTTTATGCTCACCTGTAGAGACTGGCCTTTGCCTTGCTCTATCTACTCGAACAGATGCTGTTCGTATACAACTGCTACCAAGCCTCACACCCATTCGTGGGGCATCAGATTGGGCTGTGCTCTCATCAGCAGAGCAACGACGTGACACACTTGTCTGTCCAGAAACACCACAACCATGTGATGCAAACGTGTTGGAAAGATGGGGAAGCAGGCTAGTTTGAGATGATGAGGAGAGACTCTCGCTGTAGACAGAAGTACAGGAGTTTGATAGGGACCCTGAACCAGCATCGCTAAGCTCAAAGAAACCTAGAATGAGAAATTGGCATGGTTAGTGTCAACAAGGTCATGCTTGAAAACATGCTTAAAACAAACCATTTTGTCTAAACTGAAAAAAAAAAAAAACTTTGGTGTCAACATTACAGCAGATTTTAGTCACCTGAGCTGGGTCTGCTGTCTGTCTCTAAATGTTCAGTGGACATTTTACACACGTCAAGTTTCAGCTCATTGATCTGATGATCAAGCTGCTGAAGATGAGTCTTCAGTCCCACATCTTGTCTACGCAGACGTGTCTGGAGGCAAACAAACATTTTCACATTAGCATATATATGTAATTTATTAAATCAATTAACTTGGATCAAAAATCTTCAAAAGGTCCTCATATTTTTTCACTTTTGTTTCCACCCTGAAAACTCAATGGCTTTAAGAGCTGATATGACTCCTGCGGTTTTACGATGTAGACAAGAGGAGAAAAAAAGAGAGAGAGAGGAAGCCCATAAAGAAGAAGTGGTTGACTATTAACCAGGCAAGGATAAAGGGTAGCTTGGGGGAAGTGCTGCAAGATTACTAATCTCTCTCCTGCAGAGGGACACAAACAATTGTGCGACCCACGTGGACAGGACATGACGAGACAAATGCAGAATGTCTATGATGGTTTGCAAAGTAAAGATTCAGACCTGTGCCAAAATCTCTCACTTTTCTGTAAGTTACAGAAAAAGAACAAGGAAGGCTGACCCAGTTTTATCTGGTGGTATAACTATAAACAAGAGGTGTGTGGAGAATGTAGCCAATCCCAAACCACTTTAATTAATATAATTCTTAATTATTCGTTTCATAGGCTTATAAATATTTTTTACTATGTTATATTTTTTTACATATATAACAATACACCTGCCAGATTTTCTAAACATACTTCTTCCATCAATTTATTTTCAGATAAAAATAAAAAAGAATGTGTTTTTCATGACTATTTCAGTTAATTAAGTAAGCTATACTTTTGACACACTAAAGTATATGGAATATGATAATCTTTTTTGGTGATAGAAAAATATAGACAAAACATGATTCCTCTCAAAAGTTTAATATTATTACTTTCAATCCAGACCATAGACTATTGGATGGGTTCAACAAAAGTCCAAAAGGTTCAAACGTCCATAGACAGTGGGGTCAAATCTGTGCCGCTGCCTGGGCCACAGTTTCTCTATTGCTATTCTCATTAAATTGAGTTAATCATCAGAAACACACTGCCCCCCCTCTCAGAGCTTTGATTTACGAGTCCATCACAACATGACCCCCAGCTGAGCCTGTGTAAAGAACTGGATCCAGTAATCAAGGGCACTGCCAAACCATGCACAAAATACACCAGTGAATCATTGCTATAAAAGAACATGTCGAAATGCTGTGTTTATTAATATTTATCAGATATCCGACTTTGCTACTGTAAACTGACTTCATTGGACAAGACACATTTATACATGTTTTGACATTGATTCATGAATTTTACTTTTAAAATGTAAAATTAAAAAATTATCGCATTTACTTCCCTTCATAAAAAATCTGCGAACAAACCATTTAATGATGTTTGTAACTATATGCAAATAATAAAAGTACGTGCATAATACCATATGCTTATATTCAAATTAAATGTTAATGGACATACGAATTCCATTAGCCACAACAGTGAGTATGTTATAAGTTATGAATGTCATTTAACAAAAACTAAATTATGATGTGGATGTTAAGATGTGGTGTCCCTAACTATTTTTAAGCCCATAGAGCTTCACGTTGCCCTTAAGCCAAATGTAACCGCTTCACATGTGTAGCCGCTCAGAGAGACCTCTTACCAGCTGTTGCTTGAGTAGAGTGAGAGTTGTCTCCAGCCTCAGCTCCTCTGTGCTCATAATCTCCTGTTTTGCAGACTCGGGCTCCTCTCGGTTCAGGTTCAGAGCCCATCGCACCATGGCGCTCTGTTTGTCCCGTAGCAAACGCAGTTCCTGAAGACCCGCCAGCGCTGCGTGCAACCTCTCTCCAGTCCTGCCTCGGTCCATTCCTCCAGCAGCTGCAGGTACTACCTTTCTTCCCAACATGCTCATCAGACGTACAGTTTATGCATGTCCAGAAAGTCTAAAAGTTTGCGTGATCCGCTATTTTACTCACATCAAGTGCGTTTGAACGGAGCATGTGACTGAATGTATACGGTACCTGTACAGGGCGGTGTACAAAGAAACCACACCCACTATTTCATGAATATAAACACTCCCCAGCCTATGCTGATTGGTTGGTTAGTGAATTCGCCAATCATGGTAGGGTATTTATTTTAATATTAATGAGAACGTGATAGACATCCCTTCAGCGCGTGGTTGGCAAGAGAAATTCTATGAAAATCTATTTTAAATAATTAAGTCTGTAACAACATTTATACAATCAACTTCACCCTGATTTCCTAAAAGGGAAAATGGGTGCCTCTCAACAATTACTCTATTATTTGATATTTCACTTCCAATTTTTTCTTAACTCGGCTCATTAGCAGTTAGCCTCTAGCGACCCCTCGTGAGGAAAACGCTAAACCTCAAATATTCTAATTTGTTAGCGGTTATGTTAGATTTTTTCATTGCTTGCTTTATGTTTAATTTTTTTAAGTAACTTTAGCGAGGCAGTGATATGTTACAGCAGAGGAAAGTTGCTGCCAATGCCCCCCCTCCCTCCCTACTGACAAAGAGAAGTCTTTTGTTATAATGCTTTTTCTGTTTGGGGTCATTTTCAGTCTGTATAATTTTTGTGTCTGTTTTGGTAGAAGTCTTAAGTTGAATTGTCATCTTACAAGTGCATCTTTAATGCAAAACATTTTTTATAAAATAGAAGAGACCTCTAAATAGTAGTTTTCAAAGCAAGCATAATAGGGTAATGATTACAATATTTAAACCTTACAAATATATGTTTTGTAGAATATATAATAATTTATTAAATACTTGTTAAAGCTAGTTATCAAACTGGACAGTGTCAGTGCTTATCTTTAATTTAGTGTTATGGCATGTGAAAAATCACCAATGCTGAGTAGTCTAAAAAGAGCTGTATAGTATTTACTTAAGCTGTTTTTAGAAGTACATCATCCAGATGTTGTCAATCTTGACTATCATATACAGTAAACATCTTTTTTTGTTTTGTTTAACAAGACAAAGTAAAAATCTATTTAGTCTCTGTTATTTTGTATGAAGCACAGACATCCATATTTTTGTGATGTACTCAAGTTCCAATGAGAGCGGTGTCTGATAGCATCAGGGTTCAAGCCCTCATCACTGATACTGAGATAAAAACACAATATGTCTGTCTTTTCCCTCCAGCGAGGATGAGTTTACGGTACCTCTGTCATCTCAGGATGAGGGAGACGAAATCAGATATAGTAGAGATACAAACATAAACTCAACAAACAGTCTTTTATGTGTCAGTGAGATCAAGCAAAATCTGATCTGGATTGGTTTATCAATGGCATAAAATGTGAAATGGTTTGATTTGGTCAGCAAATTGTAAACAATTGAAAATTACAAAACGGACAAATATTTGTAATGCATTTGCTATGATATTCTTTGCATTTATTTCCATGCTTAATGCATTTATGTAGATTAAAGAAAGATTCACATTCTAATGATTGAAACATAAATAATTATTTCATAAATTAGAAATAGATAAAAAAAGAAAGTTTTTTAAAGAAAGTTAGTACAGACAGAAAACATTTTTGAGGGATATAGTGTGTAGAAAATGCTTTTTGAAATAGCTTTTCAGAAATTATAATTAGCTAAAATAAAAGATGAGGTGGGTTGCAACACATATATGAGATATGTGTATGAGAGAGAGAGCGAGAGAGAGAGAGAAAGAAAATATGTGTTTAGGTGTATTTTCCAGCAGGTGGCGCAACAATGCAGGCGTAAAACAACATTTTAAACAATTGAATATCTCTTAAGGTATTTAAGGATTAGTGATGATCAATTACTTAAAACTTATTGGGTTGACAATGGTCTCCTGAATCTATCCCAGACTCACAACCATGTGCATAGATAGAGTGATGGCAGGTTTAATAGCAAGAAAGTAAGCTATATTATTAATGATCTAAATAAATAAGGAACTCATAAAAAACATTTACATTTATTATATTGTAGTATAGATTATATGATATACCATGTGTATTCTCACTATTTAATTAGCTTTTTTTTGGTTAAAATGCATGGCCTGGTGTGTTTCTAGATCAAGGTCATGTACAGATCTTCTCTCCCTAACTTTCATGTTACCATTCAAATTTCCCATCCTAATTTTGTAAAAGGCCAAATAAATTGACTGTTATATCAAACTGGTGTTTGCATGTTCTCTTGCTTGTAGGGTTTTCTCTGAAACCTTCACAGACCTTTTTTGACTCTAAGATCACAGCAGAGAGTGAATGAGATAGTGAACTAGTGAACCAGGTTCTGTGAAAGCCAGGCAACCTGCGGTGGTTGTTTCGCTGCTATCCACAGAGGAACACATGTGCTTCACTGCTTCAGGACACAATTTACTTTTCGAATGTGAGTTACTGGTTCATGGTTGTATCCTACGACTCTGTAAATCAGGGGAGTTGTGATTGGGAGTGTTTATGTATCTACCTGTGAGGGTTTAGTGAGCCAGTGACTTTGAAAAGGCTGAAATAAAGCTCTCTCTCTCTCTCTCTCAGACGGTAATCCTTTGGAACTGCACGAGGTCATCCAGGGAGCTCATCCCCGTCTTGTCTTCCCTTACATCGTGAAATCATTGAATACAGATCCAGTGGGCATACACATAATAATGCTAACATTGTACTCGCTAGATAACCCTGTATCCTGATCTCCTTCAAAGCACTTCCTTTAAGTGATGTCACCACGAGTGTCCCCTCTACACAAATCAAGGATGCCTGCTGATGTCATGAAACATCTTGATCTTTCACAAGTGTTGGCTTGATTTCCAGTTTAAATATTTGAACAATGATATATTTAAATCAAAGTCAGTGCACTAAATAAAGAAAGTAATTAAATAATGATTATTAGTTTAATTTATTTGCATGTAATTCAGTATTAGGATAACAAGGGTCTGCTGGTGGCTTTTTCCATTTGATTTCAACTGCAAATTTGTAGCTTTTAATACAATGCATTTTAAAATTCAGCATGTTTCTCAAACTTTTGTTGTCTCATTCTCTATCCAGCTCTCACGTATGTAGCTTCTAAACACAGCCACGATGACACCAACTGCTTGTGATGCTTTGGAAACTCTGAGAGAGCAGGATGATTGAGCTCTTCAATGATAAGATGTACCTGAGAAACTAAAGGATCGTTCAGGATCAACAGGAAGTGGCAGGTAAACAGGAATATGACATGAAACTGAGACAGTGATGAACACAAGAAAACAAACATATCTGTTTGCAACCGTTCAAGCCACTGTGCAGCATCTGATAGCATTCATGAGGTTTTCATTGTGGATTGTAGTTTTTTTGTACAGGGTTTACTTGACTACATATTACTTCATAACAAATCTTGAGTCACCAGAACCGATTGAATGTTGTCTCCCTTTTAGAGAAGTGGAGGGTCATTCAAGGAGCTTAAAAAACGACTTGGCCTCAGATACTGTGTCTTTTTTGGCAGATCCATTGGATGGTTGTATGTGGTTAGGCTTCAACTTTGTCTCTAAATTCAAGGTAACCTGCAAAAATGGATTTCACAGGTTTGCTTACATAGAATTAGCCTAGTAGCGCAAGAGTAATTCCTGAGCATTGAAGTGCACTGAGCGAGCTATCTGCAAAGAGGCCCCTGCTGTCCAAGAAGGTGACCCAGGCCTGGAACCCCTCAACTTCAGAAATAAAGAGGTGAAAAGGGTGGTGGTGTGTTTTGTGCACATTTTTTATAGTTTAGAGGCCAATTCATACATTCTAGTGAAAAAGGTGACAAACATATTTTAAAAATAACTTTGCATCTTCCTTCCATCACTGGCCTGCTTATTGTTCATTCATCAAACATTCTCCTCTGCATTGGTCCTCCCAGCTCCTCCTAAGTCTAAGCTGGGATCTCAGGTGTTCAGTCACGCAGCCCCAACTCTACAACAAACCAACAAACCAATCAACAAACTACCAACTTCAGTTCAAAATAGTTCTGATATTCAGAACTAATTTGTAGATGTTTTTTTTTTCTTTAAGGAGGCTATCTTCTATTAGCCTAATTATTTAGTCCATCCTTATGGTTTTTTATATATATTATGTGTTTTTTACATGAGTGTCTTGAAAGGTGAGTCTAAAACTATTATTATTATTATTATTATTATTATTATTATTATTATTATTATTATTATTATTATTATTATTATTATTATTATTATTATTATTATTTTCACAGTAATACAAACAAACTTTTATTAGTTGAAATTATTTAAATCTTCAAATGATCTGAATAAAAAAAAATTTTGTTGATTTTTGTAAAGAATTTAAGTTAAACACCAAACACAAAAATCTATGGCATTATACTGTCTTGGAAAAAAAAAAACAACAAAAAAAAAAACCGTTGGATTTGTATTATATACAAATAAATTAATATAGCCAGAAAGCATATTTGTGAGTCATCTGTGAAGGATGTAGGTTATTGTAGTATTTAATATTTTTTGTGGGCTAGATTATTCTTTCTGTAATTCTACATGTGTAAATGAGGCATTTGGATCTGAAATGTGTGTTTAGAACTACACAAGGAAGGACGCTTTTGCTACTTAATTTGTTTAAGGTAACAATCCATCAACCAAACGAGAAAACAATGAGCTCATGTGGAGATTTTGCTTTAGTTGATAAACCTCTGCATGACTGAGATTTCATCTGAGGTTCTGTGTCAGATCAAAGCAGGAGATTTCTTTTCTTTTCTGGCTAATCTCTAGAAGCTAAATATTGGAGAAAGAAAACAGATCTTATTTGGTAGCTTCTTTACAATGTGAATTCCTAAGCAATTGTTGTTCAAGAAAGAATGCATTTGTTTCAGGATGCCCACCATATGTGTGTGTGGGTGTTGGGATGAATCTGTGCCTGTGTGCACTTGGCCTCGTGTCATGAGGGGTTTCCCATGCTGGCTGGCTGATTGAGTCCTGGAGCTTCATTCTCTGACAAAACCACAGATATGGCATTGCTGACATCAAAGACGAGTTCTCTTTACTAAAAACAACTCTGAATCCCCTCAGCATCTCTGTGAGACTCGGTCAAACTCTTTCCCACAGAAGCACTTGATGTCTTTATGCGGTGGCTCTAAAAGGTTAAAGGAAGAATTTATCACAATCAGCAGAAATGATCATAATCAGCAAATCCAATCAGCTTTTTGTCCAATTGGAAGCTGCTTTTCATTACCCAAATTAAGATGATCAACAGGAATTGTGTTTTTTCTTTTGCTTATTAATGGTTTGAATGGTTGCATTACTTACTTATTTTACAGTATTTTAGCCCTGAAATGTGTCAGTGTTCTTAAATTGTATAGATATTCTGCTGAGAAAAAGTTTTTCCTGTTAGATGCATGTCCATTACAGTCTACATATTCCCAAATAATAAATACAAGAAGTAAGACTGGTTTTGCTACAGAGAAAAACAATGTTTTCACATTTGAAGAGACGATCGATATCTTTTATTATGCCATAGAGTGAAAGGCAAACATGCTGTAAACTTCTCCACTCTTCTTTGTGGTTTTGTCTTCAATTACCCTCAATCCTTTTATTTACGAACCTCATCTGAACAAGACCAAATCCAAGTGTCTGATATATCAGTGCAATGTATGCAGAGCCCAGAACATGTGCACACATAAATGTCCTCTGAGGGACATGTCCAATCATGTTTCCACTAATATCGTTTTTGTACATTGCTTTATCTTTAAGATGCTTTGTATTGTCTAAAGTGTGCTTTACACTCAATCATCTTATTAAGCCTTTACATTGTTTAAGCAAACAATTTTCTCCTATTAATATTTTTCTGAGCTTTTATAAGATGTTAATATTAATATATTTTTTCATTTAGTTTTTTCATCAATCATACAATATAATTAGTACTTTAGAATATTAATTCATGCAGAGTTTCAATGGTCATGTGGCATCATAAACAACACTGAAATTGATCCATGTAAAATGTAAGTTAAAAATATATACTGGTTAATTACGCAAGAGATCCATCTTTAAAAGTATGTATGGATGCAATTGTGGATTTTCATCCCTATTATTGCCATCTTCAATGTTGAACTATTCTTAAGAGATCATTCTAATTTGATGCTTTGTTTGCTATAAAGAATTATATCTAATGGCACAAAGTTGGTTTTAAATGTTTTTAAAGGGATTTCTTTGAAATAGAAACATTTTGTTTCTTGAGTCGTGTTATGTAAAAAAATGCTATATAAGCTCTTATTGTCCATAAACCACAAATTGAATTTATGTTACACACATTTGTAACATAAATTCAATATGTGGTTTATGTACAACATTTAAATGCAGTGAAACTCATCTTTATTAATTTTTCTTTTATTTATAGGTTTACCCTATTTCCACTCTCGTTGAAGAGCAGCACCGAAGGAAATAAAGAGTCCCACAAACTGCTTTACCTGAAAGACACTGTTCACCTCTGGGACATAATGTTTTATGGGTGAGTTATGAATGCATCAAGGCTCATTCAGAACCAAGTTGTCTAGAGCAACCTTGTGTGACCTGTAGTCAGACAGAGACTCTCTGCTCAAAGAGAAAGAGGCTTTCTACAGTGCCAGAGTGCTTTAAGAGCTTTTAAAGTGTTGCTCTAAGCTGTAATTTATGGCTTCTGATCATAAAACAGCCACAAAATTAATTTGTTTTCAAATGACAAAGTTTAAATTTGATCTCTTGAAAGATGTAGGCCTGTATTTAATTACAGCTGCACGCAAAATATTTAACATAAAGTCAGCAAAAGGTTGTTTACTGTAGTCCAAAGACAATACAAACAATATCTGACTTAATTTGGTTTGAAAGTGGCAACATTTCAGCCAGACGTTTTTAATAACAATAATAGAGAGAAGTAGACATATTTGTGAAATGAATGATGCTTTATTTATGCCTCTCATTCCGGGAAGCTGCTTTTACTTAATTTGAATGGCATAAAACACTAGAAATTAAACAGAATCATTTATTTATTATTATGTTGGCTGCTTCTAAAATGAAAACACAAAAACTCCAAAGTTAGAAGGTTATGTGGTTTACTAAAACTTTCTTTTTTTTATTGTTCATAAATATATGTATCAGATGCTTTCTTGGCTAAAGGAGCACCCGTGAACAGGTTTGATTGATAGCTAGATTCCCCTGATCATGCTCTGTTGATGGACGTTCATAGCTGTTGTTTGTTCTTCTGCACTTCATCTCAAAAGTTAACACCTATAGGTTAACCTAATTTCTACATGAAGAATCTTGCATTTCTAGTAAAATTGGCAGGTGATGAGATTTTTTAATACTGTTTAAATCATATGAACTTGCGGCTGGACATGATGGGGTGCCAAGTGCCCACGGCCAGATGGCAAACAACTTGAGCATTTTAAGCCAGGGGAAATGCTTGAGTGGCTAATGCATGCAAAACAGAGAGAGAGAGAGAGATGAGAGAGACGAGAGAGAGAGAGAGGAGAGAGAGAGAGAGAGAGAGAGAGAGAGAGAGAGAGAGAGAGAGAGAGAGAGAGAGAGAGAGAGAGAGAGAGAGAGAGAGAGAGAGAGAGAGAGAGAGAGAGAGAGGAGAGTGAGAGTGAGAGTGAGTGAGAGGAATAGTACAGTGACATCCAGTGTGTGTAAGCCAACCACAGGAGTCTGTCACCTCAATGTGCTGTGGGAAACCTCAACTAACCTCGCCATTGGCATTTATTGTCCATCGGCTGCAAGCTGGCTAATTAGAGATTATGTAATTTTTGGTGAACAGTACGTTATTAAATGTAAAAGTCCCCTAAATCAAACTATAAAGGAATTATATGATTTCTGAATTAACTCCCAGGTAATTTTGCCACTAGAATTAATTAAAATATGATTAGAAATTACATAAACTGTGGCTCAAGATTTGTCCCTGATTAAAAAAACCCTCAATATACAAATGTACTGAGGCTGACAAGGTATACCCCACAGCTGCAAGCAATAAATGACTAGCATTTGGTTAATGAGCAAAGTAACGAATCCAGGTGAGTTGCTATGGTAACATGTAGAACTCTGGGAGTGGAAGGGTCCCGTGTCTCAATCTTCAATTTTGATGCTTTGCAAACTTCAGAAATTAGATTTTTTTTCACAAATCTTTTTTATTTGGAAATTGACTTGTGTTAAAATAGATTGTATAATACACACACAATAATATACCTACATCTACTATTACAACGTTTATCAGATAAAAGGAGATAGATAAAGTTAAGAAAAAAAAATGTTTAGTGGAGAGGATCTTTAATGCAGACGTTCAGTAAGGTAAGCTGTTGGATTCACACATAATTCATTGACTTTAAAGTTGTCAATTGAAGTTTAAGCTGTTGATCTAAAAGCAAAACTTTAAGAATGGATATTAACTTAAATTGTTGTTATTTTAAAATGTACAAGCGAATTACTATATGCAATTGCACTGGTGCCTGTCTGTTTGTCCTGTGCTTGCTGAGTTTCCCCTGGGTCATTTGATTTCCTGGTGTGAAAACATGTCAGGGCTAAAGTGAAAGTAAAGTGGACTGGTGACCTCTTCACAATTCCAACTAAATTCTAATTTAACCACAACTAATTATTTATCTCTTTTAACTTAAATTGAAACTCAATACAAGGAACACAGTTTTATGAGCACTATTTATTATTGTTGCAAATAGTCAATTTCTATACATTTCAGTCATAAAGAAAATCATAATTTGGGATCATCTTAAATTAGATTCTGTGATGAACCCCCGGTCGTCTTCCGTGCTCAGGCAGGTTTCCTCTTCCAGAAGGAATTCCTGTGAGGTATGTCTCTGATTGAAGCCGTCCCCGCCTCCCCTGATTCGCTCCTATCAGATGTTTGGAGATGAGGGCGGACTCTGTGAGTCACTATCTCCTCAGGCATCTGAGCTGTGTAAACTCACCACTGTGGGCCGTTATGCAAGACTTCACATAGAGTGCCCTGTTTTGTGTCTGGGCACAGGTGCCAAGCACTAAACAAGGCAATCGACCAGTTTATGGTGAAAGTAGTAGTGACAGGGCTAATAGAAACAAATAGAACATCTTCATAAATGGGACCAAGATTGTGTAAATTACTGTAAATTTGCTCTGAGAACAGTTGGGTGTATAAGAACAGATAGTTATATAATTGGAAATGGTAAAGATCTAGCATAAAAGGCCAGTCATTATTCTTAATAAATGTCTTTCACTTGAGTAGAAAATGCATGCTAAACTAGACAAGGGATTTAGCATTTTTTAAACAATGTGTGTCAAGTGCTGT
The DNA here is from genome assembly GCA_900490495.1 of Danionella dracula. NCBI lineage: Eukaryota > Metazoa > Chordata > Actinopteri > Cypriniformes > Danionidae > Danionella > Danionella dracula. The sequence continues at coordinate 10,810,647 of UELW01000778.1, read as the reverse complement.
AGGTCTGTAATGTCACAGTGACCAGCTCTGAAAGAAATACTCCACTTATATTAAACTCTGGCTCTTTTCACAGCTGTCGTCGAGTGAATCTTTGATAGGACAACAGTGCCACAGCAGTCAGTTCTGAGACTTTTACGCTGGAATGGGAGATAGTCCGTTACAATATCAGCTCAGAAAAATTTGAAATTTGGATTTCTGCTGGTCTTACTACATGATGCAACTACAGAAGAGTCAACGTTTAAATAAGACACTTTGATAATTCTGCTAACATTTCTGGTAGAACAACTGAACAGCTTCCAAAACAGTAATAAACTACTTATTAACTCAGGGGGGGGGGGGGGGGGGTAAACAAGTTAATGTTCAAATAAGTGGAGTGTTTGCCCTTTGGACAGTCACAAAAGTGTATTTAACTGAGAAAATGATTCACTTTTCACTGGAAACAAAGTTTTGTGTTTTCTTTAGCAGCAGACTTTAACAGTTGTGCCCTCAAAATTCAAAGGAAATAAAGACCAAATACAATTGATTAGATGCTTGCAATTATTGCATTATCATGAAAAAGGTTACTTATAGGAACCTATTGTGAATTTTATTCATTTTTACATTGCATTACTTTACCATCTTGTCATAATCCGCGAATGGAAATGTAACGGAGTTGATTCAACTAAGATGTGAGAGAATTTGTTCTATGTAACAACCGTAATTATCTGTTAGTATTTGCTGATTGATTAAAGACAGATAGTTCAATAACTCTAGACCCACGTCTGTACTGAATGACGTTACTGTTTCAGTTCCATCTTTATGTCAAAGGCAATTACAGCATTGAAGAGCTCTAGCCACATATTCTGTCATTCATATTTCCTCACATCTAATCAGTGCAAAGGCTTACTTGTTTTTGTTTTTATAGCTTTTCATTAATCCATCAAGTTTTGGATGAATCCAGCTCCTTCTTGCGCAGTGAGCGTTTGTAAGCTTCATGCAAAAACATAATTAAACTGCAAATGAAGACTGAAAACTAATAACCAAAGACAAATATTAAGCATGTTTGGGGAGCATAAGGCCAAGAAGGGAGCTTGTCACCCACAAATAAATCATAGGGAGAAGCTAATAAACCTGCAGAAGGAGTATGAATGCTTTCTTGTGCCACAAAATATTAGTCTGTGCAAGTAATCTGAACAGACGACGGATGCCTGGAATGCGAAACAGCATCGATGGCCAACTCATGTCAAGCCATCAGCTCCGCAGGCAGCTTGAGAGAGAGGGACTGAGACTGGTGTGTGCATGTGTGTGTGATTGATGAGTGGGAAGTGTGAAGAGACCTGTGCAGATTTAATGCAGCTTGCACATAGAGTGGAATCTTTGTGTTAAATATCGTTATCTGGTGAAAAATAAAACAGAAAAGTCAAACTATGAAATCGCAGCTAAGCCCACTGTCGCAAACGCTGCTGATTTTTGTTTGTTTACTTTGTCTAATCTGAAAATGTATCTGAATCAATGTCGTGCAAAGAAGGGCAGGTGTTCAAATATAAAAAGATGCACATCAAATATTTGGCCATTTCCATGATCATTTATAGGTCACATACTGCTCAGAAAGACCTTAGGGACTCAAAATAATTAGAAATACTTAAGATAAAAAAAAACATTAAAAAAACTGTCTAAATGCTAACCAAACTGCAAATAAACTAACTTTTAAAAGCGTTTTTTTATCATGTTTTGTAGCCCTCTCGATAGGTCATATTACATATTACCTAAATTCATGTGGGTTTAAGCAAAATGTGGTCGGCGCAACTCACCGTCTAAACCACACTCTAGATTTGGTTCTATCTCATGGCATTGACCTAAGTGACATTGTTATATCGCCTCAAAGTGAGGACATCTCAGACCACTATCTTGTATCTTGTGCTATGCAGACTATAAACATTAGCAGTAGCATTCAACGCTACCAACTAGGGAGAAATATAAACCAAAATACTAAAGAAGCATTTATAAGAAACCTACCAGATATTACTCAACTTTCTAGAGTACCTGCAGATGAAAATGAACTTGAAACAATCACCTACAGTTTGAATAATATTCTCGCTAGCACCCTAGACACTGTAGCCCCGCTTAAATTAAAACAAGTCAGAGATAGACAGGCCACTCTGTGGTCTGATGATAATACAAAGGTGCTAAAAAGACAAACCAGAAACTATGAGCGTAAATGGAAAAAAACTAGATTGGAAGTATTCAAAATTGCCTGGAAAGAGAGCATGTCTAAATATAGACTAGCACTAAAAACTGCAAGAACTAACTACTATCACAAGTTAATAGAAACAAATCAAAATAACCCACGCCTCTTATTTGAAACAATGGCTAATTTACTAAATAGTCAAACATCGACAGATTCAAATGCAGCTATAAAATTTAGCAGCAATGATTTTATGAATTATTTCTCAAATAAAATTACCTCTATCAGATGCAAAATTACTAAAACTCATATTCAATCAAAGCAGTTTAACTCAAACCTTTGACTCACTCACTGCAGAATTTTTCAAATATTGACCTGAAAGAACTGCTAAAAATAATCACAGCATCTAAATCATCAACATGCTCTCTAGATCCTGTACCAACAAAATTACTGAAAGAATTGCTACAAATAGCTCAAGAACCATTTCTAAATATTATAAACTCATCTCTAACGCTAGGTTACGTTCCCAAACAGCTAAAACATGCAGTAATTAAACCACTAATCAAGAAAACGCACCTGGATCCTACTGAGTTATCCAACTATAGGCCAATCTCTAACCTTCCGTTCTTATCAAAAATATTAGAGAAAGTTGTTATAGCACAGCTCAGCTCCTTCTTACAGAAGAACAACTGTTATGAAGAACTTCAATCTGGATTCAGAGCGCATCACAGCACAGAGACTGCGCTGGTTAAAATTTCAAATGATCTATTACTTGATGGGATCAAGGAAATATCTCTCTTCTAGTTCTGCTAGATCTAGTGCAGCCTTCGATACGATAGATCACAGGATTCTCCTCGAGAGACTAGAAAACGAGGCAGGCATCCAGGGCCAGGCTCTAAGATGGTTTAACTCTTACCTCTCTGACCGAGTCAGTTTGTTCATGTAAATGGAGACTCATCGGACACAATAGCAGTAGAGTATGGAGTTTCCTTCAAGGATCCGTTTTGGACCCATCCTATTCTCAATATACATGGCTGCCCCTTGGCAAAATTATTAGAAGGACATGGTGTTAGTTTCCATTGCTATGCAGACGACACCCAGCTCTATATATCAGCAAAACCTAACGACCCTTTAAAGCTAAATAAGATCTCAGAATGTGTCGCTGATATCAATGATTGGATGAATGAAAATTTCTTATGCTAAATCCAGATAAAACAGAAATATTACTTATTGGCTCTAAAAAGCAATTACAGAATCTCTCTGCTTTACATATGGAACTGGGGGGACACACTGTTAATTTTTCCACTACAGTTAAAAATCTTGGCGTTATTATAGATAGTGAACTGACGTTTAAGAATCATATCTCTTATGTTACTAAGACTGCTTTCTTTCACCTCAGGAATATTGCTAAAGTGCGGAACATGCTGTCTATCGTAGATGCAGAAAAATTAGTGCATGCTTTTCATGACTCCAGAATGGATTATTGTAATGCTCTGTTAGCCGGCTGTTCAGCCAGCCAACGCTACAAAAAATTACAGTTAGTCAGAACGCAGCAGCTAGAGTTCTCACAAGAACAAAGAAATATGATCACATTACACCGGTTTTGTGCTCTCTTCATTGGCTTCCTGTACAATATCGCATTGACTACAAGATTCTGCTCCTTGCCTTTAAGGCACTGAATGGCTTGGCTCGGCCTACCTGAGCAGTCTCCTATCACGATATATTCCAGCTCGCTCTCTCCGATCAAAAGAAGCAGGACTATTGATTGTACCAAAGGTTAGTAAATCCACAAGAGGTGGAAGAGCGTTCTCATATAGAGCCCCGAAGCTCTGGAATAAACTACCGGATGTTGTCGCAGCTCAACTACGCTCACAGATTTCAAAACTAAATTAAAAACATATCTGTTTAAACTGGCATTCCAATAATTATCTCTTGGTATTTGTCTAAACAGATATGGTGCCTGAGCACCATATAAATACAAACAGTTTGAAAAAAACAATGTGGTTCAATGTTCCTCTCTAACCTATCCTCATTATTTATCTCTCCTCCTGCAGCTGATGCTGATCACTTGTTTGTTGTCTATGTTACAGTTTACTAACCGTTTTCTCCATTTCTTAGTTCCTGTTTTGTCTTTGTTTGTTTTGTTGTTTTTTGTTTTTCAGGTCCTGTCCGGCAAACCGTTCATCGATGGATTTTTAGTTTGTATGTTCTTTATGCTGGGGAGGTGATTAGCACCTGCCTCAGTCAGCGGGAATCCCCTCTCAGAGGGAACTCCTGTCTGCTCTGCCTGATCCTCATGGGGACTTTGTGAAGCTGCTTTGAAAGCAATTGCTAAAGAAGCGCTATATACAAACTGATTGATTGATTGATTGATTGATTGATTGATTACATAAGTTTAAAGCAAAATAACAATAATTTCAGCATGGTAAGTCTGTTAATATACGTCTTCATTCTGTGCACTTTCTTGTTGTTTTCAACCATCTTTGGACATTATTTATGACATAAATTATGAATTTAATGTGAGTATTATGTAGGCAAACTTTTATAGACTCCAAAATGTAGAAACCCTCACAAATTATATGATGAAAATCTGTATTATAAAATCTTTTTAGAATATATTTTATATGCTAATAATTGTATGTTATTTTTGTGTATATCATAATTATACAATAAAAAAAATGATCATGCTACATTTCTTGCTATTCAATCTTTTTCTTTTGTTCCATTGAGTTCAGCATGGACCTACACAGTAGAAATATATATATATATATATATATATATATATATATATATATATATATATATATTTTTTTTTTTTTTTTTTTTTTTTTTTTTGTATATTTGTCAGATTCTCTAAACACTGCCTGGAATTACAACATTAGTTGATGATGCAACCATATTAATCTCCAGCTTTGTATGTAAGACATCATCTCATCATATGCTCAACAACAACTGAACAGCTAACTACCTCTCCTTCACCTCTCTCAACAATCTAAGGGGTCATCAACTGGATCCAAAAGTCTTCCTTAGGCAGCTCACTGTAATCTTGTTTCCTTTTCTACACTCGGCTGTGATGCTACGGCAATTCTATGTCAAAGGAAATTGTGAATTGTCTATCCAGGACAGTGAAACTGAAACACTACGCTAAACCATGTCACTGTTAAAGCTGCAATAAGTGCCAGAAATATGTTTTTAATATACTTTGGATATTAAAAAAAGGGTTTATGTGTCTACAAAAAACAAGACACAATGCCCTTTTATCATTGAACCTAACAGAGCTGACAGCGCAAATCACGTTAATTTAAAAATGAAAAAGAAAAAAGAAAATGAGTGTATCACTGTGTTTAATGTATTTATCTGTATACTTTAATAAACCTAAAAGCTCCTCACAAGGGACAGTTTATGGGGGGACATGATGTATGTTTGCTGAGCAAATGTTAATTTCAATAATTAGAAGCACTTTTCCACAAGCACATTTCCCTCCCTCTATGGAATTTTCATCGTAATTTCCACATAATTGGACAAACTGCACAATACTTTCATCTATCTATATAATATATAGGTTGACCGATTAAGGTTCTTATTCTTCTTTAAGTTGAAACTATTACATACATGTTGGCTTAAATATGTAAATATGTCCACTACAATCTATTTTAGGTTAATCTAATAAAACTTAATAGTACTGGTGTTGAATATTGTTGAAAAAAAATTCAGGAGAAAATCAATGATATTTTAAAATCAAATTATTTACTTTTTTTATTTACTTATTTACATTTATCTTTTTTTGTACAGTTTACTCCTCCTTAATCCGATCTGTACTCTATTTTCTGTTTTTTGGCCACCGGTAAAAGTCTATCTAGAGACCGTGCTACTCCTGCTCCCAACACATCTGAGGAGGGAGTTAATAGATCTCCAAACACTAATTACCCAGCACGTTCTGTTCAGGTGACCTGTATGTTTTTGTTTGTCTGTTCCTCATGGGTAAATATTGTACATGTCTTTTTAGTGACTTGTTGCTCAATTATTAATGTTGGAGTCTTTTTGTGGACTTAGTCCACAAACTATTAATTACTCATTCAAACATTGTTAATAAATTGTTTATAGCAATGGTGGTTTAGTGGCAATGCTGTACCTGGTTGAGGAGCTTTTGAGTTTCCTGTTAGAGAATATTTTATTGGTAGAAATTGTCTATGCTACACCTGCATGGGTTGGACTTTGAGAACCGCGGGTCAAAAACATGTCTGGGGTTTATTGGTAACACCAAATTGCCTACAGCACAAGTGTGCGCGCGCGTGCGTGTGCGCGTGCGTGTGTGCGTGTGTGGCCCTACAATGGACTAAAACCTCTCAGCTCATACTTTTGGCCATTTTTAGTTTACACTCCTAAATTTGCTTGGGATAAAAATATTTAAAGATTTAACAATCTTCTCTGGATTATTCCATCTCAATTTTGATCATCTATATTCCATTTGTGCTGATCTCTGATAACAAGGTGTTTGCCTGTAAAGGTCAGTCCTAAGCAAACAAGCCCCTATTAAGCTTCTAGAACTTCACTTGTTAACACTTTATTGTGGACCGTTAAGCATAGTTGCAACCCTTAGGGATAATTTGTTCATCTGTTAAGCATGTTTGAACATGCTGTAGGCATCACTTCCAAAACTCCACTTTACAAATTTATTGAAGCTAATTGATTACTAATTTCCTTTTGGAACAAAGTAAATGTAAGATAATAAATCAATTAAGTGAATCACTCATTTGCATGTTTCTAATGTGGAGAATTATATGTGATGGCGTAATCAAATTAATAGCTTGAATAACAGGGGAACATATTGATCAACCGATTACATGTCTTTTTTTGCCATTATTTGCAAGTTGTAAATCTTATAGAGCTCTTACATCTTGACATTATAAAATGCCATTTTGGGTTTCTGTTTAAGCTTCATAAATATATTTTTTAATTTTAATATTTATTATATTTATTATATTTATTATATTTATTATATTTATTATATTTATTATTATATTATTATTATTATTTATTATTATTATTATTATTATTATTATTATTATTAGTATTAGTATTATTATTATTATTATTATTATTATTATTATTATTATTATTATATTTATTTATTATTATTATTTGACATAGACACTAACAACAACAACAACAACCACCACCAAATTCAATATACCATCTTCAAATCCTATAAATATATTTACTGTATGAACTTTTTTCTTATGCCTGCTCATTGTTTAGGACAGTGGTCTCAAACCCAATTCGTGGAGGGCCGCAGCCCCAGCAGGTTTTTGTTCCAACCCTGTTTCAGGAGACACACCAGCAGCTTCAACCAAACTCAGAGGAGCTTAATAAGTGGATTCAGGTGTGTTCAATTAGGGTTGGAGCAAAACTATGAAGGGCTGTGGCCCTCCAGCAATTGAGTTTGAGACCTATGATTTAGCTACAAATACACCGAAACAGTCAGAAACACCCAATAACAGTCTGTCAAAACTAAATTATTGTAAACTTAAAATTTGTTTTGTTAACATTACCAAACCAAAACCATTAAAAAAAAACATTTGAAAAAAAAAACCTGTATAAATATCCATACATTTTTTACAGTCAAGACAGGGAAAGTGGACAGGAAGACTTGCAGTGAATAAAGATGAGTGCAAAGAAATGCTTTTATTAATGAATAAATCGGGGTTGCATATTTTAACTGTCACCTTGTAAAAACATTATTTACCAACACTCATTACTAACTAAATATTTGTGTTTATTTTTAGGTTCTCATTCTTTTTCTTTTTCTTACTGCCTGTTTTTAGGTTCTCTGTGCAACAATATTTTCTTTCATTGGAGAATTTTTGTGAGGATTAAAACCTGCAGGCATTTTTTCTCTCTTCTGAAGAGGTGAAAAGGGGCTCCTTAATCTACTTCACACAGTCTCTAGCTCTGGTAGAAGGCTAGTCTGATAGAGCCAGTTCTGATTGAAGAGGGTGGCGGGTCACTGCATAGATGGATGGATAGACGAAGAGCAAAAAGGCAGGAGAGGACAGGGCAATAGCCGTGGGGAGGTGTAAAGGGGTGCATGTGGGACGCCCCAGAATAAAGCTTTGAGGATTAATGGGGTGACTTCTCTTCTGGAATGTTCCGCCGACAGCCAAAGCCCTCCCTCTCTCAAACAGGTGCAAGACAAACCCAAAAACGATCCCAATGAAAGAGAATAATGTTCTGCATTGATGAGCTTTCCTCTAAACACTTCTCTTTCAGGGTCTCTCGACCAATTCAAATCAAACAAAGCTGTTTTGACTGAACCATTCACAGCTTTCCATTGTTGCTTTCATATTCTTGTACCACAAATTCATAGTCCTTGTATGTAAGGGGTCTGCTTAATTTAGTGGAAAAGTTCAACTTCAACATGAACATTTATGCAGCTTTGTGTATTTTTGAAAATTAATGGACCTCTTGGCTCTTCAAAGTGGAAGCTCGCGTGGAATTTTAATGGGCCCCTATTGTGGATTTTGAAAGTTTCATAATTGCTTTTTTTCATACAGTTTTGGTATTAGGGAGCCAACAACAGGTTGACAGGCATCGAAGGTCATAAAACATTTTTGTTGTGTTTTAATATGCATTTAAGCTTACCGGATTGTTCAGTGATTTCCAATTGGTATAGTTTATTGACTATTTATTTACTAAGCTTTTCTTTTGCTTGATGCAGCCATAGCTGTTTGTGTAGCTGTTTTATGCTCCAATGCAGCGGAGGCTGTTTTGGTTGCTATTTCCCTCATAATATCAGGGCAGATAAAGAGTTTTAACAAACGTCTTCGTGAGAAGCTTTGGCTGCGACATGTAAAGGAGAGGTTTAGTTCGAACAAGTCAATACACAATTCATATAGGAGTCACTGATCAATCTGGCAAGCACAAAAAAATAAAAGTGTTTTTACTTTGTTTTTCAACCCGTTGTTGAAGAACTTTCAAAATCACAATAGTGGCACTGTAAAATTCCACTGAGCTTCCACTTTGAAGTTGCAGAATCCGTCACTGATTTCAACACTTCTTACTTCTATTAAATGTACAAACAATATATTTAGATAAATCTTGTAAACTGCACAGATTGGAAATGTATTGTTGGTCAAACTTAAAACACAATTAAAGGAATTGTTTGACAGCAACATGTCTAAATGGTGTTAAATTAAATAAATTGTATTATATTACTTTAATATCTATTATATTTCCTTATCTATGAAATATATATTATATTTCATTTTTAGTTTTAATGTTTCTATTGACACATACATATTATATATATATATATATATATATATATATATATATATATATATATAATAATAATAGAACCATAGCATTACCCACACAATAACTCATAATAAGTGACCTCTATGCGATCCATCATGGGATAATACAGTCTAAATAACCCCATAAGAGTTATGGTAGCAAGTTCAGATTGGAAAGCTATTTCTTTGGACATGATTTAAAGCAGGGAATGCAGTGGCTTGCCTGTGCTTGTGCTAAATGTCAGGCATTACATTGCAAACAAATAGGAGATAAATTAGGTTTCAGTCATGTCTTTTGGGAAAGCTGATGTCTTAATAATTATACTATAGGGGAAAAATCCATTTCTGCAGATGCATTATTTTAGTGGAAGGAACACAAGGTTTTTAGAAGATTTTTGGGGGCTTTTAAAATAAGAACCCTGTGAAATGAGATTCTCTGTGAATCCTCTCTCTGTTTGTAGGCCTTGGTGTGAATTTTCTAGAGGGCCATCAGATAACATTGATGGTTTAATGACATTCTGTAATCTCCTGCAGGTTTGATATCAGTTTAAAGCTTTGGAGAAGATGGCCTTAGGTTGAAGTCGTAGCAGATCAATCTTGAAATCCATCAGCACATTCTTTGGTCCCAAGACTCTAATCAGCTGCAATGTGACAGATCTTGATCAAATTGTGGAAAGTTTTCCCCTCTGACCCCAGGGTCAACTTTAATGTCCACTTGTACCACTGAGATACATAGGCCTCGGGTTATATGCTGTTTATCTTGGGTTTGATTTGTTTGGGCTTTGCAAAATAATCTTTTCAAATAGTACAGTTAAAATGGTTAACAAGTGATAATTTGGGTAATGTGTTTATTTAAAAAAATTACTAAAGAGACTGAAACAGGTAGCTAGAAGAAAATTGTAACTATAATGATAATTGCGTTCAAAGTTCAATGCATTTGTAATAAAGCATTGAACTTTGTAGTAATGCATTTTATAAGTGCACTCAAATATATTTTAAATCTTTTCATTTAGACTTTTTTATGTTGGTTATTAATGTTTTGTATTGGTACAAAAACATATACAATGATACCTCAAGATACTAAATTTTTCGTATGTCGAAGCAAGTTTTACATGTAAAATGCCTAACCCATTACAAGCCACACAAAAATAACACTAAACAATGAAAATAACTTGGAAAACCAGAGAAAAATAAAATTGGATTATTCAATCATTAAAATCACACATTATAAATTTAATCAATAGCAATAACACAATGAAAACCGAGTAAAATAAATTAAAAATAATAACCCTTACCTTTGAGGGAGGCGATGTCGCGGAGTAGGGGAGGAGAACTAATGGTAGCGGAGGAGAGCCATGACCATAAAAAAGATGCTTTACCAAAAAAGCAAACCAAAAATATTCACGAATTTAGGATACGAAACAGAGAACATGCTTAAAGACAGGGAGTGCTCTTCCTGGAAGATGCCATGGGGCTTCAGGCGACCAATAGAGCAGAATATTGTGCACGAACACACAGCATCAGGGCTGGAACTGACCAATTGGAGAGCAGTAAACTATGCACAAACACTCGACATTAGGGCTGGAACTAACCAATAGGAGAGCAGGATCCTACGCACGAACACACAGCATCAGAGCAGGAGCTGACCAATAAGAGAGCAGAACATTTGGTGGCACGTTGAATGCAGTCACGTGATGTCCAGTGTTGTTTCCGCCAGACTTTCAAATGAAAAATATGTATTTCTCGTGCATGTTTTTCATATCTTGAAATGTTTTCATTTCATGAAAAAAAAAATTCTTCGTGGGGCCTTTCGTATCTTGAATTTTGCATAACATGAAGCATTCATATCTTGGAAGTGCCGACTGAAGACATGACTGATTAGTGACGATTGGAAATCTGCACACCATAAAATACCAGTTCATTATGTTTTATGACACCCTCAGGTTTTTATTCTGAAATTGTCTTCAAGGCACTAGTGAAAGAGTGAATTTTACCCACAAGATTTGTACTAATATACAATTTATAGATATTTGTTGGTTCACGATGTAGATTGGAAAGTCCCAAGTTGGGAGCCACAGTTCTGCAGAGATTAGTTTTAACTAACATATTACACACCTTATCATACTAAGGATTTCTGCTTGTCTGAAGCCGGCTTATTAGGCATGCTAAACCAGGGTTGCAGGGCTGTGTGTCTCTCCAGGAGGATCACCCCTGTGGTATACAATTTAAAATAACAGAATTTAAATACAATTAATACAATTTAAAATTTCCTTTAACATCAAATCTGCAAATTTGGCTTAGTTTTGACCCTAGTCTATACTAATACAGCTACAGAAAGCCACTGATTTAATAATAAAACATGAATTTTTATTAATTTTTTTTGTATATGTGTGTGTGTTTGCATTGCCATTTCCTGGAATGCTTCTGAGGATAAAGATTCAATCCAGATAGATTCAAAGAGGTTCTTTAGACACACCGTGTCAGTAAACTCCTGCAGGTGGATTCTCTTGTGTTCTGGATCAGGCACTGGTTTGCAGGACCACCGTGAAAGACTTTGTTCTTGCTTTGGGAATGCAAGCCTCTCAAACTTTCCCTCTTTTAATTAGCACACTGACACTTTATCAGCAGACCCTTCTGAAGCAGTCGGTGTTGTCTGTAAACAGAGCTAGGAATCAATGACTCATCTCTGGCGTCAGGATTTAGATTTCAAAGGTTTGATTTAAGAAAGAGGTATTTCATTAATAAGACAGCCAGTCTTTGTTTATGTACATACCAGAAATGGATGGAAATAGCATGTGTCCACAGAGACTTGTGGCATCAAGCAGTTATTCCCCAAATTTTTTTCTTCAAACAGATCACACTGTACTAGATACAGTAAGTTGAATGATTGTGTGGTCAGTACTACTATATTTAGAATACCCTCAGACATGGGTCACACTATGCTCTGCTGCACTTTGTATGACCTAGTGGCTAGTGAGGGAGGAGTGTATTTTATTGTATAGTTACTTATTTCATTTGGTTCTTTAGAATCTTATTTAATGTGGTTTCCTGATTTAACTAGGTTATTTGTTAGTTTTTGTCAGATTCATGAATTTTTATCAAGGTAACTCCACTTCAGTTATTCCTCTGACCACTTGAGACTGACTCTAGAAGTGAGCAGGTTTTCTTTGAGAGCATTGTTTAAAAAGTCCAAGAAAAAAAACAGCTAAAAAACATATTTACACCCCAGGCTTCATTGGGTGTTATATGCAAATTTCCCGAGTCAATTCTTTTAACTCTTAAGGGGTGAATTCTTTTGTAACTTTTTTCATTCATTCATCTTCATGTCGGCTTTTTCCCTTTCGGGGTCGCCACAGCGGAATGAACCGCCAACTCTCTGGCATATGTTTTATGCGGCGGATGCCCTTCCAGCTGCAACCCATCTCTGGGAAACATTTACACACACACTTTAACACTATGGACAATCGTGCTTACTCAATTCACTTGTGGGGAAACCGGAGCACCCGGAAAAACCCACGCGATCACGGGGAGAACATGCAAACTCCACACAGAAATGACAACCAACCCAGCCGAGGCTCGATGGTGCTACCCACTGCGCCACCGTGACGCCTTGTAACATTTTAAGTTATTTTAAGATTTAAAGATTTGCATAATTAAGAGCTTGGCTATTTGAGTGAGAGCTACTTACCAAGTGCTGAGGTTTTGTTCTTCCCTTTTTGCACTATTTTGATTGATTTGGCAAATTTACCCATACTTCTAGCATCATTTGCTTTCAAAGGGTTACGTCACGCTCATCATGTCCATGTCATATTGTCAATGATTTTTAATTTTAGTTTCTAGTTTCCTATTAATTTGTTATGTTACATTTTATTTTCTTCAAGGCTCATTGTTGTTATTTGGTTGACATATTCAGTTATACTTCTTTAAAAATAGAACAGAATACATAATATTCATATTAAAATCAAAGCTATTTATTTAATTAGACGAAATAATCTTTGTCTAAATACCACTTGGTCAAGTTTTTTCCCCTCTGTTCTTTCTAATTCACAGGATTCGCTCTTTCATTCAAATCCCTTTGTTCTCATGGTCTTCTGATCTCCTCTCTCTCCTTCTCTCCTGGTGTGAAATAAGGTGAGCTGAAGAATGCTTGCTACAAATTCTCCAATCACTCGGCAATAGTGTCAGAAGAGACAGCTGTAATGTGCCTTCTCACACTCTCTCTCAAAGAGTTCACTGTCGTTGACTGAGGCTTTGTCTATCCGTGTGTGCTTTCTTCTCTGTTGGGTTTTGTGTGTTTCTATACTGACAGTTTGACTTCTGTTGATGTTATTGTAATAAACATTTTGAACAGAAAGTAGTGAATACCGGATATATGAGGGTATAGTTTTCATTATAACCAAGTACCAAAACAAAACTTGAGACTTATTTAGCAGCAAGTCACAGAACAAACTCATTCTTCATCTCCACATCAGTCTCTGCTATCAAAATCTAAGGACTGAAGTTGGTGAGAGAGGGAATTGTAAATGAAAAAGAAGAATGTGGAAAGTGTGGGAATGAGCAGCATCAGAGCAGGCACAAAGAACCCGGCGTGTGTGTGTGTGTGTGTGTGTGTGTGTGTGTGTGTGTGTGTGCGTGTGTGTGTGTGTGTGTGTCAAGTACTGATCTGATCCAAGACACACAAAGAAACCTCTGCAGAGAGAGAGAGAGAGAGAGAGAGAGAGCAATTTGAGCAATTCTATGATGTATTTTTTATTATTAAAGTCAGTTTTTTAGGCTCTTTTTGACCGGAGGTCAAGCATGCCCGGGGGCTTTCTGAGTAGTGAAAGGTAATCTAATTTCGTTACATTTTTAATTATTAGTGTTATTGCTATATAATATAATATTTATTATTTATTAGTTATATAATAATAATTATTATTAGTAGTAGTAGTAGTATTTTATAATTCTTGCACAATGTTTTGAAAGAACATTTGTGATCTGACATGAGAAATGAGAGAGAGAGAGTGAGAGAGAGATTATAAAATCTTATATTAGTAGTGTTTTATTATCCTTTTCTCATTTGGTTCCATTAGAAACAACACAGTCTGTAACACATGTATTTTATTGAAAACAAATATGTGCTAGTCTGATCAGTTCTTAACTAATGAATGCTTTTGTTTTTCAGATGTTGTGCAGAATACCGAAGCATGTGCATCTGTTGAGAGAAGGAGACACCTGACAGTAACCTGATCTGAACAGATCCTGCAAAGGAGGGATGATGGTGGTCTCGCTGAAAGGATGTCACAACAAACACCAAGCCCTCAAAACAGCCACAGGTGTCCATGAAGAGGTCATCTGACCTTAGGCACACACACAGGCCCCTTCACACAGAGCGATGAATGGATAGAAAGACAGGCGGACACACTGCTACATGCTTAATAACAGGAACTGAAATATTACAAAAAGACTTCTTTATTTCTACTCATCTCAAAGCACTTTCAACAAGATAGTTTGTCTCCTGTTCCAAATGTGGTACAGGATTGAAAAAGAGTTCCAAACTCAGGCAGCAGTTGCTATACAAACTAATTCAAACCATTATGAAACTGTTTAGATGCATTACAAACTATTCAAAAGTTAGGAAATTGGACACAAACACAACACTGGAAGAAAAATGGCCTTGACAAATGCAACATGTAATACAACTTAGAAAAGTAGACCTATTTTAGATTCACAAAGACACATACATTGTATGTGTTAAATTATTATTATCATGATGTTGTTGTAAAGACATAACAAGCTAACTACATCATTCACATATTCAGCAGTCTGTTTAAATACCTTTTTCTACAAAGTGAATTTACATTGTTTTTAAAGTACAAAGTGCAAAGACTATGGTTTCCGTCGTCAGTTTGGTGGGCTCGGGGTCTGCGAGAAACAAAGGGAATAATCACCATGGCAACATTAGCCTTGTTTCTTGGACAGATTCTGGAAGACATGATCAAAATTAAATCAGTGGCTGAGTAATAGTTTGCTGACCTATAATATGGGGAGTTTTCTAATTGTATGATAGCCGAGAGGGGCACAAATATATAAAAAACTATTGTATCACAAATGAGAAATATTTGTTTAAATAAATAAATTGAATTTAAATGAATAATAAATTAAACAGGCTTATTAAAATACTCATCAATAGACATTTGGTGCGCTTTTTATCCAGCAGCAGTTCTCAACGTGTACACTTGATCATGTGATTTTTTTATGTATAATTAGCCTGAACTTTGTCTGGTACCAGCTGAGTAATTAAACATCTTAAATTATTTGAGAATGGATTTTGGTATGCTGGTATATAAATATCTGGTATTTCAAATACAAAATTTAGTATTTAAACTGAAATCTGATCTGTTTGAGTTCTGACGAATACAATTGACATTACGTTTGCTGATAAATACATATGAGAAATGTAAACACTGCTGGTCACTAGTGTTTCTAATGCTATATCTAATTGCTAGTAAGAGTTTTGGAAATCAAGAAATGAGTGTTTACACCCAGTGCTAAACTCACCAGTTTAATAGATGTTGTGCCATCACCCACTTTTACCCCTACGGAAAAGAAAGAGAATATCTTACAAGAGAGTTTGAGCTTGATCCTGAAAATGTTACAAGCACAATCAATGCACACATCCCATTGAAAAAAGAAAAAAATTACATCAGAGAGTTACAGAGTACAGTTGGGCAGCGGTGGATTTGATCATTTTGCAGCCCAATGCAAGGCTTCATTTGATAAAACAATATCAAAATAAAACTATAAAATATATTACGTTGGAGGTTGGGGAATACAAAGAAATTTAAATACATTTTCAGGTTAATCATCCACATTTTTTACATTTTGTGGAAATCATTTTGGGTCTTGGATATAATGTGCAAAACATTATATCTTAATATAACTTAAAAAAATTACTCCCTTAATCACAAAATGAATCCCTTAGATTTGTCATGAAGCTCAACTGAAGCAACTGCATGGAAAATCTAATAGAGCCAGTCTCCTACCTTTTTCTAATCGTAAATCAATCCCCTGCAATTAGTTTAATTAATTACTTATTTTTAACTTCAATGCTTCAAAAGTGTACAAATTGAATTTTTTTTTATCTTTATTTTGAAACTACTGGTGACTAAAAACTAAAATGTTTACCTTCTTTCTATTTCTTTTCCACTTGATTTTAGTCACAAGAACAGCTCGCTTGAAAAAGATATTAATTATCACATCACACTGCAATAAAATATATATATATTTTCCAATCCCTGCATAAAATCTAGCATAATATTACTATTGTTAGTGGTCTTTGAGTGAATTGTCAAGACCTTTTAATGAATATTTCCATTGTTTTTTTCATCTTTATTCAGTTGTAACAAAAGACTTTTAGATAAATGTTGGTCCTGCACACCATCATGTGTTTCTTAAATTATTTCAAAACAGACAAATCCCACCATCTTCTCAGCTATCCCAAATCTATATTTCCATCAAAGTCATCAGAAAACAGAAATGCTTACCGTCTTCTTTAGTGACACCCAGACAGCCCATTAGCTCCTGCAGAGATAGAGCTTTATCGTTGCTGACGTCGCAATACTCCACAAACTTCTTAACACACTTCTTGGGTTTAGATTTCTTGCGTAAGAAGCGCTTGAAGGGTTTGATTTCTTTCTTTCCGATGTCGCCGCTGGAGTTCTTGTCAAGCTGACTAAAATACCAGTGAACGACTCGCTCTTCTAGAGTGTGACTGGGGTCTGGCTCCACCATCCTGAGACAAAAATACAACCATTAACATTTCCCTTACATTAAAATGTAAATTTTTAACCAATTTTTAATCATAATTTATGTCTTCTAAGAAAGAAAGTTGGTTCTAATAACTTTTTAAAAACTTGATCAGACATTGTTCAAAAAGTCCAAGAATGGCACTCACTAAAACATATGTTTTTTGGGTCTAGAAAACAAAAATAGGGTTGTTAAGTATATTTAAAAATTTAAAATCTCTAAATTATGTATTAAAACATGGGGATGAGATTAAACTGAGAATGCTGTTTTTGGGAAAGGACTAGATATTTATTTGTGATTCAGTTTGTACCTGTCGGCAGCTGCTGGGTCAGTTACGGCATGAACCATATCTGTAGACAAAGCATCTAATACACTGGTCAGAAATTCAGTCTTTTTCTCCCCAGGGCATCCTGAAATGTCAGAACGAAAAGAAATAGATGATGATTACATAAATGCATACAGCAATGCATTGAAAACATTTTGTCAAAGCAGTAAAAACAATCCAATGAACACATTTTAAGTTTATTTGAAGAAGGACGAGAATAATTTAGAGAACAAAGCATTTTTTATGCAAGCAGGTTGTCAGTAGAAATTTGCAGAGGCTCACAGATGACTTGTTTTGACTGGATTGCTTCATGTTCTCATCCTTGTTTTTGAAACATGCATGACAACTAATGCTGCAAATCTACTTTGTCAATAAACTTCAGCAAAAGAGTTTGTCATAATTAAATCCAAAAAAATTTTTTTTTTAATCCTTAATTAAACAATACAAATTTACTCCTCTATTTAGTGACTATCTTGACTATCATAATATACTTTTTATAAATGTAAATACATACTCTGGTTTTTGTAGCATTGTAAATATACTGAAAATTATGGCTATATTTTATGTATAATATACTTAAAATCTCCTTTTGAAATACAAAGTTTTGCTGTTTTTTTGCCAGTTAAAATAGTTTTTTTAATGATATTTCCTTGTTAATTGTATCCTTTATTGATGCACAATAAGCATTTATTGCATATAAAAATACTATTTATTTTTGCAAACTTTTGTTAAATGTAGATATACAATTATTTTTTATTTAACAAGTTTTTAATGTGATTTAGCTGTGATTTCATTCCCTGTAAATCAATTTACTTATTGTGTCCGTAAAGTGCTACGGTGCAGCTGTATTTTTTTTACAGGAATTCCCTGGTAACCACAGCTGCTAGTGTTTCCCTGTAAAACTACAGATTTCTTTACCACGTAATTAAATCCAAACAATTGAACATTTTTAATCCTTCATTAAATAATACATATTTACTCCTCTATTTAGTGCACTTTGGTGCATCATAATTTACTGTTGATAAACGTAAATGCATATTCTGGTCTTTGTAGCATTTTAATAGTAATAATTGTTCATAAATGCCTGTTTTTGGAACATTTGTTTTTTATAGTAAGTTTGTTCAACACTTTAAATTTATTTGTTGCACTGACACACATACCTGGAAATAAATCTGATTCTGAATAACGGGATATGGTATTGTTCCTGTTTGTAGATGTTTAATTTTTTAACAAGTTAATCCATTTTGCTTGTCATTTAGACACCATGATTTTTGATACAATTTTACATGAATACAAAACATCCACTGCTTGTGTTAGTAGCAGATTTCTTGAAATCTGGCGCCTTAGGTGGCCCAATAAACTCTGGGAAGATATAAAACTGACAGACGTTTGGCTGTTTTTACACCAACAGCACTTAAAGATGCTGCTGCGCTAGAGAGGTGTCATAAAAAGTCTTGCAATAAAACTCTGAGCTCCCTTATCCTGCTGAAAGAAGATGACAGCCGCCAATCAAACTGAGGATTCAGGTTTATGATCACAGGTATGAGTCTGCTGCGTGTGTGGTCAATTGTTTTACTTGACCAATTTCGTTTATTGTATAATGTCTCCAAAAGCACATTTTTAAAATAAATTACATGTTGGCTGTTTACTAATATAACAGCAAACTTTTTTTTCACCACAAAAAAAAAACATGATTATGAATGAGAAAATTAGTACTCTACAAATTATCTCATTCTCTTATTACGATCATAAAGTGTACTGAATGCTGTTCTGGGTTTCAAAAGATATCATTAGTTGAAATTTAAGCTTTTAAAAGACCTTTTTAAGGCCAATCAAACATGTAATGTAGTACCTATATCATCAAAACATACAAAACTTTTTTTGCATAATAAACATTCAAATACATTGAAACCCTAACTATCACTGTTATGTTTTTGAGCATTCACAAGGTTTACTCAAACTCTAACCATGCCTTTTACAAAGTTTAGTGTTTATGAGGGCTTTCTCAAACTTTGACAACCCTATCCATCATATTATTGTACTTCTTTTACATTTAGGAGCAACACAAACAATAACTGTCATGCTTTTAAGCATTTATGCGTATTATCAATCTCTGGCAACACTTACAATCACATTTACATTTTTTTTACATTTATGAGTCTTATGTAAATATCTGGTAACCTTAACAATCATGTTTTTGGGCATTAATGAATATTTATGAGTATTTTCTCTGGCAACAATGACTATTACTTTTACGTTTTTAAACATTTTCTCAAAGCTATGGTTTTGGTCTCAAAACTATAAATGATATGGGATTTTTCAAAACAAAAATCCCATATCAAATGAGCTTTACATGAACATCAGAAAAATGAGACCAGTCAGAATTTTTTCAAGACCTAATTGTTTAATTATTTTATTTAAGAACAGTGAATTTAAGAACCCATGGAAGCCTGGCTGTTGGAGAACATTTGATTGAATTTACAACAACATAACATCTGAATCAGCCTAATAAGTCTTGAAATTCAAATAAAATGAATTTATATAATAAATAAATGTCTCATGTAAGTATCAAATGATCTAATAAAAGCTAATAAATCAATAAAGCCAAGCTGTGTGTTAATACTGTAGTTAAATATACTCATGAATTGCAGGAGAAGCTGCAAAACACTCAGACATTATTACAAAGAGTACTGCACATAACAGTGGCAACAAAGGTAACTAGTGATAACATACTGAGGACACAGTTGAAGTAGTTACCAAAAAGGGATTAGAAACAGGCGAGATCTATAACACTGGGTATCACACGTGCACTGAAGAAACTTAGAAAAATATCAAACTGTGACAACATGAATTACATTTGTGAAAGCGCTAAAGCACTTTTAAATGATACAGGTCACCACAGGCCTGCAGCCAATTGAACAAAATACAATATTAATGTTTTGGCGGATAATGCAACAAGATAATAATTTAATAAAAAAGTGTGAAGTAAAATCTTATAAGTGAGAAGGTTCTTGTTTTACCCAAGGTGGGTATAGTTTTCTCCAACATCAAGCATGAGAGGTCGAGAAGGAACAGGAGTGAATTTTATGTTCATAAATGAGTGCAATTCATTGCGGTACTTTTACAATCCTAAAGCTTACTTGGATCAATAAGCGGGTGCAGTTAAGTGCATTGCTATCTATTAATCTGACTGATTTAATTACTTTTCTATAATAAAATAATGTATTTTTATATACTGAAAAAGAAGCGTTTAGAAAATAAACAATTTTCTATAATTATAATATAATAATAAGCGTCACGGTGGCGCAGTGGGTAGCACGGTCGTCTCACAGCAAGAAGGTCGCTGGTTCTAGGCTCGGCTGGGGCAGGTGGCATTTCTGTGTGGAGTTTGCATGTTCTCCCCGTGATCGCGTGGGTTTTCTCCGGGTGCTCTGGTTTCCCCACAAGTCCAAAGACATGCAGTATAAGTGAATTGAGTAAGAACAATTGTCCATAGTGTTAACGTGTGAATGAGTGTGTGAATGTTTCCCAGCGATGGGTTGCGGCTGCGAAGGGCATCCGCTGCATAAAACAAAATGCTAGAGAGTTGGCGGTTCATTCCGCTGTGGCGACCCCGAAAGGGAATAATAAAGCCGACATGAAGATGAATGAATGAATAATATAATAATAATAATTTGGTATTTTCTGTCTGACAACCAAGCTCTTATAATTTTTGGTTTTTTAGATGAATTACCTTTCATTTCCTATGTTTGTCTGTCACTTTGGATAAAAGCTTCATGTAAATACAATAATCCAAAAGTATATATTTTGACTCCAGTAGTATTAATTGTCTCAGTATGCTAACATTTTCAGATTTTTTCTGAACATTTGCAAGTTCTGAGAAATGAGCATGTCAGGAGTTTTAGTACTTCAAATTCTCACTATATAACTCTACTAAGACTGTTTGAAAAGGATATTGCTGTTTATAAGGATTAATCTAAGGATGCTTGCCTATCTCTTTCTTATATATCTATACGTATGACTATCCAAACAAAGCAAGCACCAGGAAAGGGAAAGTGCATTTACAGATGTGTGTGTTTGCAAAAAAAAAGTATTTTTGCACACTGTGCTGTTAATGGTCAGGGCCAGCGGCAACAGATTCTCTTCTGAGAAAGGCATGCTGAAGTTCTCATGAACAGGTGTGTGTGTGATAGAGAGGTAAACAGATGTCCTCACACCAGAGACATTTAAGAGCACATGCAAGTTTACAAGCTAAGCACAGAATGCCGTGTGTGTAGCTGAAGATCTACATGAGTTTCTTCTCCAGACGCAGTAAAAGATCTCTCCCACCTGTTCATCCACACTGCTGCATTCTTCACAGGTTTTCTATTAAAAGCTACAAGACGCTTTGCTTAGATGATTTTCTGAACAAAATAACCTATGAGCATGCTTTGGATTACTTGGAACACCCACAAAACATCTCAGCCAACACATGGCCGAAAAACACGCTGGTCCTTTATATCTATGCTCGATGTCAGCAAGATACAGATAAAATTATTACAAGAAAGATATGTTAAGAAGAATGAACAAACAATCACAAAACTGTGACTGAAGAAAATGTCAATAAATCATGATTATTGTGTAAACAATTTTAAATATGTTGTATAATACAGTTAAACAGCTACCCTTAAAGATGTTATGCCTTTTTAATTGTTTAAAATAAATATATGACCCTGAATGTAAATTATACTGATCCCTTAATAACCAAAAAGCAGTCTTCTCGTAAGTCCTCTAGAGAATTCCGTGTTGTATAAAAAGCTATTAACAAACAGTTTTTAACAGTTTTGCTAACAAAATAGTTTTGAGTTCCCAGAAATTGAAAATATACATGCACGAATGAATGTGAATACAACTTGAGGCATGTTGTTGATGAGAAAACACTATTCGACCATGCTAGAAATATCAGGAAAGTTGAGTTTACATAATATATCACCTTTAAAAGTTTAAGTGGCTATTTTGTCAAGAAAAAAAAACAAGAAGTGTTGCTTGATTTTACGGAATTTATTTTTGTGCCACGTGTTGACATAACAGTAAATTTATACTATTTCTGTAAACATATCTGTAAATAATATCTCCTACAAAAAGGTGTTTGGTTTAATTTGAAAAGATAAAAACATGAAAGCTCCAAATGCATTTTTTCACAGTTAAAATGATAAAGCTGACTTTTTTAGTCTACATGACTGGGTCAAACTTTCTTGTTGAAACGAAATTCTATTCACAGTGGTTTATTTAATAAAAAACTATATTTTGTCACGAATACAAGCTAACTGACTTTCTAACTTTCAAAGTTAAAGTATATAGAACATAAAACTTAACAGATTTAGTTTAAGCAAAATAATTAATCTACAAATGTTTCCATCTTATTTTACATAAACTTTTCACATATGTATCAACCAATCTAGTTAAATTGAGTTTGGTCCCATCTATGTAGATAAGTTGTGTTTAGTGAAGAGGATCTTGCTAGGGAAATCTATCTTAAATGTAATTTTTTTTAACAAAATGTCTTCTTGTTGATCTTCAGAAATGAAAAATACTGAATATTTTCTGAAGTAATGTTTTTCCATGAATGAGAGTCAGTTTCATAAAGGATTTTTAAAGTTTTATCAAAAAATATAAAGCTAAATAGTTTGAGCCAATATCAAGACCTATTTTGATCAAAAAGTGTAACAAGTTAGTGACAAAATTTATACAGAATCTAATTAAATATTCAATTACTGAACCCATCCAAAACCTTGGATTTAAAAATATTTAACTGTTAGTTAGAGTCCTGAACTGTGTGGAACTTGTTTAAAATCTCTCAAGCTATAACGGCATCCTGAGAATTGCGGTATTGGTACTGGGTAGAAGACATTTCCCTGCCAACACTTTTTGGCCGCATAACAGCCTTATAAATATATCAACCATTCCAGAGCAGCACTTATAGAAGAGCACCTGTAAACATGGTGCTGGCAGCCTGCGTTTATGCACACTAATAAACATACACCTGAGCAACAGAGCTTCATTCATTAGCATACTGAGATGTTAGCATGTGTAACCATGTGCTCTGTAGTGGAGACTAAATCCAACAATTATTCTCTGTTTCAAGCATCAAATCAAAATATGACTGTTTATGGATTTTTTTACCTATAACACAGATTTTGTCATGTAAACAACATACCTGCAATAAACCATCAATATCTACCAAATTAACTTTTTGCTTCTCTTATTTGGTGGCTGTTAGTTTGTGGTTTTCATAGACTCTTGTTTACAAGGACTATCTGCCATTAACAGCTTGCTTAGTGAAGCCTCATTCCTTTCATCTTTGAGAAGAAACTTTAGATCTTTAAACCTTGGAACAATTGCAGTAACAATCTTCAGCCATGAGAAATTAGTTATGTCCTTCCATTTAGATAGGTCTGAGTAAAAATCTTGTTTCAATTTAACTATAGGCTGATCCACTGAGAACCGCAGAAGCAGGAGAAATTTTATTTTATTTACATTACATTGTTCAACACCATTTCTTATTAAATTAATAATATGTATAGTAAATTTAAAAAATCAGTTTATTGCATTTATGTTAAATCAAATTGAATGAATACACATTCATTTATATTTTAATTTTTGCTTTTTGTCATCTGTGCATGAGCCGAGGCACTCCTTCATCTCACCACTGCACCGGACCGGAGCACGAGCACAATCGGGAACGAGCACGGAGAACACACTGCCGCTGAAGAAGATCACACTGTTGTTTTATTAATAAATCCACCTTCCAGGCATCTTTATTCACCAATCCTTGTCGTATGATTCTTCACCCCGTTACAACTGGTGGAGAATACGGGCAGACTAGTGAAGAATCACACACAAGAGATCACCATTCGGACCCTCTCAAACTAACAGTGTTTTTTTTTCTTCCTCTTCCCTCGTTTTTCCGGATTGCTGATCGAGTGCGGCAGGTGCGCCTCTCTAGCGAAATGGAAGAACTGCTCCAGCGTCTAGCGGAAGTTAGTATAAGACAGCAACAAGTCTGTGAACACCTGGCCAGGCAACAGGACAAGGCGGACCGAAGAAGCACCAACTTACACGGCACCGGCGCCCAGCGAAAGCCGTTGCCTGATTTCAGAACACACGCAGCACGACTGTTACAGAATCTCACGACGATGTGGAGTCATACCTCCAGCTCTTCGAGGCCACTGCGAGACACGAAGGATGGCCAAGAGAGGAATGGGCACAGGCGCTGGCACCCCTGCTGACTGGCGAGGTGCAGCGCGCCTACTTTTCCCTCGAACCATGTGGCTAGACAGGAACCCCTCCGCCAGCCAAGTGGCAGAACGTGTCGTCATGGACCGAATGGTGCGAGCTCTTCCCCGTACACAGCGCCAAGAGGAGAGTATGAGGAACCCCCGGTACCCTCTGGGACGTGGTGGAGGCGACCGAGCTGGCAGAGGCGGCTCAACACCGGGAGCCTAGAGAGCGTGTGCTGCCGTACCCCCTGAGGGTGGTCCAGGAACAGCAAGCACCAAGGGGCACTCGGCGACACGAGAGCTGACCAGCGGCTCCCTTCCCAGCAGACGAACCCATGCCCTCGGAACCTAACTCACCTCCGACGAAGAAGTGGCTGGCAGGTCACAGCATGCACCAACACCAGAGGGCGCTCCGGGAACGGCAGTGAGGATCCACGGCCAGGTCTATCAGGCTCTTCTTGATTCGGGAAGCGCAGTCAGCCTCATCCACCGCGATATCCTCCCACCTCATTCAGATACGCATGCAGTGCTGCCGATAACCTGTGTGCACGGAGACACCCAACAAGTCAAAGCTCGGCAGATCCGACTCAGAGCAGCAGGAGAAACTTGGCCATTCAAGGTGGGATTAATAGAAAAGTTACCCATACCGGTGTTAATCGGCAGGAACTTCCCAGGATTCGAGCGCCTCCTCACCGCCGCTACCCATCGACCCGTCAGCCTGGAAGAGACGGAGACGCAGAAACACCAGCAAGTCTGCCCTGTTGACCACGGATAGTGGGAGAGATGGTGCGTCCGCCCCCTCTACGGCTAACATATTTTATGATGTTTTCCATCAGGTGACGAGAGGGGGGTCTTTCAGCCGCGAACAACACCAAGATGACAGACTTAAGTGCTGTTGGTCTCAAGTGCGTGTGGCTGAAGGACAGGACATCCAACCAGGGCCCCATCCTCTCCCGCACTTCATAATAAAGGATGGTCTGCTGTATTGTGTCGCTGAGCGGAGGGGGGAGGTAAAACATCTCCTCATGGTCCCAAAGGCAAAGACGGAGACAGTGATGGAACTGACGCACACTCACCCGATGGCTGGCCACCTAGGAGCAGCGAACACCACCCAGCCAATCCGCGACCAGTTCCACTGGCCGGGCCTCGATGGAGAGGTGAAGGCTTTCTGCTGTGCATGTCCAACCTGCCAAGTCATATCGCCTTGAACACCTCCCCCCAGTCCGCTCATTCCGCTGCCCATCATCGAGGTGCCCTTTGAGCATATTGGAATGGACCTAGTAGGGCCGCTGCCAAAGTCTGCTCGGGGCCACGAACACATCCTGGTCATCGTGGACTACGCTACCCGGTACCCCGAAGCTATCCCTCTCCGGAATGCCACCGCCAAAAACATAACACGAGACCTCTTCCTGCTATTCAGCCGGGTAGGCATTCCCAGCCAGATCCTGACTGACCAAGGGACTCCGTTTATGTCCTGGCTCCTGGCTGACCTCTGCCGGCTGCTGAAGGTAAAGCAACTCTGCACCTCAGTATACCACCCCCAGACCGACGACCTCATGGAGCGGTTCAACCAGACGCTGAAGCAGATGCTCAAGAGGGTGGCAGGACGCCACCCGGAGTCATCATCCGGCAGCGGCCCTATAGAGTTCTGGAAGCCCGTCGGCAGGCGATAGAGGAGGAAATTAAACAAATGCTTAAGTTGGGGTTCATCGAACCATCATGGAGCCCGTGGTCCAGCCCGATTGTCATGGTCCCAAAACCGGATGGCACCCTCCGCTTCTGCAATGACTTCAGACGCCTGAACGGATTGTCTGAATTCGACGGCTACCCCATGCCTCGAGTGGATAAGCTCCTGGATCGCCTGCATCTCCACC
Source organism: Danionella dracula (assembly GCA_900490495.1). Taxonomy (NCBI): domain Eukaryota; kingdom Metazoa; phylum Chordata; class Actinopteri; order Cypriniformes; family Danionidae; genus Danionella; species Danionella dracula. The sequence continues at coordinate 10,783,942 of UELW01000778.1, read as the reverse complement.
CTGGACCTAACAAAGGGGTACTGGCAGGTCGCGCTCTCCCCAGAAGATAAGGCAAAGACGGCCTTCTCGACACCTTCTGGCCATTGGCAGTACTGCCGTCTACCTTCGGTCTCCATGAGGTTCCCGCGACATTCCAAAGGATGGTGGACATCTTGCTCCGCCCCCACCAGGCCTATGCCGCCGCCTACCTGGATGATGTCGTGACCCACTCGGAGACATGGGAAGAACATCTGAACCGTCTGCGGAGGGTGCTCGTGGAACTCCGGCAGGCAGAGTTGACCGCCAACCCTAGCTCTATTCGACGCCCAGTACTTGGGGTTCAGAGTGGGATGATCCGGCCCCAGAAGAGGAAGGTGGCATCCATCCAGGAGGCTCCTCGGCCCAGCACAAAGACCCGGGTACGAGCCTTCTTGGGGTTGGCGGGATATTACCACTGCTTCATCCCCAACTTTCCTCCCTAGCCGCCCCCCTGACAGACCTGACCATGAAGAGACAGCTGGAAAAGGTGACCTGGAGTCCGGAGCTGGAGAAGGCCTTCTGCAGCATCAAGACGGCCCTCACCACCGAGCCAGTGTTGCGAGCTGCCCCTTCCTGCTACAAACGGATGCTTCGGACACAGGGTTGGGACACAGGGTTGTCCATTCCATTCATCGCTGCCCTGGCTTAAACAACATACACCTGGAACCCGCAATCAACCACCTAGCCTCAGCTGCTAGCAATCACCAGGACCGCATAAGAGAGAGAAGAGAACACAAGCCAGACAAGCTTCGACTTCATAGGCATGCAGACGCTAACCGCTCTTCTCTCTCTTAGACAGCAGCTGAGACCCAGGGTCAACCCCTTTCAAGGCACTCCTTCATTCCACCACTGCACGAACACAATCGGGAACGAGAACGGAGAACACACCGCCACTGAAGAAGGTCACACTGTTGTTTTATTAATAAATCCACCCCCTGGGCATCTTTATTCACCAATTCTTGTTGTATGATTCTTCACCCCGTTACAATATATATATATATATATATATATATATATATATATATATATATATATATATATATATATATATATATATATATATATATATATATATATATTTGAACTTGTTTTTTCTTTTGGTCCCATAATTGTTGTAAACCATTTTTATATTCCTTTCTTATATGTGGGAATCTTTCTTTAAGTTATCTACTGAAATGATGAACTTTCAATGAGTTCATGGAGTTAATCCTTCACAGAGCAATTTTTCATTTATTCGTAGAAATTCCCAGAGGGAGAGACAGTCCGGTTCAGGCAAAGCTTACAAAGTTCACAGCCATTCTCACACCTCAAACTGTTTGAAAAGCCTATTTCAGCACTTAATCTAAATTAAAGTATGTAGATAATCCTATTAGTCCAAGCCTGTCCTGGGTCACAGCACATTCTGAGAGAGAAGGCACGAAAGCATTTCCCTTCATATACTTTCATTGGATAGAGTGGATCACTTTTAACTGTATACAAAGTGCTGTGTTCATATATGTGTCATATAACTTGTCTATCTGATTACAGTTCATCATAGCTCTACAGTCTTAAGTTTAAATTTAAGGAGTACTTAGTACTCCCTCAAAAAATCAAGAATAATCTAAAATATTACAGGACATTTGTGCTTTAACAGTCTAAAATAATATTTTGTGTACTTATACAAAATAACAATATTGCTTGTAAACAAATGCAAATTTTGGAGTCTGATCAAATGTTGCAAACCATAATAAATTTAGCAACTTCACTGATGCTGAAACTGAAAGTCCCCCCTTCGTTCCCTACTTGTTTTTTTCCTGTTTTATCATTCCTCTGTTCCTTGGTCAGGTTCTCTCCCCCACACTCATCCCTCCTTGTTCTGTCATCCTCCTTGCCTTCTACTATCTGTTGTAATCTATCTTTTGTGCCTCCCCTCTCCTCCGTGAGCTCATCTGTTAACATCTGTCGGTTGTGTAGAGCGAGGGGTCATGGGAAACCAACGGATGATTTTAGATGGGTGATGTCACATAAAGACTCATACCTGTGCTTGGCAGCTCGTGTGAAAAACAAACCTGTTAAAATCACACAATTTATATCCATATGAATTTCTATTGGCTCTAACTTGATTTATTTATAACAAATGTATGGATCATCCACAATGTATAAATTATTTATTTTTGACAGAAATACTACTTTCTTTTGTGAATCTCTTTTTAGATGCACTATAAAACTGTTTACATCTTTTTTTGATTTTTGAAGATGCTTCACTTTTCCGACACTTAATTTGTTTAATTTATTATTTATTTAGTCATAATGTTGAAACAAGAGCATTTCTTTTTCACGTTTAACATTTTTTTATAAAGTTCCAACCAAACATCTCCCGTAAAATTGAAATAACCTTTTGACCTTTTGAAACACTGAGTGGAGCTTAGGTACGTGCGTACTTACACAAATACATACAGAATTTAATTATTTCCATCTGATTTTGAAAGAATTTATTGACTTTGAATTTATTGACTTTGAGTTTTGCATTTGGTTTAATCCCACTATTTTTATATCTTTAGCTCAAAAAACATAAACCTACCTTGCAGGTGTCTGCTTCTGTAAAGGTCCTTGGGTTTGTTTGGATGAGCTCTAGCATTTCCGTCACACTTTGGTTGTTCATGTCTACGATAAAAGATGTGTCATTATTACTATATTCTACCGATCCTTGAATTTGTTTCATGATAAAAGTCCCTTATTTAGTTTGGACGTTCATTTTTTTTTTTTTTTGTCCAGAACCTAACACAAATTGCTCGTTAGTCTTACATGCAGCAGCAAAACATTGCTTTTAAACATTTCAATGGGGTAAGAAGTACTAGCTGAAGTTAAACATAATTGTAAAATTTATTTAAAAAACAGATTAAGTGTCTGAAAAACTATTAGTTTTTCAAAACCCATAAATACAGAATGCATCTTATTAAACCTGTTGATGAATTTCAGAGGATATTTTCTCTTCAATTAATAAATGTTACTTGAAGTCACATAGTTTCAGAAGGGAGAGGGAGAGATAGAGGGAGAGAGAGTGAAAGAGAGCACTTTAATGTGTTGTTTGGCAAACTGCCCAAGGCTTAGTTAACACAATACCACTAGTCAGAAACCTCTCTGTCTTTCCTGTAACATATTTGAACATACTTACAGGTACTGTTTTTTCATTCTGGCAGAGGTTTATTCAGTAGTTAACAGAAGCAGGATTTAGAATTATTAAACCCACTGTTAAATCTTTTCTCCAAACTTTTTTATAAGTTTTGCTCATGTTCTACGTGTTCATTTAGCTAGTGAGATTAAGTAAAAGCCTCACTTAATTCAATATTTGTTTTATGGGGAAAAGCTTTCTAAGTGGATGAAATACAGTGTCTGTGTAATGTTTTGGGTAAGCGCCCCAATGAATTCTTTCGATAGGATCATAGGATGCCACTCACATTAACAGAAGAACAAAAAGCTGCCTTGAGAGTCTGAATGTGATCGGTCAAAGTCCTGGCCCCTCAGGGACACCAAAGCTCAATTTTGTTGTCCATAGTAAGTGGAATAGTGTAGACTGCCCCAGGTGGATATTAGATTTACTTTAAGAGAACAGTTGACTGGCACTAACCGCTTTAAATCCCAATGGCTTGTTTTTTCTTTTCAATTGAGACTAACTGCTTAAGTTATGTTTAGGCAACTAAATCATGTCAGAATCGCTTTTTGCAGCTAGTTTGTTGATAAACCATCCCATACTTCAAATCTTCAATTGGATTACATGCTGGTCAGTATTTGATATTGGGTATATTAACAAAATAATCTTAGTAGTTTGTGGGTTTTTTACAAGTTTGTACAGTATGTACAAAGTTTACCACAAATGTTTACCTTGTGGAAGTTCCAGGAATGGGACGTCCGGTGTCCACAAGGACACACCAACAGTACCCAGTGGAGGGATGGCACTGCACTGGTTTATAAAGGCCACCACCAGCACAGTCAGGCACAAAAACGGCCTCGTTTTTATGTTGTCTTGCTTCTTCCTTTGCTGAGAGCTGCTCTTGATCACATGAGATGGCTAAAAGACATGGACGAATGTTAGAAAATCAATGACCTTCTTCATTGGAGACCATGTTTTTGTGGAATAAATTCAACACATATTGTAAATTACTGGACATCGCTAGCTCTCAATCTCATACATTTTCCATAATTCACTGAAATGCTGTTGCAGGATTTATGGTCGTACTACCCTTTTTTATTAATTTCAATAGCCTCATTGAAGTCTTTTTGACTGCTATATCCAGATAAGTTAATACAGTTAATCATTTATCATTTAACATTAGACACATTTCATTGATTTTTATTTTATTTTTTCAAAGGTATCAACTATTAGTTCATTTGAGAATTAAGCTTTAAGTTAACTAAATGTAGAAACTTTCATTTTGACCTGCTGATCAAACATACTCTTGTATCATGATTTTTGCATTAACTGACTAATTAAATGCATGTCAAATTCAGATTGATGGAATTATATTCAAATTCGGAACCTTCTAATATCCTGCAATTAAGGATTAACAGTGGCAGCTTAACACTGTTTCTGTGCTGAATATGATAGCACAATCAAAGGCACACAAGGATTAGAGAATTGAAACTGTGAAAATAGTGCATCAGGAACCAATCATCCATGCTCTCCTGCGTTGCTTTGAGAGGCCTGATCTAATGCAACAAAGATTGAGGGAAAAGGCAGATGTTTTAGTATAAAAGTCAAAGGGGCTTGCGGGTCTATTGAAATGTGGTTTTAAAGTTTTTATGTAATGCAGTGTGGTTACAAGGCTGTTGTGGTTAGCACACTGTGTGTACATAATGCAGTGTTTACGGCATCATAATGTGTGTTTGTTGTGTCTCCTAGGGAGCTTTTAGTTGTTTGGCCCCTCACAGTTTTGTTCTTTGAGGTTTGTTGTATCGTATTTGTATTATTTGATGTTACGTATCTGTTGTGAATTATGATCTAGTGACACAAGTTGCTGCTGATCTGTACAAAAAAATCTTTCAATGTTGTCTGTAAAATGTTTTTGTAGATTTTTAATTGGTTGTGCAGATGGTTAAAAAATCCATAAATAATCTCAACTATAAAAGTCATGCAGCAGAGTTGCCAGACATTTGCTCTTTCATTTATGGAAAAATGGTAAACTTTACAAATTATAAAATATTATTTTTTGATTCTTGTAAGTATAGTTGTCCCTATGGAATTAAAACCTCCTATCTGCATTCAGAAGGGTATTGAGATATGGAGCTTCAAAGTTTTTTCTTATTCCAAAAATATTTATTTGCTACTATGGCTACAGAAAGATTCTTACAATAACATTTTTTTCTTTTCGTTTAACAAGTGTGTTACAATGCTATTTGAATTCCTACAGATATGAAGTTGATTTGCTATTGAAGGTGGATAAAAGATTAACTGTTTCATTTATCAACTTTTGTATGGACTTTGGGGAGCATCAACTTCTTTAAATCCTATCAGAGTGGTTTTAATTGTATTCACTCTACAGTTGTTTCAAGAGGTTGTTTGGGTATTGGCAATATCGTTTGAGTGGTGTTTTGTGCAAGTGCTTTTCTTTGTTTTAAAAAGCACTTAAATCCCTCTCCCAAAACCTATTGACTTTATTGTCTTTCTCGTAATGCTATGCTGTCAGCTCTTTTGCTCAATGTGAGATTATTTAAACACAAGGTTTGCGTTGAATTTTTGTCTATAACCAGTGTTTCTGTGTCTCTTACGATTCCATTCTCAGCTGCTATGAATAGTGATAATCAGCCTTTAGACCTCAGCAAATCAGCCGTAATCAAAACCACCCGCATTTAGAGAGGTTTTATTGATAATAAATCAAGAGTGCTTTACAGTCATGCTGTTCACTCACACAAATGAGCCCATTAAGAGACACGCAGATTCTCTAATAATGTCGTCAGAATTGCATCTGTTCATGAGTTTATATCGTCATTTTTCCCAGATGTGCTTTAATGCCATCTCTTTTGATTCTATTATTTGATCAACATGTCAGACAATGGCTGAGAGCCATGGTGAGTGGGCGCAGGGTGTGTATATGTGTTTCAGTATCTGTAGAAGATCATAAAATTTTTACTCTCTCTTGCCTCTTTTGCTTACCCGTAGTAGAACTATCCATTTGTTTCTTTTTCGAACTTGTTTATTGTCACAGATGGAATCATCCAAAGGGATTTCAATGAGCAACACTTTAGTTACTTGTTTTCCATTCCCATTAAGGTGTAAAAAAAGACTTTTTTAAGTCATTATAAATAAAATTATTTTTTATTGACTATAAATGATAGATAAAAAAATCCCTTCTGAGTTTTTGAAAAGAGCACATTTCTTTTTACATTTATACATTTAGCAGATAATTTTATCCAATGTGACTTATAAGAGTAGGAGAGTTATGCAATTTGTTGCAATAATATCAAGTAATTTGTATTCTTAAAATTTTTTTTTTAAATAATCCTATTTTACTCTGCAATTTAGGTGAGTTGCAGAGCTAATGCTGCTGTCAATTGTACTAGATAAATTTTTACCCTGTTTACAAAAGAATTACTCACAGTGCGTTCTTGTCCTGTTAGTTCGGCTGCGATCCTGTTCAATCCAGAGCGTAGGATACCTAGATATCATGTCTAAAACACACAAACACACAGGGATGTGATAATAAGCAGCTTTATGACTTATGTAGCAAAAAGCATTAAGATTGACTAAAGTGCATCAGAAATTCTTTGAGTTTTAATTGAAATAAACTTATATTCCTGAATGTTTTATTTTATTATTAGACCAACTAGTTCTTTGTAGCCATCAGTTACACTCACCTTCCTCATCTGCTGATGGGTTGGTCTCCACGACTAAAAGTGTTGTCGGATCTGCATTTAGAATGGAAAAGATTTGCAAAGAAACTATTTACAAGTGTCAGCCAGACAGTCATATCACATGAGCTATGAAACTTTTGCACATTGCCCGGCAGGAGCAGAAAGGAAAAGCAAAGAAAAATGTAAAAAATAGATAAAGAGAGCTGCAAACAAGGATTGAAGGGTTAATTGAGAAACAGAATAGTGGTAATTTATTGCCATCATTTCCTGGGAAGAACATGCTGAATGTTCATGAGGACAGAACAGCTTGCAAATGTGAATATGGTATTAAGTCAGTGATGCCCTAGCTTGGTGAAAGAATCATAGCAGACCAACTTTGAAAAGCTTGAAGCATTTAACAACTCTTCCTTTCATTGAGTATATAAATTTGTTTAATAATATAGCCCATTCTATCTGCTAAGCACTTCAGTGTGATTAGCTGTTGCTTCTTCTGTGCTCATTAATATGAATTTTGAGTTTTTATGGTTTCATTTTTAATTATGAATTTTTCTTTCCTGCATTTAAAAAAAGATTTAAAAAAAATCTCATTCACACACTCATAATTCTTAAACAGCTCCGAAGGATATAGTCCTAACAATCATGAATCATTAATATTTGGCCTAATATTTCTACCAAAAGATGCCTCCAAAAGGCATGTAGGTTTGCACTGCCCAACATAAGAAACATCAGATCAGGCCCTTCTTAACTGAGTACACAACTCAACTTCTGGTTCAGGCTCTGGTCCTCTCACGTCTGGACTACTGCAACGCTCTCCTAGAGGACTTCCAGCAAACATGCTCAAACCTCTGCAGATGATCCAGATCTCTGCAGGTTGCCTTATCTTCAAGGAACTGAAGTGGGCTCCTTTTACTTCCCTCTTCATTACTCTTCACTGGCTCCTAATCGCAGCTTGTGTTAAATTCAAATGATTGTTTATTGATTGGAATTATTGAAAAGCAACTGAAAACGCTTCTCTTCGGGCTTCATTTACTATGAAAAAAATCTATTTTTCCTCTTTTCTCTATATTTTCTTTCTGCTATGATTGACTGATCAGCTGATAAAACTTCGACCACAAGCGACCTAAATTACACTTTGACTTTATAACAAATTGCATATTCTCTTTCCCCTTCTGTATGTTGCTTTGCACAAAAGCATCAGCTAAATGCATAAATTTAAAAATGTAAATGAAAGGCAAAACTATGCAAACAAACTAACTTCTGGATTAAATGCATGCATGACACCATGCAAACACACAAAGTGTTCTAATGATGTGTGTAGATGGAGATGCCAGGCTAACGTTATTTCCAACAGTTCTTTCCAAATAGTGCTTTTGACTGCTCAAAAGGCACAAAAACCTGACTTTTGCTTCTTGAAATTATAGTTGACCTACTGGAGTTGGAGAAATTCCACACTTTTAACTGCCCTACCCACTCCCTTACCCAGGCTTTGAAATGACAGTGACAACTCAGAGTTAATTTAGTTGTGGAAGCCCCTTACATCTGAAACAAAATCTTGTATCATGTTAATATGAGCAGAAAATAAATATGCATAAGTTCAGTAAATGGTAATTAGTTCAGTGAAGAGAAAATTCCACCCCTAAAAACATTAAAAGGTGAGGTTATTTGTTCATTCTGAGGAAAGAAAGCATCGAGGTCTGTTAGCAGTTCATGTGAAAGCTCTTCATCTGGAAAGGAGAGAAAGAGTAGGTCCAGGTGAAGTTAACGTGCGTCGCTTTGACAAAACCGTCAAGCCATTCGATTTCAGTTTAACGACTGTGAAAGGCAAGGGCTGTTATTATGGCGTCTCTCTGTTTAACGACTTTAACATACGAGCACTTACGTTCAGCCCTCAAGCATCTCAGCAGTCCCAATTCACAAAATATTACAATAGCAAGCCACAACTCGCTCCACACACTCAGTGAAGCTCCCTCCCCCTCATGAAATAAGTCTTAAAAAATACGTCTAAAAAGTAATTGTGGTTATTTACCTGATTTTCCTGGTTCCTTTGGATTGACCTTACTGTTCTTGGATCCTGAAGACAAACATAGTCAGCATCAACTAATAGATTGTTAAAATAATTGCTCTTATAGGCTATGCCATGCAAAGAAACAATAAAGTAAAGTTTAATGGTTAGTAATTAGGTTTTAAATGCACATCAGCACAATCAAATACAATGCTGCACTGTTTATATTATTTTACCATTGCCAAATTTCAATGTAATAAGCAACAATTTCATGAACTAAGCTGTGATCTAAAGATAAGGTGATCCTTTTTTTCTTCTACTACTGATTATTATAAAAACATTTGGGAAAACAAGTCTGTGTAAAAAAACACACACTAATTTAGACAATTTGTCAACTTTTACATTTACATTTCTGCATTTGACAGAAGCTTTTGTCCAAAGCGACTTACAGTAGGGGAGAGGCAATATGTTATACAGTCACATCTCAGCTTGCTCATAATATAAACTGTATCAACTGATCAATAAACCGTAGCAGGAAGAAAATAAAAACAGAAGAGGAAAAAATAGTTTTTATAGTAGGTGTTCCCTGAAGAGAAGAGTTTTCAGTTGCTTTTTGAAACTTTTAACAGTATACCTGAGATACTAATTTTTTAACGCTTTACCTGAAATAATTATCTGAGAGCTCTGTTAGACATGATGCCATCATTCTGTGCTACTCCTATATATATCATTTGTAGATGGTTTTAATTACACTGTAAGCCTCTACTGTGGAGCATGCTAATGTTATGGAGGCTCCATGGGGTAAAAGCCACATGACACTGTCTTGGAATAACAGATCAAGAATGTTTCAACTGGGCCGCTTTGCCTGCCAAGCATGTATTTCTTCTCTGATGGTCTCCCAGACCTAAATGATTAAGCTGTTGCATGTGCAATTAAATCTAATTGGTTCTTTTTGATCGAAGCTTTGGTTGTTGATCAAAGTCATGTCAACAGGGTTTTGATCCAGGAACCTATGTCCTCCAGTGATGATTTAGCTCAGTGTGTATTTGTTTATTTAGTGCCGTTCTAAACAAGCTCAGCATGTGGCTATGGTTATGTGGGATTGTCGCACCAATGTGTTTCTGCCGATTAGGATTAGCTCTTTTCTAAAGTCATCATATTTCTGCATTTCTCACTTGTTTTCTGGTAAATTTTGCATGGTTGAGATATGTTTGTCTACTCTCAAAGGTCAGAAAATATCCCCATAAAGTGAAAATGTAATTGCAGACAGAAGATATGACAGTACATACAGCAAACAGGGGGCAAGTGTGTGTACCTTGGCACTGAGGTTTCTTATTTGCCACTGCAGAGCCACTAATGGGTCTTCCATTGGGCATCACACACCAACAATATCCAGTGTAGCTGTGGCACTGAACCTGTCGTCCATAGCCATAAGAAGCAAAGTGAAACAAAAGAGAGATCAAGAGACTTTGAATTATTTCGATCTCAGTATACTTTGTAACCATTTATGCCATTTAAGACATTTTTAGACAATCCAATCAAACCATTGGCATTCTATACACAATTTTCCTTATCTATCTGTAAATTTTATATCCCTATATTCGTTCACATATCAAGCCATACACTGTATCCATAATTCTGATCAACAGTCACCAGTTTCCATGTATTTTTATATCATATCTTTTGATATTTCTATCTTTCCATCACTTCATCTATAAAAAGTCATAGATATCTTTATTTGTTATGTTTTGTCAAATTAGACATTACTCTGTCCATCAATCAATCTATTGAACCTTGATATTGAATTTATTTATTTTAGTCATAGTTCCACATTTGCTTTCGAGTGTTTGTGCCAGCACTGTGTTTTCATCCCATCTTACCTCACTGTAGGTTCCATCCGGGTTGCAGACTGGCACAAAGACCTGTGGGTAGAGTTTCTTAGCCTGCTGCTCTGTGTATTTCTTCTCAGCCACACACTTGGGGATATCTTGAGACACAACACAAGTAACTTATCAGATAAGAATCTGTATTCATCCAACCATCCTTTCATTAATGTTTTAATAAACAGACACTTTCACTGGAGAGTATTGAGGGTGTTCTCCAGATCAAGTGCTTTTATGTGTTTTGCTCTAGCTTTTTCACTCTTTCTCCACCAGTTTTCAAGTGTAAATTCCAAAATGACATAGTGAATGGTTTACCTGAAACACGAAACTGAAAAACTAAATCAATCATAAAAGTTTCACACTATCTATCTATCTATCTATCTATCTATCTATCTATCTATCTATCTATCTATCTATCTATCTATCTATCTATCTATCTATCTATCTATCTATCTATCTATCTATCTATCTATCTATCTATCTATCTATCTATCGATCTATCGATCTATCTATCTATCTATCTATCTATCTATCTATCTATCTATCTATCTGTCTGTCTGTCTGTCTGTCTGTCTGTCTGTCTGTCTGTCTGTCTGTCTGTCTGTCTGTCTGTCTACCCTCCTTTTTATTTCTCTCTCTCTCTCTCTCTCTCTCTCTCTCTCTCTCTCTCTCTCTCTCTCTCTCTCTCTCTCTCTCTCGCTATGCGACTGATGTGGCAATGTGGCACTGGGCTTGTTTTCCCAGAGGAAGGGAAAGAATGGAATTCATGAAAGAAAACAAAGCAGGGAAAACGACTCTGTTTTTCTTGTTGTGACGTGAGCTCCCAGACTCATGAATTGAATAATTCAAGATGTTTCGGAAGTGGGTACGAGTGTTGTTTGGAGCTTGGCCAAAAAGTCATCACAAATCACAAAGTTTTTGACTTCAATAGTCTTGAAATTGCATTATCTTTGAGACGTTCATTAATGTCTTTAGATTAGGCAAATACTTAAAGTAAATTGAGACTGTAGAGAATGGAAAAGCAATGAATACATTTACAGAAAGCCTGTCGGAGCTATGCACCAGCAGAACTCCATGACCTTAACAAGGATGAAATGGGTAATGAATGCATACATTTTGTCGGGTTGGACAAAAAGAAAATAGTTCAGGTTTTTTTATAAACTTTAAATATTTCTTGAGCAAATGAACTGATAATTCTGTTGAGAGTTAAATCTTGAAGGCCAGGAACAAAACCTTTTTTTTGTTGGGTTTTTGGGAGACAGACTGATATTTTTATAGAATTAAGGCCAAGTGATGAATTAAACAAATGTTGAGTTAAATCACTCAATTACCAAAGTAACTACAAAATACCATATACACTCTAGAATTATATGCTGTGTTTCCATCTCAAACTAAACAGGTTAAGTCAGTGTAGAACAGTGAGACAAGTGTGTGTCACTCTCATTTTAACAGACCAAATTGTTAATCCAGTATTTATAGCTTCTCTCCTCCACACTTTGGTCCGATTTTAATACCACTCTAAAGAATGACGCATTGTGCTGCTACTTGGGCATGGAAAGAAGCAGTAAATTGCAGACAGAAATGAGCAGATGTTTAAAGAAAGTGTGTAGAGCACTAGAGTCCTCCTGCCGAGAGCAATACAATGAGTGTGTTTGAGCCATTTCACCTTTGACCTTAACCAGTGAGAATGTTTTGCTCCATCCTTCATGGACATGATCTCTCCCGCTCATGAATGAACTACTGTACAAGTGTAAATACTTTTTCATTCTAGAATTTGTAATAATGTTTCAAATATTTCCAATTTTTAACAAGAACGCCAAATGTCTCAGGAAATAATTGTAAAAATTTAGTCAGTAAACACACCAGATTTGAACAGTAAATAAAAATTTGAGTTAGTACTCAAAACATTGGAATTCTATTGTTAAATATAATATGCTTACTATTTTACAATTTTCCTCTAACCACAGATACGTGTGGTTATAATTAGTGCAATATTGCTAATAATCAGTTCATATGACATCATATTTTCATATTATGTTTGTAGTGTAAAGTAAATTTAGCAATAGTTAATCCCAGGATATCAAAATGAAAGTATGCCTTTTTGTCTGTCGAATGTCATCTAACAAATGAAAATATAAACGTGCTAACTAAAAAAAACTATCTAGTGTACAAGAAATTATCCAGACCATAGTAGATGTGAAGAACCCACTGATAGAGAGCAGAGCACATCGCTGGAGACAAAGATCAGAGCACAGAAAAAAGACGTCTGACCTGTCAAAGTGAACAACTAGTGTTGCACAGCTCATGTTCTCAATGAGAAGAAAAACCTGCCACTTTACCTCACAAAGTAGAAAGTCCATTTTGCACTTCTGATATTCTTGTTTATCTTAAGGTTCTACAGTTAACATATGAGCTATGGCAGTCTTTGCACTTTCTATACTTTACAAGGCATATTCCTCACTTTAGATGAGCTCACAATAAAACTTAAGTGGCCGCTAGTAACTGTTTTATAACTAGCTGAATTAATCATACGTTACAATAGGAAATGTGTTTATTATCATATAGAGTAACAGTTACTAAATACCTGAATAATGTATGAATGTGCTTTTAAATAGTTTAATAAGCATTCATTAACATGTTCTAAATGAGCTCACAAATCACTAATAGTGAATAAATACTGAACTTGATTTATAAATGATTAACTGATCATCAAAAAAGCATGACATTATCGTTGTCATATAGATGCTTATAAACCAGGAATAAAGCCTTTAAAGTTATATTTATAAACTGCTTACAAATGTGTAACATAGAAAGAATGCTTTATAAATTTAGAATTAACTATTTGCTAATGCTTCATTAATGATTAGTTGTGTGTGTATATTATAAAATGCTACCTTTTAGCTATAAAACAAGTTTTGGTTTCTTGATTCCATCTAGAAATATCTATTCAGGTTAATCAAACGTTGAAGATTGAAGTGAATTCTTTATGGCACACTGTGGGTTTAATTTTCTGCCTTCAATCATTTTCATTTGCTATCACCATGAACATCCTAATTCAAGTATAATTGGAAATGTCAATTCAACAATGTGCTATGTTCTGCTCTGTCTGCACAGAAAATCATTCATCACTTGCTGGACTGAACCCTAAGCTGCCTGTTCTAGTGACCTCTAACCTTTGCATGGCCCTCGACTGACCGCCAACTGAGGGTCACGGCACTTCGCTCGAAGAAACTCGCAGCGGGAGCCAAAGGTCCGTCCGTCTGAAGCACACAACGGCTTACGGGGAGCTCCAGAGCAGTCTGTGTTGCATTCTTTATCCTGTTCCACACGCAGAAACTGGGAAGGGAAAAAGACAGCATGAGAAAGGGGTATTAACAGGATTCTTTATTTTTCTTACATTATTTAAACAAAGAGTCACGGGTATAACAATATAAAAAGTGGAAAAATCTTAAATAAAAGTATGACTCTTTGTATGTTCTATGTGGTTTTAAAGCCTTTTGTTTATAAACAATAGTTCTATTATAATGGTCGCACACAAAAAAAAGCTGTAAAGGACTTTTACTTCTTGACTCTAGAGATGCTTTCTTCAGATCATTTTTGGGAGGCAGTGTGCCTTCACTGCCTTTCATTTCCCATAATAAACTGGTGCCAATTATTAACACACAAATCTAAAAAAGGCAACGGGACCTAAAAACTGTCCATGGTATTTTGTTTTTAAAAATCTGCAAAAATACAGTGTTCCTAGATTTACTCTTTACCTCAAGCCCGCAAACCAACACTGACCAATGACGTTACACAAAGAAGACCATTTTATGCTTGAATCAACCTCTGAATGACCTCAGCATACGAGTAACAAACGATCTCAGCTCAATTGCTAAGCGTGCTGTGTGGTGAGGCTTGTAGCTGGTGAACCAGATTTGCAAAAATATAGCTTCAGATTGTGTCATATCTCATCTAAGCAGACCATATGTAGCAGGTAGATATTGGGCCACCCAGCAGCATGGTGAACAGCTATAACAGACAGCTTTAACAAGTGATACTTTACCTTTCTCTCCCTCTCTCTCTCTCTCTAACATTACATCAATTTTACATGTACATTTTTGAGGTGAGATATTACATCCATCATTTTAGTTGTCAGTCACTGTAAAACATAAAATAGCTTAACCCTATTGAGCTTTACTTGACTATAGAAGGGCAACTACCAAACAAGAATAAATATAAACCCCCTTTTCAAAGCGGTGTCATCTCATCTTATGTCTTTTCAATTATTTAGAAACAGATTGTACAATTGTAATTTTTGTTACAATTTCAGTAACAACGTGAAGAAAAAATATTTTTGTGTGAAGAGGACCGTTTACCCATAAGAACCAACTTCATTTTCCTCAATGGAAAATTATGAGTGTTTAAAAAACTAGATCGGAGCTAAATAAGGAAATTTCTAGAAAATTAATGTTTGGTTGCTGACTATGTGTCACCATGAGTTTGTATGGGTTTAGGTGCTAAATACATCTCATAGCAAGCAAGTAATTTTTTAAGCATTTTTTTTTCCAGCGAAGTTGCCCAAAGTACTGTACGATCAGTTAGACAGTCATAAATACAGAAAAACAGCACAGACCTGGTAAATGAGATCATTAAAACAAACTAAAAGAAAGATTAGTTTAAAAATCACAAGATGCATTTAGTTTTCAGCAGAATGTCATATTACAAAATCAGTTAGAAGAGGTAACACAATGCTTTTGGATGCAGCAAGAGAATGGTGAATTAACAGACCAGTTTTTTCCATTTAGTTTGATCTGTATTCTTTGTAATAATATAATACAATTTGGATTACAAAAGTTACAATGTGGATATTGAGGGAAATTGATTATTACACAATAGTCTAGCGTCACAATAGTCTTAGAGTTTTGGCATGTTTTTTAGATCATTTGACTGACATGACAAACAACTAATCCCATGTCGTTTTGCATAGTCATGTTTTGGGTATGAAAATGTTATCACAGCAACTGACTGACATGCAACGAGTTGGTCATATAAAAAAGTCTCAACCAAAACAACAATGGCACATGAGTCCCCATCTGTGCCTAAAACACAGAGTAAATCGATGGAAATAGAGAACTTATGCAGACATGATTAGATATTTTATCTTCTCGATTGTACTCCTGCAAGTTGAGTGTGACACTACTGGAAATCCGGATAAGTTGAATCAATCAAACCATGACTTCAGGATTCTTGAAGTGTTTCTAACTTTCCAAACTTATCTGACATTTAGCTAGCATTCATCTGGCATGGCATCTGGGGCTGAGATGATTGACAAAAAGACCTTTTCACAATTTTTTATAACTTTTATAACTTATCAGAACATGTATTATCATTTATCTTCAGGAACTAATAGTAATGGCTTTTTTAGTGCTCATGACAGATGTCAGTCTCGATTGTTCAGTCTCGTTCATACGCTGAAGAAACAGGGAAAGAGTGAAAGCCCTCACACACTCACACAGTCTCTGTTCCATGTCACATCTTGTTTGTAAATGAGGGATTGAGAGAAAAAAACTGAAGTGCTGATGGGCTTTCTTGTTGAACTTTTATCAGTCTGTCACTCTCACACCTGCACAGGTTGCACCACACAAAACACACAAGCAAGAAAAAATGCAGTGTTTGACACACTCGAGGGAGAACAGGAAATGAACTGTTTCATCTTATAATCATTACCATGATGAAAACAAATAAAGTTGAAAGCCTCTTTTAATTTCAGACACTCACACTCACCTGCAGCCAATAAATCAGCAGAGTATGCATGTCTGTTCAGAGGAAACAGATTGTTCTTATAAAACTGATGGGTATGACCATTACCCGTTCAAAAATTAGCACTGGCTGACATCCTACAAATAGCTCTCTCACACACACTTTTTGTGAGCATGTGAAGGGATCTGCACCTGGAGGATCCTTGCAGGGAAGGAAGGGGGGTTGGGGATCAGCCCTTTGCCACTGGCGATGGGAGACAGTTCTGCTGTCATCTTGGATCATAAATCAAGAACCAATGACTGCTGGGGAAGTGGGTGTGTTTTTGCATGGTTATGGTTGCGTGTGTTCACCCACATTTTTACTTTCCATTTTGTTATTTACTGATTTAAAGCTACTTCTTTAAAAGTGAACAAAGAATTGGTATTTCCTGTGTTTTGTGGAACAAATGTTCCCTCAAGTTTGTTAAAAGAACAGATTTGTTCTTTTTAGGTTTTATAAGCTATTTTATTGTTTATCTATTGTCGTTCAGGGTTTATTTGTTCTTTTGGGTTCTTTAATTTGTCTCGTTTTAAGGTGTAAGAGAAACTTGTGCATACTACATTATGAGGACCCAAAACTTGCAAAAACAGCTTTTATGACTGTTTTGTTATTTTTTTCCTACATTCGTGTACTTTTTAGTTATTTAAGTTCCACCCTTTCAAAGAAAGCAAAGAGCTGAAGTGCCAAATTTTTGCAAAAGTTCAGTTATGCTGTCTGCTTTTATTTTGTTAAGATAAATGGGGGTCTAGGTTTTTTTTTTTTTTTTCATATGTATTGTGTATAATGTATTTCATATAATGTATTGTGGTTGAAGAGCAATTTAAACCAGATAGTTCAATGGCTCTGGAAAGTGTTCACAAAAGGCTGTATAATTATTGTTTTTATATATATATATATTCCAAATGAGATTTACTTTTTTTTTTTTTTTTTTACTATTTTTTCTGACCTTTGTTGTAGGTAGTTCTTGTAAACCAAAGCCTTGCTGATTCCGTTTGGAGAATGAAATTTGGCTCTACCTTGAAAATAGATAAGTATTTCTATATTCATTACATTCACCTAACTGAGCTTGCCCTTAGATTTGACATACGTGCGTTTAAACACATTTTAGGGAATTAAGTTATAGGGAAAAGTTATAGGGAAATAAGGGTATATCATTTGTGATGTGAAAAAAAAATCTATTTTAGTTGGAAGCGTATATTAATTTAATCGATGAAATTTATCAAATAAAACTTATCGTAATGATATTTTTTTCTGTCACGTTTTGTAACAATCACCCAGGTGATACATTTTCTCTACGAAGTCACTCTTTAGCTCATGCTATGTAGGCAATTGTGTGCTAAAATTTCATTTCAAATGGTTACAGTACATCCTGTCTCTGACAGATAAAAAGTTTGAAAAGGACAACAGTCCCCTTCTTTCTCCTCAATGGTCTGCTCTTCAGTCTTAATTCAGAGTCTGAAAGCGCGAGCATGAAGAGGCTCTGATGTCTGGAGGGTTCCCCCCTTAAAACCCTTCAGTCCCACGACAGAATCTCTTTTCATCCCCTCTGGTCGAGCACATACTCTCCCTCTTCGTTCTCACCCTGTTGGCTTCTCTTTGTGTCCTCTCACACACAGACACACTCAAGCGCTCTTTATCTTTGGCAGTGCTGGCTGCAGCTGTGACCCTGTGGCCCTTCCGCTCCGTCATACTCAGCGCTGCTGTCAGGAGCTTCGCAGGACGCCTGAAAGAGATGTCAGGAAACACACTCTGGCAGACACTATCATCCACGTTGCTCATCTCGCCATCATGGCCAAGAGCAGAGTTCAGAATCCTCACAGCCAGGCCAAAGCCATCAGGGCTTTTCTAACACAGTGGAGGAAATGGAGATCTAGATGACTGTCTATATGGGTGTTCTCTGGTAAACAAGTAAACCAAGGAATGTTTTGTCCATAGTTTCTATCGGGTCATGGCAAACTTATCATTCATTCATCATCTGCTCCAACTTGTTAATACTCATTTATCAATCGTAGTTTCATTATCTAAACCATGCATGAGGAAAATGAACACTATGGATTGGTGGTCTCTAATTCTCAAGCAATGCCCCATATGGTTACGTGACACAATCTTTAAGTTCGCTTTTAAATGAAGGCCGAAACAAACATTTTGAACTGGGATGCTCAAGCTTTTATAGATTAGGTAAATAATAATAATAATAATAATAATGGCTTCATCTTATATAGCATTTTTCCAGATGCTCAAAGATGCAATTATCAGAGCATTATTCATTAACACCACATTCACACACTGGTGGTGATAAGCTACCTTAATAGCTTATTTTGCACACACCTCACCAGATGCACACATACATACAGGGCATTGTGGTTATGGTGGCTTACCCAGGGCCACAACGGCAGAATGACCCTAACAGTGCTCGAACTGCCAAACTTTCACGTTATAGAAAAACCAACTCTACCACCGAGTCACCTTTCAATATTCAGCAGAGGCCATGCTTTTTGTACTTGTGTCCACATCTCTGAAACAGCTTCCCTCAGCTTCAAATGTTCAAACGTCTGTGCCCCACTATATAAGATTTTTTGATGTTTTGTCTTTTGCTAGTACTGTTAGTACTGTAAATTATGTTCTTCTTGTAGCTCTGGATAGAGGAGTGGCAAAGGCTTACTATATTCTTGGAAGTTGTAATGTGAGAGGTGTTCTGTAGTTCTGGATGTTGACACACTGTAGTTTTTGAGGTTGTGATGTGTGATATGTTCTATAGTTCTGAAGGTTGTGATGTGTTACGTGTTCTGTAGTCCTTGAGATTGTGATTAGCGAGGCCTTCCGTAATCCTGAAGGCTGTGGTGTTTGAGGTGCTTTATAGTACAGGAGGTTGTGGTGTGTTGCATTCTGTAGCCACGGAGGCCATGGTGTGTGAGGCACTATGTAGTCCTGGAGGTTGTGATGTAGCTGTGGTGTTTGAGGTAATCTATAGTACTGGATTCCATGGTGTGTGAGGTTTTCTGTAGTCCTGGATTTCATATGGTGTGAAGTGTTTTGCAGTCCTGGATTTCATAGTGTGTGAGGTGTTCTGTAGTCCTGGATTTCATGGTGTGTGAGATGTTCTGTAGCCCTGGATTTCATGGTGTGTGAGATGTTCTGTAGTCCTGGATTTCATGGTGTGTGAGATGTTCTGTAGCCCTGGATTTCATGGTGTGTGAGGTGTTTTGCAGTCCTTGATTCATGGTGTGTGAGGTGTTCTGTAGCCCTGGATTTCATGGTGTGTAAAGTGTTTTGCAGTCCTGGATTTCATAGTGTGTGAGGTGTTCTGTAGTCCTGGATTTCATGGGGTGTGAGGTGTTTTGCAGTCCTGGATTTCATAGTGTGTGAGGTGTTATGTAGTCCTGGATTTCATGGAGTGTGAGGTGTTCTGTAGTCCTGGATTTCATGGTGTGTGAGGTGTTCTGTAGTCCTGGATTTCATGGTGTATGAGATGTTCTGTAGCCCTGGATTTCATGGTGTGTGAGGTGTTTTGCAGTCCTTGATTCATGGTGTGTGAGGTGTTCTGTAGCCCTGGATTTCATGGTGTGTGAGATGTTTTGTAGCCCTGGAGATGATAGTATGTGAGACTTTATGTAGTCCAAGAGCTGTGGTGTGATAGGCGTTTTCTGTAACCTGGGCTTGGGACATCCTGAAGCAATAAGAAAAACCCGCTTGTGACGACTGATATGTTTGCTGTGATTATGTTGGAGTCACCTAGTTATCCATTAGTGGATCAATTATTCAAGAGATTGAATGTTCAAACCACCGAGTGTCTCCTCATTGAAATTTGAACCATTTACTCTCTGTGTTTGTTTGCTGTTTTTTGCATGGACAGGCTTGCTCCAACAATTATTTAATCCTTATATTTGCTTAAATATAATATAAAGTTAGCTTCATGCAATGAGCCAATTAGTACAACCCAGTCCTTGAAACTGCTGTTTGAATTTTTCCATTGTAAGAAGTCCAGCGATAGACTTTGGTGTTTAGTTTTGTATAAAAGTGTTTGCTCCTCTATGCGGTTCACCTCGCACAAATGCACAACAGTGACTCAACCAAAAGCTTTGTGGCGCTATCACAGCTTATTATGTATATGTATGCCTCAAAGTGTAACATGTAACCCTTGTCACTGGCTGTAACATAAGATTTTTGAAGAAAATAAAAATAATTTCCAGTATTCAGGCTTGATGAATTGTTACTTTACTTTGCTGTTGTGATTTTTTAAAAGAAAAATATATATAAAAATGACAGCTACCTCATGCACAAGGAGGCAAGCATAGTTCAAATGGGTCACTGTCTGTATCCAAGAACAGGGTTGAGATGACCACCATGGAAACCTAATCACAGCCAAAACACATTGAGAGATTGAATGATTGGGTTTGGTCCAAATGAGACTCCCAACCCCTGACACAGACAAATAATGCCCCATCAATTCAATCTCTGCCAAACTCTGAAACGTCTAGTGAACTTCAGCTTCAGAAATTCATGCCACACACAACCATTTAGAACCAAACAGAACTGTCCACAGCATGCTGCTTCTGGACAGAGACAATTTCTCCCACAGTTACCTAGTTAATTTAGTTTTGTTGATTATGATGTTTATTTATCTCATATAATTCCTTAATTATGATCACAGAGGTTGTTGTAGACTTTCACAGCTCTTATAGACAGCCGTTCGCAGGTCATCACTCCATCACATTGTATTTGATTAGTTCCTGCTTGCAGTGGGAATCAAACTTTGCTATTTAACACTTTATCCCTATTTTATTGTTTTGTTTCAGTTCGTTTGTATCATTTTGCAATTTGAATTGAACTTGAATATTTTACTAATTTATCTTAGTCTTTATATCAGCATTTTATTGGCATTTAATCAATCTCAGTGTCCTTTAACATTTCAAGCCAATTGTACTTTAAAAGTACCCATTAAAAGTCTAAGATATTTTATTGAAGGTGTTCAATTAAATATTTGAAGTCCATATGTGGCGTGTGATGTTATTTGATGTTTTGTGAAAAGTATTTGATGGTTTGTAAAAACAAAATGTTTTCTCATGACACTGCAATGGTCATGTGATGTTAAATAATTCCAGTATGTAGCACCTTTAGTGGCAATCATTGGCTGATGTCACACAAGCATGTTCTTGGGTCTTATGTGTGCATGTCATTTACATTTTTTTTTTGTACATGTGCATGAATTTAATCTTGCTTGAAAAAACATTTCAATAAATAGGTTGATTTTTATATTTAGGGGAAATACAATTTTAATAATAAATATAGATAGATGCATAATATACCACAAGCTTGACCTTGAAAGTACTTAAAATGATTTGATCTTTAAAAAGTAGAAACCCTGTATTTTTAACTCTTATCGGTTTTTTAATTGTTGCCTCTTAGGCCAAAAATGATATAATGTACTTTAAAATAAGTCTGTCAGATTCAGGCACTGTTTGCAAGTCCAAATGTCACTTAGGTACAACTAGCACTCATGAAGAAGAACAGACAAAACAATCCTCCATCTCCCCGTCTGCTCTTCCCAAGTTCTTTCCTTACCCTTTCTCAGTTGCCCTGCCTCCTTGTTTGTGCTACCCTTGAAAAATCCATTCCAAAGAAAGGCCGAGGCGAAAGAAATCAAGAAAGATGGAGCAATGTTTTTTTTCGAAGACCCACCCGCACACAAACCACAAATCCAATTACCCCCTTTTGGCAGTGAAGCATTGTAGAACTGAAAGCAGCGATGCAGGGGCCAGTCTCCAGCAGAGACTGCATTGTGCCCTACAGAGGGCCACATGTGGGCAGAGGGGCCCCAGAGAGGGTGGGGTTGGCCTCCCAAGCACAGTCCCAGAAAAGCCCCTCACACCTTGGCCGCTAAGGGTCGTGGGGAGTGAGAGAGGGGCCACAGACGTGTGAAAGACTCCCGACGGGGGCTTCCTGAGATCGGATAGGCATGGTTAGTCTCCAGTATAGTGGAAAGGGAAGAAAGTGACAGGCCAGATCCAGGCTATTAACTCAATCAAAGAGAAAAGCCCTTGATTGCTGTGAAAATTCTCCAAGAAAAAGGAAAGCTACTGCTGGTCATGTGAAGGATGAGGAGGAGGGGGTGTGTAGACCCTTTTTCTGGTGCAGGTGCACAGATTTGCGTATGAATAACAGCCCGTATTTGAAGGGCTCTGGCTATGAAGTGAATTATATGCATGGGCTTCAGCAGGGAGGAGTCCTTTAAAGATCACTGAAAATCACCGAAGAACGTTTTTTCTGAAACCAAGACCTCTTTCTAGTCTAAAAAATAATTTCATTAGTAACAATGGAATCAAATTCAAATGTATTTGATCTTTTTTCTTCTTTTAAGCTTTTTTTGCATTGGTTACACAAAACATCATTTAATAATTTTTTTTTGCTAATTGATGCATTTATATAGTTTCATTCAGCTCATTTTCTATTGTAAAATATGTCCTGCTACTGTTTAAAGTTCAAAGTCTTCTTTAATCAATATAATAGTTTTCAAGGTTGCTCTGACATATAGCTGACTTGTCTGCAATGTAAATTTGGCTTCAGATTTTCTCACTGATACATTTAAAGGTGCCAAATCATGCCCTTTGTAATTTATAATACAATTTATTTATTTTTTTAATTGACCCTTCGAGACGATCACTGCAACCTTATTTAGCTTTAAAAGCAGTCTTTTTCATCAACATTGTCTTTGAATAAACTCTAATGGTTGTGTCCCCAATTGAGCTGTGTATCCTCTGATTCTCCCACTACCATGCTTCCACCACCCTGCTGGGTTTTTTCTTTTTTTTTTTTTTGCATACAGAAAATCCAACCATTTTCGACAAATACAACATTTGGATCTTTATCCGGCCCGGTTCTACTACGGTTACATTTACAGTGTGTACATTATTCATTGAGATGCATTAGCGGTTTATCTGATTGGTTAGTGGGCGGAGCTATTGCCAATTGACATGCCTATGGCCATAGAGCCGTTTTCAGCTCTCACAAATACAATAAACACAATTAAACATAATGTGAATATGCCTCGAGTCATGTTTTTGATGAGGGAACAATACTAAGACATGCAAGAAATGTCCGAAAAGTCTAGTTCACATGTTACGGTACATGTTACAGAACCAAGCATTCATGTTTTTAGAAGTATCCAAAAAGTAATTTGTATTCTGTGCTTTTTTTTTATGTATAATAAAGCTATAAACCTAACCTGAAGTGTTTTTAATTTCCTCCCTCTGACTTCTGAGATTGGGGACTGAAAACTACAAATCAGATTAGTTGAAAAAATCTGATTGGTCTATGGGTACAAATGACATAGGCCACCAATCGATGGAAAGTTAGCTCTCAAAGTAAAGTAGCAGTGATCTCTTGCTTGCATAGTGAAAACGTTCCTACTTTAAAGAATATTTCTTAAGTTCTCCTAAAGTTGTTTTCTCATTCTCAAGGAATTTAAAGGGATTACTTGTTCTGAAGAGCTTAGAGAATGCTGAAAATAGGCCCATTTTGGGTCTGAAGAAGCTAGAGATTAATAGTAACGTGAAGAGAGTAATTTGATGCTGGAAACAGCTAAGCCAAGACTTTCTGTAAGCAAAACACTATAAAACATAGTTTTTGACCCCTACGCCTACCCCACACAAAAGTCCAGTGTAGCTACATAGAAAGAGTCCAGATCTCACTCTCTGTTACTACTTAATAGACGTTGTTAGGGGCAAAAGCATTTACTTGGTCATTTCCCAGCATGTGAAACACTGGTAGATCCAGCTTGCCAGTCATAGTGCTGTCATTTAAACTAATCCTTGTGCCAAATTAGAGTTCTTAGACAGCAGTAGGAATCTACAGAGTAAACCCAAACAAATACCATTCAGAGATTAATTGAACCAGGAATATTCATCATGAGGGCCAGCAAAGCATTCCACTTCAGTGTTGAATTTGCATCAAAATTTTGATCTTGAAATAATGCTTTTATTATTCTAAAATCAGTAATGAAATTGTTGAATCGTGTTCAGCAATCAGTATTCATTTCAATAATCACCAAAATTCACCAATTTATTTTTCAAAGAAAAAGTTTTTTAAATCTAGATCATCAGTTTGAGCTGAAAATGATGAGAACAGTTCATGTATGTGCCTGTGGGAAAGAGGATGAGGTTTGGACACTCTGCCTCCCACATTCCGCTCTACCACGACAAGTGAGGAGTGCGCTGGATGACCTTTGCCCTACAGGTTAACTACTCTTAGCTATTGGTAGCGTTTGGAAGCAGAACCATCTCTTCTCAACCAATAAATAATGAACAAGGGGGTATTTCTTCGTTAATCACAGTAGTCCTAGCTTGACAACTCCACATTCCATCCCATAATTCCTGGCACGCATTGATTTAAGATTCAGTCACATTTATTGCTTTTCAGTTCACTCCTTGACTTCCAAAGTATCTTTTTACCTCGTCTATCCATTTAAACTTTTATTGGTTTCATAAATTTTTTTTTATAAATGTTTGGAATCATGCAGTTGGAGTAGATAGTGGGTACATGTTTTAATCCACTTGGATTCTGTTACAAAGATAACTTCTCGATTTTGGATTAGCTTCATATTGGCAAACAGAAAGAAAAAATTAGGGTTTTAAAAGCAATTGAGTTATGCTTTGAGTTTTACTTTTTTATCTTTGAAATGACAACGTTTGGATATGAAGAAAATATTTTGAGTGACTTTTGGGTGGTTTAAGTTAATTGTTTGAGTATAAAAACTTGTGGATTTTACTGAATTGTTGCTTTCTCCCAAGAGTAAAATGCCCTACACCTTTAGAAAGCAATGCAGGTGCCCTCAACCAACTTTTTTTATGGCCACTAATTCATGCATTAGCAACACATCTGGCAATCCAGAGGGGAGTTGATGTCAGCAGATGAAGGCAACTGTATCTCGGGCTATGCTGCTAACAGCCTCCATCAGTAATAAGAGCACAGCATCGGGTGAAAAACACAAACACATGGGAGAAACCACAGCAGATTTAAGCACTGAGAGCTTTGCTGAAACACAAACACACTAGAGAAAGAAAAGTTGCCTCAGACCCTGTGAACACAGAGGTTAGGCACCTTCTAAACTTTACGATGTTCCAGTATCAAGAGCAAGTCTGCTAGTTGAACTGCACTAAGTAAAAAAAAAACTAACCCATGTAAACATATCATACTCAGCTGAAGTAGCACAGACTGCATAGCAACTTAACACAGAGGAAAACCAGTTCAGCAAACATAGGCAAGAGCTCACGGTGGCTTTAGAAACAAGAGAATCAAGCAGCTTCACTGAGGAGAGCCTCGGATGTGAGAGCTTGTCAGCAGATTTCAGCAAAAGGTACACTTAATCCTTCAATTAACCTAAGTTCGGGAAGAGCTTGGCTGATACAAGAACATCTAATTATGTGGTCATTTCACTGGATTATAGTAATAATAATAATAATAATATTATGTGTAATTTATATAGTACCTTCCCATAGCTCAAGGACACTTTACACTTTACAGAGTAAGTAAACTATATAAAATATAACATTTCTAACATATAAGACATGACCCATAAGGGACAACATCAATGTTGTGCAAGCTAGCCCTCCTTCCACCCCGTTGTCACTTCAATTGTATTCTTTGGGCCCGGGACTCATCAGTCGACCAACTCGGCGTGCAATTCTAAGCAATTATAATCAAGCGCAAACTGGTGAAAATCTGAATGTATATATACATATATACTCCAGAGATATATATACTCCAGGGAACCCCTAGCAGGTACAGGCCCAAGAGATTCAAAACAGAGAGACAACTGCTTGATCAAGAGAAAAACAAGCTCAGCACAGAGAGCATTGCAACAGGTGGATTCAGATGTGAGGGAACCGCAGCAGCATTAAGAGATGGGAGAAAACTCAAACTCAGAGCTACATTTCTCTTCTCGTCGTCCCGCTGATTGCAGTCCAAACGTTATGTACACAGGCAGAGCGCAGAAGCCGCAAAGACGGCAAACCTCCAATTCCTTCACTGAGAAGCCAAAACCAAACTTAGTCTGTCTGTCACTCACAGACGCACATTGCAAGCACACTGCAAGGTATGTGAGAGGTTGTGTGTGCACCTGTAGCTCTCAAGATCTCTGCTACAATTCGAAGAACCTAATGGATTCCTCCTGAACTGATGCCCACGCAGCGTTAACTGGGTTCCTGTGGTTATTCCTCTCATTTTACACAAAGTCTCCTTTTACAAAACAAACCATGGAGCAATAATGATTTTCTCAGCTTTAAATAAATCTTAAACCTGCTCAGTTAGCAGTAAGGTTTAGAGGGTTAAACTGTAATATTTAGAAAAGGTCTGAGATTAGCTGGCTTACTGTGGTATGCACACTGTGGTAAAAGTTTTTAAAACAATCTTGCACTAAAATAATACAATTACATTGTGATACTGTATAGTTTTGTATTTTTAAATGAACAATTGTACATGCCTTTTCAAAAGGCAAAAAAAAAAACGAAGTTTACCGCAGGAGTTTACAGTGTACCATAAAGGCAGATCAATATTTATGAAAATAGAACTAAATCCTACCATGAAATGACTTTTTTTTTAAACCAAGATTAAATCTTAAGGACTTTGCTGCTAAAATGTGTACCTACATTTAAAGATTTTCGTGGATTAAAATGACTTTATTTTAATATTTTGCAACTTTAATTTAAAAAACAGCGCAATTAAATTTCATCCATTCTCACGGTTGAATCGATTTAGAACTTATTTTTACACAATTGAAACAGCTGGAAAATCAAAGATGAAATATTTATAAATATGCAATCCCTAATGTGTTCAAAACACTTGTGATCGTTTCAGCCCTCTCAAAACACATAACTTCCAAAATAAATTTTAAAAACTTGTCTTAAAAGTTTTTTTTAGTTTGAAAGTTAATTTGATCTATTATAATGCCAGTTCCAGTTCAGTGACCAGAGAGCTGAAATGGTATTAAACAATTTTATCGGTTATCCAAAAGCACGTTTATCTGTGATTTATTCTAATCAGCGCTGAGTCGATAAGGTGTTGCGGCTCACCGTGAGCGCGGAGAGCTTGTGCGCGTCTCCTGCGTAAAGAGCGCAGATCAGCAACAGCAGCGAGACGCGCATCTTCGCGGCTCTCCCGGTCCACTCAATGCCTTCAGCAGCCTCCGGTTCAACAGCACGAGCACTAATCCCGTAAATCCCGGTACTTCACGAGCTCTCTGTTGTGATCAGAGAGAGGTTTCTTTGCGCGTATTGAAGCGGGCGCGCGCTAGCTTCCCCTCTGCTCTCGGTTTATGTCTGAAAGAGAGAGAGAGCGAGAGAGAGAGCGAGCGAGAGCGAGAGAGAGAGAGAGAGAGAGAGAGAGAGAGAGAGAGAGAGAGAGAGAGAGAGAGAGAGAGAGAGAAGGGGGGGGGGGGTAGACGGGAGGAGAGTTTGGGTGGATTCCCTCACAGATGCTGGTAGATGAACGAGGGGAAAGAACCCTTCGCTCTTTTCCCCTCCGTCCTACTTTCTTTCTTTTCACCAACTTTGTGGTTTATGTGTTGATCGTGCCCTGATTTGTGTTTGGTTCAGGTTATGGTTGTGGAAACTGTATTGATGTCTGTATTGATAAATGTTAAATTGAGACCACTTTCTGTTATTTTCACAGATATGTTTTTTTAACCCAGGGGTTGGAAACCTGAGTGCCTCTCTTGGGATATCTGTATTGGTGCAGATTTGTGCTTTTTTTGTCTAGAACCGAATCTGTGTTTATTGATGTGATACGTGTAGCCCATATTTGGTGTTACAATGGTCATAAATTGATCGTTATAATGAATATTGTAGGGGTAATGCAATGTAATGTTATGATAAATATAGACTATACATTTTTAAAATGTTCTATGCTAAATGTTATAGATTGTTTTTTTTTTCTCTGAAATGTTCAAGTTATGAAAACAAAAAAAATCTATCTATTTCTAGAATCTATTTCTAATTGTTTGAACTGTTGTTTATGCTATACAAACTTCCCATTTATCAATGCTTTGCTCAAGGGCCATATTCATTTATCTGTAGACCACAAAAATATGACGCATTATTTTCAAAACTGAGGTCAACACAAAAACTTTCTTCTCAATTCAAGCCAATAAGTAAGCATTTGGCAGCAGTTATCAAACACACAGCAGTCTTCATTCCCATCAGCCCACGGAGGCAGAAAAAATGACACATGTGGGATTTCAGCCATGCAGTTAGTTATTGTTCTGTGAAAGGGAAAAACTTATTCTGTCTCTTGTGTTTAGCAATCCTTGATTTAAACTGTAGTGCTTCAAAACAAAAATTCTGCCTTATTTCACTCTTTTTAGGTTGTTCCAAAGACTGATGAAACTGTTGGCCATGCTGCCAATTTCAGAGAAACCTGTGTTCAAAATTCTTCCAAAGTTCAGTAAAGTTTATTTTGCAACTTACAGCTTCATGTAATGATTTTGAGGACAATACTTAAACATTTTTTATTATGAGTTTATCAAGAACCTGGTAAAGAAATGTCTGCTTTTAGGGCCTATCCAAATTTGACTACTTGTTGTTTTATAGGTGTGCAGAGCATATTGACTGCATAAAGCAGGCTGAGTAGCATGTTCAAATGTTTCAAGATACTCTGCTACTTCAGGTGAGAATTAACAACAAAGTTGTCAATTTTAAGTGCACACTGAATGCTTTATAATTGTGATTGTGATAACAGACACAAGTATAAAACAGTGACACAGAAGCTCAAATGAAGGAGCAACGTCACCAACAGGACATTTTTGGTAATACAATTTTATACTAGTATTACGTATATCTAACGTTGCTTAAATTATTACAAGTATATTATTTATGGTAGCAGTGAAAATAATTTTAAGAAGTATATATTTGTTATTTCTTCATGAAAAGTATGTATTTCTTAAAATGTAACAAAGCCAGTATTATAAAAAGTATCAACATGCTCATTTTCATTATGTTTTTCATTAATACAGCACATGAAACAACCTCTGTTTTAGTTCACATTTTACATACTTTTTTGGACAGAAAGCATTACTTTACTTTACTAACCCTAACCCAAAATAAGATGACGGTAACAATCACATAAATGAACAAACAATGACGTTAATGCTACATCAAGTTATATTTTAACAACAAATTTACATAACATGTGAAAAATGAAACATTTACGTAAAACGTCTACACTACCCCACAATGCATCGCCCGTCATGTATGGTACGTCACCGGAAGTACCATCTACAGCTTCCTCTCGTTCCTCCGCGCGTGCTTTGGGGTAGAAGTTGGGTCTTATCGTTTAATATACTGAAGAAAAAGGAATACGTTTCATCATGTCTTATCAGATAGAAGAAGAAGAGGTAAAAAAGTGTGTTTTCGGTGACGCGAGCATATGTGTGAACTATTATAGTGGATGTTTGTGCTAATCTATCGAGCATCACTTGGTTGATTCTTGTTCTCAATAAAATGCATCCCGAGTTTAACTGGTAAACATGTCAGGCTAACGTTCTTTTACTCTCTTTGTCTTTAGTATGATCCATATAGCTACTCCAACGAGTATGATTATCACACCGGTATGTTGTTTACTTTCTTACGTTATTCATTAGTAACGTTACACCATTGTTTATATGTCATTACCTACAGAATGGCGTTAACATATTAATGTAATCCGTTAAACAGAGACAAACATTTGAGTGCTTACTTTAATCTGATTTTAGATTTTATGTATCAGCTAATAAATACATATATAAACCTCTCTTAGTTATGATCGTTTTTTTCATCATTCTTCATTCATTCCTCTTTCGGGAGAATTGCTACTCAGATTACCTTGTGTAGTGTAGTATATCATATCAGCCTATGAACACTACATTTCCAGGTGATCCAAAAGCTGACCTGGCCTATGAGCGTCAGTACGAGCACCAGCAGACGTACCATGTGATTCCTGAGGTCATTAAGAATTTCCTTCAGTATTTTCATAAAACCATCTCAGACCTGATTGATCAGAAGGTCTATGAGCTTCAGGCTAACCGTGTCTCCAGCGAGAGCATTGAGCAGAAGATCTACGAGATTCAGGATGTCTATGAGAATAGGTGAGAAACAGTCCAGTAGTTAATGATTTATTTGTAATTCACATAAATCCTGATGTGTGTTTGTGTTGTTGTTAGCTGGAATAAGTTGACTGATCGCTTCTTTAAGACGTCTCCATGGCCGGAAGCTGAAGCCATTGCTTCTCTGGTTGGAAATGGTGAGTGGGTCAGTTGTTTGGTTTAGGGATGCAGCAGTCAACTGGTTTTGAATCAGATTTTGGCTTTTTTTTTTAATCACCACTAGCACCAGTTAACCAGCTGTTTTTTCTGGAAGTATTGCTCCACTTGCAGAGACAATTTGGATGGTTACAGTTAAATTTTTAAACAGTCACAAGTTAAATCACCAATTAAATGTAAAAATTACACCATCCTGTATATGTTTACTTTAGTGCAGCCTGGATTAAAGTCAGAGTCAGCCATAGTGTGACAAGAGTTGTACAAAAAAGTATCATGTACTATAAGTTAAAACTCATCACTGTTCAAAGTCTAAACTGGACTTTAAAAAATTCTACTATACATTTAGTGCAGTGAGTTTTAATAAATAGATGACCACACTGTATTCCAAAACCTTTCACAAAAGTTTTTGCAACAACAAAATATTTATAAAATGTATTTATATTGCATTTTCCCCTTAACAAGAGGGCTTAAAGTTTAAAATATTTAAATTAATTTAAGAATGTTTTAGGGAAGTTGTATAGTTATAACATGCAGTAAATTAAAGAGCTGTATGAATTCTCTTAAAATAAGTAAGTATAATTTGATTTTACAGGTGCCAAATTAAAATGAAAAGTCTTATATGTGGATTACCAATTCACTTAATAAAAAAAACCGTGAGATAAAAAGGAAGAATATACCATCATTGCCTGTTTTGCTTGCTCTCAATTTTAGTACCTTCCTATTTTTATTTGTCCTTAAAGCATTCTGAAAACCTTTGGTTTAAAGTGATTTGTGCTGAGGTGATTTTTTAATGGTTACTTACAGATGCAGTTTTCCTGATCCTCTACAAGGAGCTCTACTACAGGCACATCTATGCCAAAGTCAGCGTAAGTCTGTCTTTTTGCTCGTCTCTCATCTGGTTTGCTTCATTGAGGATTCGTTCGTCTGATACCTGCTTTTTGATTTTAGGGAGGCCCAACTCTGGACCAAAGGTTTGAATCCTACTATAACTACTGCAACCTCTTCAACTACATCCTCAGTAAGTCCACTTATCTCCTCCTCCTGGCTATGATTTGGTGAATATTTATATTTTGTCTAAACATTTGTTTCTATTAATTTCTAGGCAGTTTTTTTGAATGAAGTTGTTAAAACACAAGACTCAGATATTAAGCGCTTGAATAATTTAAATAAGAGTTCCCCAAATCTGGTCCTGGGCCACAGTCTTGCACATTTTAGTTTCAACCCTGCTATAGTATGCTTACTACTCTAGCTTCAGCCAATCAGAGAGGATCTTCATGATGGTTGATCAAAAATGTTTAGGCCTCAGGCCCTCCAGGACCGGATTTAGAGACCTCTGCTTTAAACAAATATATTTTAGTTGATGTCGGTTATTCGCAGATGCTGATGGCCCCGCACCTCTGGAGCTTCCGAACCAGTGGCTTTGGGACATCATCGATGAGTTTATTTACCAGGTGAGGCGCACACTTTTTAAATGAAAATTTCCGTAGCTTTGCTGATTATCAGAATTTCACCGACTAGGCCTTTTTCTTCTTCAGTTTCAGTCGTTCAGTCAGTATCGATGCAAGACGGCCAAGAAATCTGAGGAGGAGATAGAGTTTCTGAGGAGCAACCCTAAGATCTGGAACGTTCACAGTGTGCTAAACGTGCTTCACTCTCTGGTGGACAAGAGCAACATCAACCGGCAGCTGGAGGTCTACACCAGCGGAGGTGTGTTTGGGTCATCATTTTCTTATTTTTAAAAAGTACAAATTTAGATCTGTTCTTTTAGGTCCTCAAACTGGGCATTTGTGATCCACACATACGGGTGGATGATATTTTAGCAACAATAATGCACCGGCTCACACGTTTACCTGAAGAGAATATGTTCTTTGATTAAGATTGACATCATTTGGTGTTCAACTCGTTCTCAACAGCTGCGAGCGTCCTGAAAGTAAACTACCAACAAATTCTTCTTTTGTGATCTGCAGGTAACGCTCATGGTGCAACCAGTAATCAATCTTTAGGTGTGTCTCATCTAGTCTCACCGCTACTCAAAAATTCAACACACGATTTTCCAGTGGGTTAAAAAAACAAATAATTCTCATCATCTGATCATCACTTGTGATGAAAATATTATATCTTAAAACTGTTTGCGGATGTGGGTTTTATTCTCTAAAAATAAGAAAATGTTTTTATTATTACACTGTAAAAACATGTTTTGAAAATTGTTATTGTGATAACCAAATGGTTGCTTATCTTGAACATGCTTGAAATTTAATTTAGTTAATAAATGTATTTGATTCCTTTTTATAATAATTACATCATTACATAAAATGTATAATTACATTTTATAATAAATACATAAAAATGTTTATATGTTTAATTTCAATCATTTTAGATGTGAATAATGTAAAACTAATGCATTACAGGTTTATCTAATAACAGTTTTCGCTAATAGTCATGATTGTCTGAAGAATTTTGAAAACTGGAGCATCATTAACTCCCAAGCATTAAAAGTTAATCAGTAAATAAAATAATTTGCCATTTTTTACTTTGAAATTAACCTCATCATTTGGTTACAAATGCTTGCTATTCAGTCATAACATAAGAATTCAAAAGAAACATCCTGATCTTTGGGAAACTACAGTGCATTGCTGAACAATACATGTGTTCATGTCGGTCTCAAGGTATTGTGGGTCGCAAAAGTTGCCCGAAGTTCCATGTTGATCCATACAATAACTTTTTTCCTCTTCATGAAAACATCCTCAATGACCTTCATGAGTGCGCTTGAAGCCTAAATCTCTGTGTGTGTGTGTGTCAGGTGACCCAGAGTCAGTGGCTGGAGAGTACGGCCGTCACTCTCTCTATAAGATGCTGGGTTACTTCAGCCTGGTGGGCTTGCTGAGGCTTCACTCTCTGCTGGGTGATTACTATCAGGCCATCAAAGTCCTGGAGAACATTGAGCTTAATAAAAAGGTGCAAAAACTCTGTTTCATATACCTCTGTTGGAATTCCAGGAGAGTTAACTTGTCTGTGTTTCAGAGCATGTATTCCCGTGTGCCCGAGTGTCAGATCACCACCTACTACTACGTAGGGTTTGCCTATCTCATGATGAGGCGCTACCAGGATGCTATCCGGGTCTTCGCCAACATCTTGCTGTACATTCAGAGAACCAGAAACATGTTCCAGAGGACCACTTACAAATACGAGATGGTAGGTCAATCACAGTCAGAGCGCCTGTCTTTTATTAGATTTCATAATTTATTTCTTTTTATTTCAACTCTTAAGAGATCCATGGGAAGTGCTGCTTTTTTGTTTTAAGCAGTTTTCTCTGTCTTGAACAAACATGGCTTGAATTTAAATGATTTTTATTGAAAAAAAAAAGTTCTTAATGTCATTATTTAATGTTTATTGCAAAGTTTCAGAATTGCTAAATATTTGGTATTAAAATATGTTTGTCATATGTGAGACCAAACTACTAGACTCAATCTTTTCCGTGAGTGCCGTTTTTAAACTTCATACTTTATATTTATGTTTGTACTTGTGACAATTGTCTAGTGAAGCTTAATAAGGTTTTAAATAGGGATGCACTAATACAATTTCGTGTTCAAGTACTCATACTCATAAAAGTGCTTT
Source organism: Danionella dracula (assembly GCA_900490495.1). NCBI lineage: Eukaryota > Metazoa > Chordata > Actinopteri > Cypriniformes > Danionidae > Danionella > Danionella dracula. The sequence continues at coordinate 10,749,528 of UELW01000778.1, read as the reverse complement.
CGACACCAGCACACACTATAACCCTTTATGACAGGGGGATCCACTATATTTCTGATCAGAAATATATTTAAAAAATCAGATACAACATTGAGTACAATGCACTCACATTATGCAATTGCAACCCTGACCAGGACGGTTGATGATCATTGTACTGGACCTGGGCTACGAGATCACATCACTGACATGCCACTTCCAGACATTCTTATTAATTATAATTATTTGGGCTAGGTTGTTTCTTAAAATGAGAATAAATTAAAATGATTCTGTTTTGAAGGCGTCACGGTGGCGCAGTGGGTAGCACGGTCGTCTCACAGCAAGAAGGTCGCTGGTTCTAGGCTCGGCTGGGGCAGGTGGCATTTCTGTGTGGAGTTTGATCGCGTGGGTTTTCTCCGGGTGCTCCGGTTTCCCCACAAGTCCAAAGACATGCAGAATAAGTGAATTGAATAAGAACAATTGCCCATAGTGTTAAAAGAGTGAATGTGTGTGTGAATGTTTCCCAGCGATGGGTTGCAGCAGGGAAGGGCATCCGCTGCGTAAAACATATGCCAGTGAGTTGGCGGTTCATTCCGCTGTGGCGACCCCAAAAGGGAATAAAGCCGACATGAAGATGAATGAATGAATGATTCTGTTTTGAGTATAAAAACGATTAATGGCTATAAAATGTTGTCATAGAAATAAAAAGTTTAATAAAAGGGAAAATGTTGCTGTAGTAGTAATTAGTCAGTACTTGTTTTGGTACTTGGTATCAGCAATACTCTGAACAAATTACTTGTTCTTGTACTCGTGTTGAAGGAATGTCAGTGCACCCCTTGTTTTAACTGTTGATGTCTTTTAAAACAAAAGTAATGATCTTTACGAATATTTCAAATGTATATTATGAAAAGTAAACAGGAGAAAATAAGAGAAAATCATTGTGAAGTATTTGGAAGGTAAGTTTGTCATTGTGATCAAAACTAAAGTTGACTGGCAAATTGGTTTAAGACTCCTAGGGGATAATTAGATATGCATCAATCAAAAGAAGCATGGTTTTAGTTGTCAGGACTCTGGAATCAAATGCATTCTGTAATGGATATAATGTAAACACATTTTTGTTGTTGTAATGAGCTGAAGTACTCAACATGAGGATTGTGTGTTCAGATAAACAAGCAGAACGAACAGATGCACGGACTGCTGGCCATCGCTCTCACTATGTACCCAATGCGCATCGACGAGAGCATTCACACACAGCTGCGTGAAAAGTACGGAGACAAGATGCTCCGCATGCAGAAAGGGTCAGTACATCCTCACAGTCTTGTTTGCTGACCAATGAGGCAAACCGGATAACTGATATTTGTAGTACATTTTATTTACAAAACAAACAAAAGTTGTTGTACACAAAAGGCTTGAAGTGTGTTTATTTTCAACATCGTTCAGAGACCTGCAGGTGTTTGAGGAGCTCTTCAGTTTTGCCTGTCCCAAGTTCCTGTCCCCTGTTGTTCCAAACTATGACAATGTTCATCCTAATTACCACAAAGAGCCGTTCCAACAGCAGCTGAAGGTGTTTGCAGAGGAAGTACAGCAGCAGGCACAGCTCTCTACCATACGCAGGTACTAGCTACCATCTTTAGCTTAATGTTTATGACAAATGGGATTAAGTTTGATAATCAATTCTGATCACAGCTTCTGATCGTTAAGCTTGTTTTTTTTTTGTAATTTAACATTGCGTAAGATAAAGCTCTGATAGTCACAAACTCATCTTAATATGATTGGCAGCATTGATGGCTTTGGTTTGAATTTCATTTCTCATGCTTTCTTTCTCTCAGTTTCCTGAAACTTTACACCACTATGCCCGTTGCCAAGCTGGCAGGTTTCCTGGACATGACCGAGCAGGAGTTTCGCATCCAGCTCCTGGTGTTCAAGCACAAGATGAAGAACTTGGTGTGGACCAGTGGCATCTCTGCGCTGGATGGAGAGTTCCAGTCTGCTTCGGAGGTGGATTTCTACATAGACAAGGTCTGCTTCGCATACACATCACACTGAGAGAGCATGTCCTTCAGACAGGACACAGATTCTAATAAGATATAGTAAAATCGGTATATATTTTTGTATGTATAAAAATATGTTTAGATATTAAACAATTAAAAATTTTGGATATTTGCAAGCAATTCGCCTCTTGCTGTTAAAAACAATTGCATTTAACTTAAAAACAAGTCATCAGGATAATTAACAAAATAAGAATACATTTTTGATTGGTTTCTTTGGTCAAGGCTAGAGCTGTTAAAGTTATTTAAAAAATAAGTAGTTCTTCGCTTTGTCCTCAACAATCAACATACAAGAGGAGACAATGTGCACTTACTCATCAGACACTGCACGCGGTGTGTTTGTAGCGCAGGTCTCAAACTTTGTTTTGACATTAGTTATTTGAACTTAAATCCTGATCCAAGTAAAATGATATAAATTAAGCTAGAGCCTGGTCTGATTAGTCCTGGTGGGCCCAGACTATAACCTGGCTTTTATGAGCCACTGGAATGGCAAACAATACACTTGCATTGATCACAATAAAGAAAAGTAATGTGTTGATTTTGACAGGACTAGTCCAGGTATTTAATTTAAAATAGCATTTTTATTGCTAATTTAATTTAGCATCTAAATGAATACTAGATTCTTGTGTTTTGTTACCACCTGTCTGTACAGTTTCAAATGTAGGTAATGAATTCAGAGAATAGAATAAAATAGATGTGCTATCTCTGTGCTATAATGAAGTTGGTTTGTTCATTTTCAATATTGCTCAGAATCAGAAACTGAAAGTAACCATTGTAATTGTTGTATTGTGTAATTGTAGCATTATGTCCAACTAGTCATATTTAAAACTTGACTTTCTTGGTAAGTTTTTCAAAGTTAAAGCTATACTGTACAGATGAAAAATTAGGAGCTGTGTTGATTTGGTGTTTGGGTAATCATGCTCTGATGAGGTTCTGTTTTTCCTGTCAGGATATGATTCATATTGCAGACACTAAGGTCGCTCGCCGCTATGGTGACTTCTTTATACGTCAGATACACAAGTTTGAGGAGGTATGAATCAATACTATTTATAATAAATGATATATCCTATTTTCGTAACTGCATTGTAAATAATGAAATGTTCATTTGGTTCTGCAGCTAAACAGAACGTTGAAGAAAATGCCTCTTACCAGTGGAACTTCAAATTCAACTACCTCCTCGTCACGTGCAACATAATCTGGCCAATCAGAACCTGTTCTGCTGACAGCTTTAAACAATGGAGTACAACTTATTTCCGAACCAATTAGAAACCAGTTAATTAGTATTTGAGCCTCTGTGATAAACAAGTAATTAAAACTATTCTGCAGTTTCTAAATGAATAAAGTGTGATGTGGCTCTGAGGTCAGAGTCTGTTGGTCACCCAAAGGCTTCTCTTTTGAATATCCTGCAGCTGGCTTTCAATACCCGATGGAACGTTTCACAGTCTGCTCTTTCAGGCAAATTCATTACGTACTTCCTTTATTCAAACTGGACGCACAAATATTTTCCATCTACACGCTTGACTGATGATGACATTAATGACGAATACAAAAGGGTTATAAAAATAATGGCATACATACGACACGCTGTTGAAACCATCCAGTATAAAATGTTGAAAAATTAATCCACTTTAAAACAACCATTTACACAATTCTTGTTTGGTTGGCCAGCTTTTTTCTTTTCCAAAAATATTTTTTACTTCTTTACGTTTTAAAAACAGGAAACAAAAAATGTCATTACCCCTGTAGCACTCATTCATTCTTAATTTTCACAGTTTCATAATGTTCCATCAGAGTTTACTTTTTTCCCCACATACACACAGGACAAATTAATCTGTTCACGCTGTTATTTCTTCTTCCACTCCACCAGGCAACATTGGTCTGATGGCATTGAGTGGGAACAGTGTATGGTCTGCTGTGTTGAATAGGTTCCTTTGATATTCCAAGCAGTAAAAAGTTGTACTTTTCTCAACCAGTCCAGTCCAGCATCCCCACCCCCAAGAGGTTAACAGCAGCTTCTACTTTACTTCCTTCGAGTATCAGATAGGCTTTTCACACTTATATCCCCCCTTCAAATTCATTTTTATGGTACATGATTGTTTTAAAAAATATATTTTATTTTGTTACATACGTTAACGTGTGGGATGGTTGGTAATTCTAAAGCCATAACACAAGTTTGTTACTCATAACTGATATTAACCCCACCACCCAAAATATCAATTTTGTATTTGTCAATTATTCCTCAAAAAGAAACATGTCCAGTCCTCATTACTGCCTGCCTACTGATGCAGAAAAAAAATTCACTTAAGACACCAGGGGCCTCATGTATAAAACTTTGCGTAGATGTAATCCTTAAAGTGTGCGTACTTACATAAGGCAGAATTTGCGTACGCACAAAAGTTCAGATTCATAAAACCGTACGTACGCCAGAACCTGCGCAAGATTCGCTTTATAAATCAAAATTATCTGAATATTGTGCGCAGGTGCACGTGCGTATTGCTTACCCCAATCTCCTCCCGAAATAACCATATTTGGAGGTTAAGACCACCAATTTTGAATATGTATGATCTCCCTGCATATTAATACCACCAATAATTAGGTTAACAAAAGTGAATTCATTCTCAGATGGTGCCTTTATTGCAACATGAGTGCAGTCAATAGCACCGATTACATTGGGAAGTCGGCGATTGCTGCAAATTGCATTTTGACGTCGGCCTGTTCAGCTTGCGTGTAAGGAAAACAGATGTATCGGGGTGCCTTCTTACTATGGCATCCCATACATATGGCATGACACGGCTCAGGGATGACTGCGACATACTCGATCGCACTGCCAACTCTCGCTGGAAAGTACCAGTGGCCTAATGTGGTCAATACTTGCACAGGAACACACAGCGCATGGTCTCCTCGTGAGGGTCTTTCCAGTACTGGCCGTAATTCAGAACACAATTCCAAGAGGATGGTTCTTGGAAATGGAAAACGGCTCATGAGCCAATCATCATCATCATGAGCAAGGAAATCTTCACGGTCTCTGAAAACACGCTCCCTCCGTAGAGCGTCATTAGCAAGGTCTTCTAACAGCGCTAGAGCATCCTTTATACGCACATACCTTTTTATAGCCCATTCATTAAAACAAATGAGTAAATTCAGTATTGAAACCTGGTTAAGAATGCTAATAATGATAATTCAGGTTGATACAATTTGATTTATTGGGTGATGTAATAGGATAATTTAGAAGTTTTTCACTTTAAATAGCTATTGCTATTTGGGACAGTTGGTGTCGCCAAAACACATACTCTTCTAAAAGAGTGCGTACGCACGGTCAAGAGCATCCGTACGGTGCGCACTTATTTACGCCAAGTTTATTTTTTATAAATCCCGATATGTGCGTGGAAAAATGCGTACGCATATTTCTTTGCCCATTTTGTGCGTACGCAATGTTTATAGATCAGGCACCAGGTGAGTGCAATAACAAATATGAGTGTGGGAATGATGGGTGTCACATTAAGGTTAATTTCCACCTGTCTTTATTAAAAAAAAATTAATGAACTTTCTTATTTTCATTATTTAAATTATGAATATACTGTATTTATTATTAACACATTAATACATTGTGGTTATAAAAACTATAGAGCTGCACCATTTTTTCATTACTATTTTCTACATGAAATGAAAACAATGAACACAAAAATATTTACTAAGGACAAAAAAAAGTGAATGTTTTTGGGGGGAAAATCCACATTCCAAAAATACTAAATGCTGTAGGCGTAAAGCTAAGCAATAGTTGGCTGCTGTTTCATACCTCTGATGATGCTGTTTCTATTCTGTTATTAAATACATGCTGCTCAAACAACAAAAAACTGTTAAAACTGAACAACTTCATTAGGTTTGTTGATTTAGCTAGATTTGATCTTCATGAACACAGAGGAGGGAAAATTATTTCATTATTTGTTTATTTAAACTAAAATAAACTACTATCAGTCAGACACCTTTGCTATACCTTTGTCCTGCCTCTGTGGAGGAGCTTTTGAAAACTGGCTTACATATCTTAAACAAACAAAAAGATATCTCAGCCCCCTCAGATTGAGTTCATGAAGGTCAAAACTATCAATCTAAATAACCCATTGGATAAAAAAAAAACTTGCTTACTTCTGACCCCTCTCTCCTTGGGGCCAGTTGAGGTATTACAGTTTTACAGGGAGAGGGGGGGGGTGTTGTCCCTTGTGCTATTTACGGTCAATGGGTGAGATACTGTTATATGTTCATGTGACCAAACAGTGTAACTGCATAGAGATAAAATAAGTAATATAGTAACTGGTTATGTGTGATTGGGAAACTATTATCGTTTGTATAGTTAACTCTGTAGTAAAGTGTGAAAAGCCCTCAAGATACTTTCATTCAAGCAGCTAAAACTGAAACATCCTTTTGTGACTGTTTGTTGCCTTGCTCAGATCTGAAAAAGTGCCTAAAAATAAACCTAGTATCCATACTCGGCCTTCCACTGGTCTGAGAGTGCGTTCAATGTTCACTGTGTAGTTAAAACAGCCCTCAAACGAAGAGCTGTCCAGACACCTACACTCTCCACACACCTGAGCTCTTGTGCCGCAGCCAGGAGTCTCTGTGTGACCACTCAGACCAGCGAGGCCTCGGCTAGTCATAACTCCGTGATCTCCAGCGGACTTTCAGACAGGCTGTCGCTGCCCTTGTTTTTGTGTAGCGGTGTGGACTTGGCTGATTCTGTGCGGGCATTGCGCTCGGAGTACACTCCCCCATCTGCATGCAAAGCCTCGAGGGAACGAGCTAGAGCACGCTGGTCATCCTCCGGCAGGCTGTTGAGGTCAGAGGTCAACAAAGTTCCTGTGCTGCCGTGGACTGCATGAACGCCGTCAGGACCTTTGAGCTCAATTGGGAGCTTGTGCTTGAAACGAAGAGTTCCTCGACCGCCAATACGCTCCTCGTCTTCCTCATCAAGGTCACTCTGGATCAGCTGGGAGAGGGGGTGTGGTCATGAGTGAAGACATGGTATGATAAGTAATGCATTGGACAGATATATAATTGCAGGGAAGAGGAAATAAATGAGATTATGCATAGGTAATGAAAGAATACCAACACATTGATTTGTGGTTTCATGGGTTGGTTGAAAAAATGAATGGTGTTAAATGTATGAAGGGTTGGATGCATCGACATATCACAAAGATGACATGGATTTTATAGATGCAAGCATGGAGGAGGATTGTAGAGGTGGGAAGAAAATACTTAGAACGTCAGGTTTTCAGCAAAAAACATCCAAAGAAAACACTGAACACAACACACATTTGGTAGCTAAAGTTCTAGTGACCAAAAGGTTTCTACTGAGAAGACAGTGAGAAGGTGCCGATCAGCCAGCCGTGAGGAAGAAGAGTGCAAAGAAAAAGCAAGCTCAGCAGCCGGTCACATGGCCCACCTCTGTGACGGATGAATGGTCACCCTGGCTGGTTGACTTGGTTACCATTCGTGCAGCAAACAGCTTTTTGAGTCTCAGGTAGTCATCCAATACCACCTTTAGCAGCGAGCCCTGATTGGATGGCAGCAGTGATCATGTGATATCAGATCGTCTAGACTTTATCATGACTCTGAATGGTAATCTTTTGAGAGCATATAAATAAGTAAAAAATCCATCTCTATCTCCATTATTATTTATAAAATTTACAACATGAATAGCTAAACCACTGATTATTGGCTTTACTTGCTGTGCAAGTGCATTGAGTTACATATCAGTATTCTTCACTCTCATATTCTTAAACAAACTTGACTGTCTAAAAATATCATTTTTTATGTACTATTCCTTTTCCTCAAGGTACTCTATTAGAATAAAAAGACTGCTCCCTTTTACAATGTAATATTGTCAGAGCAAGGTTTTGTTTTGAGCCTTAGTTTAGACAATAAGGCAAACGCAAGTCATAATTATGATAAACTGAAGAAAACATTCAGTTATTTACTATACCTAATATATAGCTAGAAGAAACTACAAATCGTATAAGATATTTCAAAAAAAAATATGAGATAATACATTTAATTCAATAAAACTTTTCACTTTCAGACATTGCAATTGTTTAACTCAAACTACCCAGTTGCCTCTATAAGACCCTGCCGTTTATTGTCTAGTGTTCATTTCATAAAAGATGAGAAGAGAAAAACGGTGGGGTCTATCCCAGCCATGGGAGGATTCAGGATTTAATCTCACCTTTATAGGCCCCTCTCTCATGATTTGGCCAAGTTTGGCGATGTTGTCATACTCTTGAATAGCAGCTCGTAGATACCGGTCATCCTCTGGTTTAGTGGCTTGCGGTTCCCGTCCAAAAGTACCCTATAAAGGAAAATGTAAACCTATAGATTATCTGAGATTGCCAAAACTGAAACTTAAAATCTATAAACAAACTTAAAATGTCTGTTTATAACAATGCATATTATATTTAATGAGTAACTGGGAGTCAACTACATTTTTTCTTTTGAATGATCCACCATTCTACTATATCAACACTGAGCTTAAGACACACGCACGCATGCGCACACACTCACACACACACGCAAACTCATTTTGAAGTGATTTAAAAACCTTAAGATTTCTCAGTTAGGCCTGTACAACCTTGAAAAACATCAAGAGCTACTTTGTAAGGGAATCTCACTTGTAGGACATCCAGGTTTTAGGTTCTGAGCCACAACTTCATCTCTTTAGTAGCTGTGCATGCTCTTTTAATTCTAAAGCTGTTAAATGTTGATTAAAAATACATTAGTTTGAATTAAATTCCTGGCCAAATCTATAAATTATTCAACGATATTAAAATGTGGATCATTGGAAAGCCAAGGTGGGTATAGGAAAAAAACAAGCCCTTTTAAAGTTGATATCAAACCAAGATTTTGCTGCTAAAATTTCAACCATCTGTGAAATTAGACTTCAAAGGAATCTCACTTCTTATCATTATCATCCACTTTCCATGTTTAAAGTCGCTAATTAATTGAAAATAGCATCACATATGACTAAAAGTCATGCTTTCCAGTTTCTCAACTTATCTTTTAATCATAACACACCTATAGTAAAACAAAACATCAGTAATAAAACATCAAAATAAAAACTGGTGTGCCAAAAGCCAGAGTGAACAAGTGGGATTTTGAAGGGATTTAAAAACGGGTAAAGTGGAAGCCTGCTGGGCCAGCGCGATCCAGAGCTTTGGTGCTGCCACCGACAAAGCCCGCTGAGTTTCATAAAACTTCTTGAAATACAAACAATAGCAAGGCCAAAGAGACTAAAACAGGAATGCTGGTTTAAGGAAAGAAAAGACAGATTGCGGGTGGTGTGTGATTGTTTTACATGTGTCCGAGCCGGGCTGTTCCAGAGGTCAGTGATGTCACTCAGGTCTTCAGGAAGGTCATCCTCATGCTCCGCCTGTGCAGCTAACTCAAGATTCCTGCAGAACGGATCTAGCCACACAGGATTTGCTCTAAACAGATTTAGAGAACGAGAAAGCCATTATAGGTAAATAATCACCAAAACTAGAATGAATAAAAACCAATAGTAAGTACTAATCTACATCAGTGGAATGATCATTTTAAGGTATCATTTTAAGACTCTCGTACCCTTCAAATGAGTACTTGTTAGTGTTGGGCATATCCAGAATGTCCATCATGCCTTGATTTCCTGAAGAAATGCAAAGAAAAAAAAAACAAACAAAATTCTTCAAAAATTCTTAAAAATCGATAATCTCAGAATGGCAGCTAACCTGTGGAGCCTGCAACTACAGCCTTTAACTTCCTTTTATGCCTAGAAAAAAAAGAAATATACACAATTAGTAGAACAGTCTAATGCTATAATGGCCTGGAACTGTATACCTTCATGCTGTATTAAAAGTACTCACACTGTACGGTAATACCAGTTCATCATTATAAACAACATTGCAGCCAGGAAGAGCAATATCGCCAAAATTATGATGGCCATCTGAAAATGATGACGAGATATTAAATGCAGTATAATATGTTATTGGTACAAGCAGTGTGGTATACAGGCAGAAAAGAACCTGTAAAGTGGTGAGGTCATCAGGTGCTCGAGCTGTCACAGCCGGCTGAACGTCCAGAACATTGTAGTTTCGAAACAGATTCCTCAGTTGCTCCTTGTTCTCATCGATCATCTGAATCACCCTGAAAATCAGTCATGCTGATGACGTGAAGACTCGATGCTTCAATTTATTACCCGCAGAGATGCTTCAGAAACAGACTTCTACTTCTACAATCACATTTGTTTGTCATTTAAAAATAAAAATAAAACCCGTTTCTTTGAAGATTAGTTTAGACTTGCATTTGATGGTGAATGGTAAACAGGAGACACACGTAGTTAATCAGAGGAATGTAGCCAACTGGAATACAAGGATTATGAGGACTGGTCAGATTTGGCCAGAAATGCCAGGGTTACACCTCTACTCTTTTCATCGAAACATCTTGAAATGTGTAATAACTGTAGAGATTCAGGACCTTAACATCTCATCAGAAGAATGGTCAACCTTTACAGTACAGTTTCTCTGTCACTGCACTGGGGTGCCATGACCCACAGAGACCATAGAGCACTCCCCCTGCTGGCCGCACCAGCATAATGTTAGTACCATGTAATCCTTTGAAAATTTGTGAACTCTTAAAGGATCACAGATGCATTTAAACGTAAACTGATCTTCAAATATTTTGTGCACTAACTGAACTGAACTTCAAACATTTTGTGATCTGAATCATATATTTTGAGTAAAGTTCATTTATTGCCACTTGGCATCCAGGCCAAAACAATTAATCATCATATATAAAAAATACAATAAAAAACATACAAAAAATATGAATAAAATACAAAATATAAAACCCCCGAAATATAAAAGTTTAAAGTTTTCAGGGTCAGCAAAATGTCATTAAAATCTGGCCCTGGAGGTCTTGCGCAAACATTTTAGTTGCAACCCTGGCCTAGAATACATACTACTCTAGCTTCAGACAATCAGAGAGGTCCTTAATTAGTGCAATAGGTGTGTTTCATGTTTAAAAAATAAAAAAGATTTAGTAAAAAAATTCTGTTATAATGCCATGGTATGTTATGCTACTTTAAAATACGATGAATATCAAAATAAAATGACTTCTATACAATATTTGAATAAAGCAACCTGCTAAGCTTAAGAAACATCCACACAATGAATTCTGCCAATAATATACATAACAACACATATATAAGTTAATATTGGAATCGAACACTTACTTGTCCACATCCAGGATTCGGTTGGTCTGCTTGTTAACTACATGAATCAACACATCGGTTTGAGCAAAATTGACTCTTCCTTTTTTGTCCACATGAAACTATAGAAGTAAAAAATAAGAAATTCTTATAAATAAGAATTTAGAAAATAAGAAATAAATCAGCAGCCAATATACCTGCACATCATCCGAGTTGACAATAGCTCCAGTGATGTTTGAGAGCAGGCTTATAAACTCGTCCTGAAAGATCCGGACTCGCTCTGGGATCTCATTAATGACTATTTTCACCCGCTGGTCGTCTCTTAGGATGTAGATACTGACCAGAGCCACGTCGCTGTGTCCTGCCAGATCTCTCGCCAACACCTCTAAAACAAAATACCCCGGAGCATATGCCATGAAGAGGTCGAAGGTCCGGATGATTCCATCGGTCTCTCCTGAAAATACAGAGAAGTCATTATGATGTGATGTTCAGGAGAGCGGGCTAAATTGAGTTAATAAGAAATTGAGTAGCACAAACACCAATGATGAAGACGCTTCCCATTTCATCAGACTCATTGGTATGCAATTTGATGTAGTGTATGGACAGTATGTGATAAAGAACAATACTGTTGTTTCCGATGTCATTGTCAATGGCTTGAACGTGGATCAGATCAGAGCCCACCTTAGCATCTGCAGCCACACCTGTCAGAGAGATTAACACACACTTACACAAACAAAACAAATCAGTTTAAAAACATAACTTAACCGTTATTTTGAATTATGTTTTGTAATGAACACTTCATTTGGCGAAAAACACTATTTACTTCGATGATGAAATTATTTTAAAAAGAAAGGTTTACAATTAAAGCGGCATCCACAAAAACATTTTTATACATATTTTCGTCCATTTTTTTTCTTGTTTTAATAAGATTTTGTCTCACCCTTATTTTCAGTACACACAATTTAGAGCCACACGTAAGAGCTTAATAAGTAAGTATGGCAAGTTTTGAAGGCTCCAAATGTTTCAGCTAGGAGGTAAAGGCATTAAAGAAATATACTTACCTGCAGTGTACTCCATCTTTGTGAACCTTGGAGACTGGTCGTTGATGTCCTCCAGAAAGATTCTTACTTCCTGCAACGTGGGGTCGAGGCTTGGGTTGAGCAGCTGAGCTCGTTGTGACCTTTGACCTCTTGGAGGAGACCAGTTACGATTGCTGGAAGCTTTAACTATGATGGAGTAAACTGGGACTTCTTCACGATCAAGATCTTTTTTGACCCTTAAAACCCCAGCTACACTTAAAGCAAAGTTTCCCTCTGTATCTCCTCCTAGAAATCAGACAACCAACAGCATCAACAAAAAAGCCCATTTGCTTTGTGTTTCTTTGTCTTGTTTAATCTTGCTCAGACAACCATTGTGAAAGGATGTAAATTGTTTCACTTTTATTTTAAGCAATGTTCGGCTTAGTTTCAACAGGAAATTTGAAGCCTCTTAGTAATTTCAAAAACTTCTGCTGACGCAAAACAGTTGTGAAATTTCTGAAGTAATCGTAAAAAAAAAAAATTCTAAAAAGAAAGTCAAGAGTTAGTCATGTTAGTCAAGAGTGTCCATTTGATTTCTTGGCTTGTTTACGACAGACCTAACATTTAATAAATATAATTTTATACTTTTTGGCATAACACTGGTGGGAATTAACATCCACTTGCTGATTGAAGCGTAGAATTGGATAAAAACTGTATATCAATGCAATTTAATATACAGGACTTCCGTTTTAGTTCTCACCTGCAATGAAGTAGTAGACGATAGCATTTGAGCCTTCGTCTGCATCGACTGCACCGGTCACGTTCCCCACAACAGTTCCAGGAGGAGAGTGCTCTGGTACACTCAGAGACTGATATGCCAAGCTTCCTCTCTGAAAAACACAGTACACAGGAGTTCACTTTTTTTTATTATGAGACAACCTCAGTGTGTTGCTCCCCCAATATATTACAGTTTTACGCTTTAGTACAATTCTCAGATCAGAATGAAATTCTCAAAACTATTTGTTCAATCTTCACATCATGATGTCACTTGTGCACATCATATAAGCAGTTTCTCACTTCTTTGAACAAGTTGCAATTGCTTTGGTACATCCATGCAAATGATTATGTACAATTCTCTGCTCTTTGCTACATTATCAATTGTTTATGTCATGTTGATCAAAATGTATTATATAGTTCACTGTGCAATAGTCTTACTCCTCAAAACACCAAGTCATTAGTTCATCGTATAAGTCATTAACTGCAAAATGGTTGACCAAGTTGTCATAATGTGACAAACATATTTCTATACATCTCCATTATATGTTTTTTTCTAAATATGTCCTGAATTGGTAAATTGCTCTCAGGTGACTTTACTTCCTCTAACAAAGGTGCATCTCATTGACAATCAATGGGCAAGTATATACTGTATATGGCTGAAGCACAACACAATGTTCTATGTCTGACAATGGAAGGACAAGGAATTGGACGGGGTCAACAGCCAGAGAGAAGAAGAAGAGGAAGAGGAGTGAGGCTGCGTGGTGGAGGAGTTAGGAGGCAAAACCGAGGAAGAGGCCGAAGACATGTACGTGTTCTTGATGAGATAAGAGCCACACTTGTAGACCATGTTGTCAACCATGGGCTCACAATGGCTGAGGCTGGTAGAAGGGTGCAGCCAAATGTTGGGAGAACAACTGTGTCCTCAATCATTCAGACCTTTCGTCGAGAGAACAGGTATGTAATCTAAAATATGAACTGTTATGTAATGCTTCATACAGTATGTTTACAATATGTAAAGCTTTTTGCAATATTCAGTAAGTACTGTAAGTAGGCCTACATTTTATACAGTGACATTTTATCTTCCTGAATTTTGTATTTTGCATTACTGTATCTTTTCCACATAGGACTGCAAGACAACTTCACAGGGGCGGCAGAGGGCCCTTTTTCACTGCTCAACAGGAGGAGGCTATTTGCACCATGGTTGTAGAAAACAATGCGATAAGACTAAGGGAGATAAAGAGTGCCATTATAGAGGGCAACAAGATATTTGCAAATATACAAACAGTCAGCATCTCAACCATTGACAGAGTGCTGAAAGGACACCAGATGAAAATGAAGCAGCTTTACACTGTTCCATTTGAAAGAAATGGTGAAAGAGTGAAGGAACTACGCTACCAGTATGTACAGGTAAAACATGCATGGACATGCAGCAACTGTACTGCACAGTAAACACTATGTATATCATACATAACAGTAAGCCTGTTTTTACACATTACACAAATCTTTACACATTTGCTATGGCTGTAGAAAAGTAATGCAATTTGTGATTTATACATTTGATGTAACTCTATCTTGGCCAAAATGAAAATTCTTGTAATTCATAAAACTCATTTTGTGTCTTCTGTATATAGCGTATGATGGAACTGGAAGCAAGTGAACAGCCGCACAGCTTCATCTACATGGATGACGCTGGCTTCAACATAACAAAATGCAGAAGGCGTGGCCGAAATATCATCGGCCACAGGGCTACAGTTGATGTGCCAGGCCAACGGGGCGGGAACATAACCATGGGTGCTGCCATCTGTGACAATGGTGTGCTTACTCATATTTCCATAATAGGTCCATACAACAGAGAACATCTTATAACCTTTCTAGAAACTCTCCACAGAGATCTCATCCCTGAAGAAGAGAGGGGTCAGAGTGGACATCACCTGCCAACGTATGTGATATTTTGGGACAATGTGAGTTTTCATCACTCCAACATCATCAGGCAATGGTTTGCAGCCCACAACAGGATGCGGATGGAGTTCATTTCACCCTACTCTCCATTCCTTAACCCTATTGAGGAATTTTTCTCAGCATGGAGATGGAAAGTTTATGATCGCCAGCCACATACACAAATGACCCTCCTGGCTGCCATGGATGCAGCGTGTGATGACATCACAGCAGACTCCTGCAGAAGCTGGATAAGACACTCTAAAAGATTCTTTCCACGCTGCATTGCAAGAGAGGATATTCGCTGTGATGTGGATGAGAATTTGTGGCCTAACATACAGGAACGACAAGAGGTGTAGGAAGACCACACCAATTCCTACTGCACTGCCTGTACTGTTGTACAGAATATTGTCCTATCTTTTTATCCCTTTGTGTTACTGTTTGCAGTGGGTTTTTTCTATGTTGGTATGACATGGTCTGTCAACAAATTGCAATATAAACAATAAAAGTGTAAATGTGAATCTTGTCCAGTCTCTTGCAATCAAACAAAAAGGTGTAACTTACATTTTACAATAATTGTCATCAAAACATAAGCCATAGTTTACATCAGAACCTCCCTCTAAAGTACACAGTTATATTGACAACATGACTAAGTAATTTGACTGTCTTGTTCGTAGACAATGACACAAGGACTTGACATTCTGATGGCACTGACATGTTTAATGACATAAAGACTTAGTTTTGAGAGATGAACTGAAGATTTTGAGCAAGTTACAGGCTTTTGCACGAAATCCATAGTGTTTTGCTGTTTGTACAAATTGTTTTGAGAAATGCACACACATATTTGCAAACTTCAATTCTGATCTGAGAATTGTACTAAAGCGACTGAGAAAAACTGTAAATGAGTTAAGTCTAAAAGCCTGTAGACAGGATCATGTTTAGATGTGATAAAATTTTTAAATTTATGCTTTTGGCAGACTCCAGGAAGATACAATGTGCAATTAGTTACAAAGCCAAAGTCTAACTCTGGTTGGTATCAGCTGAATCATAAGAAAATAAAAATAAAGAATAAGACAGAAAAAAATACAAATTTTTTAGGTTATAAGTATTCCTTCAAGAGAAGTTGTTATTGTTGTTATTGTTGTTGCTTTCCTGACTGGATCATGGAGTTTCACCACCCAGGGACAAAGAGAGAGAAACTTCTGTTCTGTTTTTCTGCTTTTCTGCAATGGAACTAGTGTGAGACGTTATGTCATCCTCCACCACATTATTGCTTTTGACCATTCAAGCAATTCCTATGCTATGCAAGTGTGAGTCAAGGGCTATGCAGAGGAAGTGGCAGTTTGTGATTAAGGAGCAATTTGGTCAATCTGAAGCGCTATTGTGAAATGGAAGGTTTCTTTTCATGGATTGCTGGTATTTGTATAGAGATGAAACTCATCATCATCCACATATAGTTCATGAAGAAGGCCACATGATGAATGTGAAAGCTGAAATTATGTTTAAGCCCTGTCCCTTCAAATATTACTATTTTACACATTCTATCTACGTTTAACACAAACACTGACATTTTATTTTAAGACAGCATGTTGATTAAACCTTATTTGTGGATCAGGTCAAAGTCCGAACCAGTTGCTTTTCTTGTAAATAGAAAAAAATGTGACGAAATGCAAATGAAGTTAAAATAAAAAAATAAAAAAAATTATATATATATATATATATATATATATATATATATATATATATATATATATATATATATATATATATATATATATATATATATATATATATATATATATATATATACTTGTACAACATATTCCCACATATTAATTTCACTTACATACATAAAATACATCTTTAACAAATGCAAACTTTGTCCTCAAGCTTTAGATTGCCTTACTAAACCAGCCATCTGACTTACAATATGTACTTGGAAAAATAAACAATAAACTTGGTTTCAATAAACAAAAAACAATGAAACAAACAATACCGGAGGTTTGAGAAAGACTGGTTCATTGTCATCGATGTCAGACAGAGCCACCTGCAGCGGCTGCATGGTCTCGTACGGAACAGGCTGCCCGAGGTCATATGCCACCACAACTAACTACACACAAAAACAAACATTTTTATATTTAAATAGTGTTAAGGGGTTGTTTTTCAAGTTCGATTTTGCCTCTTGAGATTTGAGAGCTGAACACTAAATGCCCTATTTTCTAAAACTCACACTGTACAAAGCTTGTTTCTCTCGGTCCAGTTTCACCGCTGTAGTGATCACTCCCGTCACTGCATCAATGCGGAAGTTTTCCCAGTCTCTATTTCCTGCTCCAGTCTGGAGAAAGCTGTAGCGGACCTCTCCGTTCACTCCTTCATCCTCATCAGTGGCAAAGACTTCATACACCACCAGGCCAGGAGGCTGTTCCTGCAACAACACACAAAGCACATGAGTTTGATGTCGGACATTGAATAAGCACAATCTGACAGCCAAAAGGTGGAATATTATAAATACAAAATCACTTGTGACAGTTTTGGTTTATGGGACATTCAAATTAGCTTTCTGTTCATTTCTTTTAAACCACTAGTTTTTTTTAAACTGAACACAACACTAAACACTAACGGAAATAAAAAAGAAATGTTTAAAAGCAGAAAAAAACTTTTCAGGTCAGCAGAGAGAAGCTACAACTGTCAACTTAGCCTCCACCTCCTAGTTTCTGTTCAATCATTTCCTTTCATTTCTGCAGTCTAATAAATTAACAATGTGACTTTTCCCAATCTTGAGCAAATGATGATGAATATTTAAGTAAAGCATTAAATTTTTTTGTATTAAATGTATTCTGTAAAAATCTGTTTAGATTCTTTAATGTGTTATTGCAACTATTTTATCTTTATCACTTCATTCATGCAAGAAATTTAACACAAGCATAAGCAAAGAATCTGTGTAGCAATTCCTGAACTAAACGTCTTTACTCCATTATGTGAAAAACTCAAAGAATTGTAAAAACTGGCAAAACTACTAAACCTATCCCTCTGAATCATCTAATTTATTTTCAACACTTTGGTGATAGAAAATACAATTTTACTTTGGCAGCAGTCCATTTACAATGGACATCTTCCAAGACAACAAGAATCCTGTAAAGCACCATGTTATTTGAGAAAGGTAATGAGAAAGATAATTAAACAGTTTGATTACTACTTTGAAGTCATAATTTTTTATCTGGGTTGAAGTACAGACCTCTAGTATGTGCATGATGGTGCCATTGGCAGGTCGCACAAAGACTGGTCTTTTATCGTTAACATCTATGACTGTGATTTGAAGACTGGATGTCCCCCAAAGTGGAGGTTTGCCATGATCAGTTGCCACAACAGTCAAATTAAACCTCTCAAAACTCTGCAGCAACCTCAGGGAGCGAATAAGCCCAGAGTCGGGATCCAGAGAGAACGCATCTGTGTAGGAGAGATAAAAAGATATTCTGGAATTACTCTAAGTTCATTAGCTGCAATAAAACAAGGTTTCATGTCTAGAGTGAACGAGGGTTGTACCCGCTCCGGGGCCCTGTAGGGTGTAGGTGAGTATTGCATTCTCCCCCTCATCCAAATCAATAGCCTTCATAGTGATCACTGAAGTGCCGACCGGCTCATTCTCAAACACACTGGTGGTGTAGACTTTCTCTGAGAAACGTGGACGGAAATCATTGACATCCAGTACTGTCAACTGCACCTTGAGAGACAGAGTGAAACAGGAGCTAGTTGACTAACAAGAGTAAATTTTTTTTATCAACCCAAAACTCAAATTTTCTTTATCAAAACATTTACAAGAAAGTTTCATCTTATGTTTTAGAATAATATTATACTGATGCTACATTATATAGATTTCAAAATATATATTCCTGTTTTTGTAAAGCTCATCTAAGACAATTCCTGAAAATCAATTTGCTTGCCTTGAGCAACAGTTGGTATTTTGGGATTCTGCTTATTTTGCTTCTTTACTTCCCATTTCTGAACACTGAAGTGAGCGTAGATGATAGAACTTGTAAGGCCTCATATAAACAGCAAGTGGAAATGACTAGACTCATCCTTTGAAATGTGTTTTTAAGTTAAAGTTGAATTCAAGCAAAAATTTCATTCAGATGTTTATCACTTTATGTTGCAGTATTCAAAAACATCAGTTTGTATCTTGTATTATATAATTATGAAACTTAAAAACACAAAAACCTTTCTCTAGTTAATGTTTTGCATGTAATTCCACTTTAGCAAAATCACAGAAAAACTTTCAACTGTTGATTGTAATGTTGATTAATGTCTTGTTTTTTTGTTTGTTTTTTACAAGTACCATCATTATCCTATGGAAATATTTAATTAAATTTGACTTCTCTGACATTTAGCTAACATTTAGTCATGAAGAACCTGGACTGAGTTTTCTCTGCGATTGTTGGGACTGCCACCAGGATTGTCCCTGGCATAAGCGGTCAAAGTGTAGCGATCTTTGGTTTCTCTGTCCAGCGCAGATAGAATGTAGATGTCACCCTAAAACATAAGACATTAACAATTGTGGAAAAAATGTTTTAAAGATTTCTTGTTTTGCTTTTTTTTTCTTAAATCACACACTCACCGTGGTAGGAGTGATCCCAAACTTGCCCTCACCATCCACAAGACCATATTCAATGACTGCAAACAGCCCAGAGTCTGCATCTGTTGCACTTACACTCACAATAATAGTGCCAAGTGCAACATCCTCAAGAATGGTCTTCTGCACTCAAAAAGCAAAAAATAAATACAAATTGAAGATGAATGCCTGACAACACATTCATATTTAATTTAATTTAAAAGCAAAACAAAACTCTAAAATGTATAGAATTAGGGGAGAATTATTACATAGAACTACATAAACAAATACGTTTTAATAAATATAAACATATAATACAGTCTCCTCTATGTGGAGAGGAATAAAATCTAAATTTAATTTTAAATGGAACAAAATTCATTCATCTTCATGTCGGCTTTATTCCCTTTCGGGGTCGCCACAGCGGAATGAACCGCCAACTCTCTGGCATTTTGTTTTATGCAGCAGATGCCCTTCGCAGGCGCAACCCATCGCTGGGAAACATTCACACACACATTCACACGTTAAAACTATGGGCAATTGTTCTTACTCAATTCACTTATATTGCATGTCTTTGGACTTGTGGGGAAACCGGAGCACCCGGAGAAAACCCACGCGATCACGGGGAGAACATGCAAACTCCACACAGAAATGCCACCTGCCCTAGCCGAGCTTAGAACCAGCGACCTTCTTGCTGTGAGACGACCGTGCTACCCACTGCGCCACCGTGACGCTTGGAAAAAAATTAAGACTTTTAAAATATTGGTTTACTACAAAAATCTCCACAAAAGGAACCCAAAAGCCTATAACTGATCTAAAGCTCATACTCAGATCGCATTTGAAAAATAGTTCATTTTTTCAGTAACATTTAGTCAATTATGCTTGAACAATGCATAAAATGTAATCCTACTAAATCTTTCACAACTGCATGAGCCTCAAACCAGGAAAACCTTGCAGCAGAATGGAATTAAACTTGCATATGAATCTCACATTCTGGTCTGGGCTGACAAACCTGATATAAAGGCTGCTTAAAGACTGGGTTGTTGTCATTAACATCAACGATGCGTAGATAGACAGGAAGTTCCACGAAGCGAGGAGGTGTGCCATGATCCTGAGCACGAACAGTGAAATTCAACCATTGCACTTGCTCATAATCCACTGTCCGATTGGCCACAATTTTACCTGGGGATGAAATTATTCAAAGATAAGAACAAACAGTAAATGCACAACAACCTACCCCCTACAGTTGAATTTCTGTCTTCGTTTATCCCTTTCTTAAAAAAAAAACTGACATGCTGTCTATAAGTTTCAATGGACTTTTCATCTATGTAGACTCATGTCCAAATTCTCTCGAGAACATTGTCATATTAATCAAGGGTCCATGAAAATGTATGTCTTATTATAATAATTAGAAAATACTTCAATTCAGCAACAGATTTTCTAACTAATAAGAAGAACTAAATACTTAAGTACTCAAGTATTTGTGCAATGGGGGTAAAACAAGCATACTTTCACTAAAATGTTCACAATCATTTCATGTCTATTTCATGTCTTCCGTAACATAGAATTATGTTGAGCAATTACTCTCTGATTTAACAATGTTCATGCATTTAAGGTGTGCAAGTGAATTCACCTATAGATGGGTCTTCAAGCCTAATATAGTTCCCACGGGGCAGGTTCAGGAGCTGGTAGATGATCTCTCCATTAGGCCCTTTATCTGGATCAACAGCAGTTACCGACAACAATGTTGTGCCAGCCACAGCGCCCTCTAGAATACTCTCAGAGAAGTTGGATGCCCCAAAAGGACGAAATCGAGGTGCATTGTCATTCACATCCAGGACATTTATGGTGAGTTTAGCTGATGACAAAAAAAGCAAAAGCTATATGGAAACTTGAAGACTTCCTAGAACGTATGCCTAGATTTATGTTTTTTAGAGTGCTCAACAACCAAACATATTTAAAATATGTCTAAATGTACAAACAGTCATGATAAATAAGCAGCTAACAGACAAATATGTCATATGTACCTACAATGAATGAGAAAAAAACAATATTGACTTTGAAATATATTGTGTAAACTGTTTAACCTTAAAAGGAATAGGTTTAATAACTTAAAAAAACAATTTGGTGAGATACAATTTCTAAACAATGCACATAATTCCAGTAGGATTTTTTCTTCCAATATGAGGTATTGGCAAATCTACTCCAGAAGACAACAGAAAAAAGTTTCATTACCATTCGGCACACTGACAGACTTGTCAATTATATCGCTGGCATTATCATGCACCGAAACGATGATCTCAAAAGTGGCAACCAGCTCTCTATTCAAAGGATTTCGTACAAACACAGCACCTAACAGTCAAAAAAGAGGGGAAAATTAATGACAACGTAAAGTACTTTGAGGGCTTACAACTATACCACACTAAAACACAAAAGCTGGGATTCATCCAAAATGGCCGGCATCCTTTCTTAATAGGGTGCGTCTGAATTCTTTGTGCGCTAAAAGTAGTGCTTATACATGAGACTGGCATGATGCAACTGATGGATAAATAAAAAAGAAAAATGTGTTAATGGGCTCCTAAAATCAAACTTTCCAAATCATAATAGGGGCACTTTAATCTCTCATTAAAAAGTGGTTTTATTCCTTACTTTGCGCATTTTGTTTTTGTAACCCTTGTGGTGTTTTAAATACAAACTACAAACTTAACATCCCGATACTAAAATGGTACCTTTGTAGAAAGCACTCTATTACTGATGAAGCAAAGACAAATGCTTAGAGTTAAGTATATGAACATAACCTCAATCCCCACCTGTGTGAAAGTCAATTCCAAATGATTGCTGGAGCCCATCCACTGGATTGTTCCCATCATCCTTTGCTTCCACAGAGATGATGTAATACTCTAGGCGGGGATTTAAGTCTGGGTCTTCAGCGGTGAGTGTGGCAACGACTTCTCCTGGTGGAGTGGACTCGTTG
Organism: Danionella dracula; assembly: GCA_900490495.1. Lineage (NCBI taxonomy): Eukaryota > Metazoa > Chordata > Actinopteri > Cypriniformes > Danionidae > Danionella > Danionella dracula. Next base: position 10,726,970 of record UELW01000778.1, on the reverse strand, counting down.
ACACTGATAGTCTGGACAGGCTGAATAAAACGAGGACGTGAGTCATTGACATCATCCAGAATGACCGTTAATGTCCCCGTCCCAGATAGGGAGGGCGTGCCTCGGTCAGTTGCTATGACGACTAGACGGTATGAGCTACGCTCCTCACGATCCAGGGTGGCATTACCAACCAGAACCGCACCGGAAAGAACATCAACAACGAAGCGATCCTGAGCACCACTGTCCAACCGATACTGGAGCCAACCATTAGAACCCGAATCTAAATCTGTCGCAGACAGTTGCGTCACTACTACTCCTGAAAATCATAAAACATCAAATTTAGCAACAATAACAACTGAATAAATAAAGATTTGATAAAAATTAAATTACTTAATTTTCTACATTTCTAAACATAATATATTGACATTCAAAAGCTTTTATTCAAAGTAACACATAGTAAATGTGTTAAAAGATGACAGCTTTGTTAAATAATATAACATTAAATACATTTATCTTTTTAAGTAGTATAACAAAGCTTTAATTTTTTTATACCCAAACATTTAAAAATCTGCATTTGCTTTCATTTTCTACTTTATAGCACATATTTCTTGCGCAGAAAACATGAAAGCAAACATCAAAAAGTTTTTTAATTAAACTTTTAGCAATTTTATTTTAAACACAATTATCATCGTTAAGTACAAAAATTAATCTATGAGTATATATGGATGTTTTATAAGACTGCAAATTTTTACACTACAATGAATAATAAATCTATACATATATAATATTTTTAATGTTTATGCCAATTTTAATAGGCATTTAATCCTAATATAACTAAAGGTTAACACAAGCTATATTTTCGTTACAATTCTAAATATATAATACATTGTCCACATCGATCAGAGAGGAACAAACAAATTAAAGTGGTGCAACAAAACAGCTTAAACGTGTTTTTCTGGTGGTTCAAGCCTCTCTGGCGACCATCAATCTCACCTGTGGGGCTGTTTTCTGGCAAACGAACAGTGAAACTGGAAGGGTTAAAGACGGGAGGATTGTCATTTACGTCCAGAATTGTGATAGTGAGAGGAACACTGCTGTTTAATCCTCCCACATCCACTGCAAGCAAAACCAGCTCCACCCTGGGAACAGTGAAAGCCTCCCTATCCAGTGCGACTCCCCCCCTCACAGATATCACCCCTACAGACAGACAGAGCCCAAAGGAGGAAGAGAGATAGCATGTGAGAGAGCTTTCTCAAATTTAAGTGGGAGTCTGTTATGACTAACTAAATTTGTGTGCAAAAATATACTTTCATGCTGAAGACCACAAGTCTGCACATTTAAGGGGAACTATAGCAGAAAACATGGGAAACAAAAACCAGACCAGTTGTCCGATTTAAGCAACATAAATTTTTTTTTTACAATCTATGTTGCAAGTTAGGTTTGCAAATTGCATTACAATGTGACAATTGAGCAACTGCTATGTACCCAAGAATAACATTTGAATTCTTAAAGTAACCAAACATAACCAATATCATTCATCTGCTGAAGATCTGACCTGTGCGGGAGTCGATGGAGAACAGGTCGACACGGGTCCCTAAGAGCCGATAAGTCACCACTGCATTCTCCCCAATATCATTGTCCAGAGCTAAAACCGGTCCATTCAAAATCAGTACAGTTGTGCCTGATGGACAGAGAAAAATGGAATGATTATTGTATTTCGCTCATTTTAATTCCATTAAAAGAGCACTGTTAAATAAATCTTTTGTACTCAAATGTACTTCAGTTTTGGTGACCTGATTTTTTTTAAATACCGACTGTTTTTGATACAGACTTTATGGTTTAACACTATTAAAAATGTTTTATGAGAGAAAGTTTACTTTTTCTCTATTTTAAAACAAGCATTTACGAACATGTAAAAACTGACATTCAGAATGTTTTTAACATTTTATTTAATTTACTCCACATTCATTTAAATGTCATGTATTAATTTAACACATATTTCTGTATAAAAGTAAGAGACTGGTCAGACCCAATATTGGGAACCACTGAGGTGCATCTAGGCTTCTAGTTCAAGTAATATATAATAATTAGTATAATCAATCTATTTATCTATCTGTCTGTACTTCGTTTACATCTTGCATTAAGTTTCATGTATGACAGTCTTTTTTGTGAGGCCAAAGATGAACAAACACATTTGAGGACAATAAAAATTAAAATTAAAATTTAAATATCTATACTGGACCGACTCTATTTCGTTCTTATCTACAAAGTATTATGGTAAGGCATTGTAAATTCAAGGTCTCTGTGTTCAGCCAGTTAAAGAATTTATGCAGTTTATTTATTTATTCATTTTACACACAGTTCTAAATAAATGTCTTCTAAGGCAGTTTGTCGGTACCTGCAAGAGAATTTTCACTAATTTCGCTCCTGTAGCTGGTTTGGGTGAAGATGGGTCTGTTGTCATTAACATCAATCAACGTCACCAGAAGAATCTCGGTGTCCTGAGAGCGAGAGACAATCTCATGACCATAATCATTCATACTGTTTAAATCACGAGCGACGGAATCATGTTATTACCCTGCGTGCAATGCGAGGGTTCTCTGGGTTGTCTTTCGCAGTGATGGTGAGAGTGTATTCAGCCACTCTTTCCCTGTCCAGTGGCCTGTTCACCTGCACCACACCTGACTGGAGGAAACCCGTTAGCAGTGTCATCTTCTGCTTTACCATCTCTTTGTTGCCTTTTCAATCCTTGTATCTCTTACCGTCTCGTTAATATAGAAGGATCCATCAGTGTTTCCTGCTGTGATGCTGTATGTCAGAAGAGCATTGCGCCCAATGTCTGCATCTTGGGCTCGTACTCGAATGATGGAGGTCTGGACTGGAGCCCCTTCACTAACGCTAGTATTGAAGGGTAAGTTTAGGATGATTGGGTCGTTGTCGTTAATGTCCAACACCACAATACCCACCACCACCTAAAAGAAAAATATCACATTATTGCTGTGATGGAAAGTGATTAAAAACAAACGCTGAATTTAAATTGTAAAAATTTTAATCTTGATTTTAATTTAAATTTTGTTTTTAATCCAGCAATTGAGTTACAAATACAAATTGTATTATTAGCTTGATCTTAACATATTAGGTGAGGAAAATTTTGTACCGTTGCATTGAGAGGAGTCGTGCCTAAATCTTTAGCAGTGATTGTGATGTTGTAATAGGAAATGGCCTCTCTGTCGAGCTCTACATCTTTCCTCACTCTCAACTCCCCCTCAACTGATGAAATTACAAAGTCATCTAGAAGTTTTAGAGACAAGGGAACAAGAAACATAAGTAAAAAAAAAACATTAATTTTTTTCCCATAAAATTCTCAGATCTCATACAGTGATTAAATCACATACTATTCAAGTCTCCAGCTGTGATGCTGTACTCCACTTTTCCATTCAAGCCTGAATCCGCATCTGTGGCTTTAACAGTCCAGATGCGTGGACCTGGCTGACCCTCGGTAATCTCAAAAGGCCCCTCAAATGGTTTTGGGAATATTGGTGGATTATCATTGACATCTATTACATTGACCAGGACCTACAGTAAGAGAACTGCTCTATGAATGCATTCTACGAGATCTTTGGTGAGTATAAATGTGAGGAGGAAAACTCACTGTGGTGCTGGAGGTCAGTCTGAACTGGGGATAAGGACACTGATCAGTAGCCGTGACAGTCAGCACATAGTGACCATTGCTGATCTCATAATCCAGCTCTCTGACAACCACAATCTGACCCTGTCAAAACACACACACAAAAACACCCTAATTGACTGATACCAGTTGGTGTTTTCCACACAAAAGAAAAAAACTATAACCAAGCAGTATGAAGAACTGTATAATTATCAGTTAAAACATTGGAAATCAAAATGATTTTAGCTTGAACTCAGAAAGAAAATGGTAATTTCTTGGAGTATTTGTTTACAATAGAGTAAACTCTGTTGTGGAAATTGTTAAACTCTATTGTAATAATGTTAAACATGATTTAGATTTTTTTTGTGTTGAGTTAAAATCAGCTTGGTTTACATGAATTAAATACCATCTTGACTTTGACTCACTGTGAAACTGCTGATCTGAAAAGTTTGTGCTAGGTTTCCCTTGGAGATGGCATAACGGATGGTTCCGTTGAGTCCTTCATCAGGGTCGATGGCAGTAACTGTGGCAATGACAACTCCAACAGTGTTCGGTCCCTCTCTGAGCTCTGTCACATATTCCTCCATAGGAAAAGTAGGTGCGTTGTCATTTTCATCTATTATTCGCACCCAGACAGTGGTGGTGGCCTGTGCAAATGATGAGCATAGAGCAAAACATGAACAATTTAGTAGATTGGATAATCAAACTGGACACATACAGAACTGAGATTTAGTGATGACAAGATTGTGACCAACTAAAACCCTGAGAAATTTGAAATGTTTAGCGATACAATTATTCAAACTGATACATATATTTAAAAAAAAATCAAATCCTGAAAGTGCCTCAAAAGGTGCCCTGGAAGCGTCTCAAAAAATTGTTTATCTAGCTAAGGCTTATTATTTATTATAAAGTCAAACTGTTTAGTTTTTGTTTGTCTATTTCAATTAAAAATCAGATATAAATGGAGGTACATTTGAGAAGGTCTTATCAAGCTTAAGGTGTATAAATTCTATGTGCAAAAAAAACCTTTTCCTTTCTTCAGATTAACAGGCTGAGCTTTGCTTCCATTTTGCTGCATATAAAAGTTAAGAAGTTAGAAAAAATGTAGTTGATTTAAGAGCAATAAAAAAACAGATATGTGAAGTCCATTGTCATGGACGCAGGGTCTGAATGGTTTAAGATTTTGGTGTTTTGGTATTTGCATTTTTTTTCTGCACCCAGTATGCATTATTAAAGTGTGTCTTTGTATGATGGTATCATAGTAAACTGGTGCAGCGAGTTTGAATGGTATTTGCATAACTTATGTGTAATTTCTCTAGCTACTGAAGCTACAGTATATGCTAGAAATAGGTTCAATTATCCTCTTGGTTTTCTCAATTAAACTTCTTAGACAAAGAGATGGCCAAATCTCACACTATACTACTGGTAATATAATATCCCAAGACATTCACTTCTTCAAACAAAAGAAAAAAATGTAAGTGTTGAGTAGGAGGGATCTAATGAGAGAGAGAGAGAGAGAGAGAGAGAGAGAGAGAGAGAGAGAGAGAGAGAGAGAGAGAGAGAGAGATGAGAGAGAGAGAGAGAGAGAGAGAGAGAGAGAGAGAGAAAGGGAGAGAGAGATGTTCGTTTATGACACGACTCACAATCAAGTAACTCAAACTTCACACACATCAGGTGGAAACAAAAGCTAGAGGACAGTGGACATAAACTCGAATTATCTCAAGAGAACAGCAGGATATGGACGTATTGTGGGCTGTAGTTCTCTGCTTTCTTCTCATTTCTGCAGTTCTAGGTAAATATCTTAACTGTATTAGTTGTTTAATCTGTGTTGGTTCTTTCTGAAATCTTTCATGCTGCTGTTTCATGTTTTAACAGCTCCTCGTTCCTTCAAGTCCCTCAAGTCCGTTTATAACATTTGTTTTCTTGTTAAAACGTCCTCAAGGCTGCTCGGGCGTGCGTCAGCTTGCTGTGATTCTTATGAAACCAAAACATTACGAGAACCGTTTCCTTCTCAGATTATTAGCCGCTTTTAAACAGCAAACAAGTTAACGTTAACTTTTAAACTGACGTTACTCAAGTTTAAACATTTAAACGTTAAATGTAACATTTAGGGCAAGTTATCTTGCAATATTATGTTGAAGGTAATGTCATAGCGCAACGATTCTCTTCGTTTCAGCTTGTGTTTTTTTCTTAGTTTAGCTAACGTTAAGTTACTCTTTCACCTTTCAATTATCGATCTTAGTCTACCGTTGACAGCTTAGTTTATGAATATTAAATACGCAAGCTGTAGTTTAACGCAGGCCCTCAACTGATTGGCTACTGGCGACGCTGTAGCGTGTGGGCAGAGCAAAGGAACTGGCATTTTTTTTTACGAAATGTCGTGACACAAAGTATCTTGTCGTTTAACTTACACGTTAAATAAAATAATGAATGATTTTAAGCAAACTTCATTCATTAAACAACGTAAATGTAATTTCCGTGCACCAGTGAAACTGATGGAATGAAGAGAGAGGTCAAATCTTTATATATTGACGGTAGCAATATAATCCCCTATCAGTATCACAATGGGGAGGTATGACGCTTTGGTATAAATAAAATGAATTGTTTCAGTGTGACCAGGCAAAAGATGTAAAATATTCTGATGGATTGAGAGATGTGCTAAGAGATTACATTCCTGACCCCCCAGGGCTGGAAATCCTCATAAAACACTCCATCCCCAACATCTTTCCAACCAGAAGCTAGTTAAGTGAAAACCAAATCAAGCACTATGTTAGGTAGAAAGGAAGGATAGTAAAGAAGAGATGTTTTACTGTTATATATCTTCTAGACAGCTCTGCTAACTAGACTTGGGTTTTCTTATAAAAATGTTAAATAGTACATCTTTAAAAATCCAGCACAAGTTGTTGAGTTGCTATCAGTTTTGTTGGCAGATACTGAGTATGTGGACAGGTAGTGTTCCACATTCAGGTCCTATGACTATCATTAGCCCCCCTTACGTGAAGCTTTTACAAAAAAACAACAAATCAAGCTCTACAGACTGTCTTTATATAACAAGTTGCTGAGAGAACTGTAATTACCTGGTCCTCTTGTTCTGATTTTTTTCCCAAACAAAGCAATTTCTTAAAGTCTTAAAAGCATTTGATTTTGATATCTGCATTCATTAGAAATGGTCAGAAAATATATTTCTATATTAAAACAGGTTTGGATTATGCAAACACTTAACTTTCATGTTTCTAGAAAGATCAGCAAAAACATTTCTTCCTATTTATGAAAAACATGTTTACTCAGTACTGTCAAATTCTTAACTCCTTTTGGGTTGATGGATAGTGTAAATCAATACAAATAAAAACAACCAAAGAGCTCAAGTCAAGTGTGTAATAAAATGATGTGGCTCCTAATATACCAAACCAGATGTACTAGGTTTGTAATCTGTAGTAACGTCTAAGCTATATTTGATCTGTCTACCAATTTTGATATAATTTGTAGTATAAATGCTTAATAGATGTTTTTCACATTTCAATGTGTCTGAACATGCAAACTATAAAGTGGACTTCCATTCTATAATAGCTCAGACCTTTATCTGATGGCCAAAACCATATATTACATTTTCTTATGTATCACATGACCCAAGTTTATTTTTTTTGACCTATTGAATATTGATGAGAAAACAAACACCCAAATTTGTTTTTAATTTAGCTCTCGGGTGTCATGCAATACATGCAAATGGCTAAAGACTGAACGAGCTTTATATAAGGAAAAACAAGGCAAGGCCACATCAGTGTAGCAAGGCCATGTAAACAGACTGCTGAAGATAGTTGAGCTGAAACCATCGTCACCATCAATGGACAGGAAAGTTTCTGTTTTCCATGTAAATTCTGTGGTGGTTCTCAGGGTGCAGTGTAAGCCCAGATAAACACATGTGCAGCAGACAGAGGCCCTCAGGCAGGGCACATTCGACTCTTACTTCCCTTAGCTGAGTGGGAGAGTGCTCTGGACTTTACCCAAAATGTGATAAACTTGTTATATGGGCATATTCAAAAAAGTAGCTCAAATCAATATAAAGATTTTTTTTAATTGGGTAACACAATCATTCAGACAAAAAAAAAAACATTTTAAAGTCTGTTAACGCAAGGAAAATTTCTCTCCTACTTAACATCAGCAGGGAATCAACCAAAATGTTTTCCATCGATACATCAACAAATAATTAAAGTAACTTATTTTTCCCTTGAAGTAAATAAAACAGGAATGTAAAAGTATACACAATGGGTTAAATGCTTCTAAAACTTGATGGTGTACACAGAAAATAGACTGTGTTTATATTCTTGTTAAAACCATTCACAAGCTTAAAAGTTACACCCTTTTTTTCCAAATTGACACTGACGTATATACATACTAACATTTGTTCATTCAATCATGACCCAGATACATAAACCAATCTCATTGGTGAAGCAGTTTTTAACACTGTTATGCACATATATAACAAAACGAGTTGGTATGAAAAGAATCTTGGGCAATTTTTAAAGCACAGGGGTTGAAAAACAATGGGAATTTTCTGTGTACATTTGGCTAATGATGCCAAAAATATTGAAAACAAAGTGGCGGTCAAGCTCATAACTGTAGATGAGCGAGACAAGGGTCTTTTTTGCTTGTCAATAGATAAACTTAAACAGTTTTGAAAAAAAGAGCAAGGAGTTTAAATGATTAATGTGCTATTTTATTTTAAAAGCTTCTTTCATTGAATAAGACTGACTCAATAGACACCATGTCAGTGTCCAGAGCATTTCATTGTATTTTATGCAGTCACAACAAAGCCATGCCAGATCAATTAACAGCACATGTTTGACGAACTGGGGACCAGAGCCCTGCACCAGAAAATTAGCTGTGCTGATTGGGATGAAGAGGGCGAATGAGGTTTATAGAGAATAATAAGGCAAGGGGGGGTGAAGTCCATTGTTTATGTGAGACCGGAATGAGCTCCACTTTATCACACAGACGCCGTTTCCTATTGCTCTTCCTGGCATGCACAATCACTTACATAGTACTGTATGTAAGGCCACCAGTCATTCAGAATCCTGCAGAATGGGCTTTATTACCTGTTGAAGTGGCTTTTTTCTTTTTAGTTCCTTATCCAGTTCAAACAGGAAAAAAACTACAAATGGCTACCAATCTAATTAGTAATTATAAATACTACAAAACTAAACTATAAACAGTTAATAATAAATATGTAACAGAAAAAATAATAGGTCAAATTCCTCATTGTAATTTAATCACAGAACTTTTCACACACTGCAAAAAGAATCAGTTGGAGTTACTGAAATGGTAGACAGCCATGCATACACGCACACAATATCTGGGTCAGTAATTCATAAATATAGCAAATATTTCTCAATTCAGGGGAAATCAGGATCTTTCCCATTGTGCTGAGCTGTTATTAGAGTCTAGGACTGTTTTGTCTATTACAGGATAGGAAACAATGCTCTGTGCCACCCATCTCTACACACAAACTAGTTCAAGCACACTCATGTATATTAGGAACAATAGCAGAAGTGGGCTGACAGTGACAGCTACCTTGAAACTCTTTAAAACCTTTAAACTTAAATATATATATATTTATTTATTATATTTACCACTGATAAGGACTCAAATTGTGACCAGAACAAGACTTTTTGAAATGCTACAAATGACTCAATTCTGCAACTTTAAAAGCAATACAATGATACTATTATGTATTATCAAAGCAACACATATGTAATAGAATAATTTAGAATAATAAAAAGTACTAGTTCCAGTTCTAGTTTTTTATGTATCAGTCTTTCTGAGGGAGCATTGTAAAGTCAAACCTAGATAAAATAATAAGAATTCTACATTTAATGACATATTTTAATACATTTTGAATGCAGACAAAACTGATAAACAGTTAAAGTAAAACACAAAAATTCCCTCTTCCCTGTTTCTCCAGGAGGTAGTGATCATCACTCTCTCAAATTGACTGTGCCCCATCGATTCTATGAGTGTCCTGAAGGGGCTGATGTCACTCTGACATGTCTCCCATCGGGATCCAAGGTTTTTCAACAAGACTGGTTCCGGAGCATCTGGCTTTATACATCTCGTTTACAGGAGCACTGTCCAAAGGGAATCCACCCGCGAGGGACCTTTCTCCCCAACCACACTCTGGGAGTTGAATACGCGACAGGAGAAAAGTCCGTCTCTGTTTCACTGAAGAATGTGAAACACAGAGATCAGGGAAAGTACTGTTGCTGGCTGCTTGAATACCACGGCAATCACAAGGAGCAGGATGCCCATGACTTCGTCTACCTCAATGTATTGTCAAGTAAGAAAACCAGGAGAGAGTGTATGCAGCTGCCAGTTACACAGTAATTGCCACCAGGTTTAGACAGGTAGCATGTTAAGCTTGAAATTCATCCCCAAAACTAAAGGGTTTCACCTTCAGTAAAAAAAACAACTCTCTGCGAATGAAAAATTCAGTAAATAACAGTTCCCATTAGTATCCAAAGGATATTTAAAGTGACCCCCATTTTTCAAGATAATCCCAGTTCGCTGAGGGAATTCATCCTTGATTGAATTCTCTAGGTGTAAGGACTTATCTTTTAAAGTGTTTTTTTTAATGTCTGAAACAAGTACTGTAAGAGATGAGTGCAACTTACTGTTGTAGCTTGAGGATGTTTTATGTTATGTTTTTTTTTTTTTTTGAGAACGTAATGTTTAAAATCTCTGGCAAATTTGGCATTGAAGTGTAACACTTTATATATGTAGAATTAAAAGTAAAATGCCAAGTTTGAATCTAAATTATAAAACCAAAATGATCTTAACAACCGCTAGTATAACGTTAAACACAATTACTATGTTTCCACAGCACATGGAGAGGCACAAAATGGGAGTCTGAATTGTTCCGAACATTCTCATAGTACTTCAGATGGTAAGATGAGACTGGATTTGAAAGCTGTCAGTTTTGAAGAATATTGAAAGTTTTATAAAAGTAATGTATTATTGACAAGTTAGAGATTCTTTATGTTTGGATTTAAAAAGGGCAGGACAAAAAAAAAAGCCTGGATTGACCAAACTGGGTAACCCTAACCGTATATGCATTGCTATTAAATATTACTTAGTTTGAATTGGTACACAATGCATTATATCTGCTATGATATAAACTCTAAAAATGCTAAAAGCTAAACAGAGTTTACGCTTAAAATGAATCTATTTCAGTATTGATTTAAATGTGCAGCAATTTCGATATTAAACTTATAACAATATATATTTTAGATTTGATACTCATAAGTGAGTAAATATTCAAACCAGATTTTACAGTTTGCTTGTTTGGGGTTTTATATACTACTAGCTAAAATGTGCATTTTTTTTCTCTGAAACCTCCCAACTGGTATCATTTAACAGTTTTTTTTCTGTGACTGACTGCTGTTTTCCAGCAGTGACGTCTAACTGTGTCTGTCTGTTTCAGACTCTGTGGCTGAAGGTCTGGCTATTTCAGCCTGTGTGGCTTTCGTTCTATGCCTGCCGCTCATACTGATGCTGGTGTACAGACAGAGACAAACAGTAGAGCGACACAGACGTGAGTTTACATGCATACACACACAGACTCACATATTGTTCACCCTGTCCTATATTGTTTGTGAAAATGAGTTGCACATATCCTGCTCTGAAGTCAGCTGAACACAGAATGAATGCAGAAGGTGACCTGATTGTATGCAACATTTCCTGCCTAAACATGAACAATTTCCTGTTACTCTTTTTCCAGGTGGACATGAGCTTGTTCGGATGGACAGGTGAGTTTCCACAACTGACAACACATTTATAACAAAATAGATTTTTTTTTCTTTAAATTGTTTTTTTTTTCTTAATAGCTTATTATTATTATTATTATTATGTCATGAATATAGCTGTAGAATATTTTTCTTTGATTAATTAAAAAAAAAGTATCTAATCTAATTTAAAATTTTACGGGTTTGGGTGAAATGCAAAGGAATGGATGATAAACACACACAAAAAAAACTTTAATACTGACAAACACATTTTTTTATTTTAAACTTAAGTTTTTATTCTTATTAAGAATAAAAAAACAGAGTGAAAATTATTATAATTTAAATTATTATAATATAAAAGATTCAACTGAATACAAGTCATTTTAAATAGAACAGTATAGATGCGAGTATAAATATGTTTGAAGGTTTTGACACAATGAAGCCTATGGTGGATTATTTTTTCTTGATCCTGAACTATGTGTGTATTTTTGTTTTGAAAAGGAAAACTCATAGTTTTTTTTTTAATGTACTAAATAAAAATATATTTAGTAATATAATATAAATTATATAATAATATAAAATGCTAATAACAACACAATTTTGGAAAGATAATTTTACGTTGAAAATGTGGTGAAATTATTATTTGAACTATTTACAATATGGATGATAATCACAGAATAGTTTATTTTTTAATAATTCTATTACAAATACTCCCATTTGAAAAGTGTCACTGACAGATTTTATTGCATATGGTAAAATATTATTCTGTTGTTTCTTTCATTTCCCCTCAGTGAAGCGCAGGCACATGAAAACCCAGTGTTTTTGGGTGATTCTCCTCAACCTAAACCTCGGACTGTCTCTGAAATAATGAGACAATCATCTGAAACAGGACACCATCTCTTGTCCGACCCTAGGTCTCCACTGTCCCCAAACATCCAAGTGGAAGTGTTCTTCCCAGTACAGGGTATGTGACACACAACTCTGCACACACACAAAGCAGTCATCCAACACCAGCGAGGATTACTAAAGCTTGTCATGACTAAACAGATGAAAAGAAACATCTGGACTAACACGGCGCACAATCATGTTTCCCACTGGTTCTTTTGTCTTGCTATTGACAAACTAAACATGCTTGGATCAATATAAAAACAAACACAAAGCTACAATGTTCAGAGAGAGCTCAGAGACTCACCTTTTTATTGTGACTCAGCGGAATTTACAAAACGTCAATTTCCCCTTTTCCCCCTCATGTCACAACACTCATTTCTGCTTCTGAGTTCTAAGAAACCAACAACATGCTGTCGTGTGTTACTTCAGTTTTTCTGACAGGAACAAGAATAGAACAGCTAATGTCAGCTTACCGTGAGGGCCTAATTATATCACTTTTAAAAGAAAAAATATTCTAAAGTTGGAATGCTAATTATTATTTTATAGCTTTTTCATTTTGAAGCAAACCAAAAGGTTAGGTTTAGGCAAAGTGGGAAAAGACCATTTCATTTGTTAAATGATGACTCATTAAATGTCATTTTCCCATTCCAGATCCAATCCCTGAATCTCCAAACTTACTGGAGTAAAAGCTGTTACAACCTCTTCAGAAAAGCCTGGTGCTTTTCTCTTTCTTGTTCCAGAACCATCATGCTTCTCGATCTCTCCTGTCTTCTCCAAGCGTAATGAGAAGAAACCCAGACCCCGCAACAGAACAGAGCTACATTTATATAGTGATGCTCTATCTGGTGGTGTCTATCTGATGAATGCCCTCAAACAGGTTTTTTCAGAAGAAAAACCTGAATATTTCACAAGTTACGGCATCAAGCCTGTGCACAGGGAGATTTATGATGTACCAGAAATGCCATCTGAAATGAACATTGATTTCAGTTGATGCTGTTTGCACACATAACATGATCACAGGCTTGTTGTGTCAGTAACACCATCTTTTGCACTTTAACAGGTTTTTTACTATTTTTACTTTTTACTTTTACTTTATTTTTCAAACTTAAGCTGGTATTTGTTTTATTTTATTATTTGACAAAATCTGTTCATCCAAAGGTCAGAGTCTCATTCTCACTTGGCTTATTCGCAGCTCAAATATCCTGTTATTATTATACCTTTTTACAAACAAACAAACCTTATTTCTGTTACTATAGGATAGCAAAGAAACAAACTGCAGGACAACCCTGAGTTTCACAGACTTGAATAATAATCATAATAAATAGACAGATGGCCTAATTGATTTTAAAGAAGTTATATAATAAAACTTTCCATGATTGGAACCAGCAGTAGCTGATAGCAGCAACTTAGTGACACTCTGTTAACTTGCCATTTAACTGATGAGTCTCTTTCAAACTCATATTAAGGAGTTTGGTGCTTATACCAAAAATGTAGACAAAACATCTGTGACAATCAAACTCAAAGACTCTTCTGACAAAACTTGTGGTTTGCTGGCTCAATGCTAAACAAGGACATACTATCTGTATAGATTCTTATCTTATGTGTGCATGAGTGACTGTGATGTTTAATGCTTCTGGAAGATTTATTTTAAACCACTGCCATACAGACCTATTTGCCAAAGCTTTACTTTTTATACAAGATGCTCTGAAGATGAAGTATTTCAAATGCACTGTACATATGCAGATATTTTCGTGGAGGTTTTTATATTTAAAGTTGCACACGTGACAATGCTCCAGCACATGCTTTTTTATTTTGTGTGAATCAATATACTATCTATTCTTCATAACAATGCATAAATATGCATAAATAAAGAACGTTCGGAGGGAGATCTCAGAGTTGTTGAATATACTCCTCAAACAACCACCTTATGCTAAAAATGTGTTGAAAGTTTTTTTAATATGAACGAAATATTAGTTCATAAGAATAAATAGCTAATTTTTGATTATGTTATTTACACTGACTACCTTCAAGTTCATTGAGATGTACAGTGAGAGTAAATATTTGTTTTTAAAGAAGCATTTCAAATTGTATGTCATTGTTATTTTGACACCAAAAACAAATTGTATTTGACAGCAACATTTTTCATCATCTATTATTTATCCCTAAAAATACAGCCCTCACACACAATAGCCAACCACCAATCGTGTTTCTTATATTGATTTCTTAGTTTTTTGCAGTTAATTTTAAAACAGAAGTTTTCAGAAGCAAGCCAAAGCCTTTATGGGTTCACTGTTCTAAGAGGGTGTTTTTTTTTTTTTTTAATGAAGCACACCTTTAAAAATGCCCACCTCACTTACTGAAGGATTTGAAAGACAACCTTTCCCTGCTTTTGAGTTTTAGGTGGGCTTCCAATTCAAATCTGATGTAGCTAACCAAACTATAAATCATGCTGATGAAACCACTTTGAGGTTCTCAGAGATCTCATAAGAGGAATAAGAGAGCTCTTAAAAGTGCAACTTCCTGTTTCAAAATCAAGGCAGATTTTGGTTTCCTGTTGTTGCTGTTTAGTTCTTCTGAGAGACTTATTTGTTGCTTTTGCTTAGTGCTAAAAAAGCAACAACAACAAAAAAAAGCTTCACTATACCAACTGTAGGATTGTATGCCAAATTTAGCATAGCCTCATCTGGTTTTAGGATACAATGATTTAAGCAAGGATTATTTTGCTGAAAGATAGTTAACGCCACATGAGCAGACTTACAGATAAAGAAGGAGTACCATCATCTTCCACTGTGACTGTGAGTGTGTATTGCTGCTGTTTCTCTCTGTCTGGAGGAGAGGGTCTGGTCACTATCTCTCCTGTCAGTCTGTCCATCCTAAAAGTCAGGTCCTGGTTGCCAGCAGTGATGTAATATGATAGCATGGCATTAGCTCCGATATCCCGATCAGTCGCCACCACACGCAGAACAGATGTTCCACCACCAACATTCTACACCCGAGAAAACATTTTCATAGTTAATTTCTTTTCTAGAGTTGTAAACAGACATTACTTTGACTACAAAAACAATACTGAATTTAATTAAATAAACTTTGAATATATACCCACCTAAAGGATTATTAGGAACACCTGTCCAATTTCTCATTAATGCAATTACCTAATCAACCAATCACAAGGCAGTTGCTTCAATGGATTTAGGGGTGTGGTCCTGATCAAGACAATCTCCTGAACTTAAGTCTGATTTCGCGTTTATTTTTGTGCCTGTCTGTGTGAGTGGGGATTGGATGCATGTAATTTGTGTAGTCAATCACGTTAATTGAGGTCACCTTTGTTCTCCCTCTCCGTCAGTTCACCCGTCTCATCAGAGTCGCTCCCCTTGAGTTAATGAACATAAACGCTTGCTGTCCGTCTGAGAGTGTTCCTCTTGCAGCCTGTTTGCTTCTGTACATTCCATCAATGCTCTCAGTTTGGTAAAGCACATTTAGATTACTCTGTGTTTTTGCTTTATTTTGCTCCATATTACACACTCCGCACCCCTGCCGTATGTTTGTTTGTTTTTACACCTATAAACAGGGGAGGGGGGGGGGTCATGTGCGTGTGTGAGCTTGTGCCTGCGGCGGGGCGGTTCATTCAGTTGTGAGCTCAAAGTGTATTCAATATTTTTGCTTTATTGTTTACTAGTCTTGATACTTATGTTTGGGACATGTGTGTTGATTGAGGGTTCTGTGGTTAACTTTAAAAAGTCTTCTTTAACTTGAGTGTGTTTAGTTTGCTTTATAATATGAAAGGTATGTTTTTTCTGATGCTTGTTTTTTTTTAGTTTTTTTTTTCTTCTGAAAGTTTATTGGAAAGAGAAGTATATTTGTGTTATTGGAAACCTGTGTGTTTGCTTATGTAAATTTGTGATTGACCTTCTTTACGTTGTTATTGTTGTTCAATTCTCACCAGAGCCTGGTTAGACTACACTCAATTTCTCAATGTGCGTCCCTTAAGCTAATTTTAATTTAAAGGCCAGGGGGCGTAACACTGACTATGCCCATCCCTTTATGACCACCATTCACCACTTCCAGCAGGATAATGCACCATGTCACAAAGCTCAAATAATTTCAAATTGGTTTCAAAAACATGACAATGAGTTCACTGTAGTCAAATGGCCCCCACAGTCACCAGATCTCAACCCAATAGAGCATCTTTGGGATTTTTGTGCCCTGGATGTGCATCCCACAAATTTTCATCCACTGCAAGATCCTATCAATATGGGCCAACATTTCTTGTTGAATCAATTTCACGTAGAATTAAGGCAGTTCTGAAGGTGAAAGTATGATTAGTATGATTACTGTTAGTATGATTAGTATGGTGTTCCTAATAATCCTTTAGGTTAGTGTATAATACATTTTTTATAAATTCAATGCACATAACTTAATGAAAACAAAAACATTGTTTGCATAGCATGAAATAACAGAGCTACTGTATATTAACTAGTTTAAAAGATTAAGAAAGAATACAGTAAATATAAGTATGCCACAAAAATTTAAATTCTCAGCCTCAAAATCTAAAAATAATAACCAATAATAATAGAAACCACTCAAATACAAATATGTAATAGTTTGTTGAAGATTGTATTACTGTCTGTATGTACTGTAAGAAATATTGCTATACAACTGAAATACATTCTTTATTTTGGTTATTATTATTCTTAGAAGTAGTAGCATAATTTTTTGACATGTATGATGAAAAAAAAAAACTAATAAACAAAACAACTTATGAATACATCCTAGAAACTCTATTCAATGTGTTTAAAGCAGACATCTAAGTACACTCAATTTTCTTTGTTGCTGAAGTTATATCTGGCTCTGACCTCACTGATGCTGACGTTGTACCCCTGAAGGCTCTGAATCACTGGAGGGTTATCATTCACATCCAGGATGTTCACTGTCAGCGATGCATCAGTGAACCTCGGAGGAGAGCCGTTATCTATCGCCCGGACCTAATATGATTAAATGTATATGATCTCTGATGTCAAAAAACACATATTCCTCAGCTGAACAAGGAAACATGTCAAATCAAGCAACGATGATCATAATGCACCTTTATCCACTACATATGTTCAATTATTCAAGCTAAATTCTGGCAAAACCGAAGGCTTTGTTTCCAAACACTTACTTTAAGCAAATAACGGTCCACTGCTTCCCGATCCAGGCGGGCATTCAAGTATACCTCTCCATACGTGTTATTGACAGTGTTGATCTTAAACACATCCTGCATGTTCCCTGCGATCAAGGTGAAATTCACCTTGGACACCAGAGAGTGATGGGCTGTGATTAGAGTTTGCTGAAAGCTCTTTAAACATAGCCTCTAACCGGTTCCTCCCTCACCAGTCCATTAAGTCCAGCATCTTTGTCCCGTGCCATGACCACAGCCACTCTCAGACCAATGGGTGCATCTTCTGGGACATTCACAGAGGAATCTGAGGTGAGGTCAAACTGTGGGCTGTTGTCATTTTCATCAAGAACAGTGATTGACACCTATCAAAAAACAATGTTTTAATTTCTCTAAAAATAATAATGGGTATAGTAAGTATAATAAGTAACAATAGCTTTTTTATATAATAAGTAACAATAGTTTTTCCTCTGCTCACCTTCTACAAATGTGCATCAGCATTGAAATAAAAAAGATTACATCAGATTTAAATAATCAGATTATAAATACTGAAATGTTCTCAATGTGTACAATTAGCAACAAACACTGTGTGTGAATGGGGTTTTAGGTCCTTACCACAGTGGAACCTCTCTTTGGTCCTCCATCATCAGCCACAACTGTCAGAGTGTATGAATCGCCTTTCTCTCTGTCCAACAGGCCTGTGACAGTGATACGACCCTTTAGGGGACACCAGACTTGTTATTTACATACTTGGGGGTCAGACCGGAGTACTTATAAGGGCACTTGGAAGTTGTATTTGGAAAAATCAATTGGAATTAGTAAAAATATATGGAATTATTTGGATATATTTGGAATTAGTAGGCTCATAAATTACTAACTGATAAATTATGACTAACTAGATTCTGTAGAAAGGAACAGAGATGTCTAAATTAGCTTTGCTACCCTTAGTAGCAAACACAAAAGCAGCTGAATAGCATGAAGTCACACACAGACCTGCTGAAATAAACAGTTATTAACACAAGTAGCAGTAAAAGTAGCTGTGTTACCACCACTTCTTTCAATACCCAGATAATGAGCATGATACAGCATGATACAAAGATTTGTGAGGAAGTATAAAAGGCACATAATTTAAAGACACTGCCTGCTGAGCAAAAAGGAAGGAACTATATTTTCAGGTATAATCAAGACCCTTTATAAAAAGAAGTATGCATTTTAGCATTGACCCAAATGCATGAACAATATTGTCTATTATATAATGTTTGATTAAATGTTAAAGCTTAACAATTACGGACACATTCAAAAGGAGAGCCACAGTGTCTTGTTTGGAGACTTAAAAGTGTCTACTTAAATTATGGTTGGAAAATACATTTGGCCTCCAGGAGTGACTTTGCCCACTTCTGAGTACCCCTAAATAAGCTCATAAATATGAGTGCCAGACAAAGCATTGGAAGACATGATCCAAACTAGGGTAAAGTGGTTAAAAAAATAGATGGATAGTCTCTGACGCAATCTGAGAAAGACACATTTTCTAAAAATTAGACACACATGTTAATGTTAAGATTTAAAAATTAATTTTAAATGGTCAAACTAAGTTTTGAAGATAAAAAGTAACAATATAAATAATCCTCCATTAACTAAAAAGTCCCCAAAATTCATTATCCTCTTCTACGTAAACATTTAAACCGCAGAGTGTTTCCTTACCGTGACACTGTCGATCTTAAAAAGCGCTAGGGCAGCAGGTGAGGTGTCAGGGTCGAATCGATATGCCAGCTGGTTAAGATTATCAGAGGACTGAGCCTGTACCTGGACAACCTCTGTCCCTGTGGCAATGTTCTCTCTCAGTGATACATCATAACCTCCGGAAAGAAAGGCCACTGGCTCATCCAGCTCATTGAGTAAGGTTACATACACAGTGCAATAGCTTCGATGGAAGGGCGGTGATTGATCCGTTGCTGACACATTCATTAGGTAGCTCGTCTTGGTCTCATAGTCCAAATAATCCACAGTGGTTACCAGACCTGTACTCACATCCACCTCGAATTTACGATCCGATCCTGAGACCATAGCATACGCAACAGCTCCACCATCCCCTACAAAAAAGTCCCAGCAAACTTTAGGGCTAAATTTATATTTCAATATAAATAATTAGATTTTTGATGGTTGAGAGATTTTATCTAATTTAAAAACTTAACATTTTTGCATTTGAATTTAAGGCATCATAAGTCATACATTGAGTCCACAATACTAAAAACAATGGGAAAAACTAAAAGGATATCTTTGACCAGTTGATGGTGACAAAAAGATTAAGAATAAATCTACAAGAAGAGATAAAACAGATAAGTACGTAACCATTTTTATGCTCCTCTAAAAACCCTTCAATTAATTTCCCGAATACCCCAGGAGCCATGTCTTTTGGTTAAACAAACGGGATCAACAATATAGTTTAACATGCTGTGGTTTGCAAACAAAACAAAGATTTCCCATGAGCCACAAGTCTTTTTATAGATTCCTCAAAAAAAGAATCCAAAGACCACATTTTTGAAAACACATTTGAAAACAGTTCATTACAATTTCCCTTTGTAAAGTATATTTTTGTAAACAAAATCTACATAGACAAGTGTGTCCTTTGTACTTGGCAACTGCCTTTAAATTCAACTTCTTCATTTATCTACAAAACAAACCCATTTCGAGCACATGATTGGCAGAAACAAGAGCTTTAAAAGCCTCCAAAGCAAATGTAACCAATCTAGATCACATTTAAGAAATGATGGGCATCTATTATGGGGAAATAAAACAGGGAAGCAGAAGTGAAACAGAAATGTTTTGATATTGGCTTTTAGAATCGATGGAAAATTATAATCAACAACAATGGTTTTGCTATATTGTATGACAGAAGCTTATAGTGAGGATATTTCAGACAAAAATTGTGCAAACAATAACTAACAAGCACAGATACCCATGCACTGCCTAGTATTGCATGCACACCATAAAGATGAAGCAGTGGGTACCAGTGTCACGGTCTGTAGCTTTGACTACAACCACAGATGTCCCGATCCCTGCTGTCTCTCTGAGTCCCAGACGATTGTATTGCATCTGACTGAAGACTGGAAACTCATCGTTGACATCCTCCAAGTACACAATCACCTACAATTACAAACACTTCATTACTGTCTAACTCACAAGACATTTTCAGTGCTTGATTTGTTTTATCCAACAAGAAACAATGCCGTTCCTATACATATTTGAATTTGAAGTGATGAATTTACTTTAAGGGGACAAAAATGTGTTTACATTAGGTCAGGAATTAAATTATTTGGAAACATTTTTTTAATTGTTGTGCAAAATGTTGTTCCTGCTTTTTAGATTAGAAGTCTCACATGTATTTTATTGGCCAGTCATACACACCCTGACAGAGCTGCGCATGCTGCCCAGGTCACTGTTGTAGGCCTCCACCTCCAGCACATGAGAGCTGCGTGTCTCTCGATCCAAAGGCACAGCTCCTCTGGTAATGAGTCCAGAGAGAGTGTCCATGCTAAACTGGCCACTGTTACCTACAGAACATAGGTAAGCCATTAGACAGACTAATTGTGAATTTAAATAAAAAATAGTTTGATACAACATATTAGAAGAAAATAGTATTAGATTGTGAAGTAAGCATAAGGGTTAGTAACAAATTGTAAGAATGTTAATGCTACAAAAACATTAAAAAAATCGTATTAGATTTAATTTCATTTAATTTTGCAACACAGTATTGCAGATTCTTTTTTGACCATGTTTAACTTATTAAAAGTCTTTGTTCCATTAAACAGGCAATTGGTTTTATCTCAAAAGCATAATACAGTGTCCACCCACTACTTGTCTTATTATATATATATATATATATATATATATATATATATATATATATATATATATATATATATAATTTAAGGTTTAATAAAATTAATAAGGGACAATACATTTTTGTAACTCTGTTGAAATATTTAAAGTGACTGTGATTATTTCATTTGTTAAAAGTAGGTAGAATCGTCATAAAAATCACTGAAATCAAGAGATATAGCCAAAATAACAGTTTAGTATGTTTTTTTGCATGTTTTTTGTTACATTATTATAAATACTTTTGTCACAAATAATATCATATTTTATCAACAAAATACGATTAAACTGCCTGATTAATGACAAAAAAGATTAGAACGATGTAAAAAAAATACTGCAACAACTCTGTGAAAGCAGCTTTTAATTGGAAATGAAGTTTACGTTTCTGTTGGTGTCATTAAAGTATATGAGTTAAAAAATCTACACTTTTTAACAAATAATGATAAGTGAAATAAAACAGACACAATGCCTCTTCCTATTTACATTAAAGGTGCTGCAAGTATGGTTTTGATATGTAAAGATACATTAAAGAATTATGTTTTACTTTCAATCACTAAAAGTAGCAGTCCAACCAAAATATTCACATTTAAAAAGCTGAGCTTTAGCCCTGAAATGTGTGTTTATTTTTTTTCTTAGTAGCCAGATGCACCATACCTCTCACCTTTCAGACAAATGAGTCTTCTTTCAGTCTTAGTTTAGAAAGTATATCTTCGAAAACTTTTAGTCTGGATGAGGAAGGGGAGGTGGATTTCACACTAGATTATTGTGCATGCTGTTGCAGTACCAGTTTTGACCACAAGCCTACACACTGCAACTAAAACCATCTCTTTACAATCTACTTTAACACATAAAATATTTTGTCACTGACCCCTATACCCCATAACATGTCACAGAATTCTCACAAACAGGAAACACTCAGCGATTACCTGTGAGAATTCGGTACAGAACTCTTCCATTGTCACCCTGATCCGCATCGGTGGCCTGAACCTGAAACACACACACACACAAACAGATATTTTGGCACTACACACTAACAACAACGAGATGTTTCACACCCTTTTTAATAAGAAAAATACATGTTTCTTAGGGCAATTTTACAGACGGTCGTTGTGGTTGCTTTAGTGATGATTGTGTTCAGATAAAAGGGCAGCTATAAGCCAAAACTGAAGAGGTCAGAGATGTTAGCACAATGATTAAAAGGCCAAAAATTTTTTTTTGTTTGTTTTCAATTTATGAGCACATACCTGTTAATCAACTGTGATGTTTTAAAACTCCAAATATTTTTAATATACATTCAGGTATGTATTATACATTCATGTACAAAGAAAGCATAAAATAAAGGTTTAATTTTTGGTAAATCCATAAATATGGTCACATTGTATGGTGACATTCTGGTCACACATTAATAACAACTTTGCTTTTTTAACTTTTAATACGAAGAAAGTAACATTGCTCTGTCTTAGCATTACTACTACCATGCATACCATGATTAGCCTAACTAGTCTCTGTTTGGAAAAACATCAATAATACTGAATTTAAATAATGATCATCATTCGTTTCCTAATACATTTACAGACATAAATCCATCAAATTAAGTTGTAAACGCATTTCTCACACATCGAAAACAGATGATTATTAGTCAAATGGTGCTGGCAAAGAGGAGAGCGGCCCCTCCTTCTGACTCATTAGCTTTGTAAAGAGATGCAGAGAGGGATGAAAGAAGATGGGGATGAGGAGGAGGAGTGGGAAAGAAAGAAAGGGTTTAGGGGGGTCTCTTGGAGAATGATGAATAGAAAACAGACTGGACCATACCATCAGATGGGGGTTAAAGTTGGCTCAGATTGAATTTCCTCTTATGAAACACACTTCCATGGTATACTGAGCTTAAAACTAAATAATTCAACCGAAGGATTGGAGTTTCTCAAACCCTAGATCTTCAAGCGACCTCAACACTTTTGGTGTCGGGATTTGAATGAGGAGGACTTAAAAGAAGTCACCAACTGCATCCAACTCTGAAGGTAAATTCAAACCAAAGACTAAAGTCTTTTTTTTAACTAAAGTACGTATAACATACTAGCTGAAGAAACTCAAGGATAGGTCGAAACAGTATTGTTCAGCATGGGCTTCCATTTACCAGAACACTTACAAACGTTTGTATAATAAAAACACTAAACTTACTAATAGTTTAAGACAAAGAATTACGAAATACAGTTAATTCAGAAGTAAATTACTGTTTTGTAAAAATAACTGTGACAATGATAATTTTTTCAGAGCAAGTACAGTTCTTTGAAGGTATACAAAATTGGAAGAGCAAGCAAAACATTTGGCTGAGTGAGCAAAGCATACAAATGAAGCTGAGTGCATACAGTAAATGCAATACAGCAGATCCATTCTGGGCCAACTAATGAAGTGTTTCACCAACAATAGTTTTCGTCTGAGTGCCCTTTTCATTCTGTTTGTGGCATTTAAGTTGTAGAATAATTTCATGTCTCAGTGTTTTTTCACTAAAGGAATAAGTCACACTTGGTGCTCTGAAGTTAACATGCTGACATTTAGGAGAAGCGAGGCTGAGTAATTGGTGACTTTAGTGCAGACAACATGTGTGTTTGAGAGCATGTAGATTGAGAATTATATAACCCAACCCCAAATTAGTGGTTAGCCACATCTGGCACCTGAATGCGTTCTTGGTGTAAAAATGTTCATAAAAGGTTTTAACCTGAAATTCGGTTTAAAATAGATTTGAGGAAGAAATGTAGGTTGAAATATATTTCTACATATTGTGGAGACACACCTACAGTCAGAGATTTGGAATTGTTTAGTTGTCCAATCCTGTCCACTTAAATACTGTCATCTGTGTTCCTTTGCCCCACATTTGTTTCTAATTTTGTCATATAATTATAAAAGAAAATCTGATCAGGGTGGGTCAGTACCAAAACAAACCACTTGCTCTGGAAAATAACATACAGCACCTTCAATTATGTCTGTCCTTATTATATCAAATCTGTCTTTTGTTTCGTATTTGTCATGAGCTCCAATGTTTTCTCCCACCCCAGCAAACTAGCACAACTACTGACACAAAACTGCCTGTGCTGATCTTATGTCATTTTTAATTAAACATTTTTGATCAAAAGCATTTGTAATATGTTAATCTAATAGTACATGATTTGTGATTCATTTAGTACGATAAACATTTAGTAAATGATTTGCTATCTAACTCTATATTCTAACCTTGATATTTCTTAAGACAAGCTGTCTGAGCTACATAAAGAATCTTACTACTGTGAGTTGTTTAGGAGTAAAAAAGCTTTCCACCACAGACCACTGCTGGTTTATCTGGTGGAAAATGTGCTCAGATGATACTCACAGTCATATCACGTGGTTCTCACATCAATGGAAATTGCTCACATGAGATTGTGGGCCAAAACGATGGATTCCGATTGTGAAAATGAAAACACAATCAGGTAACTATCATCAGAATTACTAACTTCAGTCCACTCGAGGCAAAACGTCCAGGTTTTGTGCAGACACATAGGCATGTATAGGGGCTGTTGAAACTGAATTGTAGCCTCTGTTGCTTGTAAGCTGACAGACATTGATGTGGTTTCCTGTTGAAGTTGCAAGGCTAGATGTGTTACAAGTGACCTGTGTGCAGAACTCTGCTGTTACAAAATATTATTAAAGTTATACATTTAAGAGGTTCAATATGCGTTCACGTATGCTATTGTTTCCACTTGCAAAATTAAAACATTTGTGTCAAATAAATTTGCACATCTAATGTAAGATGTCTGAATTTGAGTCCGATAGGTGAGTAGCCTGGAATGACCACCCGTATTTCAAAATGTGGGCTGAGAACCTATAGACAGTTTAAAAACATGAGATAATCCTTAATTTCTTAAGTGTTTTGTTTAGTGCAAGATGTTCTTTGTCAGATATTTCTTGTATATGTTAATTGAGTCTTGCTGTTGTAGGACACCATGTTCCACTATGAAATCTTAGTAAAATGCCTTAAAACATGATTTATTATGTGGCATATTTTTTTGTAAGTAGGATCAAATTTGGAGAAAACTTAGCAGCTTACACAGATGTTACATATACTAAGAAAAAAAATCAAACGAGTGAGTAATTGTATTCACTCATTGCAAACAAACATGTCAAATATGAACAAATATGAAGACAAAACACCTGTCAACCACATCCTGACACATGCCTCACAAGAACTCTATCACACTTCTGCACTAACTTGAACCAAGAGTTTTATAAAAACTTCACCATTTTTACTATAAAAAACTCTGTTTGACCCTATTTCACACTTCCTGTTTTTGTACCTCACAGATCCAGAAAGGACATGGATGCCCACTTCAACCTTTCAACCTCAAATCTCTCATCTGTCCCCACTACTTTGACTCCTCCACCTCTGGACCTCCCTCACCCCCTGCCAACCATCATCATCATAGTGTTTCTCTTCATTTTGTTCGGGGGAATGGTCATCTTCTTGGCGATTGGGTTTGCTTCCTGTGGCTCTTGGGGTGTGAACGGGGACTGTAACCCAGCGGATGCGCTCTCATGTGGGCAGGCCCTTTCTAGTGAGCCCCAGCTGAAGCTCTGGAAGCGTTTGGGCTCTATGAGGCAATCATTCTCTTCAGCTCCAGGATTCAGAAGACCTGTTCAGCCTTTCAGAACGCCAAGCAGGAGACAATCAGTGTTAATGCCCATCTCAGACTCAAAGATTAAAGACTCTCAATTGTATATTAGTATCCCAACTCTTCTGGAGTATGCCACAGAAATCTGAGCTACATAAAAAAGCACCAAATGCTGCTGTCCAAAATGCACTTCATCCAAATTTTTACATCAGTAAAAACTTAAACTTAAAACGAAACGTAAAAAAAAGCTTTTTTTCCCCATCAAATGTAAAATTTATTCCATTATCTTTGCTCAAGATGGAAACATTTGCTTGTGTTCAATTCCAATTTTTTCACCATCAGTGCTCCCTCTGGTGTGAAAGTTCATATGAGATGAAGGAGTTAACTCAACTCTCTCTTCAATGCAAGAGAAGAAGCCAGTGTTTCAAACACAGAAATTTGAAACACAGAAAAATCCTCATTGTGTGTTTTTACTAGCGTCAACTTGGTCGGCAACACAAGTGGACACACAAAGTTGTCAACATTTGTAATGTGGAATTTTTGTAAAATGGATTAACTACACAATTTTACATTGCCCGCCATATTGTACATACATACATACATACATACATACATACATACATACATACATATATACATACGCAAACTTTGACATTTTCAACATAAAAATGGTAACTTTGAAACTACATTTTTTGTACACATTTTTGTGTGTAGATAATAACATCTCCACCTCTGCAAACAATCAACACATGATCGTTAACTGTATATTTGTGTCCGATTACTGAAGTAATCAAAGTACTGAAATGCTCTGTATGCCTTACTGCAGGACAAGAAATCCAAACCCTATGAAATAATAAGGAATGGTTCATATTTGAAATAGTAATTGTGTGTTGTGCATTATAATGTTTGGATTTAAATCTTTTTCAATCAACAAAACTCTCACTCTAAAACTTTTTAATAGATTCACATTTAAAAACTGAGTAAAGTTTTAAAGTGGATCTAAAATACAAGGCAGTATTTAAAGGTATTTTCACTGTTAAAATGAAACTAATCTAACACACTTCACTAGCTCGCTTTCACATATAATCACCCAGCAAAGAAAGAGGCAAGCAGCTGTAAAGCGTGCTCGGCAAGCGGTTAGCGAGGGGTCTAGGACCATTAGTGATCAGGGCCTTGGACATCACCCCAAAAGTGTGGTGAAGGGGTGTGAGGTGGGATAGCTTGCACAAATGTTGATAGTTGCCAGTTTGTGCTAATAGACAGTATGGTCAACATCCATTAGTAATGAGAAACAGCTATTTAGTGACGAATAACAAGAGAAGCTTCTTCCAAACTCATGTTAAATGTTTAATTAACCACGTTTAAACCACAAACCTGGTGACCCATTTAAAATGATGTGTGCTTGTCTACTTGTCATCTTGGTTTGCATAAAATGGAGGAGGAAAT
Source organism: Danionella dracula (assembly GCA_900490495.1). NCBI lineage: Eukaryota > Metazoa > Chordata > Actinopteri > Cypriniformes > Danionidae > Danionella > Danionella dracula. The sequence continues at coordinate 10,699,544 of UELW01000778.1, read as the reverse complement.
AAACTCTGCTAACAATGGGAAGAACACACTGGCATACGGAAAAGCAATAGACATTTTCATTCAGTGGAATTGTATAATTTCAGTAGTGTTGAGGCTGTATTGTTGAAGCATCTTGAAATAAATTTCATAAGAATAATATTTGAGAATAAACCGTGAATGTGTGCTACTGTACCTGCAATATGCTAACTCCCCTAGAAATATCTTCCAGTACAGTGGCTTCATAGCTGTTCTGGAGGAATATCGGCCGGTTGTCATTAACGTCCAGCACTTCCACAAAGACTGTAGCTGTGCCTGTCCTCCTGCTGCCTGCTGGACCATTATCTAGCAAAGAATTTTATTACAGTGAACACATCAAAAACTCAATATAAAGAGATTAAACTGTCAGTTAACATAAAAAATAGTCTATTTAACTGATTAAAGTAGACTGAAAAAAGTAAAAGTAAACAATCACTAAACAAAATAATTAAAAGGTATTTTATTGATGGTGATTTTTAAATAGAAATACATCAAACGATGGACTAAGTTGATATTTTAATCACCATGAGATGCATTACTGCTTCTACTTACATTGCATTAGAAAAATAGTCAACAACCATAACAGCATAATATATCTGAGCTAAATACAAGACAAACCAAAATCCTCAGTGGACAAACCGCTGTAGTTTTGCTTATATCCTGGGATTAACATTGAACACCAAAACATTTGTATCAAACATTGTTACAAGGCATACACAATTGCCAAATTTTTTGGATCAAGTGCTAATATCTTTAAATAAACCCTTAGAATATTTCCTTTACCAACTTTTAGACTCGTTTATGTTGTTGGATATGTATTAAAACACCTGAAATTCACATTTAAATAATGCTAAAAGTTCTAAAGACCAACAATCTTTATTATAATATTTTGTAGTTTTGGCTTTGCTCTTTTTAAACAGCTGCAAGATTTCACAACCTTGCACAACTCAAACAGGAAACCACAATACAAGTTTTTTTAGCTCTGTCATTTAGTCAGGAAGCTGCAGAAGATAGAATCACATTTGAACACGCTGTTTTAGTCTAAAACTCACCGATGGCTTCAATCACGAGCCGATAAGAGGCTCGAGTCTCACGATCCAGTCCTACAACTGTCCGCACCACACCGGTTCGAAAACCCACGCTAAACTTTCCATCCTGGTTCCCATCTAGAGACACATAGATCACATAAATTCACAGGAATTCAAAATCATGAAAATGCTGTCCTTTTTTATTTCAATAGGATTGCGCAGTAGAGTTATAATCATTACTGATATTATCTACAGAGCACAGTACAGTTTTGAAAATAAAAATATTGCAATCTAATGGTATTCACCAGTACTTTTATGTACTTCATGAATTAGGAAAATCCCATGGATTATAGCAGGAGTGTCATTCTTTATCGCTACAGGGCCTTAGGTTGCTGCCAAACTGTGCAGGGTGTTGGTGCTTCAGGTAGAGCTGAACAAATGTGATATGTGGATTATCTCCTTTTAAACCCAGTGCTGGTTAATAGCTGGATTAGTAAAGAAAATATTTACTGACCCAAATACAAAGTGAAACAATGTTTTCAACCTGGAAACCAATGTGACATCTGACCTGTGATAAAATAGCTGAGTTCTGCATTCAGCCCGGCGTCATTATCCGTGCAGTTCAGCCTGACAACCACATAATCCCGGGGCACACTCTCCTCCAGCGACACGTTATAAAAACTTGGGAAGAATGTTGGAGTCTCGTCATTCACATCCAAAACTGCTCCAAAAAGAATAAAAAGTTAAAGGGATCAATTATTAACCTTGTATTCTTCTATGAACTGAGAATATAAAGCAATCTTCAACAATTCTTAGTCTTATGTTTATATCACTGTGACTTCTAAGCACCAGGAAAGTATTATTGATTACATTTTCAACTAAATGATGATTAAAAATGATTGTCCTAAAAACTAACTTTTTGGAAGTTATGCACCAAAATTGCTCTCATTCTCCACAAAGATTTCTGAAACACTTTCTTTATATCAGCAGACAGCTCACAATAGGGATCAGATTTGTAGCATGTGTTTACAGAATCAATGGTAGTATGAGTATGTAAAATATTAGAAAGGGGTTTCTTACAATAGGTTTAGTTTTTCACTTAATTATTATGTATCTCATCAGGCTGCAACTGAACAAATCCAAGTGAAAAGGGCATGATGTGAATAAAAAAAATATGTACATTTTCAGAAAAATAAGGTTTCAATCAAGTTCTCAATGCAGGCTTCAAAGTTTTTGATACAGTTTTTGTTATAACTTCTGTTTTCATCTGGCACTGTTCTCACTTCTCTTTCGGAAAATTTAAACAAGACCTCTATGTTAGACCAAAGTTATATATCTTTAAATAGATCTTTATAACAAGTATGATGATTTAGAGACAGAGTTTGTTCCTTTTTTCTTCTAAAAACTGGAGCAGTCGACAGTGACTACATCATGTACCTGTGATAGTGAGAGTGCTTGTAGAAGTTCGTGGAAACTGGCCGGCGTCATAAGCTATAATCCTCAGAAAGTATTGGCCAATTTGTTCACGGTCCAGCACAACTGTGGATAGCAGGATGCCAGTAGTAATGTTGAGTCTAAAGTCAAACCGGGGAATGCTACTCTGAAGAGCCATAGTGACTGCACCATTGGGGCCCTCATCTGGATCCTGTACTTGCACCTGAGAGGGGAAACCAGCAGAGGGAACCAGTGACCAGAAAACATTAATAACAATATTTTAACACTATTTAGTAGTGGTTCAACTTTGTTAACATTTGATTTCATACATGCTAGATTTTTCAACTTAAGTTAAAGATCACTGGGCTTTAATCATTATCTATTTATTGACTGTTTTAATCATAAAATATTAACTCAAAGGTTTCGACTTAAATAAATGCATTACAGAATCACAACTTGATCACGGTTTTGAGGTTTTATTTTTAATGACTGATAATTTAACTTAATAAATGTAGTGTACGATTTCATTAGTAACATAAAATATATTAAAGGTGTTATAGAGCATGTGACCTTATATAACGTGTCATCCTTCATTTACCTTAATAGCAGCAGAGTTGATTTCTGCGTAGTCTTTCAATAAACTTCGATAACACTGAAATCTTTTTTTTTTTTTTTGCTATCAAATAATTTGGACACATTATAATTAAAACCATTTTGTATTTTACTCAAAGGCATTTCCATAAACTGTGCATATCATAGCATATCTTTAGGTATCTGTTGACTTTTGCATGATTTATAAGCAAATGTGAATGTGATCCACCGTCAACAGAATTCATTGTTGATCTCTGTCCATGACTCAATCAATCGAATGCTAACCCTGAACACAGACGACCCGATAGAAACTCCTTCTGGTACTTCAGCGATGAACGGTAAATTGAGGAAAGCTGGATCATTGTCGTTAAGATCGAGGAGGTTCACAAACAAAGTGGCACTGGCTGAAGAGCGCAGTGGAGGGGTTCCACCTGAGGAGGGCAGCACAACAGAGACGTTTTTCAAAAGTGTAGAAATGTTTTAAATCATCACTTCCTAGTAGTTCTCAAAAAAGAGAGAATTGATTAAATGATAAATAAAACCAAGCATTTATTTTTAAAATTTTGATAAATTAACGTCCAAAAACGAATTGGTTATTATTATTATTATTATAGTACAGGGTTTCTGCAGGTTTCATAAGGTCAAATGTAAGGCTTTTTAATATTTTTTTAAGACTGTTAAGAATTAAGACCTATATCATTACATCAAAATCACATACAAAACTTTTTTTTGCATATCATGCCTTTTACAAAGTTTAATGCTTATGAACAATTTCTCAAACTCTGGCAGCCATAGTCTTCAGTTAAAAAAAATCAACATTTAAGAGCCTTTTTTCAAACTCGGGCAATCATTTTCTTAGTCTATGGCAACCCTTACAATAACAGTGCTGCGACAAGCAACAAAAAACAGTAATCAAATGAGCTTTACATTGACTTAATTAATTATTTAAGACCTATAACAGTTAATTTAAGACCTAGCAGAAACACCGTACTAGCGGCATTAGTTGCTAATGTTGTGATGTGTAATTTAAACACTAAAGGACCATAAGATCCATTCCCTCTCGGCGTCAGAGAGCAAGTGAGGGATTGCGGGGCATGTGAGAGCTGCTCACGATCAGTAGCAGAGATTATGATGGTCCTCATAAGCTGAGCAGCTCGGCTGTCCAGACTCTCTCTGTCCAACACTGCCCCACCGGTGCGGATCTTTCCCGAAATGCGATTTATAGTGTAGAATGGGTTTTCTGGATTTATGGAGTACACCACCGTCCCATTATCACCATAATCTGGGTCTACAGCAAGCACCTGTGAAGAACAGAAGAAGAAAAATTAGCCTTACAGCAGAGAGGGTGCCCCAGCAGCAAGCAGAAATTAAATCACACCATTTCTTTCCCCAAAGAGCAGCAAGATGGGAGATTTATGCACAGGCCAGAGTGGTCTAAAAGCCTGGCTGTTATTTCTGGTTAAATAGTCACTCAGTTATTCAGAGCGGTGGAGGAGAGGTGCTGGAAATCATTTAATTGGTCATTAGAGAGCATATTTCTGTAGGTCTTTAACTGTGGATGAAAAAAAACAGCCAAACATGTTCTCTGTTGCTTAGAGAAAAATAATAGGATGATAAAGGACAAGTGCTGTTTACAGTTTTATTCATTTCAGCAAAAAATGGAAGTATTTGCTGAATAATAGCAATATATAAATTCAAAGTATCCAAGGAGTGTCAACATAATATGCATACAAACCCCAGCACAGCATTCAAAAAACCTAACTTTAAAACTTCACAGACAACAAGGAAAAACACAATTATTTTGGGGAGAAATATATAGCATTTATTCACTGCAGCAACTGAATCTTAAAATGTAAAAAAATTTAGTAACTAGCAATTTTCCAGCAATCAGTTACGTGACCAATTTGTATGCCTAAACATAACCTAAGCGAATACAAAATGAAATGCACCCCCTCAGAGTGAGTTTTAAACAATTTATTGCAGTAAAATTTGCAACCAGCCAAATAATATCCAGACATATGTAGGGAAATTAAGATAAGTGAGAAGTTGCTAAGTGCACAAAATGCATTAAAATAGCAAATTTAAATGTTAAAAAGAAACCCTAAATACAGGTAAAAGCTAGATATTAGGCATTACAGTACTGTCAAATTACAGACTGTAAAATACTGTTTATTCAAAGCTTTTCTATTTGCCTAACAACATTTCTAGTCAATATGAGTATATATTTTAATTGATTTCTCACATCCACATGTCTTTGATTTGCTATTTCTTTTCCATTAGCATCGTCTCTCTCTCTCTCTCTCTCTCTCTCTCTCTCTCTCTCTCTCTCTCTCTATACTGTAGTGTCCAGCAGGGTAATCAAGTATGCACTTGACTCTGAGCTATCTTTTAATTAGTCACCAGTAACACTCAATGAAGTCCTGTGCTGTCTCATTAATAAATTGATAGATCCTTTATAAAAAAATTTAACATTTTTAGACCAGGCAAATGTCTCAAGAAGACTAACCACAATTAGCAGTAAAAAGCCATCATGCAAACGATACTCTATTGCAATAAATTATATTATTAGAATGGATACTACAGTATTCTTTGAGAATTGTAAAATAAACTGTCTAAACGGTTTTTTACTGTTTAAGTGGTGGTTCAAACAGCTCAATGGTGGTAGGATTATTTTCACATCATCAAACAGTACATTATCCCTCACTTGATTGTTTCATTAAGATTGTTTAACTGGAACGGCTTCGAGGCATGGATAATATTGGACTTTGAGGAAACCTCTTGCCACCTCTGAGTGGTGCCTTTGAGTATAGTCTGACTCTGAATCTAAAAGTAAAGCAGGCCTGACTGACTGCAATCACAGAAGGCTGAAAACTCCTCAAGATGGGATTTTCACAGACTTTCAGAATAGGAATAATAGGCGCATATAGAGAGCTCTGTAAAATTTCCAAGGGCATCCAGGAGAGAGCCCAATTTGAATTCTGCAGCTTCCAAGACTCCTGCCGACCGAAACCTGAGATCGACAGGTTTCCAATTTTTCAGATGGAAACTTGTACCTCTGGATACAAAAGAATTTTGGCACATGTTTTTAGACCTTGTCACTGATTAAAGAAAGTTTAATCAAGTCTACTAAACATGTTTACCAACTGATAATATGATCAGCCAAGGCTTCTATTTTGTATGTCAAATTAAGTATTCTATCAAATTTAGTATTTTATATATTCTAAGAATTTATCTTTCAAACTTCATTGAGGAGCTGCAAAAAAATGAATCATGCAAAAATAAAATAAAAAATGAACCAGGCTTTATAAGAAAATCTGAGTCTGTACTGGTGTGTTGGAAACCGAGTTGGAACAAAAACAAGTAGGGGCTGCTCCCTTTCATGAAAGAGTTTCAGACCCCTGGTCTAGCTAGTCCAGAAATGTAAAAGAAGGCTTACAATGGCATCTAATTTTTGCAATTGTTTCATGCACATAGCTGCTTTGCCAACAAAATAAATATCAATGGTTTAGTTCCTGTCTCTAACCATCCATCCATCCATTTTCATGTCGGCTTTTTTTCCCTTTCGGGGTCACCACAGCGGAATGAACTGCCAACTCCTCTGGCACATGTTTTTTTTCACATTTTTATGCGACGGATGCCTTCCAGCCTCAACCCATCACTGGGAAACATTCACACACACTCATTCACTCTTTAACACTATGGACAATCGTTCTTACTCAATTCACTTATACCGCATGTCTTTGGACTTGTGGGGAAACAAGAGCACCCAGAGAAAACCCAAGCGATCACGGGAAAACATGCAAACTCCACACAGAAATGCCAACCGACCCAGCCGAGGCTCGAACCAGCGACCTTCTTGCGTGCTACCCACTGCGCCACCGTGGCGCTCGGTCTCTAACCATATACTGTAATGTATATATAGCTGTAATGCTTACCCTTACCACAAAAACACTTTTGTTATTTTTTATTATATTAAATTAAATATTTTCTTTTCTCTTTTTTGTTTCCTTCAGATTTGACTAACTCCAGTTTAGAACCAGACACTGTGAAATAATATATAAGGTAAATGTTCACTGTTGTGGTCTCCTCAACTCAACTTTTTAAAGAATTCATTTTAATTTGATCAAACCATAAGACCACAAACAATTACATTTTCTGTAAATGTCAATGTGGATATGACGTTCTTTTTTTTCTTGTTTTTTTAGCAATCTGAAATTTCCATTATGGGAAAAATTGGTTAAATATATTTATTTATTTATTTATTTATTGTTTTTTAAATAAAATGTATTTATAATTTTACAAATTAACTAAAAGAAAAGATTGCACAACTACATTTCTGTATGGGTCGCAGTTTCTTTGTCAGTTTGAGAGCTGAAGATTAGTTTAAATAATTGATAAGATAAGAGAACTCACAGTAAAGACATCCGTATCAATGGGACTCATCTCCACAACGTTAGCTTGATAGGGCTCATCTCTCCACATGGGGGCATTATCGTTGATGTCCAGGATTGTGATGTTCACCTTCAAAACAGACAAATTTCTTTAGGTTGAAACGTAGAAACAAAACAAATTAAATATTTTTTTAAAACTTTAACATTACTGTTGCGATTCCAGTTTTCTGCTGTGGCCCAACCCCTCCATCCACAGCCCTTACAATCAGAATATACTCAGATTTCACCTCTCGGTCCAGAAGGGCTGTTGTGGTGAGCTCTCCTACACAACCAAACATGTTAAAACTTAGCCAATGATGAAAAAGTCTTTGAATAAATAGATCATTTCTGTTTCAAAAGCATTTCCTATGAAAGGTCCTTTGGGGGAATGCATAAAAAATATAACAAATACATGAGACATGACTTCAAGATGCTCCTAACTTGGGAAACAGAAGACTATTCTCATATGAAATCAAAATTATCTTTTAAATATTTGAAACTACAACATTTTGTACTTATATTTATAGAATGTTGAGAACACACATCATATATAAATTGTTAAATCATATTTATAGAACGTTGAGAACAGACATCATCTATAAATTGTTAAATCTATTCATGCAATAAAAAAATATGTTTATGTTTTTATACCCTCAACAGAGAATGCCTGTTTCATTGCCCACCTGAGCGAGTGTTGAGTCTGAACTGAGAGCTCCCCTGCAAGGAATAAATGAGTGAGGTCTGACCAAACTCTCGAGAGGCATCCAGATCTGTGGCGTTCACAAACAACACTGTTGCACCTGACAGAGAAAGAGACAAAAGACAATGTAATGAAAAATCTGATAAATAATCTTTGAAACAAACAAGACTAGATAGTACATCAGTCAAACAGTGCTATAAATAGATGGAGGGTTATCAGAGTTTAGTCAAGTGACACAGACACCCAGACAAAGTTAATACAGATGCATGACAGAGCGAATGTGATTTAATTTGGAGATTGGAAGAGTTTAAATTTTGATAATAAGTTACCATGTGAACAGTTGCATAGTAATCATTCACACATCACTATCTTTTAGTTCTGCACACAAGTCGCTTTGTTTATCAACAACGATAATAATTATTTTCGGTTGGGGATGCAAGAATCTCAGAAACAGAGAAAAACATGTACTTTTGTAGTTCTCCAGAGGAACATTTTGCAAAAATGACCCAAATTTTGTGAAGAGATTAGAACCTTATACTGTTTCTCTCAACAGATTGTAAAAGAGAAACAATAAATGAAGAGTTAAAATGTTACGTCAAACATGATATTTTTCAGTTCGAGCAGCAGTAAAGAAATTAATGAGACAAATTGAAACAAAACAAGACTAGAGGAAACATAAACAAAACAAAAATACAAAAAAAAAATTTCATTTGTTTCATTCAGGCCTAATACGACTGCAGATTATTTCAAACAATACAATAAGCTCTTCATGTGGTTTTTGAACTCACACAATTTTGCATAATCTGAACTGGAACAACCCTACTTTAGTAAAAGGCTTGGTGTGGAATAACACACATGATAAAAGGAAAGACAGAAAAGTTATATAGGGACAGTAAAAGATAGACAGGAATCAAGGCAAGTTGTCATGAGGTTTTATTCGCAAGGTCTATAAACATAAACCCAATTGAGTAGAGCTGTAAACATACCTGCAACAATATTCTCTGGAATGTTGACAATATAAGAAGGAAGGCTGAACTCAGGCGGGTTGTCATTCTGGTCCTATGCAGGAAGAAGAAGAAATCTGTGTATTCTGGGTCTTAAAAAAATCATTGAATTGTATCTCATTCATTTTCCCCAGAGAACAAAACTCTTATTGGTCGTAATTAAATCTTCTGATGGAGTGCTTTTGTGATTTAATGGAAACTCACAGGCTGTGGCAATGGGAAATGATTCAATATCACACACATACAATCTTTCAACACTTCAGATCACTGTGTGGATGTGCCAAACCCCTGCTGCTTTTCCAAATCAAAGGTGTCTAATCAGTATTATAATAAAAGAACAGAGAAATGTCAGAGAAAAATTATCCACAGATTAAGCTTCCAAGTCAATGGAGCTCAGAGGAAACCAATGAATTCCAAATGAACACAAAGATCAGACAACACCAAGCTGTGCTTAACTGTATGATGAAACTGAGCTTCTGAGAAAGCATCATTTTCAACTGAACCATATCAAATGGGCAGACCTGGCTGAATTCCTATTCACAGTGTTTCCAGTTGTAGATTTTTGAACCTTACTCACAAGCAGCTCGATGGTGATTGGAACAGTGCTGTTGAGGGATGGGTTTCCTCCGTCTCTAGCCATCAGTGTTAGAAAGATCAGGCCTCCAGGAACCTGCTCGTAATCCAGTGGACGATTCACTGTGATCACTAAAACAACAGACAGGTGAATATCTAATCAATCGAACTTGATAATAAGAAAGCCATCTTAAGTATGAAAAGACAATGAGCAGAGAAAGTGTGTAAATAAGCATCTTTGATGAGTACAGACCTGCATATCCCTCCACCACACTGATGCTGAAGTATGATCTGAACTGAGAGGCAAAGATGATCGAGTAGGTTAGGATGTTATTGGGTGGAGAATCCTCATCTGTTGCCTGAGGAAAAACGCAGAGATGCAAAGAACACTGATCCTCTTGTTTTAAAATCCGGTGTGCAAACTCTACACGAGGTCTGTGTCTAATCAGGACAGGCTGCAATAAGTTAAAAATTCAGATGTTCGTGTCCCGACTGCGACCAGAGCACGTGAACACATCACACTTGTTCTTAAATCGCTGCACTGCTTCCTCACGTATAAAGCTTAGGGATGCAAAAATGTACAGCATTTTTTAATCTAATTTTAAAACTATAATTTTTAATCTGGTTTATGATTGCTGACATTTTATTCTTTTAATTGCTTTTAAATTTGCCCCTTGATTTGAATTTCCATGTCTGACTAAATTTATTTGTTTTATTAATTTTAGATCTGTAGTGTATGTACTTTTGTTTTATTGTTTATCTTTCGTTCTCTGTTCCGCACTTTGGTGAAGCCAGTTTGAAAGGTGCTTTATAGGCAGGGCTTAAGGTAGAGGAGTAGGTTTACCACACCTAAATGATTCACCATAGCCTGCTATATTTCCACAAATCTCCAAAGATTCAAACCTGTGTGTTGCAATTCTAGCTTATACGTCCTCAGAACTAGAAAAAAAGCTAAGGCTTATAATAAAATAAACGTTGACTCCTTAACCGAGTGGAGAACTACTATCTAATTCCAAAAGTTCAAAAACATGAAAGAGTCAGCGAATTTAAGGTTTTGGTCTCAGAAGCACCAGGGATCACTTTTCATTAAACCATGGTATGAGCAAGAATTTCTTTTTCATTATAAAACAAAAGTGAAACTACTAGTGACATGTAGACTTCAAGAGAGCCATGACCCGTTCTATTGGGTTTTATAATCCATTTTGAATGTAGCCCAAATTCGCAAAATGCTGTCCTGCTGCAGTTATAAGCAGCTTTGCAGAAGGAGTTTTGCAGTCATCTGCTCTCCTCAATCCAGGACTCCCTGTGTCTCACCCGGGCACGGACGACCTGCTGTGGAGCCTGTTCGTTCTCCATGAGCGAGCCGGTATACGCCTCCTTCTGGAATATTGGTGCATTATCGTTGACATCCATCACGTTAATTCGCAAGCGTCCAGTAGTCTCCTCTCCCCCTCCATCACGGGCCAGGATGGTTAGAGTGTAGCGCCTCATCAGCTCAAAATCAAGGCGGCTTCGCAGAGTCACCCAACCAGTCTCAGCATCCAGAGAAAACCTGGGGAAGGAGTCATCAGCCAATTAACACAAGTCAGATAGATTTACAGACATGTATTAACAAATAAAAATGAATTTTGTCAGATGATCATGCAAACATATTGGTAGGAGCAGATAATGTACACAGATCTTGTCTTTTATCTATTAAAAAATAACATTTGTGTTATGTACATAAAAATATAATACCAAATGCAAATGTTAATTTAATATAGTTGAAGTTGTGAAATAATGTTTAGCAAAAATGTATGTAACACTTTTCAACATTATTGAAAAAAAAAAACTTGATTTTACTGTATTTGTTTCTTTTGTATTATTAGAATGTTATGTTTTTTATTATAACTTATTTAATGTAACATTAACACTAATATTTCATGTGTGTTTTTAATTTTTATTAACTTTTTTCAAAGTTTACTTGGAAATTACATACTTCATGTTTTATTTATTAGAAACTATTCTTTTTTGTACAAATAAATGTTACTTAATTCCCTTTAATCCACATTACTCAGATATTGATATAATATTGAAATAATTATTTAATTATTACAAACTTTATATAATAATGCGGCACCTTTAAAGTTGTATTATCTGCTTCCGTTAACAAATTCAGCAAAATACATTTTTCTTTAAACAAACAATCTATATAAAACCATACTCTGAATAGTAAGTAATGTTCAGTTCTATAATAAATCCTTCTCAGTCTAAAATAATAAAAAGCGCTAAAATCTAAAGAAATGTTTGAAATAATGAGATGGTATATCAAAGTGAAAGGTCAGAATATGTAAATGAATGATAATCTCACTGGTCTGGATCATCACTGAAGTAATACCGAACCACTCCAAACGTGCCAATGTCGTTATCCGTGGCCTGCAGAGAAACACACAAAAAGCCAGAAATAAGCATATGTAAGACACGCTTGTGCTCCTACCGCATGCAGATGTGTTTGGTTATGTATTCTTAAGCGTTTAATATTGAGATGATGGCATTACCATACCCTGCCCTAGCCTACAAAGTACTTGGTTCTGCATGGTTCACCCTGACATGCACACTCTCTCTTTATCTTTGGAGGGACCATAAGGGGAAGATCTGTCCTCGAGCAGCAGATGGGTTGGAATAAGCTGGCTGCCCTCTCCTTTCCCCCAAAACAATGCACGTTATCTCTTCATCTTTCACTCTAATTGTTTGAGGGGCAACTTTATATAAGGGGTAAGTTTTTAATAGATAATTACTTACAGTATGTATGCTGACTAAGTCAAATTCCTTCTGCCTTAACTTTAAAAAGCGAAGAAGAAAAAAGCAACACTTATTGAAAACAAATTTGTTGCTTCTAATGGATTCTCTGAAAATATGGATTTAATGAGACAACATTCACATAAGCATGCTATTTTAATATACTTAATGTGTAGATGACATGATGTGAGTGAAAAATCTGAGTCGGTTATATGATCCCTGAATCCAGATGCGCCCTAAACTGTAAAAAAGACAACATCTACTCTAGTTTTACAATAATTTTCCAATTGCTTCAGAACTGGGTTCACAATCCAGTCAAGAGGAATTCAGACGGGTAAAATGATATGTATACGTAATATTTCAAACCAAGCACTAAATGTGTGTGTTCCTGAAAAAAAAGATTCAAATGTAAGTGATAACTATATGGAAATTACTTCAACGAAGTGGAAAAATGTCTTCCAGAAACAACAGGACAGCTGTGTGAGAGTGCGCGTGTTCAGAATTTAAACAAGTGACAAGTATGTTTTAATAAACACAAATACACATGGCAAGCATAACATCTGTTAGATGCTGAAATAGTGAGAACTTGTTTTCATTTGAAAATGATAATTTGTCAAAGCAAAGTAGCAGGTGTCTACTAGCACCACTTTAGTTCTCCTGGAGAAGATGGCAGCTGAAACAGATCTGAGATCAGTGTTAGACAAAGATATTTGCTGTGATTATGCATTGTTTGTTCACCTTTTGATTTTGACATGGTCAGATTGCATTAACAGCTTAATCTTCTTCTTCTTCTTCTTTCGGCTGTTCCCAGTTTAGGGGTCGCCACAGCAAATCATCTGTTTCCACCTATCTCTGGCCTCAGTATCCTCTACTCTTGCACCAATTTCCTTCAGCACACCCATATAACTTGTCTTTGGCCTTCCTCTTGCCCTCTTGCCTGGCAGCTCCATCTCCAACATCCTTCTACCAATATAACTACTATCCCTTCTCTGCACATGTCCAAACCATCTCAATCTGGCTTCTCTGACTTTGTCTCAGAAACAACCAACCTGAGCTGTTCCTCTGATGTGCTCGTTCCTAATCTTGTCCATCCTTGTCACTCCTAAACTGAACCTCAACATCCTCATCTCTGCTACTTCCATCTCTGCCTCGTGTCTCTTCCTCACTGCTACAGTCTCTAACCCATACATCATAGCTGGTCTCACTACTGTTCTGTACACCTTTCCTTTGATTCTTGCTGACACTCTTCTGTCACACAACACCCCTGACACTTTTCTCCACCCACTCCAACCTGCCTGCACTCGCCTCTTCACCTCTTTTCCACACTCCCCGTCGCACTGGACTGTTGACCTCAAATACCTAAACTCCTCCACCTTCTTGACCTCAGCCCCCTGTAACCTCACTGTTCTACTTCCCTCCCTCTCGTTCAAACACATATATTCTGTCTTACTACGACTGACTGTCATTCCTCTTTTTTTCTAGAGCAGAACTCCAACATTCCAGGTGTCCCTCCACCTGCTCTCTACTCTCACTACAGATTACAATGTCATCTGCAAACATCATTGTCCATGGAGATTCCTGTCTGACCTCATCTGTCAACCTGTCCATCACCACAGCAAACAAGAAGGGACTCAAAGCCGATCCTTGATATAGCCCCACCTCCACCTTGAACTCCTCCGTCTGACCTACAGCACATCTCACTGTTGTCATACTCCTCTCATACATATCCTAAACTATACTGACGTACTTCTCTGCCACTCCTGACATCCTCATACAGGACCATAGCTCTTCTCTCGGCACCCTGTCATACGCTTTCTCTAAGTCCACAAAGACGCAGTGCAGCTCCTTCTGACCATCTCTGTACTTCTCCATTAGCATTCTCAAAGCAAAAATTGCATCAGTAGTGCTCTTCCTGGGCATGAAGCCATACTGCTGCTCGCAAATATCCACTTCCCTTCTTAGCCTAGCTTCCACTACTCTTTCCCAGAGTTTCATTGTGTGGCTCATCAACTTTATACCTCTGTAGTTGTTACAGCTCTGCACATCACCCTTGTTCTTAAAGATTGGCACTAGGACACTTCTCCTCCATTCCTCAGGCATCTTCTCACTCTCTAGAATCCTGTTGAATAACCTAGATAGGAACTCCACTGCTGTCTCTCCTAGACACTTCCACACCTCCACAGGGATGTCATCTGGACCAACAGCCTCTCCACTCTTCATTCTCCTTAGAGCCTTCCTCACCTCATCCTTTCTAATCTTTTCAACTTCCTGCTCTACAATGTTCACCTCTTCCCCTCTTCTTTCCCTCTCATTCTCCTCATTCATCAACTCCTCAAAATACTCCTTCCATCTTCTCTACACACTCTCCTCACTTGTTAAAACCCTTCCATCTCTATCTTTAATCACCCTTATCTGTTGCACATCCTTCCCATCTCTGTCTCTCTGTCTCGCTAATCTGTACAATTCCTTCTCACCTTCCCTCGTGTCTAACCTGGCATACAACTCATCATATGCCTTCTGTTTGGCCTTTGCCACCTCCCTCTTCACCCTGCGCTGTGATTCCTTGTAGTCCTGCCTACTTTCTTCAGTCCTCTCTATGTCCCACTTCTTTTTAGCTAGCCTCTTCCTCTGGATGATGTCCTGTACTTCCTCATTCCACCACCATGTTTCCTTATCTTCTTTCATTCTTCCTGCTGACACACCTAGCACCTTCCTACCTGTCACCCTGATCACTTCTGTTGTAGTTTCCCAGTCCTCTGGAAGCTCTTCCTGACCACCCAAAGCCTGTCTTAGCTTCTGTCTGAATTCCTCACAACCGTCTTCCTTTTTCAACTTCCACCACTTGGTCTTCTTTTCCATCTTTCCTCCCCTCTTCTTCCTGACCACCAGAAACATCCTACACATCACCATCCGATGCTGTCTGGCTACACTCTCTCCTACCACTACTTTGCAGTCAGTGATCTCTCTCAGATTGGCTCGTCTACTTAGGATGTAGTCCACCTGCGTACTCCTACCACCACTCTTGTAGGTAACTCTATGTTCCTCCCTCTTCGGGAAATAAGTGTTAACTACAGCCATTTCCATCCTCTTGGCAAAGTCCACCACCATCTGTCCTTCTGGGTTCCTTTCCTTAACACCAAACCTGCCCATCACTTCCTCATCACCTCTGTTGCCCTCGCCAACATGCCCGTTGAAGTCTGCTCCCACCACTACTCTCTCCCCTCTGGGAATACTCTCCATCACCTCATCTAACTCACTCCAGAATCTCTCCTTTTCTTCCAGCTTACAGCCTACTTGTGGAGCATAACCACTCATTACATTCAACATCACCCCTTCAATCTCTAACTTCAAACTGATCACCCTGTCAGACACTCTTTTCACCTCTAAAACATTCCTCACAAACTCCTCCTTCAGGATCACTCCTACCCCATTTCTCTTCCTATCCTCACCATAGTAAAACAGTTTGTATCCCCCTCCAATACTACGCACTTTGCTACCCTTCCACCTGGTCTCCTGCACACACAGAATATCTATACTTTCCTTCTCTCCATCATGTCCGCCAGCTCTCTACCTTTCCCGGTCATTGTACCAACGTTGAGAGTCCCTATTCTCAGACCTATACTCTTGCCTTTCCTCTTCTCTCTCTGCCTACGAATCCTTCTCCCTCCTCTCCTTCTTTGACCAACAGTAGTCCAATTTCCATCGGCACCCTGTAGGTCAACAGCACCAGTGGCGGTCGTTGTTAACCCCGGCCTCGACCGATCTGGTATGGAAATTGAATTGATGACTTGCATATTGGTTTTGGCATGTTTTACGCTGGATGCCCTTCCTGACGCAACCCTCTCTATTTATCCGGGCTTGGGACTGGCACAGAAGTCACTGGCTAGAAACCCCTGTGGCTAGATTAATTAACAGCTTAATGCTCATATAAAATTCAGATAGGAAGACCATTTCTTATTATGAAAAGATTCATTCAGAAAAAAACTGGTGATGCCAAGCTAGACACTGAGCTATTGAGAAGCTATTCAGCCATTTTCCATCTCGATCAATCGGCTCGGCAGTCTATGTAAAAAGAGGGTTGTCTTCAATAAACCTTCACAAAATTTCGTGATGGTTTGATGATCTGTCTCCTTTTAAGAACACAGGGCAGTTGACTAATTGCATGATGGGTGTTAATTGGATCTCCCCCACATGTTTCTGGAAGACCAGAGTTCTGAACATTTTATTTCCAACCACACTTCAAAAAAAAAAAAAAACGCAGGCTGCTGTTTTCAGAATGTGAATCCTGCACCCAGCACCTTTTGAACATGACTAAAATATTATTCTTAAATAATATAGGTCAAATAGGTTTAAATATCATCAATCTGGCTGCCCAAATAAAACAGACATCATATATTTGGTTCAGGTGTGTTTATATATATATATATATATATATATATATATATATATATATATATATATATATATATATATATATATATATATATATATATATATATATTCCCAGCGATGGGTTGCGGCAGGGAAGGGCATCCGCTGCGTAAAACATATGCCAGTGAGTTGCCGGTTCATTCCGCTGTGGCGACCCCGAAAGGGAAGAAAGCTGACATGAAGATGAATGAATGAATGAATGAATGAATATATATATATATATATATATATATATATATATATATATATATATATATATATATATATATATATATATATATATATATATATAGTATAGTGGAGATTGTAAATTGCATAAATAAATATTGTGTTAAATCAAAGTTCATCTGCATACAAATAAATGTAAATAAAAAGCTCATACGCAACACAAAAATGCAGGAGTTGTTCTACAATGTCATACAATGACCCATAAAATAATAAACAATAAAAGATCAACAAACAAATAATTAAGAAAACTAGTAAAACCATAAACATCAACAGTAAAAGCCAAACCTCAAACTGAGTTAAAAGCCAAAGGAGTAAAAATGAGTAAAGAATTTAAAGGTGACGTTGAGTCTGCCTGCCTGATGTGCAAAGGGGCAGTGAGTGAAAAGAAGAGGTCTTTGACACCACTAATATTTGTTAAAAAGTTTTAAGCATACTATGTTTACGAATAAGTATCTGAAACGCTTTTCAATTCATTGAGGTATCGTAACTTAGCATTTCAAGCAACCTAGCGTATCTGTAAATTTATCCCATTTTGTGTCTTTTTTTGTTTTGCTAAGCTTTGTGATTAACTTTAAAATAAGTGCAACTGCTATTATTCCACTAATCATTGTGAATTAATTCAAAGTAAGTGGCTCATTTAAAATCGTTGTGAACAGATTTAGTTGAAACCTCTGTGATGCTGTTCTGAATGTGGAGGTAGGTGATATTGGAGTAAGTTTAATTTCTCTCTCTCTCTTCTGGATGGATCACGGCAGGCTTCTGGTAATGGGGTTTCACTTGACTGGCGCTGATGCCCATGTACAGGGTCATACTGCTGTGTGAGAGTGTGCTGCTGTCAGTGGCACTATTACAACCCATGATTCAGAAGTGGCCCGACAATGACCTCACCCACTGTGAGTGGATTATGACCATCACTCGCCTGGTGCCATACTGCTAGGTTTTCAGCCAACAGTCTGTTACAAAATATTTTCCTTATGACCTGAAAAGCAAACTTTTCCACCCTCTTTGAAGATGCTTTACAGTGTACAGGTACGACAATTAACACAACCAAAAAACCCTGTCAAATTAAATTAATCAAAAATTAACTACAAAACAAAATAAACAAAAATGTTGCTAAAAGATAAAAACAAGCAAAAAAAATGGTAATTAACTTTAAATAAAAGTAGACTCAAAACCTTAATTGCCTAATCAAGGTAAAACAAAAGAAAAGGGAAGGGAAGGAACGCTTTGGTCATAGTTTCTTACTAATCAAAAGTTTTTAGTTTTTTTTTTGGCAGGAAATGGTATTAAAAAAAGCACCCTTTTCTCTTTCCTTCATGCCCTTTTGCACAAACCAAATCCTCTTCCTACTCGTCTCTGCCTTCATGATTCTCCCAGTTTATCTCCCTCTTTCTCTCAGCCTGTGATTGACAGTCCCATAAGTGCAGTGATGACACTGCCAGAGTTGAAGGTGTTAGCTTGACAACAGTCGCTACGGTGACAGGAGACTTAATGCAGGTCAGGTGAGACAGACAGAGATCAGACGGCAGAGGTGACAGCACCCCTCTCTTTCACTCTTTCTTCTGGTCCGTCTCACTCATGAAACTCCAGACAGCACCCAAAGAAAACACAAAGAACCCAAACTTAAATGAAAGAGCAACGGTACAAACTGAATATGGGTTAAGACCAAGTTCTTTTACTCTGAAAGACAGACCAAAGTGAATGAAAGTGACACTAGAGTAAGAGAAAAAGCTCAGCAAATCCAACTGTGACTGAAGAGACCACAGATCAAGAACAGCAGAGGAAATATCTCGCTTCCTACATTCAAAACAAACCGTTTGCTTGTGGTGAAGTGTCTGTAAATCAAATAACAAAATGTTCGTGCTTACCAAAAAAAAGAAAAAAAGAAAATTACAACCTCATATTGTGTATCACAACATTCACTTGGTGTCTTAAACAATTGCCCTCAGAAATAAATTCTGATGGGGTTCCCTCAAAGCCACAATAAACATTCATCTAAAGATGATCTTGAGGTCAGTAGAGAGCTAGCAGTTTACTGAACTAACAGTTTGAAAACAGAATGAATTTAACAAATCTTAAATTTGTTTCATGTTAACTTTACTAACACATTTTATTTAATTATTTTGTAAAGTATTTGTTTTTTTGTTTAGTTTCTAATTATAGTTATTATTATTGTTTTATTTGACTATACATATATGTATTTATGCTAATAGTGATAGTGATACTATAAGCTAACAGAGTAGACTGAACTGGTGGACAACACAAGGAATTGATTGATACAAATCTTTGCAAAGCTTTTTAGTGTCTGCTATTGCTTCAGGATGATTGCTGACTATTATATGTTCTTTCCCTCTGATGGAAAATGTACCTTTCTTGGCAATTTATAATAAAACAAAAATACCTGTTATTGAGTAGTTACCATTTTTACCAAGTACAAAAACATCGCTGTTTTTAAATGAATAATCTGATATCCTAAAGAAAAAAACACATTTAACAAAGATTTTTTTTGTTTGTTTTCGCAAAAGGAACACAGGAAATCATGCTGATAAGCATTCTACATTTAACATTTGATTGAACATCTGACTTTCGTATCACCCTAACCCTTACTTTACCAATGTACTGTACCAGTTTGTATACATTCATTATTTAAATAAGTGCAAAACCGCTAAAGATATTTTCAATAAATCCAGAAAAATATGTGCAATTAAATATGTAAAAATATTTTGGAAGCTTACATCGGAAACACTTTTTTGTGTTTTTTGACACAATAAATATGTACATTTTAAGACACAATCATTATACAACTTTTTTCTCTCCTTCTCCCCAACCTTATAACTGTTTTCGGCAGTCCTAACTTCATCTGAAACTCTTTTAAGATATTAAACAAAGCAATATATCTTTTTTTTACTTTTTAAAGTTCATGATGAATTAAAATAACTATGAACAGAGCACTGAGCTGCAATGTAGCTAAAAATGACTTTACTTTACACAAGTTCATTCCTTGTGAAAAAAAATTGCTTTTAAGTTAATGATACATGTAAGCTTTTCAAACCATCATTAGCCACGTAATTAATTTTATGTAACAAGCTTAAGTTTCATGAGCATTTGACTAACACTCAAATGAGTTTAATAGAGACAATTTAAGTCTCTGTGGTCAAAGTGATTCTAACGCTACGCTTAAAAGACACTAATCCAGCTGAGGTGTCAGTCAAAGAACACAAGCACCACTATCCTTCTTACAAGACTGCAATCATGAATTTAAAAAGGGCCTGCAACAGCCACAATCAGATAATACAAACTGCAGGTGATCTTAATTATATGATTCAATAAATAAATGCTACATATTGTGTTCAACTTAATATGCATGTACACATAGCCACACACTTTCCTCCTGGAGTCCTCACAAAACAGAAATGTGAGTGCTGCCTCGGGGTGATATTTAAGTCTTATCAACTGTTTACTGAGTAAACCTATTACAGCAATTAGATAAACAGACACGCGCACACTAACGATGAACGTCTTAACAAACTGGAAGACTGCGATAAGAAAATTACTAAAAGAGATGGGAGGAGAGAGAACAGAAGTGATATGGACAGAGATGGAGATAGACAGATCAGCTTCCCCTTCTCATATGGCCACAAGAGAGGGATTAAGACGAAACCCTCAATCAAAATGTGAGAAAGACCAGGCGAACTGAGCTCTGTTCTCAGCCAGAAGACATTCTTTACAGTGTCTCTTCCTTCTTTAAGCTCATCATGATTAAGGAGCAGAAGTGTCAATGCATGAGATACTCAAAATATTCACGTCAGACCATACACCACAGTGCGAACTGCAAAATGAAAAGAAAACATATTTAATTTTATCTATATTCATTTAAAGTTATTTAAACAGTAACTGACTAGCGAAACAAATGTTGATCATCTAAGGTCATGGTGACATTCATAATTGAATTAGAATCCTACTGGAAAGAGTCACAAAATGGAAACGCTAACTATGTAAGCTCTTCAGGTTGATAGAACATACTATTCATGTTTTGTGTCCTGACTGGTGTGAGTACTGATAAGAAGTTGAGTTAGAATCAAGTAAGAACTATAGTTAAGACCTAACTTATATTAAAACTATAGCGCTAAGGCAAGCAGTTTTGCTCAAAACTAACTTTATGAAGTTTGGGGCCTTAACCATTATGCAAAGGTATTTGGATTCTTCCAGACTCTATGTACACTCTTCAACTAAACTTCTACTTTAGCATCTTGTTGTGCTGTACTTTATGGGCCCTGAGTACACTGTAAACATGTATGGCTATAAAGGACACAATAGTAATTTTCAGTGTTGATGTTGTGTGTCTAAGTGATGATCATTGAATAATTTGTCTGGGTGTTTGCTTGCTGAGACTCAATGTTTTGCTGTGTTTTATTGTGTGTCCTTTTGTGCTGTGCTCATGTGATGCATGTTTCATCTAACTGGTGCCTGTGTTTAAGTACAATTTAGTTCTGTCTCAGTTTAGTTTAATACTTAACCCAAATCCAATGTCCATCTGTTAAAATAGAATGTCATTTTTGGGGTTTACCCCTTGTTAAATTGCTTTATAGCACTTATTCAAGTTGTTGCTGAGCTTGAGCCCGCCCCTTTTTCGCTCCTCCCAATCAGTGGACGCCTGTCACCCGCGACCCAAATTATCGTCTCTGGCCCTCTGCCAACGTATCGAAGGGGAACCGATAAATTCAGCAGACTTTTTGCGCTCAGAGAGTGGCTCACCACCTTCTGTCGAGAAGAGCAGTTATTGTTTGTTGACAACTGGAATCTCTTCTGGGAGCGCCCTAATCTCTTTCGTCCTGACGGCCTCCATCCAAGCAAGCTAGGCTCTAAACTTCTGTCAGTAAACAACAAATTACTTAACACCAATAATCTGATCAATATAAAATTAGACTACAAATTATACAACTCGCAAACGTACTCTCTAAAATTTGGTCTCCTAGACATTAGATCTCTTACACCAAAAGCTGTAATCATAAATGAATTAATCTCAGAACTGAACCTTGACATACTGTGCCTAACTGAAACATGGCTCACTCCAAACGATTATTTTGGATTGAATGAAGCGACACCCAAAAATTACCGTTACAATCATGAACCGCGCTCAACTGGTCGTGGTGGAGGTGTTGCCACAATATATAGAAATACCCTAAACACAACCAAAAAGACAGAACATAAATTTAAATCCTTCGAAGTACTTGTGCTCCATATTACACCGGCAGAATCAAAACAAAGATGTGCATTCTCTGTAACATTAGCTGTTGTCTACAGGCCACCAAAACACAATTCTAGCTTTCTTCAAGAATTTGCTGATTTTGTCGCACATCTTTTGGTCGAAGCAGATAAAATACTTATTTTTGGAGACTTTAACACCCATATCGATGACAAAAAAGACTCGTTGGGTATTGCCTTTACAGACCTCCTAAATTCATGTGGGTTTAAGCAAAATGTGGTCGGTGCAACTCACCGTCTAAACCACACTCTAGATTTGGTTCGATCTCATGGCATTGACCTAAGTGACATTGTTATATCGCCTCAAAGTGAGGACATCTCAGACCACTATCTTGTATCTTGTGCTATGCAGACTATAAACATTAGCAGTAGTATTCAACGCTACCAACTAGGGAGAAATATAAACCAAAATACTAAAGAAGCATTTATAAGAAACCTACCAGATATTACTCAACTTTCTAGTGTACCTGCAGATGAAAATGAACTTGAAACGATCCCCTACAGTTTGAATAATATTCTCGCTAAAACCCTAGACACTGTAGCCCCGCTTAAATTAAAACAAGTCAGAGATAGACAGGCCACTCTGTGGTCTGATGATAATACAAAGGTGCTAAAAAGACAAACCAGAAACTATGAGCGTAAATGGAAAAAAAACTAGATTGGAAGTATTCAAAATTGCCTGGAAAGAGAGCATGTCTAAATATAGACTAGCACTAAAAACTGCAAGAACTAACTACTATCACAAGTTAATAGAAACAAATCAAAATAACCCACGCCTCTTATTTGAAACAATGGCTAATTTACTAAACAGTCAAACATCGACAGATTCAAATGCAGCTATAAAATTTAGCAGCAATGATTTTTTTAATTATTTCTCAAATAAAATTACCTCTATCAGATGGAAAATTACTAAAACTCATATTCGATCAAAGCAGTTTAACTCAAACCCTATACCTTTGACTCACTCACTGCAGAATTTTTCAAATATTGACCTTAAAGAACTGCTAAAAATAATCACAGCATTTAAATCATCAACATGCTCTCTAGATCCTGTACCAACAAAATTACTGAAAGAATTGCTACAAATAGCTCAAGAACCATTTCTAAATATTATAAACTCATCTCTAACGCTAGGTTACGTTCCCAAACAGCTAAAACATGCAGTAATTAAACCACTAATCAAGAAAACGCACCTGGATCCTACTGAGTTATCCAACTATAGGCCAATCTCTAACCTTCCGTTCTTGTCAAAAATATTAGAGAAAGTTGTTATAGCACAGCTCAGCTCCTTCTTACAAAAGAGCAACTGTTATGAAGAACTTCAATCTGGATTCAGAGCGCATCACAGCACAGAGACTGCGCTGGTTAAAATTTCAAATGATCTATTACTTGATTGGGATCAAGGAAATATCTCTCTTCTAGTTCTGCTAGATCTCAGTGCAGCCTTCGATACGATAGATCACAGGATTCTCCTCGAGAGACTAGAAAACAATACAGGCATCCAGGGCCAGGCTCTAAGATGGTTTAACTCTTACCTCTCTGACCGGAGTCAGTTTGTTCATGTAAATGGAGACTCATCGGACACAATAGCAGTAGAGTATGGAGTTCCTCAACGATCCGTTTTGGGACCCATCCTATTCTCAATATACATGCTGCCCCTTGGCAAAATTATTAGAAGACATGGTGTTAGTTTCCATTGCTATGCAGACGACACCCAGCTATATATATCAGCAAAACCTAACGACCCTTTAAAGCTAAATAAGATCTCAGAATGTGTCGCTGATATCAATGATTGGATGAATGAAATTTTTCTTATGCTAAATCCAGATAAAACAGAAATATTACTTATTGGCTCTAAAAAGCAATTACAGAATCTCTCTGCTTTACATATGGAACTGGGGGGACACACTGTTCATTTTTGCACTACAGTTAAAAATCTTGGCGTTATTATAGATAGTGAACTGACGTTTAAGAATCATATCTCTTATGTTACTAAGACTGCTTTCTTTCACCTCAGGAATATTGCTAAAGTGCGGAACATGCTGTCTATCGTAGATGCAGAAAAATTAGTGCATGCTTTCATGACCTCCAGAATGGATTATTGTAATGCTATGTTAGCCGGCTGTCCAGCCACCACGCTACAAAAATTACAGTTAGTCCAGAATGCAGCAGCTAGAGTTCTCACAAGAACAAAGAAATATGATCACATTACACCGGTTTTGTGCTCTCTTCATTGGCTTCCTGTACAATATCGCATTGACTACAAGATTCTGCTCCTTGCCTTTAAGGCAATGAATGGCTTGGCTTCGGCCTACCTGAGCAGTCTCCTATCACGATATATTCCAGCTCGCTCTCTCCGATCAAAAGAAGCAGGACTATTGATTGTACCAAAGGTTAGTAAATCCACAAGAGGTGGAAGAGCGTTCTCATATAGAGCCCCGAAGCTCTGGAATAAACTACCGGATGTTGTCCGCAGCTCAACTACGCTCACAGATTTCAAAACTAAATTAAAAACATATCTGTTTAAACTGGCATTCCAATAATTATCTCTTGGTATTTGTCTAAACAGATATGGTGCCTGAGCACCATATACATACAAACTGTTTGAAAAAACAATGTGGTTCAATGTTCCTCTCTAACCTATCCTCTTTATTTATCTCTCCTCCTGCAGCTGATGCTGATCACTTGTTTGTTGTCTATGTTACAGTTTACTAACCGTTTTCTCCATTTCTTAGTTCCCGTTTTGTCTTTTTTTTTTGTTTGTTTTTTGTTTTTCAGGTCCTGTCCGGCAAACCGTTCATCGATGGATTTTTAGTTTGTATGTTCTTTATGCTGGGGAGGTGATTAGCGCCTGCCTCAGTCAGCGGGAGTCCCCTCTCAGAGGGAACTCCTGTCTGCTCTGCCTGATCCTCATGGGGACTTTGTGAAGCTGCTTTGAAAGCAATTGCTAAAGAAGCGCTATATAAAAACTGATTGATTGATTGATTGATTAATGCTGAGCATCCTAAAACATTGAAGCCGTTCAACACTGGACTCCATATCTCACAACCCTTTGCTCAACATCATCACTCACCAGCATTAACACAGCTGTGTGCTACTCATTTATGCTCAGGTGTCTCAATTAAAATGGGTCAAAAGGCAATTTTAACTGTGTTCTGAATTAACTGGTTTACATTTGATCTTATTAGTGTTATGTATTACTTGTTTTACTTCTAAAATGTCTTAATTTCTTCAGCATAGTCGTAAAAAGTCGTATTATTATTATTAATAATAATATTCTTAAAAACCAAATACAACTGTTAATCATATTAACTGAATAATTTCACATTTTCCATTATGAGTCACATAGACATAAGATAAAAACCCAATCCCAATTCAGGCGATGAGCAAAGAAATTTCAACACAAAGAGACAGTATTCCAATAGTGCACATCATGGCTAAAGGAAAGAGTGTTTGAAAACAAAAGCAAAAATAACAAATAAGGTAGGAGAGATGCAAATAAGAGTCAAATCAGGGGGAAATAAATAAGCAATTTATCAGATATGAGCTGCCTCATCCTTAGATGCATGCAAACTAAATCGCCAGAAACAATACCAATGATAACCACAGCGTAAACTGTATTGTGCATATATGTAAATATAATTATATATTACATATTATACATTATACATATACTATATGTGTTGTTAGCAATCCATAGAGAAAAACACAGTGTGACATTTTAGATAAAAACAAGATACTCTTTCCTAAATGCCATTTATGGATTCGGTGGATTCTGTAAAGTTAGTGCTATATGTCAACTGATATCTTGTGACATCAACATTTCAGGACAGCAGCAGCAGTTGGGTTCAGCTTTTTAAATGCTTTTATACAATTGTATGTAAACTTTAATGACAATTATTTAAATATTGATGACAACATACACATGGCAGGCTGCAAACTTTACTCCATGAAAATACCAAGAGGTGTGGTTATAATATAAGGACTACAATACAAACAAACGGGAAACTTAAGCACACAAGGTAAATGAAAAAGCTGTGCTAAAATTATTAGTCTCACTGTGTCATTATTTGTGAAAAGCTACTTTCCCCAAAAGCAAATTTCAATATTTGCATCAGTTTTCTACTCTTAAATTAATGCACATATAACAGTGACAAACTAAAAAAATGCTACTTAGCACAACTCTATGGTGTTATACGAGAACAAATATTAGAAAGCCCGGCTAGATAACACCATTCTAAACTGAACGTGTTGAATCCCTCTTGCTAAAACAGTACGTGGAATGAGAGTGCATCAAGAGAGCTGATGTCATTGAGCCGTGGGTTTTACAAGCTGTTTTGCAGGATCACAGCACTTAACTCACTTAATAAAATAAAGGAGCTTTTATAGCAATGTTAAAGAGACTGCGAGCACAGATTCACGGGTCATATTATGTGAGGAGGTAATAAGAGATCATTATGCGCTAATGGGGCTAATTTATGGGGTGATAGAGCCTGGAAGTGTGATTTGAAGGCCAACCTTTAAAAAAGTATTACTTTTTTCCCCAAAAAGCAAAAGACCTCACTTTTCAAAAGGAGATCCACTAGAAAGCTCTTTGTCTGAGCTTTGCTCTTTGTTGTTTAAATTATTTCAGATACATAACATCAGATTTAGAAATTGCTCACATTGAGCATTATAACTACACAGTTATTGAAAAGTGGTGAACAAGAAACTCATTCATTCATTTTCATGTCGGCTTTCTTCCCTTTCGGGGTCGCCACAGCGGAATGAACCGCCAACTTTCTGGCATATGTTTTACATGGCGGATGACCTTTCAGCCGCAACCCATCGCTGGGAAACATTCACACACAAATTCACTCTTTATCACTATGGGCAATCGTTCTTACTCAATTCACTTATACCGCATGTCTTTGGACTTGTGGGGAAACCGGAGCACCCGGAGAAAACCAGCGACCGTCTTGCTGTGAGAAGACCTTGCTACCCACTGCGCCACCGTGACTGAACAAGAAACTACCTATGGTTATGAAACTTTAATCATTTTAACTAAGCTCAGTGGAATAAAACTACATGTTAATTAGTCAAATGTATTATGCAAATGTATTTTGATATGTCAAACAGAGACATAAGCAAACCAACAAATTCAGAGAAATAAAGAGAAAGGAATGAATTGTATTATGGAGGTATGAAGGTTGGCTTGTTTAGATATAGTCAGAGAGGTTTAAATACTGTATTTGTTTCAGTCAATTAAATATATTAACAAATATTTAAAAATATATCCTAAAATAAAAATTAACTCTTCCATTTATTTCTCAGATACAGAAATAAAAAAAAATACTGTGTATTTACAGTATATAGATCTGTAAAAGTATTCAGTGGAGAGAGTGATAGAATCCTCGTGAGAGACAACCTTCAATTACTCTCTGGAAACTGTGTGCTGAAATAAAATTAATGACAGATATTGTGAACGGAAATAATCTTTTTTAAATCTTTGAGTTGCAGAATCGAATTTCCATACCTTGACTACACAATGACAGATTTAGGAGATCAGTGTGGTTTCACTTTATATCTGTGCTTTTTAATATTGTAGTGCTTATTAAATTAAAATACATTCTTGGTAATAGAACAGACATTTGTTTAATACTATATGCATTTCAAAGAGTCTACTTTTTGCAAAGAAACAACCTTGGCAGGTTCATGCAACAGTAACACCTGGTATAGTCAGTTATGCCCATTCTGGTCTGTTTGGGCAGGAATAAAGCTTAAGGTTTGATATTCTACTGGCACTCTAAACAATTGCCATGTGGTTGACTGTTTGGGTCATATTTTGATTATAATAATAAAATAAAACTAATCATTGCTTAGCTTTTTCTCTAATTTCAGATTTAAGAGTCTTTTGTTACAAAACAGCCCTTTATCATTTTCATATTTTATTGTTGGTAAATGGTGCAAAAAAATTACATCATGAATAAACTTAAGCCATTTCAAAGCAAACAAACAATGTGGAAAAATTAAATAGTACTAACAAATTCCCATTTGTACACAGAGAAAATTATTTCTTTAAAATAAGTCATTCAAGCTTTCAATAATACCACAGGCCTCTTCCCATGACTTATTTTTCTTATGAGAGAGCCATATTTCATTAGAGAAAAGACAGGCACACTCACGTAAAAGCATTAAAAAGATGTTGAATGTTTTAATTCAACCAAGAGTGCTAAGAGGATGTGTGTGCATGTGTGTGGACCTTGATTTGCACCAGTTGTGCTCCAGGGTCAGTGCTCTCAAGAAGGCTGATGTTATACAGTGACTGACTGAAGATCGGCCTGTTGTCATTCTCATTGATAAGATCAATGAAAACTCGAGCGTAGCCCACATGCTCAGCCAGAGACTCATTGGCATACAGCTGTGGAAGAGAGGACCAGTGTTAACTACTCCACTAACTTGATACAACATTGTCTAAACATACTCAAATATATATATTTAAGTTATCATTATCTCATTACTTAAAGCTCTGGATAAAATAGTCTTCTGTTACAAAAGCATCATATTCAGTTAGCATTCCTTTATCATAAACTTATAATAAACTTGGGCATCAATAATTTCTGATACGCATACTCAATCTCATCAATGAAAAGCAAAAAAATCTAAATATTTTCTCTTCAACCTGGTTAATGTAAACTCATGTAAATATAAAGTCATGTTATACCAATGCCTTCTGAGAACTCCTTTTATGATGAACTTCATATCTAAATATGAAAAATAATCATACTGAGTTGAAGTATGCATTTAAACAAAGGGAAACCAATCAGCTATGAACACATTTGAGTAGAGTCAGTAAAGTCTTGTCTCATGTTCTTCAGTCTTTTCCAGTTGTTTCCAATCGTTTTAGTTATTATGTTCCAATTCTTAGTTCTCTGGTTCATCTGTTTATCACAGCTTTATGGTCTCCCTGTGTTTTCACGCATGTTTACTTATTGTCAGTTTGGTATAGCAATGCAACAACTCTTAAAGGCCAATCTATAGCTCTGCACTTCGTTGCGTAATGCCTATGCACTTATCTGTATCGGAATGATAATACTGTTAAATAATAGCTAACCAAAACACAACACAGATGCTAACAAATGACCGTTTTTGTTTACCTCATGATATATCATATAAATATAACTCCATACATACATCCGCTGCTGCTGTAGAAGCTCCATCTTTGTACTGATCAATATTATAATGTGCTGTGATAACAAGGCTAATTTCTAGCCGGCCAAAAAGCAACACATATAACAAAGGACGTTTATTTGCTTTTTTGCCAATGTTTGACACTTTTTATCCACTCTTTAACATGGAGCGCAAGCCAAGAAAGAGAGTGGAAGCGCTTGAAGGCAGAGTGGAAGCTCATTCTCCATGAAGCCTTGATGCAAATTTAGAAAATTTCAGAGATGAGCGGCCGGCTTTGGGTAGGGTTATGCCAATTTGCAGCCTTTGCAAAGGGCAATTAAAGACTTGACGCGCAACTATAGACAAGATTGTCAACCTTGTCTGTTCTGATCCTATAGTCGACATTTACCTGTCAAATTTAGATAATGGTTAAGTGTTACCTTTTTCAAGTTTTTCTCAGAAGTAAATTAGAGTTTAATTATTTTCTTCATCTCCAAGTCATGCATGACACAAAGCCCCTCACAAGCTTCAAAAAGAGCACCTATAAATCAATTCTAGAGTGTCTGTTTTATTTCTCAGTTTTATGAGACAGCTATATCTCTCTGATTTAGCACTTCATGGCTGGTATTCGGTTAACGTATTCTTGAATGTTCCACAGAAGAAAGAGTTTGATATATCAATATCTATATTGACATATTCATAGCATGGTTTCATCTAGAACTGATTGAGACCTGGAATCCTATCTCTATTTAGCTGGAGAGTCCAGTGCTGTAGGGAGTGCCTCCTGCCAGTACAACTCTATTAACCATGGGCACACACACCTCACCTCCAGCAGCTTGAAGGATGGTGGGTATTTCAACGATTTGTATTTCTTATGTTCTTATTTAAACCACCCAAACAAAACATAGGTGACCACCTATGATCCTAAACTCTGAACTGTACATGTTACTAAACATGAACTGTATCATGCTAACTTACATTTTCAAAATGTTTTGTTTTTGATGTATTTCTTTGCATATAAATATAGCGTGATATGCTTTCATAAACACATATGCATAAATAAAATGTGTGTCGCAGCAGAATTGTTTACTATGCTATATATAACTTTTAAGGACCCAAATAACTCTTTAAAAATAAAATACTAAATTATTTACAGTTAAATAATTTTTTTTTTCAATTAATATACACTTCAACAAAGAGTCTCTTTTATTTGTGAATATTCAAAAAAGAAGTATACACTAAGTGTGTTCTTCTTTTTAATACTTGTAATAGCAAAAAACAAAACAATTACAAGTAATAAACATTTTAAAACCAACACAGCAAAAAAAGAAATAGACAGACAGATATATTGATAGTTAAAGATGGATAGATTTCTCATTTGTCTTAGCATCAGAACAAGAAGAAGAAGCTTCTGTAACAAACATTAAATATGTCTGTTGGTACCAGGTCTGGCTGGATTTACTCACAGAGAAGCTGTAGCTGCGGATGGTTTCGTAGTCAAGTGGAACAGCCACTCGGACACGGAGGTCTGCTCTGCCCTGCACTGACGTTGGTGAGATAATGAAGTGATTTGAGTTGTTTCCTGTCAGGAACACTTCAAACATGCTGTTCACCCCCTGCAATAACAGAATGCAAAGCATTAGCATTTCAGCATATATAGCAGTGCACATCTACATCTAAACTTTTCAGCTGTCTTTACAGTGGTTCAACTATAATTTACTACCAAAATAGACTATTCATGACTACTTCCGCACTCCATGTCAGTAGTTCCTCAACTACCACTTCAGTGCCTGAACTTAATTTTTCAAATTGCGTCATTCATCTTCATGTTGGCTTTCTTCCCTTTCGGGGTTGCCACAGGGGAATGAACCATCTCTGGTATATGTTTTACGTGGCGGATGCCCTTCCAGCTGCAACCCATCACTGGGAAACATTCACACACTCATTCACACTTTAACACTATGGACAATTGTTCTTACTCAATTCACTTATACTGCATGTCTTTGGACTTGTGGGGAAACCAGAGCACCCGGAGAAAATCCACTTGATCACAGGGAGAACATGCAAACTCCACACATAAATGCCACCTGCCCCAGCCGAGCATAGAACCAGCAACCTTCTTGCTGTGAGACGACCGTGCTACCCACTGCACCACCGTGATGCTTCAAATCGCTTCAATAAATGCAAAAGTTTTACAATTGTATCCTTATCGTGAAAAAAAAAAAGGTACGGAAACTAACCTCTGAACAAATTATAACACAATGGGACACAGAAGTATAGTGACGTTGCACGATCACTTCAAACTTTTATTAATTTGAGTTCATTTAAAAAAAATTATTTGACATACAGATAAAAGATAAATTGGTAATACTACAAATCTAACTAAATTACCACTTCATCACTTCTTTAAAAACAAACCCGCAATATCAACACAACACTCATATCTGAAAGCTCATATTTACAACTGAAATTTTGGTTGTAAATAAAATAAATATATAATAAATATGTACATATTTTTGTTGGGTCACGCATAGAGTCTATTGATTTAAAGCTGGGGTTCTAATTTATCCGCTGTTAATAGGAGAAGTAGGCAATCCAAAAAGAAAACAAATAATTAATCTGAGATAGTCATAAATCACTCCATATATTTTGAATCTAACATTGAAAACATAACATAGGAATCAAAAAGGCATATCTGCTCATTATATAGGGGAAAAAACATCCCAAGTGGTTTCTTAGTCACAAGATTTCTGGTTTTCCCTGCCTCCTTCATAGATACGAGTAGGAATGGTTGACTGGATCATGTATACATGCTGTATTTCAGTTTTTCTAAATAACATTTATCAGGTGGGAAAGAAGTATAAACTCAAAAAAGAGCATGATGGAGAAGAAAGTAAACACAAATGGCAAAACGCGAATTTTCAGTATGGCATAAAGGAGCTTTTTTTGGCACATTCAGTTGAGTTTTAAGAAACTCAACTTTCTAAAGAACAAATTTTTAGCATCAACTATACTTAAACCTGGCAAAAGTTCCTCACTTGTCCTTTCCGGCTAATACAAGTGAGTGTTGACAAGGACTTTTTGGAAGGCTCAATATAAAACTCCACATAACAAAGTCATAAAAACTCCTCCAATAATCACTTCAGTATCTCATCACTGTTTCAGGAACAGAGTGATCCCAAGCAAATGGAGGGAGATGACAGATTGTCTCTCATTAGTGTCATTCTCTCTTCTGTAAGAATGAGGAGTGGATTCAGAACATATGGCGGGAAATAAATTCAATGATGACTCATCACTACAATAGAGAGTCCCACATGGTCTGATTAAACAATGTGTAATGTGCGAGTGGGGCAGCAGGCAGTTACAGCAATTGAGATAAACGTAATGAAAACCAAATTAATGTGTAAACTGTCACAACAACGTTTGGTGTGAAAAAAAATATCTGGTATGTTTCAGATGGCATACGATGCACATCCCCCCCAAAGCAATAAAGCCGAGCCAGGTGAGAAGAATCTCTGATTGATTATTGTGTGTTTACTCGCTGTTATCTCTACTAAGTCCACACTTATCTTTGCCAACAATCACTCCATCTTTTCACCTCTCATTCTAGCTTTCTTTTTAGCCGTAATCTCTCTCACAAAAAAGAGAAGAGGACTTGAGGGTTTTGCTCTTATCAGATCTCAGATGGGCACTACAATACGTCTCTGAACTGAAATATGTGTGGTTAGGTTATACTTGTTGGATTTCCTGGCAGAGAATATTCAGAGTGCAATCAACATTACATCTGTCAGATTTACAGCTACAGAAAGGATTACAGGCTTTAAAATGATACTGTTTTGAAGAATTATTTAATGGTTTTCTATAGCTTGCTGTTTAAGATATATATGCTAAATTCAAATACTTACACCTAGTCTGACAAATGGAAAACTAAGCCATTATATACCTATGTTCTCATAAAAGGAGCAATGCATCATATTCAGCAGAACAAATCCATTACTTTGAAATTGGAGTAGATGATGATTGAGCTTATCCTTGCGATGAACTGGTAACCTAGTATTTTTATTGGCCATAACCATAATAAACTGAAAACTGTAAAGAAGCTGAATGATTGACATATGAAATATTTTTCATGTTGCTTGTTTTTTTTGCAATAATAGTATGCAATAATATCGTGTAAATAAATCTAAAATTAAAATAACAGTATTTCCAACATTGCTAAATATTAAAAATGTCAGCTATCAAAATGTTTTTCACTTTTTATATAGTGGATAACAATCTAAAAACTATTGACCTATTATTACTTTACCTAATTTAATCATTGTAAATGAAGATAACATTATGATAGCCTATCCCATAAAGAGTTTTTTTTTTTACAACAAACAAAAACAAAAGAACATTTGCTTTGTGAAGAAGACTGTTAACACAAACATTCACACATCCCCGGCAGATTCCATTTGCAAGGTAAGCCGTTTGTGACTGTAACGTTACGAATTGATTTGGACAGAGAAAATAGCTTCAGAGTTCAATAAACATTTATCCCCAGGTGTTTCCTCACAGATGAAAACACATAATACAAACAAGAAACTAATAGAGAACGATTATACAGTATGTGTGAAGAAAAGAATGACAGCAATAGCCTGAAGAGAGAAGCACTTCAGGTTAATCTGAGACATTTCCTTTTTTTTGTATCTCAAAGTTATGAAAATCCCTCCATCACACGGCTATGTAGCCAGCAGTAATTGGGAAGGTGAATAAGGGGCCAGAGGCCTGTCTGATGAAAGTCAAAATGAATGGACACAAACAAGAAATTGAAGGGTAAAAAGAAGAATAAAGAAAATTGAGACATTCGTTTTAAAATGAAGCCAATCATCACTATTTGTGTAGTTACACTGAATAACATACCTGCCTGCAAACTGATCCAAAGACTGACACAATCATAAATCACATTTTCTTCTGAGCTACATTAACCTTAACGCTAATGAAGAGACATAGAGTGTGTTTGCTGATATCCCGTAACACCTAATTATCTCTGAATGATCATCCGTTCGAAAGCTTACTGACTAAGATGCCATAACGGATTATCAGAAGGGATTTGAAGCCATTAAGGGTATGTTTCATTTATTTCACTTAAGACCCTTCACGTTATTTCCTTCAATCCCGCCTTAAAATATCCATGCAATCACAGTCAATTGAGTATTATACACAGAAACAAGGTAAAAAAAAGATTCTAAGATAATTTACATTTGTTTAATTGCATGCTTTTAATTTTGACAGTGGATTGAACCATGAAGCCGTGCTCAGAACGAGAATTGGATAATATGAAGATTGACTGAATGGACGCTACACATTGTCTACCCACTTGCATTTCCCATAGGCAAACTCCACCCTCTACGAATGCTGGTTTTAGTCTTTTCTCATGTGTCTCTCAGCAGAACCTTCTCTTTCACTGTCCCTGGCTGGTGGAACAAACTCCCTGATGCAGTCAGGAAAGCAGCAACACTAACAGCTTTCAAAAAACAACTGAAAACTCTTCTCTTCAGGGAACACCTACTACAAAAAAAAACTACTTTCTTTTTTTCCTCCTCTGTCTTTATTTCAAGTTTCAAGTATCAAGTGTGTTTATTGTCAATTCTGCCACATGTACAGTGCATACATACAGTGAATTGAAATTGCATTACCCTCAGGCCCTTGGTGCATACATAAATTACACAGAACATAATAATAATTACACAGAACATAAGTAGTACTAAAGTTAAAATAAGAAATGCAGATACAACAAATGAGTAGTGCAAAAACATGAGGTAGAGGTGGTGACTGGGTAATGAAATGATAATGTGGTAGTGCAAGACAATTAAGAGTCAATTAAAGTGGCTAGAGTGTTCCAGGATTGAGGTGGTAAGTCCAATGCCTCGAATGCTGGATAAAGTGACTGGTGCGGTGTCCGGTGAGGTAGGGTTCAGGGGGAATGTGAGGCTGGAGAGAGGGAGGGGGGCAGAGTAACCCTACCCTACCTTTATCTTCTTCCTGTACTCCCTCACTGCTTTGGGTTATTGATTAGTTGATACAATTTCTAATATGAGAAGCTGAGATAGACTTTGACGGTGTAACAGATTGCATATTGTCTCTCCCCTAATGTAAGTCGCTTTGGACAAAAGCGTCTGCCAAATGCATAAATGTAAATGTGTGTACTCTAGGGCACCCCTGATGAGCAGTTTCTGGGAGTAGCCACGAATATCTGATTTTTATTTACTTCCTCTAAAAAATTATGATTTAGCACTCTCCGTACCACTCCA
The DNA here is from genome assembly GCA_900490495.1 of Danionella dracula. NCBI lineage: Eukaryota > Metazoa > Chordata > Actinopteri > Cypriniformes > Danionidae > Danionella > Danionella dracula. The sequence continues at coordinate 10,663,625 of UELW01000778.1, read as the reverse complement.
CTGCACTACTCTTACTATAGCATCCATAATACCCGCTCTGTGTATACTTATAGTTAGGTATAAATAATAGTGCCAGGCATTACGGCTCATTTTAGAGTGTTTGTTCCTTGCCTTCGGCCACCAATGAAAAGCTGGCTATTTTGTCTCTTTCGAATTCAAAATGGTAATTTTATAAAAAAAATTTGTATATAATTGTTCAAAATAATGCATTTGAAATGCATTTTAGTGTGAATATAAAAAATCAAATTTTGTTTGTTTGAGATGGATAATTGGTGGATGGAATGGTCAATCGCTTTTACATATGTAATACAATTATATCGTCAATACAAATTAGAATTATTTAGATTTTTTGTTCCCTAATAGTTTATTTTTTGAACCTAAAGATAGTTTTCCCAGAATATTCCCTAGAGTTTCTTTTTTTTTTGCAAGCATAAAGTAACAGTCCATGGTTGTTTTTTTTGCGTCTGTCACTTTTTTTTTTATTTTTTATAAATTGCTCATTTTCATTCCACTTTCCCTACAGTGAGTTTTACTGTTGAGTCCAGTCTGTTTTGAGTTTTATTTCAGTAAAACACATGTTTGGTAAAACTCTCCCATTTTAATCACTCAACATTACCTACTACATGACATTAACCTGCATGACAACACACAGTGGAAGAAACCATCTAGCAACCATCTCCATCCATAATCAAAACCACCAACTGTCAGGTCGCCCAGAAGAGAAGAAACCTCTCATCATGTTTGTGTTCTTAAAAGCTTTGAAACGACACAGCGACAAAGAGGACGACACTTCATATTGATGATGGAATTACATCGGCTTTTAAAGTAACCTCTTGTTTTTGTTTGAAGAGCTTAGAGAGCCATTGTTCCTGATGGGGGCTTTTTAAAGAGTCGTCCAATATGCAGTGATGTCAACACTCACCAGCTATATTTGTAATTGTCCGTCTATTTGCCTGAAACACTACAGACTGGATAAAAGCTGCCTGTCATGCACACACATCAGCATCAGACCAGCCAAGCAGAGAATGTTTGGAGCATGTTTTTAAATTCCAACAAAAATGTTCGAATTGTAGATACCAATGTAAATACAGAGTACTTATTTTAGGTAATATAATATACATATTTAAATGTTAGTTTTACTATTGTTTGATTTACATATTTATTGAGTTCAAAATTGTTGACTGCCACTTTTCAAAAAATGTAATCTTCTTTCAACCATGGCCAGTATAGTAAGGAGCATTGCGTTAAAATAGTACGGTAGAAGGTGACATACTCTTTCAGAATATTTCCAGAGAGTTTTTTATAGTGACATTCCAACAGTGTCCTTATTAAGTTATGACCATAAACAAAATGTTTCTTATTGGATTTGTGGGATACCTATTGGTTTTTCTATAATAGCCAAAAAATGTTGCAAGCACTATTTTCCATTTCAGACATCTGCTTATTACACATCTAGATTTTTCTTTAAATATGTAAGGTAAAGTTACAGTTAAAATTCCAATCAATTGCTTTATTGCATTGATGTGCTGTTTTAAGCAGGTGTAAAATCGTTATATACACATAAATAGAAAGAATACACAATATCTTACTGTCTTTACGACAGCTTATATTAAAGTTTCTTAGAAGTTGTTTATTGCAACTATTAATGCTTTCCCTCAGCAACTTACAGGGACATTCCGTGAGCATTCATTCATTATCCTTTGCTGGTCATTCCATGATGTATTCAGTTTATTGTTAATTCCCCAATTATTACAGGACACTCATTAAAAGTGACTGGCAGTTTACAATATTTAGCAAAATGCCTGATCTCACAGAGTCACTGATTTCACCTTGTCTTTTCAATAGCAAACATTGCTGAGGACACAAAATTCTCCCTCCCCCATCTTCTCTTTCTCTCTTTTTCTCTCTCTCTCAATCAAGTAATTTGCCGAATGAATCAATCTCGTGTTGACTAGCGCTAGTCTTATCTCTGATTGATTCCTCTGGTTAGAGAAATTTGCTGCTGTATCTCACCTCCTCAAAACCGAATTAATCCTTGCTCCGGAATAAACATGGGTCCTGGTGTGTGGTGTGTAAGAGGGCATGTGTGTCTGAATGTGTTTGCCATTCAAATAGGTTTTCTAAATTCAGAGATTTACAGTTGACATTACTAAATCTAATTTGTGTCAGAATTGTGGATAAAATAAATAGTTACATTTTAAAAGAATACTAAAAATAAGCATTGTGTCATTGATCAAAAAATTACATTTAATGTTGTCTTTTAAGCTGCCGACTGAACGTATCTTTTAGTCTTACTTTAATAACTATTTAACCATTCAATATATTTCTGTGCTTTTTTTGTTACTTTTAAGCAAAAACAATAAATTATTTCTAGCCAAAAACTTGAAATAAAAATGTAATTGACTACAAGATCTTTTATCTGTTCCACAAATCACCACTGTTTATGGGCTAGTGGAGCAGAAATGGCAGATTAATAGGAAGCGAACCCACAACTGAAACATCTACCCTCAGGCAAGCGTGTCATTCCAAATGACCTGGACCTGTATTTCCTACAAACTAAACAAACTTGTGAACTGCTGACTCCAATGACCATCAATGCTGGACAATAGATGTGGATGGCTGTGTCAAAACAGTGTCTTACAGATTGAAAAAAAAATAGTATGGAGGTCTGTGGACATCTTGCTGACTGGAGCACTCTAGAGGCAAGCAGGAGGGAAGATTGACAATATATTTGAAGCTTGACAGAGAGGAGGTAAGAATGGTCCCTGTAAAGTAATGAAGGAGAGCAGTGAAAAAAATCTTGTTACCTCACAGGAATTTAAGAAAACCAAAGGCAGCACCATCAGAGCTAAAGGAATGATAAATAATTAACATTCTGCCAACAAATTGACAGTGTTTGAATTTTTAAAATACTTTAAAAAAACTATCTCACCACTGTAGAAACAAACTCAAAATTTGTGTTTTTGTATTTCTTATTTGTAAGTAAAAAATTATTGTAAGTAAAAATTCTTTACTTTTTTACACTCTTAAAGAGTAAACAAACAATTAATTTAAAACAATTTTACAAGATGGTGCGATTAATCAGGTTCTGGCTTGAAGTGCAAACAGGGATTTAAAAAATGCAGAGGAACTCTTTTAAATTTGCCTACAAGGCTTTATATGCTCCACTGAGATATATGTTTGTTTTGATGCAAGTTTTACCTCGTCTTTGTCTTCCACCTGGATGTAGAGAGGCAGAGCAAAGCCGACCTGTGCCAACTCTGTGATCAGCACACGATACTCTGAGTTGTTGAATCTGGGCGGATTGTCGTTTTTATCGATCAATAAGATGGTGAAGGTGGTGGTGACTGTGGCAGCTGAAGGTGTGCGGTCCTCATTCAGCTCTGTGGCCTGCACATAGACACATACTTTTTCTTAACTGAAGCCTCCAATCAATATTAAAATACTGACATCATGTGAAGATATCTAGTAAAACTGGAAAAACGGTGTAACATATTATATACTGAAAGTTTTAAACCAGTTTTGGGGGGAAAAATCACTTGTTAATTTTACTAGTAACATTAAGCATTTCCTAGAAAAAAATGAGCAGAGTTGTAAACAGAAAAGGAAAACTGAAAGTATATAGTAAGATTAAATAATGTCTCCTTTCTGATTATAAACGTGTGCTGTTTGAGTTTATCTGATTATAAACTTGTGCTGTAAGGTTTGTAGAAATCAACAACTAAATCCTCTTGCAGGTTTTAATAAGATTGTGTATCCTCTATTTAGGTATATTTGGCAACTGCAGATTTCTGTAGACACTAAAAAGCGACAAGTTTCAGTTTTATATGTATTTGCATGCACAATATGCAACCAAATGTTTTGACAAAATTTTTTTTTGTTTGGGAACTGTATGTCCACAGTACAGGTCAAGTGGTCAAGGATAGCACACATTTCATCACTAACTACTGCTCTTGCTGCCCTTGGAATGCCACCGCCACACATTCTTACACCTCTACCTTGCCCTCTCCTTGGGCCTGCTCCTCTCTCTGCTCCTGCTCTTCCATGTGTCTTAACATTTATAAACACTACAAACACAATGATTAATTTTGGTGGGAGGTATACCTTGTCTGTAATGAAAATGTAAGTATTGTGGAAATGTGTTTACTGACTACATATTGGGTGAAAACACAGACTGATGTAGTGCTAATTGTGTTTAGATTTTTTAGATAATTGTGCTAATTGTGACTGCTGATTGTACAAAAAAACTGTAATAAGAAAAAAAACTTTTAGGTAAATAATAATAAAAAAATGCATAAATAAATCTTAAAATAACATCACCAAAAGACACTCTTTAGATGTTTTGCCTTTCCTTTGGTGTATCTTGGCCAAGCAGCATGTTAAATAATCACATAGCATCTGTACACTACAAACATAAAGTTGCCATGCCAACAAGAATCAACAAAGAACAAAAACCCAGTGGTATAAGCCTACCTTGCTGAAAAAATGTCTAATGATCCAAAAATGCTGCCATTTACAGTTTTTACATTATTTAGATTAGATACAGAACATTTTAAGTTTAAGTTTACTTTTAGATTGTTAGAAACTGAATGTTACTCACAAAAACAGTACACAATTTATTTACTGAATAAAAAAAGTTTAGTAAAACTATTGCATAGACACATTATTTATGTGAGAAAAATAGCATTCTACAGTACTTTAAAAATATATGATGTGTAGTAATAACTGTTTAGCATCGCTGCGGCCAATGTTAAATGATTTTTCCATCATAAACTCTAAAAAATGTTGTTTCTAAAAAGTGCTATCAAAATTATCTGTAAATTCAAGCAACTATCTTCTTAACATATATTAAACTTTTGATGGCTAGTTAGATTTTAAAGGTCTCCATTTTACAAGTAAATATCTAAGTAATGTTATAAGGCCTGGAAACTTGAGAGTAATTATAAGTAGTTATTTTGTGAGATTCACTCTATTTTGTTTTCATCAATTAACACTACAAAACGAACATATTTTTTTCTAACTTTACAGAGTAGCACTTAAAAAAATTACAGGAAATTGGTGACTAAATGTATAAAAGTAACTTAAATAAAATCAGAATGTTACGTTATAAAATAGAAAGAATGAATATAAAGTTTAAAATAAAATAATATCAAACGAGTATGAAACTGAAAAACAAATCTGAAATTAGCAAGAACACTTAGTAGTTTTTTTTCATGAAGCCTCATCTATTTATAAAACCACATTAGACAATTCTAGGAGAAGTTCCAAGGCTATGCTCCACTGTCGATGCTGGAACACACAGAGGTCAGATCAGTACCATAAACACACTGCCAATAAGATTTAGAACGAACAAGACTTATCGACAGGAAACAACTGGTCGCAATCACATTCCTTCTTTCTTTCCTACTTTTCTCTCTCCTCTTCTTGTTGAGTGATGGGGTTGGATTCAGAGAGAAATCAAAAGGAATAATGGTGTTTTGTGAGAGAGGGATGTGAGGTGAGCACTGCAGGTCCAGGTTAATCATGAATTGTGTCGTTTAACACCCCCTTGCACATCTCTTCTCAACCCTCCATGTAATGAATGCACTGACCTCCAGCGCAGGCTGTACTCCAGCTTGTACACGCTCTGTGAAGTTGAGAAATTAGTTTTATTACTTTCACTGCAAATCAATAATGCCACCAATGAGGGGCTGGGGGTGTGAGAGGGAGAGAAGATAAAAAAGCCAAAATAAGAAACCATGGAGCGAGTGAGTAGAGCTCTGGGATAAATGATACCTAACGAAAATCTATAACTAATGAATATTTGGTTTTTTTAGTGATAGTTTTGTTTTCAGTTTTACTTTTTGTGGCAACCATTGATTTCAATTTAGAGAACTGCAGCTCTGCAGTTCACAATTTTAAATAGAGCACAAGAGTCAAAAAATTGCGAGAATACACAGATATGAATCTACTGTTATAAAACGTACAAGCTGCGACTAAAACTAGTAATTATTATTGGAATAGTAAATCTAACTGATGAATACCCACAAACCAATAGCAAAATGCCTTTTAAAATTAGTAATAAGCCTGTTTTGTATTGCCTTATTTCAATTTAAGGCTATTTAAATGAATGATTGTGAGACTGAGTTCATGCAAAAAGGAAATACTACACACTTTAGGGTGCTGGTGTTTGTTTAAACATCAATAGCAGCACCTGAAATAAACTGAGTGTTGGTTTCAAATGCTTTTAATAAAGCTTAAAGTAAATAATTAATGCCGTGCCTTTAATTCTCAGCAGCTGGATAAATATTTTATTTAGGATCATATTAAATAAACTTTTATTTAATTTTTTCATTGAATCATTTAGGTGAACCATTAATAAAAACAACAATGATCTTGTAAAAAAACAACATAGTTAGTTAGTAAAAATGACATGTTGTTTTTACAAAATATATCTTGGACAAAATGTGTATGGCAGCAATGAACTTCCATTGGAAGCTAACTGCTATGACTCTAAAAAGAGAACATTGCAAAGCTCTGCAAAAGAAAATCAGATGAACCCATTTCTCACGCTCTTCTAAGGAACTGTGCGAAAAGTTATGCACTTAAGGTTCACCTGATTTTTTCATTTTCTCATTACTTTCTTTCTGAGAAGGGCATTCACTCATTTCTATCTAATTTTAAGTTTTGCACATTTTGTAAATATAGATAAATATGTTATAAATATTTTACTCCATATACTTTACTTCAAATCTTGAAGAGGAGGCCAAGTTGCGAGTCTGTGAGAAACTTTTAATCAGGTCTGAACTCTCAGAGACAAAGACTTTACTCTAGAGTGACATGTATTAAAACGCACTCCTCTACCACCCTACTGAGTTTAGCCCTGAAACTGTCAGCAGGGCACACAGTTAACTCTGATGACATCTTACACACAAAGACACACAGTGCCTGATACATTTCCAATCATTCCAAAAGAGTACAATACTCGAGTTTAAAATGCAGTCTACTAAAATATAAATGTGTGTTTGACTAAAAAAACATTAGTCAAATTTCATGCAATTATAGGTGTCAGATTTATATGTGAACTTGCATCTGCCTTGAAGTCCTTTTATCAAAAAGCTGTCCATTTGCAAATAGTTTATGTAACATGCACAATAAGCTTTCAGTGGAGATTGACACATTCTGCATGTTAGTAATTGCTAAACAATGAGAGTTACAATGTATTGAAAGCTCCAGGGTCTGCGAGACCTTTTCACACACTGATCCTGATATGCTCAGCGTGGGTAAATGGCTCGATAAATTACAGTCACACTCCGCAAACGTTTACAGTACAATCAATACTGCATTTGGCAGCAATCCCAATAAGTTCAGAGACGACAGTCAGAGGCTAACCAGAACCAATAGATGAGAACTTCTGGACACAGAACAACCCTGCTTATATATGATTTCATTCCATTTTAAATCAATGCTGACCTTGAAACATTAGAAAGAGTATTTTAATAATGCATTAGTGGATTTGAATGTCATACAGAGTTGAAAGACTTAGATAAAATGGTTTTAAGAGCTTAAAGAATGGAAATACACTGTTAGAAAGAGCTGTACTTTTTAACATGTTTGCTGTATTTCACCTTGCTTTTAATATTTAACAGTTAACAGCAGCTTTTTGCTTAATATTTTGTGGGAAATGTGTGGCATCAAACAAGAAATATGGTAATATACTTTTTCGGAAAAAAAAAACATGCAATAGTGAAATAGCTACTTTGTTTGAAATTTTTTTTTACGCAAGTAAATGAATGAATGATTCATTTTGAACAACAATCTTTTAAATGGATAAATCTATGTCCTTTTTAAACAAAGAAGCTTTAATTAGCAGACATGTCGAGTTCAGACATTGTTGTGTATATATATATATATCAAAAGATATATATTCATTCATTCATCTTCATGTCGGCCTTATTCCCTTTCGGGGTCGCCACAGCGGAATGAACCGCCAACTCTCTGGCATATGTTTTACGCAGCGGATGCCCTTCCCTGCCGCAACCCATTGCTGGGAAATATATATATATATATATATATATATATATATATATATATATATATATATATATATATATATATAATGTTTGTGCAGGAAGTGCCATCACACACAGTTTGTGGGCTGTGTGAGAGCAGAAGAGCTGCGGGCTCCGTAGAGCTACAGTTCTCTTGGACATGGAAGCAAGATCTCCCGGATCATCGAGCAGAGAGTACAATTTTCTCAGTGCAGTAGCACACTAAAGGAAACTTCAAACACATTCACACCTTCACTGTGATGGTGAATCCAGATGAGTAAAGTGGGTTTTCTCTGTCCAGCTGTCCTTGCACGGTCAGGGATCCGCTAATGTAATCAAGAGCAAACATGCTGTTGGTGTTTCCTGTCGAACAAAAGAAGAAGAAATCATCAGTTGTCAGTACATTTTAGTATTTGTTTTCATAATGTTTGGTTTAATTTTGAACTTAATGACTGAGGTTAAAAAAATGTCTAAATCTTTTATTTATTCAATAATTTCACACAAACATTGATATTACATTGTTTATATCAATGCACTTAGATTTATATATGTAAACTACAACTTTTGGTTTAAGCCTGAAAAACTGAGAATACATTTCTATTTCCATGGAAATATATCTAATCCCAAAGCAGTCTTAGGGCAGGAAGAAAATAATAATCTCAGACTCTGAGAACAGTGACATTGCTAATTAATCTGTTACTCCTGAGATATCCCACAGTCTTTTTGTAATTAGTTCAGAGCTGGCTTGGCATTGATTGCACAATCGCTTGGGCCACCAGAAAGCAACGCAGTATCATCACAATATTTTGTAATTCTCATTATTTGTCACTCTAAAGATTCTATATTCAAAAAACTATTCATCATAATAACACTAATCAAACATTCTAATATAACATTAATAACATTCTATTTATTATAGTTACCATGAAAAGAACAGATGTTTGAAGGATGCCTCAAGATGATCAAGGTTTACCATGCCTTTCTACAAATATGAACTGGAGACGGGCACCAGCGTAAGACATCTCATTGTGGGAAACGTACAATAATACATAGATAAGCATTGAAAGTCCATATTTCTAGACTGAATTAAAACTGTGAACTGCACCCTAATCATCTATTCAGACACTAGTTATCTTTTTTGAGAGAATGTTTTGTTTTGTTATGATATTTTAGGGAACAATTTTCCTTTTTTCTCTTTATTTCCTTCCTGCTATGGTTGATTGATCAGCTGAAACAATTACTACTATGAGCTCACTGAGATAGACTTTGACTGTGAAATCAATTGAATATTGTCTCTCCCATACAGTAAGTTGCTTTGAACTATGCTATGTTATGATAGATTTTTTCCAACTATTTCCAACTCAGTTTTTCACCTTCTTACTTCTAAACTCATGTCTTTCAAATTTAGGAAATGTTTTTTCCCCAACCTCATTGGTTTTCTTGCTAAAATAATATTTAATTCTGGAATATAGATAATTCTGGAACATGTATAACTGGCCGTGATGCTGTATTGGAATCAAGTATCAGTGATCCATTAAGTGAGATGTTCAGCATTTGTATAAAAACTGTCAACACTAGGTAAGCATTTAAATGCTCTCTAGTCTTGATCTTTGTATCAAAGAATATGTCTTTGAATTTATTTGACTGCTACTTATAATTTCATCCCATTTTCAAAATAATTGAAATAAGAATACTGACAATAGAATTGCTATTGTTCCCTCTATGCTAGCATTGGTGCCCGTTAAGCAGTGCGATCTGTTTGTACTCCCAGAGTACAAACTAAAGGATGTCAAGTTGGAAATTGTAGTAAGATGTTCTTTTTTTAAACAGTGCTTATATCCTTTATATATTCAGCTGTCCACTATATTGTTATGCTAAAGCAGACTTAGCCACATTGTTTCAGAAACAGCAGAAGATTGAAATCAAGGTTGTTGAGCATGCATGAGCGACTCAGCACTGCCCTGCAGAGACTGCTGTGATTTACCCATTCAAATAGCAATCTGAAGCATCTGTGTAATGGAAATCAAACAAAGGGAGTAACCCAGAGAGCGCTTGAGCTTTATGCACACAAGAGCGTCTGCTAGCAGGAATATATTGGCTCCTTTGGGCATCGGTGGCCAATTAGAACAAACACTTTAATTCACTTTCGCAATCGCCCAGTGTGAAATCAAACATGGTGCTAAGAGCAACGGTGACCTGATGGATCCAATGAAATTAGAATGTTTGCCTGTTCACTCAAGAAAGAAAGTTGAAGAGTTGGCTGATTTGAAATGATAATAACCCTTATCTTGCGATAGAGATTCATTGTTAAAGGTTCAGAACAGATGACTTGCTCAACAACATTTTGGAAATCTATTCTAATCACAAACAATCAATCAAGTCTATGATCTTTTAAAAATTTAATTGATTTGTTACAGTTTTTCTGCTATTAAAGGATTGAATATCATCTTTAAAGAGCCAGTAGATTCTGAAATGATTTGTGTTTTGGTGTCTCAAACAAAGGGAATGACATCAATACAAGGACAAAAAAACACTTTACTTTTGTTATAATGTGCATTTATTTCTACCTGATTTTTTTAATGACTCCAGAAGTATTCATTCAGTCATACAAAACTCCTCCTTCATACGATGCAATCTGCAGCAATCGGTAGTTAGACCAAGCCTGCTTTAATTTGATACAGCGTCTAGTGCTTCAGATAGATCAACTGTTAGGATCGCACTGGTTTTGACTGGGAGGAAGATGCTGGCCCAAATAAAGTGTTAACTGATGCAATTTTTAAAATCAAAACCCTTTTTGCAAAACCCGAGTTAAACACATATAGATTAAAGAATCAGTCCTTGTGAAAATTGCAGATACAAAACAAAATGTTGGCATTGTATTCCTAAAGTACAGATGAAAAGATGAAGCTTCACCATCGCTTCCTTACAGCCTCATGTCTTGGCAGAGAATATAAAAATGTGCATCCCTCACAAAAGACAAAACAGTTCCTCTGCATGATGCGACCTAATCACTACTGCAAGCAACTATGTTAGACGCAATACTTTTAAAGGTAACCTTGCGTGAGTAGTCGGCGGAGCTTAGTATGGTTTGTACAGTTCACCGTCACAATTTGTTTCAGCGAGTCTGAGTTGAGTCTTTCTTTTTAAAGATGACAACTTGAAGCACAAATACTTTTTCAAGAATGAAGTTTAAAATGGATGTTCCTCAGACTTACAGCTATGTTACCCATTTTTTCAATGAGTTTTATTGCTGGCTCTTTAAGTAAATGCTAAACATTTTATCCAAGATGAAAGTGGCTATACCAACGGAAAATCCTGCAGCTGATTAACTCAAAAGAAAGAGGAACCCTGAACAGAAAAAAACTAAGAAGAGTATTGCTTCAATCATTGAAAGAAACATTTCATATAATCAACTAGTGGATTATGAGGTCTGTTTTATGACTACCCTCTATACTGTATCTCGATATAGGCTAAACAAACTTTTCAGAAGACTAGAATAAAAATGCTGAGACTGACATTCCATCAACGTAGGCAATAGAGCTCATTCTATTTGAGAAATCAAGCCTAGAAGCAGCTGGTGCAGAGAATAGTGATAGTAAGAGTGAGAAAAATTCTCTCAAGCTAATCCTGCAGAGAACCATCAGATGAGAGAGAGATCAGCCGCTGCAGCTCATTGAGAGAGAGAGAGAGAGGGAGAGAGAGAAGAGAAAAGGGAAGAGCTAGAGAAAGAGAGATCGTTTGACTGCTGGGGAAATCCTACAATTAATTTACCATTAAGGAAACTGAATTATGATATGATTTACACAAATTGCACTTTATATTCTTCTTAGCATTTAGTCTTAATGATGAACTAATAAAAAAATTTACAATTATAAACTTTTATATATAAAAAATTCAATCTTTGAAACCCTAATTTTTCTACTGTCTTTTATGATTCATACACAAATTGAAATACCTTTAAAGTTATGTTTTGTAATCATTAAATTATTACATTCTGGAGTATATTACATATACTGTTCAATAACAATAAAACACTAAATTCAGTGGCAGCATTCGACACAACAGTGAGTATGACTTGAATTCCCTGAAAATATGTATTCATGTGAGAACAGATCTAAACTTTCATCCATAAAATACTTGACATATGCAGGAGAAACTTCTAGAGATATTCTTCATCTAAATAAGCAGCCATGTGTGTGTGACACTCTGCCTTCCAGCCAGCACTTGTTTACCTTCAGTTTGTGAAGGTGCTGTAAAATCAATTAAAGTCACAGTCCATCATTGGTACGTCTGAGCTGAGCTGAAGCTCATGTTAAAGAAGAAGAATTTAGACTTCACTGCCCTCAGCTTATGTTACTACGGAACCTGCTATCTCTCTGTTTCAGACAGCTTTACTACAAGAGCCGCAGCGCCTGCCTTGATCTAAGCTGTGCTAACAGAGCGATGCAAATTAGCCCACAGTTATGGGTTAGCAAACCTGTGCAGCAGATAGCCACGCTTTCAAACATCTATCAAGTCATTCAGGCACCAAATTAGTGGACACACCATGAATTAGTGAATAATTTCATTAGGAGAAAAGCATGAAGGAGACAAGTTGGATGCATGATTTCAGTTAACAAACATCATACAATTTAAAATGTATAAACACCATTTTTTTGCCCAGCAATTTACAACAATAACAATTCATCCACATGTTATAGCAGCTTGCAGTAGGTAAAATGTTTAATAAGTTCTATATTATATACATATACATTTATAATAACATAGATATCATACACATAAACACTATACACCAGTATAAATTTAGGATCATTTAAATAGTATATATACAATGTGAACCAGTGAAGTGCATGGAAAAGCATCTGATTGGAGGCACATGCTAATATATGCAACAATCCGAAGAGCCACTGCACCTACTGAACTATATTATTATTGTTGTGTGTAATTATTTAAAATGTGAAATGGCAATACAACATTCAAAGCACTTTCTTTGGCGAATAAAAATTGCAATTAACCGAATGTTCTGGTAGGTACCTGGAACACCTGCTATCAGTTGGTTTAGATGCAGTAGGTTGTTTATATTATCCTAACAAAGACAATAAAATAAACTTCCACTAAGCGAACATTGACAATATTTTTAATGTAATGACTTTAAGAAAACTGCTACATTCCTGCAATTAAAACATTGTTTGCATGTATTACATCCTATTAAATCGTAAATCTATTGTTATTTTTTTGTGATATTTTTAAACGTAAACTCAATGTGTACTTAAGCCACCAATAGGTAAAGCAGGTGCCAACAGGCTCAAATGAACAGTCAAAAATGTTTATTAATACGATTTCAAAATGTCACTTACTCAAACTATTTTCATCAAACACAATCACTTAGAATTATTTCATATTGTATGAGTCAATAACCCCCCCCCCCCCTAAAAGAATCCCCAGAGGAATCAATGAATTAAGACAGAAACAAAGTGGTTCTTGTTCGTTACTGTTTTCTCTTGTTTGTTAGCATTAAATGATTACTGACCTACTGAAATGACACGGTTACTAAAGTTACTTTCCAAAGAGTCACTTCTTCAATCCCAAACACCCCAAAGAAACATTATTGTTGATATGGATGAATTGACTATAAAAATGACTAAAGATGTGCCAACATTTTATGATTAAATTTGATTTATTATGTCATTCCAATGCAAGAACACTCAATTGACATGTGGCACTTGAGTACTCTTAGAAATAATCTTAAAGAAAATCAATTTCACATCACTGATAAAAGCTTGGATGAATGAGAAACAATTATACTATTTCAGGGGAATAATTGAAAATCAAACAGAATGGGATGGTTTTCGTTTTTGTGGACGTCTTAGACCCACTTGCAATGTCCTTATACTATTAAGGCCCAAATTTCCCCATTCACTACGACAGCTCAAGAGCTTGACAAATGAAGCAAGTCACATACCAATCATAGTTTCCTCTTGGATCCTTTTGCCCAAACTCCTGCAAACCAGCAACACCATTCCCCCTGACACACATTTACAGCCTTGGACACGCCGTCTGTTGTAACAGTGCAATAAAGGAGAGCAAAGAATGGGCATGTTGACAGAGGCCAGGGCACTGGAGATTAACCTCCAGACTGGCCTGTCTGTAGTCACTATTCACCGGGCTATGCCAGTCCATTGTTGGCTGGAGAATGGGGTTATGGTGGGGCCACTCCAGTTGGAGGTGGTAACACAGCCTTTTGAGTAATTATGGAGGATTGAGGGTGAAGGTGCAAAGAGGAGAAGACTGAAAAGGCTGAAAAGGAGAGGTTTTTGAGTCCTGCCCATCTTTACAGTAAACGAGTGTGCGGTCACAAATGTGATTCTGTGAATTGGAGCATCAAACAAGGACTCTACTATAGCTGAACCCTTCAGTACATTTAAGAACTGTTACGAAATACATTGTACGGTAAATTGCAACAAAAGATTGATATGTTTATTCATGATGTGCATGTGATGATTACTAAAAAAAAACTATTGAGAAATTGAAGAAAAGTTAGATTCTAAAACAAGACTGCTTCTATAAACTATATATAATTAGCATACAAAAATAATTGTGGTACTTCTTGTAAACAAAGCTTGTATGTATCAACACATATCTGTACATTACAAATAAAATTTCTAAATTGTCATAGTTGTTCAATAAAGCCAAGGGAACTTAAAACAAAGAAAAGATACTGTATTTTGCACACTATAAAACACAACGGATTACAAGGCACACTGTCGAATTGTTTATTTTTATATCAAAATGATTTTTTCCACACATAAGGAACACCTGATTTTTAAGACGAATTAAGCAAAACAAAATAGATGAACAAATATTGAAACTTTATTCAAATAATAACTCAATGGCTTATTTTTTCATTAAAACACATTAAATACTAACTAGTAAACACATTATAGTTAATACCTCATAAATTTTTAATAAATTATTTTATCTTTCATATATTCATCAAATTCAAATAATAACTCAATAACTTAACATTTTTCAATTCTAACACGTGAAATATAAAGCAACAAACCCATGTTCAAGTAAGTCATCTTCCATAAATGCATCAAATTCAAATTCCTAAACCCTAACCCTACCTAAATAATTTTACGTTTTTTTTGTTGTAACACATGAAATACAAAGGAAGACACTTTCTTTTCAGTTAAATCTTCGTCCAGCAAATCCTTCATCGTTGTCTGACTAAAACAGTTGGCAGATTTCTGAATCAAGCACCAATGTGCGTTATATATTACTCAGCGCATGTAGAAGTGCAAGGTGCCCAACTAATGTAGTAGTGAAGCTACGATAATTCATTCACCTTTGTAGCTTTCCAAAGTCGTAAGGAAACATCTGATTGTGCATTTTGTGGGCCCATCATTCACACATAAGGCATAATGGATTATAAGGCACACTTATATGCTTTTTGAGAAAGTTTAAGCATTTTAAGAAGGCCTTATAATGTGGAAAATATGATAATATATTGTGGGTGGATGATATGGTGGATTTTATGGTGGATGATATGGTAGAACATTCACACATTTTCCATATTCCAAAAATCAATGTTTAAAGGCGAGAAAAGATTGAAAGACCCAAAAATGTGCTTTTCATTTAAGACAGGGACACTGGCTATCAAAGCTACCTGTATCAAAATCAATGACTACACTAGTTCATCAGTTACTTACTAAGGGACGTCAAATAGAGGTCAATCTCTTGAAGCCGGCCCCTTTATAAGTCATCGTCCAATCTGTGGGACGAAGAATGTTGAGTGACAGCTGCTCTAAGATTGCTCATCCATGAGGGTTCAAAGCGGCCATGATGGCTCTAAATTGCTTTGTGTGCTTCAGTGCCTTGACCAAACTGCCAATACATAGTGACAGCCGCCGGCTCTATGGAGCGCTGCGCTCTAACCTGTCACACACTCACCAACACATGCACCTGTGTTGGGACTTAACAGCTAACAAAAACTCAAAATTCTGAGCCTTAAACACAGACATTCATTCCAAATCACAAAAAGTTAAAAGATGAGAGTTTGATGTAACACATAGGAATTTATAATTTACCAATTAACCTTAACCCCTGACTTTTTAGGTTGACACAATGCAAACAATTATTATAACAATGCATTTAATTCAATATTATTTTCAGTAATATTGCACACTTGTGACGTACAACACTGGCTTTATTATAATATATACTAATGAGTTTTTTTCTTCAATTTTGATAATAATACATATAAACACATAAAAATACAGTTTCATATGGTCCTAAAGTCCTTCAAGTACTGCTGGAACAGTCAAGGATGCTTGAATTAACTTTTCATTCAGAGGAGAGAGTGTGTGTGTGGCTGGGGTTTTCACATTACCGCTAGTAGTGAGCTGGAAAATGAGAAGCTAAAGCATCCACAAGTCTTACGCATACCAACACAAAGTATGCATATAGACAAAAATTGGATCTGACAATGTAAATAAATAGTTCTGAAAAATACAAACAAATCAGTTTTGAGTCATATGCAATCCCATTATAAGTTATAATAGAGCTTTTTTTTAAATGTCATAAACTGAGTTAGCTTTTCTACAATCTAGTGTGTGTTTTTATTAAGGACAATCTTTATTAATGCATTATGTTTGTTTAGCATAATTTCATTGTTCATATGGAGAACCACAGTTTTAGCTTCATAATAAGAAGTGATTTTAGACTAACTGTAGACATTAAATAACCAGAACAAGGCACAGAACAATATCAGGCATTTCACAACCTTTTCAACAGAGCAACCAACTACTTCAAAAGAAGCTTGTTGGACCATCTTGTGCAAATCAATGTCTACAGCTGTTTCAAATGTCTGCAGTTCATCTCGCTTTTAAGAGACCCCTTCCCATTCTCACTTCATTGACCTGCACTGGATTTTTCATATTCGAAACAAACCTCCCACTCTCCACCAGAACATTCAACTGCTGCTGCATCAATTCTGTCATCAAGGCAAGCAAACATGCCGGTAGGGGTGGGCCATACAGCATTGCATATTGCATAATACAGCTATAATTATCAACATGGTTTAAATTGATGTGTTGACGTAGGTACATCCTTCTTTTTAAGTATGTCTCCGCAACTCAAGTGCACATGGGCCACAGCTTATAAGAGGATCTGGAATGGTGCAGGAAAGCAAGCATGGCTTTAGGAAGTTCACAGGACAAGTTAAATAGTATTTGGGTACAAAAGAACAGATATAGAAGAGCACTTGCAGAAAAATAAGAAGATTTTACATCTGAACGTTTTATATTGATCTATTAGTTTGTTATGCTTGTATATTTGCTGTATTATTTGCTTGTATGATTTAAAATCTAGAACTGAATCCACGTACTAACAACGTGAACTGCTATGCTGTTATACAGTTATTAGAGCATGCCTGCTAAACTACAAAAAAAGTACTGTTAAACATAAAAAAAATATATAATGTCATTATGAGGATAATACTTTTATATTTATAAGGAAAACTTTTTAAAATTCTGTTACTATGTTCTGTTCTATATTTTAGGGTGCAATGTGTGTGGTTTACACCAAGTTATGACTGTGTGTACAGTGTTTTTGAAAATAACGGAACATTTTGTCATCCAAAATATTGTTTTCGCCAAATGATAGCGTAGAACTTCCCTAAAACATAGTGATATTATTTAGATTTAGATTTTTTTAGGTTTTAGATCCAACTTTATAGTCATTACCCAAGTACAAGTACAAGACAACAAAATGCAGTATTTGTCTAACCAGTAACGCAATTGCAGTAAGTTTAGGATGTAATTCATAGCAGCGCAGAGATATGTACAGTAAAAATAGAGATATGTATGGATATGTACAATAAAAGATGTGCAATAAAATATGTGCAATATTAAATTAAATGTGCAACGTTAAATGTGCAAAATTAAATGTGCTACAGAAATAGTAGTATTGCAGTCAATGTTTCTAGGGGTATGAAGAAAACAGATGGGAAAAAAACTGTTCTTCAGTCTGCTGGAGAGAAAACAGTCTTTGTGCAGGGTGAGAGGAGTCCGTAAGAATACTGCGTGCTCAACGAAAACAATGTCTCTTCTTGAAGTCCTTAATGGCTGGAAGTGGAGTTCCTGTGATGTGCTGGAGAGTTTTCACCGCCCAACGTAGTACGCTGCGCTCCGTAGAAGACCAGCTCCCATACCAAACTGTGACACAGTTTGTTAAAATGCTTTCTATTATGCAGCGATAAAAGTTAACCAGAAATGCTGAACCTCCTCTCTGGAGGCCGTCTCATTCCTGTTGCTGATGAGACCGATCACCATGGTATCGTCAGTAAACTTGATGATGGTATTTGATCCATACACAGGGCTGCAGTCATAGGTGAACAGGGAGTAGAGAAAAGAGCTCAGCACACCACCTTGTGGAACACCAGTGTTGAGACTGATGGTATTGGAAGAGATGTGTCCTGATCTAACATGATGAGGTCTGTTGGCCAGAAAGTCCATATTCCAGTTACATAGTGATGAATTAATGTCCAAATCTCTGAGTTTGTTAAGTAGCTTGGCCGGTATGACAGTATCGAATGAAGAAGTGAAGTCAACAAACTCTTGCATAAGAATTCTTATTTTCTTGATGTGTGAGCACAGAGTGCAGTGCGATTGAAATAGCATACTCTGTGCTACTATTGCCACAGTGGGCAAACTGATGTGGATCCAGTACGGGTGAGTCTTTCAGATGTGCCAGGACAAGCCGCTCAAAGGACTTTATAATAATGGATGTTCTATATACGCTACAGGGCGATAGTTATTCAGACATGCTGGGTTAGAGTGTTTTGATACTGGAACAATGGGGGTGGATTTAAGGCATGTCAGAACAGCTTCTTGGGCAAGGGACATGTTAAAAATTTCTGTAAAAACCCCAGTAAACTGCTTTGAACATGCCCTAAGTACATGTCCAAGGATACTGTCCAGTCCGGCCGCCTTACACACATTGATCTGACTCAATACTGTGAAGACATCTGAGGGCCATATCGGCCACCTTTACATACCAGATAACGCCGACTATGTCCTCTTTATTGCTAGAGGTATATGGTACTGAACAATCAAAATTGTGCATACATCATGGTTATACTTTGTTCCTTCGATAACATTTAATAAACCAACTAGCTTGTTTTTTTAACTTCACTTTCATTTGAATTGTGCTATATAAACAGCAGAAATGTGGCACTAAAACAGTGAGTTAATCCATCCATGGCTTGTATTTCAAGTTTCAGTTTTTCTACAATTACTCATGTTAAAACTCTTTAATTTAACTGAAGCAGAAAAAAATATTTTAAAAACTACCAACTGGTGCTACAAATGTAGCATCTGCAAAAGAACATTCTCTCTAACTGATCCTGGCTGATGGAACAAACTCCCTGATTCAGTCAGGAAAGCAGCAACACTAACAGCTTTTAAAAAAAGCAATTGAAAACTCTTCTCTTCAGGGAACACCTACAAAAAAACTTTATTTTCTTCCTGCTATGGTTTATTGATCAGTTGATACAACTTCTATTATGAGCAAGCTGGGATAGACTTTGACTGTGTAACTAATTGCAAATTGTCTCTCCCTCTCTGTAAGTCGCTTTGGACAAAATATAAAGTATAAAAGTAGAACATATGAATAATAATTCATTTTTAAAACTAAAGTTTTATATTATTGTGTTCTTAATATGATCTATAACAGCATCTACACAAGATTATTACTAATAGCAAATATAGTCCTATGCCAACTATTGCCCCGATTATATTGCAAATCTACATCTGAAGATAAAACCAATCAAAAAAACAATTACAGCTTAGAGTTAAACATAATATTAGACAATGATAATGTTGTGTAATGAATAAAAAATAAATACAAATAAATTATGTTTCAATTATTTTTCAATATTTGCTAAAAACACTCAAATAACTAAAAAAAAATTTTGGCATCTGATGTCACCCAAACAATCTTTTATTTTAACACCATAGTAAAATAAATATTTATAAAATTAAATTTTACAAGGCCTGAATTCTATTTATTTTAAATAAAATATCCACATTGTCCTTGACTTATTGAGAGTGAGACAGCAGTCTCTCCAGACCAGCAGCCAAAACTTATTGAAATTCCATCCACCTTGTTTTCTGAAAAGCACACCCAGATGAAAAGAGAGAGGGACCCAAACATGTGTAGCGATTATAAGAGAAAGACGAGTGCATAATCTGATGTGTGTGATCGAGTGTGTGATGGGACAAACGATTCTCACCAAACACACTCTTTCCGTCAAAGTTTAATCACCGTGAACCTACGTGCACAGCTTCCAAACCACTCGCACAATAGCACCAGAAAACATCAGTGCTGCTACCCCATGATTGGAGGATTTGAATATGTTTTGGGGTTTGGTGATTATAAGCTTGTGCTTTCTCAAAGCTAATGCACTGCATCTATGTAATGAGAATCATCTAACAGCATTAGGAAAGACATCACAGAGTCTCCAGTGACATACAGAGAATCAAGCCAAGCACAAATGCATACAAATGGCATCACAAGGGATCAACCACAAAAAAACTCTCAAATTCCTACAGTTTTTATTAGTATACATTCATACAGGTGAAATTACCTGATGTGAATTTGCAATCTTTTAATGCATTTTGTGCTGAGAATCCCATTTGAATACTTCCCCATCAACCCATTTCATCTAATGTTGATTACGATCTAACAAATATGTTAACAAACCCTGCATAATAATGAATATAAAGATAACGCTTTTACTGCTATCAAGTTCAACAGAAAGACTTGATTCGCAAACTATCTCTAGAGACAAACAACCATTTGACAGCACTGTCAGCTCTGCTTGACCTGATTGACTTCTATTACCTGTTCCATTACTGATTTAATCAAAGCTCTTGAAAAGCACACAATCGGCTTTCATCTTTTTCAAGGAACTTAATAACTGTGTGAAAATACCCAGAGTAATGTGAAGACACAAAGTGCTGTCTGTTAAGAAATGTAACTTTGTGTGCATGTGTGTGTGTGTATATGTTATACAATTATGATTCATTTTAAATTATTTTTTGTGTGAAACCCTTATGCAGCTTGTAGCTTGTTCTTTTTTTTGCTTTGTAAAGTTAATTAGATTTTCCCCATACTGGGTAAATAAAAAAAATATATATAAATAAAGCATTTTTATCTACATTGGATGCCCTTGCATTTGGTATCTTTTGCCAGCACCAAACCTTGACTGACTGTGATTAAAGAAGCTTTTGCTTAAGCAAGTTACAGAGGTTATGAATTACATGTTTCTTTTTGGAAAAATGTATTTATTGGTCGGCTTCTCCTCTCGCCATGTGATACTACCACTGCCCCAAAACTAGATCCTGAATACCCTTATCCAGTGATTTGAAAACTATGTTCTATCTGTATTTTCTGATGAGCAGCTTTACAGCTTACGATTAGATGTATAGCACACATTTTTAAACACTACAACTCATTGCATATCATACAGCATGCTTTCCCTGTACTATAGCTACAGTAAGTATTGAATATCTGACTTAAGCTAGACTGGTACACTTACATCGACTTTCAACTTAATCTTAAACTTTCAACCTTATTCTGCCTAATGTACTTGGAAATACAGGGATCACTTTTAAAGTTTATGTAAAAAAAACATCCACTTAATAAACTGATTAAACTAAAATATTTAGATAAACATTTAGCATTACGATTTCTACATTTCTCCCAGCGATGGGTTGCGGCTGGAAGGGCATCCGCCTTGTAAAACATATGCCAGAGAGTTGGTGGTTCATTCCGCTGTGGCGACCCCGAAAGGGAAGAAAGCCGACATGAAGATGCATGAATGAATGATTTCTACATTGACATGCCAAAATTGACATTGATACTAAATGTTAACCTCAGATTATGCTTAATTCAAATAAAAGGCAAATCAAAAACTAAACAGCTGGCATTAGTACATATTTAAAAACACAAAGCACATTCAAGCAAGTTTGATTATTTAATGCTAGATTCCTTTTTCAACAAGTGCTTTTGATTTAAAAGATATCACAGAATTTTGTTTTAGTCAATTTTTTCCATTCTCATATTAAATTATTAAATGTAATTTATATCTATACATAACAATCAATATTTTCAGTAGCTGACATAAAAGCTAAATGATTGGACCAGCCAGTTGTTGCTTTAAAAAAAAAAACATCTGAACTGTCCATTTCAAAAGAATACTATAGAAATTAAGATAGAAAATCTATTAATAAAACGAAACACTGAAAATCAAATGTGCTAAAGTTTTGTTTTTTCTTGTAATCGAACAAAACGTGCCAAGTGTCAGCATAGCCTCAGTCTATTTTTTTTAAAACTCAGCCATTTTTATTGATTTCATCCACCAGAAGCACAAGGAGCCCATTAATGTTTTGACAACACTGAATGTCATGTTGATAGCAAAGCTTTTAAGAGGAACAGAATGAGGAAATTGTCATTGCACTTAACAATAATGCTTCCTTTATGATCCCATCAAACACTCAGTACATTTCAGGCTGAATAAAATTATGATTTAAAAAAAAATAGCGTTAACATCCCATAAACATCCTTAGGTGAAATCGCACATATTTCTGTTGAGTTTAAAAAAACTTCATATAATGTTGACCAAACAAATTCGATATATTTACTTTAACAGTACACCTGAGATTTAGAGCTACCTGAGATTTAGAGCTATTTAATAATGCCTTCAATTTATAGTGTTTCTCCACATGTCCATATTTCTCTTATTAAAATCCACAAAATCTATAAATAAAATCAAACCTTTAAAATTTCCAACTTAAAAACTATTTTTTTCATTCTTGTATACAATATAAAGATTCTTGTAGATCCTGATAATAGTAGTAGTCCTGATAACTTATTATAATTTAATCGTGGATGAAATGTACACTTTCCCTGGCCATAAACAGACATACTTCTCATAAAAATGTAATCTTTTTCATACAAATAAATTTTCTTAAATGAGCATTTAACGTAAATAAAATGTTTAAGAGTCCAGTTGTTATAAACAGGTAAAGAAAAACAACACCTTGGGGCCCTGTCAAACATCACACACATTCAATACACACAATCCTATTCTCATTGGATATTAAAGAGTTCTCTCCTACACAGAGTATATACACACACACACACACACACACACACCCACACACACGTGCACACACACCATTATTTCAGTGCCCAGTGGAGCTGATTGTAACCCAGGGCACAAAGTTGACTATCGATCCAGAGCTCAGGCCACAAGGGGAATAATCAAACCCAGAGAGATAGATTGGAAACTTTGATCTCTCTTCTCAAAGTGTCAAGTATCTTCTTTAAACAAGGCCCACACATGATTGAGCTTATTGAACCTTTGTTTAAGCCATGTGGAGGCTTCAGTGTCAGCATTATATATATATAGCATGCAATTTACTTGAATTGTATAACGCTTAACAAAAAAATTTACGCAATTAATGTGGTTTCAGTTTTTCCTGTTTCTTGTTGTGGCGGACATACTTTCAACAAAGTATGAATAAGACATAATGACAATGACAAGTCACGAAGGACACGTTACAGCATGTGACCACTGTCAAGGTATGCTGCATAGAATATAAATATGATCAGAGTAGTGTAAAACAATAATAAAAGTTGAAAAAGTAATGAATATGATGCTGAATAATGTAATGTATGTGAGTGGTTTTGCCAGCCTTGTGTCACATGCAAAATTAAGAAGTGAACAGAGGACGATCAGCCTATAGTTCAATTCAAACATGATTTTACCTCAGACTATCTAAAAGGAAGGACACCACTAATATCATACGGCTGAAGATTGCTACTGCAATTGATCCGAGGAAGACTTAAAGTTTAAAGACTTAAATTTTCTTCACTAAGCAAGCTGTTAATGACAGAGTCATGGAAAACAAGAGTCTAAAGAGACCAAAACTAACAGCACCCAAAGAAGAGAAGCAAAAAGTTAATTTGGAGGATAGTGATGGTTTACTGCAGTTATGTTGTTTTTATGACAAAACCTGGTTTAAGTTAAACAAAAAAGTCAATAAACAATCATATTTTAAATTTAAATAGTGCCTATATCTTCCATCGACATGAATTATTTACATTTTACATAGATTATAATTTTTTTTAAAAGTCTCAGTCTTATTGCGATTAATTAAAAAAAATTGTGTGATTAATTGGTTAATAAATCGATCGACAGCACTAATATATATAAACAGAACTTCTGGTAATCCCGACCAATCCCCTGAAGCATTCTCCTTCTGTCAGGAATCTTGGAGTGATTTTGGATGAACAGCTGTTCTTCAAAGACCACATCACAAAGATAACTCGAGCGTGTAGATTTGCACTGCACAATCTTTGAAAGATCAGGCCCTACTTAACTTAGTTTGCAACTCAACTGCTGGTTCAGGCTCTGGTCCTCTCACGCCTGGACTACTGCAACAATCTACTAGCATGACTTCCAGCAAATGGGCTCAAACTTCTGCAGATGATCCAGAACTCTGCAGGTCGTCTTATCTTCAAGGAACCGATACAAGCTCATGTTACTCCCCTCTTCATCACAGTTCACTGGCTCCCATTGCAGCTCGGGTTAAATTCAAATAGGTGATGCTGGCGTATAAAACTATGTCCAAATCAGCCACTGTTTACCTCCACAAGCTCCTACACTCCTACTTGCCCTCCAGAAGCCTGCGCTCAGAAAAGAAACAGCGACTCGTGGTTCCATCCCACAAAGGCAGGAGATCTCTCAGCAGAATCTTCTCTTTCACTGTCCCTAGCTGCTGGAACAAACTCCTTGATCCAGTCAGGAAAGCAGCTTTCAAAAAGCAACTGAAAACTCTTCTCGTCAGGGAACACCTACTATAAAAAAATATTTTGTATCTTTTTTCCTCCTCTGTCTTTTTTGTTCCTTTATTTCCTCCATGCTATGGTTTATTGATCAGTTGATACAATTTCTATTATGACCAAGCTGACATAGGCTTTGATGGTGTAACAGATTGCATGTTGTCTCTCCCATAATGTAAGTCGCTTTGTACAAAAGCGTCTGACAAATGCATAAATGTAAATATATTTGTGTGTGTGTGTGTGTGTGTGTGCGCGTGTGTGTGCATGTGTGTTCTTATTTATTTAGTGATTGGTTATCAAGTAAATAAATAATATATTTTCCCTTACCTAATGGGTTTATCTTTAATGGAATCCTATTAAGCAAGTGCAAAACCAGTAACAGTAGATTAAGCGATTCCGTTCAGATCAAAAGTTCTGCTGAAATATTTGAGGACTTCAGTGTTGATGTGTGATCTCTGATAACTGAAATATTTTATTAAACATGCTGTCTGGTGGGCAGAGTTTAACTGCTAAATGGCTAGAAATTGTCAGATAAACATTTTAGTTTGAATCATTTTGCAAGTTAAGAGTTCAGCAATCAAACTCTAGTGAGCACCAAAAAGAGCATGGTACAGATTGTACCTGCTTGTTAGACGTGACCCATAAGAGCTCCCTAGAGAGGGAATCATTAGTGATCTTCAGACTGATTACTCCCCATGCTATAAGAGAAGCGGAACGTCCACCAGAGAGAGCCCTCCATTGCCTGGTCAGAGAGGATGCCAGAAGCCTATACCAGGGCCTGTCAAACTATTTCTTTGAAACACTTTTCCTCCACATTTAACTTATACAGCCCTGGAATTTCTTTTCATTCATTTATTTTTTTTGCACTGACTAATTAAATTTTGTTTTATTTTTGTTAATAAAATCCACACTTCACTGATTTATTTCCCCTTTACTTTAATCCTGAACTTGTGTCTCAAACAAACATGGATTATTATTAACAATAAAAAAAAAAAATACTGTTATTAACTGTTGTATTGCTGAAAATATGTTAACTACTGCACTGCATTTGATTTCCTAGCAGATCATTTTAAGTGAGAACATTAGCGTCCTTCAAACCTTAAAATCTTAACATCTACCTACCTAAAAGACACATTTCTTAAATTAAATTAATTTTGCAATTATGTTAATACTTTACAAAAGTTTTGTAAAGTATATAGTTCCCCAACAGTCGGTCACTACGACTTATGTCGGTGACAACTATGGGAAGCTCCGCTAGGGGCGCTCTACTCACTCCACACTGTTTTCAAAATGCCAATCAGTGGACGCGCTGATGTTCACATGATAACGTCGTCCCGCATAAACCGGACACGAGCGTGACACTCTTGCTGTTGCTCCATTGGAGCCATACTCTCGACATGAAAGAAACTTGTGAAAGACACCACAAAAACAGTTGGATTTTCTTGTGTGGATTTTGGAGATCTGGTGAGTTGAACGGCAACAAGTTTTTTGGCTGGCCGGAAGGCTGAGACCACTACACGCCCCAGACTTCAGTTCTTTCACTGCCTTCCACCAACAAGTAAGACTCCTTTTTCTTAGTAGAGCACTTGTTTGCCAGTCAACTGTTTGTAGCATGTTCCAAACATGTCGCGACCGTGCAAGTCTGTTGGATGCGGTCGATCGATTGCATTGACTGATAGCCACGATCATTGCCTCGGTTGTTTTGGGTGTAGACGTGCTGAGGCAGTGGTTGAGGGATCAGAATGTCTGGATTGCACAGTTCTGTCCGACAGCGCACTTATGGCGAGGTTGGAGTTATTTCAGTCCACTACTGGAGGCTTTGTAACTCGCGCCCATAAGGGTCAACGAGCACATGTCTCCGGCGCCCAGTGGAGTCGAGAAGGGTCGCACGTGCGCATGTTTCCCGCTCCCCCTGTGTGTCCACTATCCGCCACAGTGAGTTATCAGATGATGCGCTGCTTGCATCTTCTGAGGACTCCTGTGCGCCTAATGATGCAATCTCCACTGCTACATCGGAGAGAGACAGCGCATCTCCCGAAGGAGATGGTACATCGCTCTCTCCCTCTGAGGGGATGGCAGATTGTGTAGCAGAGGAGATGGCTGAGTTGCTTACCCGGGCTGCCAAAGAAGTCGGCTCCGCCCCTGGCACCTGAGATCTCCAGGCTAGACGTGTGGTTTGTGGGGTCATGCCGAGATGATACCCCGCAGCCCCCTCCTATCTTGTTCTTCCAGGAAGTGCATCGGGAACTGACCAAAACTTGGAAGGCACCTCTTAAAACGAGGTTGGTCAGTCTCCCTTCTCTCGCTTCCCTTGACGGCGTGGTAGCTAGGGGGTATGAAACGATTCCCCAGGTTGAGCAAGCGCTGGCGGTGCACTTATGCCTGGGTAACTTCGTGAACAGCCAAGGCCTCCATCCCGCCAGCTAAAACTGTCTTTGGACCTAACTTTGAGGGCTTTTGCTGCAGTGGGTCAAGCTACCGCTGCCCTTTCAGGTGTTCCAAGCCAAGGCCCTAAAAACATGCAGGAGGGGAGTTGTGGCCCAGGTCTTACAGAGGATCTGAGGGCGGCTACCGACTTCGTGCTCAAGGCAACAAAAGTTGCAGCTAGCTCACTCAGCCACACGATGTCTAAGGTAGTTGTCCACAGCCGCCATCTTTGGTTAACCCAGGCTGACATGCTCCCACCGACTGCTCGACGCTGGAGAAAACCTCCTCAGTACTCCCCATCATCAGGCCCCATGTTGAAGACGTCGACCAAGACCGGCTACAAGGAGTCGATGGAGGACCAGTCCTGTCCTGTTCTTCGGTTTGACCATGAAGGTCGAGTATATCAGTACTGCGTCTTCCCCTTTGGCTTGTCTCTGTCCCCTCGCACCTTCACAAAGGTGATCAAGGCGACTTTGGAACCGTTAATACGGGAAGGGGTTCGAATCCTGGCTTACTTGGACGACTGGCTGATACTGGCCCAGATGCGGTCCCAGTTGATTCGCCACAGAGTCAGGGTCTTATGTTACCACAGCTGTCTGGGGCTTCGGATCAACTTAGAAAAGAGCCGTCAAACCCCTGCCAGAGCATATCTTTTCTAAGTATGGAGCTAAACTCGTTGAACATGCAAGCACACCTCTCTCTAGAGCCCGCCCTGAGCCTGCTGAAGGCAACACTTAGATTCTGCACAAGATTAGAGGTCCCTCTGAAGAACCTCCAGAGGCTCCTGGGGCATAACGCTTCCGCAGCAGTGGTTATTCCACTCGGCTTATTACATACGAGACCACTCCAGCTTAGGCTCAAGTTCTGAGTTCCGTCGCGAGCATGGCATTCAGGGCGACTGAAGTTGAACGTGATAACCCGGCAGCGGTGGCGCACATCAGTTGACAAGGAGGGATATGCTCACCCCGTTTGTCTGTTCTCGCCCGCAGACTGCTCCTCAGGAGTCAGTATTGGGGTCTGTTCCTAGTTGCAGTCCATATCCCCAGCAGGTTGAATCAGACAGCATATGCACTGTCTCGGTGGAAACCCCGGTCAGGAGAATGGCGACTCCATCCCCTGGCAGTCCATTAGATCTGGGAATGCTTTGATATAGCGGAGGTAGACCTGTTGGCCGCCCCAAAGAAGGCTCAGTGCCACATGTTCTACGCTCTGTCCCAGGCTTCTCTCGGGATAGATGCGCTAATGCATTGCTGGCCCTGGAAGAAATGCTTATATGTATTTCCCCCAGTGAGCCTCCTTGCAACCCTCCTGTGCAAAATCTGGGAGGACGGGGCAGAGGTCCTAGTAGTGGCACTGTTATGTATTGTGCTGTGTTTTGTTTGTTTCTGTATGTACTCTTTTGCATGCTTTCTCTCTCTCTCTCTCTCTCTCTCAGCTCGATACGGATTGGTGTGTTATCATACATCGGAAACAACCAATCATCTTCAGCCAACAACGATGAGTCGTGCTCTGCTGCAGCGAATCAGAAGAGGAGGGTGGGATATAAAAGACGCATCTGAAATCGGCTTTTAGAGAGAAGGATACTGTGATTGCTCTCTCTTGGTTTTGGAACGAGTGAAGAGTTGTGTGAGGGTTACTCTTTTTGAGTGGTGTTGAAAGTTTTGTGAAGTTGTGTGTGTGTTTTCTTTCAGTAGTGAGTTTACCTGATTATTATTGTTTTGGTTGTGTGGCTTGGCGGTTTCTCTCCGTTGCCGAAGGGTGGCAGAGGGCTAGGGAAGCACGTCACGTGACATACACTTGTTAGGGTAACTCCTCTGTTAAACACACTAGGTAAGTGAAGGGGGTGTCTTTCAGTTTTGTGTTCTTATTTCTCTAGTCAGAGTAGTTATTTAGTTTTCATACTGTGATTTAGTTAGATAAGAGGGTTTAACATTTAGTTAGCTTTATTGTTATTTTGTTTACAGACACCACTTCAGTCCTCTGTTTATCCCTTCTCACTGTATATAGCTCATATTGTTTCTGTTATTGTTATATTGTTGTTGTGGATAATTTTTGGTTTCACTGTAAATAAATTCCCTTACTTGTGTTAAATTTGTTGTTTGGCTTCTTTCCTGTGTTCTCAATTGCCAGCATCTTTTATTCACCCGAATCTGTTCCTCTGGATTTAATTTAATAACATCCATCTTTTATGTTACTTCCCTATCCCAGACCTTACCACCACTGGTCGTAACAGGCACCTTATTGGCCCAACCGACCTTGGTTCGTAGAACTCTGCTCCCTCGTGACAGTCCCTCCCTGGCCAGTTCCCCTCCGGTCAGACCTTCTGATCCAGGGATGTGGGCACAAGCACCCGCGTCCAGACCTCTGGAATCTCCATGTCTGGCACATCAAGCCGCGGTCTGTGGTTCAAACACTGTCTCTTGCCAGAGCTCCCTCTACTAGGGCCTGTTATGCTGACAAGTGGGGTCAGTTCATTGAATCCATCTCTTCAGCTGTGCTAAGAGGTGGTAGCATTGCCTGAGATGTACGAAAGGGGGTCCAGCTTGGTTTGCGCCATTCTTAGTGATATGTGCGCTATTTTAGCCCTGGGGATAACCTCCAGCTTTTTGGTTCCTCTCGCCCCAACAGGCATAGTCGAGTAAGCAGAGTATTCCTACGTTCTGTCCACGTGTGTGCCCTCTATGGGGGACTACCGGCTGCATCTTTTATGACCCCAGGCACGGGAGGGCCGAGCAGTTCCCCAAAAGGCTAACTCTCGAAAACTATTGCTCTAGCTAGTTCCATCTATGCTATTTTCCCTCTGAAAGACCTTTCCCCAGTGGTTCAAGGCGTATTTCCGTAGGTCCCTCAATGAAACTTTGCATGTATTAAACTGCCGGAAGTTCTAAGTCCAGCCTTCGAGGTGGCGAGTACGGCCTCCGCACATCTCCCTTCAGCTCTGGGATCGATGCTCCTTCCTCTGGTATGAGTCGGTAGGAAAAAAAATTGCCAATGGCTCATTAAAAATTAAGTCTATACTTAAGGCGAAGGCGGAGGAAGGCCCGTTCGGTGCCGGACTACTTATGTGCCCTGCTTGCCTGGCAGTCGGCCGATGCAGAAGGACCTAGGTTGTGTCATTTTGCAGGGTGTTCCCATAGTCGTCACCGACATAAGTCGTAGTAACCGCCTGATGGGGAACGTACTGGTTACTTTCGTAACCCCCTTCCCTGAATAGGGAACGGAGACTTATGTCCCCCAGCCACAAACGTAAGGTCGTGAGTAAGTCTGGTTGCCTAGGGGGTGAGTACGGCTCCATCATCACAACAGGAAGAGTGTAACGCTCGCGTCCGTTTTATGCAGGACGGCGTGACCACATTACCATCAGCGCGTTCGCTGATTGGCATTTTGAAAACAGTTTGAAGTGAGTAGAGCACCCTAGCGGAGCTTCCCATAGTTGTCACCGACATAAGTCTCCGTTCTCTATTCGAGGAACGGGGGTTACGAAAAAACCACATCGACTTTTATACGTGCTACTGCTTTGTCTTCTGTATACAAGTTTATTTTCCCCCATCAATTTCCTCAAAGGTTAATACAATGTTTTTAAACAAACATCACAGAAATTTTTCTCAGGAAAAAAGAGATTTCCATAAATAGTAACTTAGCTGTGTATAAAAGAACCTGACACAATAGTCCTTTAGACACAAAAGACACCTTTCCAAGGTTGGACAATAACATGAACACAACTATTCTTGCTTTACACAATATGTTGGGATATTCATCTCAATTCATTAGGACAATTAAATAAAGATATTTGTTACTTTGAGAATCTCTATTAACTCTTTTTGAAAATTGAAACACTCAGCATTTCCTTCCTATCCAAGAGTAAATGCAAATATACGCTAACTAACTACTTGTGACAGGAATAATTCAGATGCTAAGAAAATGTTATCTGTTCATCGTTGCCATTATACAGTGAAATTTATATAAATAATCTCCCGTTTCTCTTCATTGTATATGAAGGTGATGGTAAATGATTAAGCTTTTAAGCGACAGCTAGCTAACCAACAGGGGACTTCCTAAAAAAGCAACCTTGCTGAGAGTTAAAAAACAAATTCTAAAAAACTAACACAATTGTCCTTCATCTTAATCTATGTCTTAAATTACAATTTTAAGTAATAAAACGGTCAACTATACCAGCTATTCCAAGAAAGAGAACAAAATTTTTTAAAAGTTTACAAATCTTATCTACAACACAGACAAAATTATAACTTAATCTAGTTAAGTTTGCTAAGTCCAAAATTAGCCAGCAAATGCATAGTAACACCTTGAACACACATTCGATCATTAAAAAAACTTACAAATCAGATGCATAAAGTGCAAGAATTTCTTAAATCTAAATCTTTAAAATCTGAAATAAATATCTTACGTGGTTTGAAAAGTTTCCAATGATTTGCAAAATCCCCCCCAAAAATGTTAATGTTCCAAGTAAACATTTTTAACATGCTATGAATTTATCATGCTATGATCCCTGTTAGCAAACATGCACTCAACTAGTGTTATATAATAAACTTTTTTATTCATAGCACACAGTTTAATATGTGACTTGAAACGCTAGATTAGTGAAGATGTTTCAGGCCTGAGGAACAACAGAGTAATTTGGCAGTAAATAACAACATCAACAGCTCTATCATCAGACCTTTAGGGGAACCATGAGAGAGACTACAAGAGAGTGTGATCTCAAGTCTCTAGATCATTAACACACATCACCCTGCAATTAAACTCTAATTTATCTTAATTACTCTTCTAATGGGATATGTCCCTGAAGAAACACACACAAGCACACGCACACACACAAACACAAACACACTCCCAGAGGACACTTACAATGACAAACGTACACAAACACTTATGTTTAGATGTGTTGAAAGTGTAAATGAATGAATAGAGAGCAGCCTTGCGATTACAGATTTAAATTTGAGCTAGTTTCCAGCTATACATTCTCCAGAGCTGCTCTAATGTAACATATTGTACCCATTTCTATTTTATCTAAACTAAAGAATGTCTGCAGTTAGAGTAATCTTTTAAAGTCTCAGATGAATTTGTCAGATGCTGTCATACTATTTCTGTGGTGTATTAGATTATTCCAGGTTGTGCTTGTAATTTAATGTGTATTAATGTTTCTGTAGTGCTGTTAATTTCTAGTTTCATGTTCTAATGTGTTCATTGGTTCACTCACAGATGAGTTATATGTATTATATATTATATCTATGTATTCATTCTATTTTACTTTTATACATTGTGATTTTACAATTCATTATTATTATACTCCTAATACATTTTGTTTGTTAATCATGTTCTTCTGTGTTTAATGTCTGGTTTACTTTGTTACATCTCCTTTGTTAAATATTTGTTTATTTTCCCAGAGCACTTCCAGATTAGTCCCTCAACAGATTCTGCATTGTAATAATTTCTCCATCATTTATAAGTAAATTTACCGAATAAATCCTACGTCCAGGGTGTTTAGTATTCTTTTTACATACCTGTGTTGCTTTTATTTTTACGTTTCTTGCATCAGATCCTTGTTTACTTTTTCTTTTGTCAAACCTAAATTTTTATGTTCGCTTTAATATTTCTCATCGTGAACTTGTACATTCTGTAATCAAAAGTGTGGTGATAGAAAAAGCTAATCACGCTTACAAGAACTCAGAAAACTAGATGTTTTTAAATGTACATATGATTTAAAACAGCAACAAATGCTCAAAACACTTCTCTGTCTGCCTGCGAGTCTCTCTCTCTGTGTCTATCGCTCTTTATTAAGTTACTCCTTTCAATGCCTCTGTCTCATGCTGATGGTGATGAAAGTGATCTACAGAGGAGACCGTAGACACATACACAGGCACAGAGGGTGTGAATATTTGTTGCACAGAGGGAAGGTTTGTCCTGATGAGTTAAGCTTGTTTATGAACTAAACTGACACTCATGGGAGACATAAAAACCACTGTCCTTCAGACTATAGCATGAAAAATATAACACAACAAGTGTAAACACTATGAGGTCCAAATTTGAATGCGCATTTGCAATAGAATTTATCTGTTTTTTAACTAATTGCTTTAAGAGACGAAAGCCTAATTTGTTTTGGAATTTACATATTTTGCACTACAAAAACATTTTCATAATATTTAAGAAACAATATGCAGAATCATTATGGTCAGTGTGCGTGAATGTGTGTATCTTTTGAGCAAAACATGCACTTCTAAGTAGACTGTTTTGTATCTCTTATAGCTTAAGTTTGTTAAGACAGTTCAACACTGACAACTGTGACTGACAGTGAGTTTTGAGATATTACAGCAATGAAACCAGTAAAAAAAAGCAATTCACAAAACAATATGTAAATGTTGGATTGAAAATAAACTAAATACATAGCAATTTATTTTGTACCAGTTTGTGATGTGACTCTAAAAGTGACAGGTGTTCACAAAGTTTTCTTACATCCTGCCACTATTGTTTTAATGAAACGGAAACAAAATTGAAACGCCGCTAAAGATAATCATTTTAATAATGTGGTCTTAAAGTGCTTATGCGGTAATCACTACCGAATAATGGCTAATCAAGTAGCTCAACAGGCAAAGAGATCAGAAAATTATTTGAAGAGACATCAAAGACTAAAAAAGAACCCTGAGAAGCAAGTTGAAGTTTTCATGAAAAAATTATATTTTGATGTCATTAAAATAAATTAATTACGGCTGTCAGTTTAACAAGTTCACGAGACAGTATGAAACGGTTGTGTGTTTTTTTTTCTTTGTTAGTGGACAAAAACAAAATCACTTTATTAAATATTTTTTGAGAGTCCATGTTAATTGAACACACAATTGACAACAGATTGTTTGGTTTCTTAAGACTGATGAAAGAATGAGTTTGATCATGAATGCTGAATACCCCACATGACTTCAAAGCACTTAAGTTTTGCTTAGCCACTTCCCAATGTAGAAGAGAAGTTAGTATTGAAAGTTTATCTTCATCAGCAAAAG
Organism: Danionella dracula; assembly: GCA_900490495.1. Lineage (NCBI taxonomy): Eukaryota > Metazoa > Chordata > Actinopteri > Cypriniformes > Danionidae > Danionella > Danionella dracula. The sequence continues at coordinate 10,629,247 of UELW01000778.1, read as the reverse complement.
TAATATAACTTCTGTAAATGTGACTTTCAAAAAAAGTGTTTCAGTGTCATCGTTCAAACACAGTTAACAGAAAAAAAATGTGATTTGTGTACACTACTATGAACAGGCTGTAATATAGTCCTAAAGTGTATAATAAGTTCAACAACAGTATATTATCTCTTTTTAGATTTATGTAATTGCACAAAAATTTGATAAATGTGACTGACCTGATATGATTGTGTATCCAATTCCACGTGGTCGACCTAAGTCCTGATCGATTGCTCTGATCTTACGAACTTCATAACCCTGCACACATAGAGAAACTCAAAAATTCAAAAAGATGTCATATTTGTCCTCTCATTCATTATCGTTTCTCAGGCTGTATGAGTATTCCAAAATAGTGCCTGTTCTATCATTTTCATAAATAAATGACTTTCAGACAAGCATTCAACTCATATCTAGGTCATTGTATTTGTCAATGAGCATAAACCAACCATCAAAAAACCCTTGTGAGGGATATTACAGAGACTTCAGCATCAAAACCGATGACTAAATGAGACATGAAACAGGCGTAAACATAGATATATTCGAATTTCAAGACTCTTTGATCCTGAATGAGAAAACGCGCAGAGGAATCTGAGAGAGAGTCTGCCATTGATCCAGCTAATAGTTTCTGAGAGCTGTTTATGCTTCATTTCTGCCAACACTCCACTGCCATTACAGCACACAATCAATTACAGCACGTTTAGCGCAGGGAGGAGAGAGGGAGGAATGGTCGGCAAGAGAGGAGGGAGCACCTGAATGAGAGATGAACTGTGGCTGAAGTAATTTGCCAGCTATTCTCTCACCATACGCACAGGTAGAATGTTCAATCATGCACACATCTTTTTGCTTTTTCTTGTTCTTTCATCCTTAAACATTCCTCCTGCACTATCTGGTCCGCCAGCATCTCCCTTCCATCTGCATCTCCTCTCTTGCACCATTTCCGATCAAGCGGCTGACAGTTAAATTGTGCTCGCCTCTAAAAAGCCTTTAAATGTCACCTTGCCAAAAAAAAGACAGAGTGGTGCAAGAAATCATGCCATTTCCGACAAAACAATGTTTTTAGGTGTCAAACTTTGCTCCATTAGCAAGTTGGTCAGTACGAAGAATGTGCTGGTCCATGTTTTCCTTACAAAGGTCATTCAAAAAGACCTTTGAACTTATTTGTGTCTATTAACTGATCAGGATTCTTACTATTGTAGGGTCTCAGCACCAATTGGTGCCTATCCTGGTTGACATTTAGCAAGAAGAGAAGTCACTTATGCAAGAATCAGTTACCAGTTTAATAGAGACATCTCCTCACCATTCAACTAAAATGGCAAAACAATTATGCACCCAAAGTAACTTCCAAAGGAGGTCAGGCAAGCATAGGGTGAAAATTTTAAATCTCCTTCATGTAGTTTCCATGAAGGGATTTTAATCAAATTTTAATCAAAAACCAGCTTGATAGTAAGATGCGGAGGTAACCACCAGCTGTGCAAAGTAACGAATTACAAATACTCAAACTACTGTTCATTCATTCATCTTCATGTCGGCTTTCTTCCCTTTCGGGGTTGCCGCAGCGGAATGAACCGCCAACTCTCTGGCATATGTTTTACGCAGCGGATGCCCTTCCCTGCCGCAACCCATCGCTGGGAAACATTCACACATTCACACTTTAACACTATGGGCAATTGTTCTTACTCAATTCACTTATTCCGCATGTCTTTGGACTTGTGGGGAAACCGGAGCACCCGGGGAAAACCCACGCGATCACTGGGAGAACATACAAACTCCGAGCCTAGAACCAGCGACCTTCTTGCTGTGAGACGACCGTGCTACCCACTGCGCCACCGTGACGCCCCAGAATTTTTTCAGTATAGTTGAAATCTCAGCCTTCTACAGTTCTAAAGTTAACTCTAATTAGAAGAAACACATTGAGGTAAGTTTCACTTATTGTGTTAATTGCTACAATAAATATACACATCAAATTGTAATTTTGTGCGGAAATTTATAAATGCATTTGCATTTCTATTCTAGACAATCTTGTTTGCTCTCCCAACAATACCCTCATACCGCAGGCTCGCTCAAAACAAGCCACAGTTGAATTTACAATCTGGACTTACTTGAAAGTAAATGCACAGCTATTGTAATGCTTATATTCATGTTTATTATAACATTCAGTGTTATACATAAAGTTATGTTCATGCAAAGATGAAAAAAGCAAAAAATTATATATAAACGACTGTGTATTCATAAAAAATAATTTAACTTAATTGTAATAAATTTGATTAAATACACATGTTTATTATTTATATTTACTATACAAGTTAAATATTAGTAACACATACATCTATGTAAGTTATTTGTATATGTTTATAAAACTGAGGGGAGGGGGGTTGCGCAAATCGTCTAATTTGTGCAACAAGCTCAGCTTTTATGTTAATGCAGTATTTTAATTTCATTTATTTTTTTAATGAATGAATTGTCCGTTTGTTTTTAGATTTTTATCTTCACACATGTCTGACTATCCAGTGCCTTCACCCAGTAATAAAACTGTTGAGGGGGAAAAAAAACATGTCTTTTTATACTTCAAATCAAAAACGCTAATGAAAGCTAAATTTTTCATTAGTAAGATAAGGTGAAACCTTTTTAGTGCCTACTACTTACTTTTCATTTCAAGTCAATTTTTCAAGTCCTAAAAATATGTTGGACTTATTCTGACGTACCGATCACACCACATAAAGATTTGTAGATTTGTAGGCCAAGCTCTCCATTTCCTATCTGGGAATCATGCATCTAAAAAACTGGAATTTTATGAGAGCATTTCAGCAGTGTGACAACATCACTGTGAAAGCAACTGGCCTGTTAAACAGAGATGTACATGGAAATTGTTTAAATCATTTTAATTGTGTTTAAGGTATCATTAAAGAGTAAAAAAAATCCAGGTGTTTTTTGAGAGCCGGTAAATGACCTGGTGACTGTGAGATGGAGCCAACAGATGACCCAAAACAGCTCAGCATGTTCAAGATGTGTTAACGCGTAAATGTCAATCGCCTTGAGGGTTCTTCATGACCACACAGTCACTTAGCTTGAAACTGAACCAACACACACCTCATTCCCTTTGTGTGTTAGAGAAAAAAAGACAAGCTTTAAGCTCAGTGTGTGGCTACTTGCACATGTCAACATCATTTTACATGAACATGCTAGTGCGATGTGAGCAGTTAATGAGGCTGTATGTGTTTAGAGTGTGTAATTCTCATCCCCTTGTCTTATTCAAGTCTTGTGTTTGCAATATTACCAGCACAGCAATTTAAGAACGTAAGAAATTGAAGTGCCAAAAATCATTCATGTCAGTTTGATTTGTGATGTTGATCGCTTCATTTGGAGCAGACAACTAGTCTGAAGTCATCACTGTCTTGGTCTTTTTCGAGACTTTACAAAGTTGACTGATTGATGTGTGTCACTATCCTTCACTTCAGACTTGCTCTTGAGTTAATACACATGCAAATGGACAGAGATGGAGTGAGAGAAAAAGAAACTAGGGTGGAAAATCTGAGACATTTCAAATTGAGCATGAGTCCTTGGTACCATGCTTCTATTCGATAGCTTTAAAGTGATGTGCAACAATTATTTTCATCACTCTTTTAAAAAAAACATCTGTATCAGTCTTTGGGATTGCTTGTTTCAAAACTGACACCAATGTGAGGTTTGTTTTGTCTAACCGCACTACGTTTAGAAGGGAACCTTGATACAGTACTTTCCAATGTCTTTTGCATTATTTTTTTGTGAATATTTTCATCTTCATCACTACTATTTTCCTACAATTTTTTGTTACCTCTTGATTCTCTCTTCTAGATTATACTGTCTAATTATAAAATTGTGTGAGTTCCAAAACATCTCTTTGGCTTTCACCCCATTGAATGCTGACTGATCAAACCATTGTGAATTTTAAAGGTGTATTGTTTTCCTACGATCTACTTAAATTTGAAATAACGTTATAGTTTTCCACTGATGACTGACAAAAAAAATGAAAATGAAAAATGTCTTAAATGAATATGCTATCCTGTAACCTTTTCTCTGTATTGAGCCTTCCCCCTAGTATTGGTATCATTCAAGTAGTTTGGGTAGGAAACGATGTATAAAATGAGGGCATTTGTTGCAGTTTAATGAGAGGAGTGGACGCTGTGCCTGACTCTAGAATGTAAAATCTGCTCAGATGTATTGATTTTTTTCTGCCCCTGTAAGTGTGTACTTTATATTGTTTTGCTGCTGAGAGCATTTTTGTCTTGTAGTTTTGTATGCTCAATAGTGTTTTCTGTATTTTTTGTTTCTTTATTTTGGGTTTGTAAATATGCACAAAAAAACACCTGGCAAATAAACACCTTGCTTGTTAGTTGTGTTGCACTTTACTGTACTTATGTTGTTTGTATTGTATTTATGTTGTTTGCAATGACGGCTCCATTGTACCACAGGAAATTCCTTGTGTGTGTGCACACACTCACAGATGGCAATAAAGCTGATTCTAATTCTGAAATTGGAATCAACCTGTTGTACTGAGCCTTTCCTAGCTCCTTCCTGGTCTCTCCATGATCTCTACATGACATGAACCTTTCAAAAAAAGAAAAAAAAGGGGTCTGTGTTGTACTGACCGGTGGTGCATCCTCCATTATGTTCGTACTGTAGGGCAGGTTGGTGAATATCGGGTCCATGTCTTGAACATCAGTGATGGTAACTGCCAAATTAGCCAAACTAGAAAGTGGGCGGCGTTTATCCTGGTCCTGTTACAGACAAAACCAATAGAGTTTTACCTTTGATTATTGAATTTAGAGGAAAGACCTGCACTGTGTTTTCTGACCGTGGCATTAACAGTGAGCTGATAGGCTGTTGTTGTCTCGTAATCTAGGCCTCTAGCTACTGTTACAATTCCTCGAGCGCCGTCGATGGAGAAGAAGGGAGATGGAGGCTGGAAGGAGAAAAGCACACTGCCACCAACACCCTGATCTGGGTCTGTAGCGTTCACCATGAATACAGAAGTTCCCACTGGAATGTTCTAGAGAGAGAGAGAGAGAGAGAGAGAGGGAGAGGGAGAGAGAGAGAGGGAGAGGGAGAGAGAGAGATGAGCACTGTTAAAATTATGAAGTGCTGATGTGAATGGCTTGCATGTAGAGCATTATTTAATGCTGGTTGTAAGCATCTTTCACATGATGAGTGACAGCTCTTGTCTTTTTCAGGAAGTGTCACATAACAGATAAATCTGATCCTTTCTGTCATTGCAATATGAGGTACACATTCATCATCAGAAAATACCAAGATGCTCAATACAGAAATAGAATAGTTTTAAAAACAACATTACAGTTTCTGCACAAGGTGACAGATGGAATCTGTGCACACACAAACATTTCTAAACCAGTTAAGAAATATTATTATAATTGGTTTGTTTCAAAGGTAATTCAAGGTCTGTACAAACATATTCAATCACTTTTGATAAAAAAAGAGTGAACGCCAAAATGTAAATCCAAAGGATTAATGAATCAGTTGATTATTATCTATAACTGCGTGTTAATTGAGAAATGTAGAAATACCTGTCAAAACAGTGGGGGGAAAATACCAAAAAAACAACAAACAAACAAGTCAAGTAAATTTACAAAAAAATATTATTATTTAGAGGGTACAATTCCATATTATATAGATGTCAAAATCATATCTTCATCATATATAATCATATAACCATATATATATAAATCAAAGTTCCACACTGTGCACACACTTTACTCATTAAAAATAAATAATAGTGATATGTTACAATAAATATATAATTACTATAAATACTTATACTGCAGACAGCAAGTTACAATGCAGCATTGAGTTTTTAAATAATAAATATATTTTTAAATTAAAGCAGATTATCTATCTATTTTTATTTAAATTATGCAAACTCCTAGGCATATTCAAGCAAAAAAGTTGACAATAAGACATTTGCCTTTACAAAACTGTTGACCATATCTTTCCTAAAAAAGAGTGGTTGTACTTCAGCACCCTCTCACTCTTTATATCTTTCAATAAAACACCAGATAGCCAGCCTTTGAAAAGGAAGGATTAGAAAAGACTCAGATAAACTATTGAAGAGAAAGAAAGCATGAGAGGTATAAAGGACAAAGATAAAAGAGAGAGAAAAGAGGATTAGAAAAAAGGAAGAATCATAAGAGAGAATGAAGATAGATGTGGAGAGTGAATTCTGACTTCTGTCTTTGCTCGACCTGATAACACTCTTTCAGACCCACACTTCACTACTGCTACCCTCACACACTTCTAGCTTAGCTGAATAATTGCAATTGCTCAGTTCATTTTAAGATTTGGGATTTTTTTGACAAAGTAAAGTATGATTAGCTGTGTATTTATTGCTCATCATGAAGTTCCATAAACTGCCAGGGTTTTGCCCCCCTGTATCCTGACTTTTCTAGGATCTTTCTGGTGACATACATATTATACTTGAGCAAACCTTTTTTTATTTATTTTTTACAAAATTTACAGAAATAACTTCTTGAATATCAAGCAATAACACAAGGGTGTGAGTCGTGAGCATTCACATCGATGTTTATGCATAAAGACCTTACAAAGATCTTATAATGGGTTTTCATAAGACACCCTTCAACAAATAAATTACAAACTTCATGCATCAACCATACTCTCAATCAAGCCTGAAACTCATACTGTCTCTACAGAAACAGTTTTCAATGTTGATCTGAGAAACAAGTGTACATTCAATTATATTCTATATAAAAATAGGCAAACAATTTAAAAAAGGAAGAAAGAAATACAAAAAAAGAGCGGAGGAAAGAAGCATGTCTGAGGGTATTAAAACCAAAAATGCAATGGGACTCCCCGGCCTCTTTCAACTGCACTATATTAGAAAAGATTATTCAAAAACCAGGAACGCAGAATACAGAAAATGGAAAGAGAAAAAGTGAGAAAGTGTACACTTTATAAAATCACCCTTATATTGTTGTAGCTGAAGAAAAACAGAAAACACTAAATCACCATGATCATAAACAGGATTTAGTGAAACCAAATGTGAATGCATATGCAGACACACTCTCTTCTTTTAACTGCACAATCATGTCCTTAAGCTCTGTAATTACTATTAACATATTTCTAAATGATCACAAGCTCCTTATCAGCTCATTAAATCATCTCAAGTCTTCCCGAGGACTCTCTAAGGAGACAGATTAACTGTTTGGAATCACAAGGATTCCCCTTCATTAAAACTCCACTCTTCTAACCAGAAATTTAGTTTTTCAAATACGCAGTATTTTTACCATCAACTAAATGATAATTGTAATCAATTTTAAATATTTTTTTTGTAAACACTTAATAAAGTAACTTTTGAACAGAAAACACATTTTTATAAAAACATTGTACATGTATAATAGATTCAATAAATGCAGTAAATGCAAATAGCAAGCGACGTTTGTGAACTCAAGAATGTTGCTCTCTCCAAAATTTGTAGGAGTCTTTTTGTATCACAAAAAAGAAGACAGAATTCTTTTTTTCCTCACTCATTTTGTAATTTAATTGTGTTTCCTCCATCAACCATTCAACATCTGTTGCTAATTGGAAGTCATACAGCTTGAAGTTTGAATACGCAGCAGATGTCTTGTCATTCTGCGCCAATCAGAGATGTTATAATTTGCATACTTCACAGTTCTCAAAATAGGCAGTTTGATCTAATGAATAAATCTTTTTGTATATATATATAAAACGCTAGCATTCTCGCTAAATGATTTTAGAATTTCATACAGTATTTTCTATTTGGTACAGTAATTGAGATTTTTCAGATACTTTTAAGCTTCTAACTCAAATTATATTTTGTATTCAGCATTCAAGTACTGAAAGAACTTTGCCTCAGATACTTATATCACATGTTCGGTGCAGTATCACTGATTATTAGCTGGCACATAAAGTGGTCTCCAAAGGGGCGATTAATTTAGATGAAGAGTAATGTACAAAAATGAATACACTGAGGACTCAATTCAATTCTCAGATTTTAAAACAGAGAAGGCAAATGTATTCATAGATCATGCAATGACATTAAAAGAAAATAGAGACAAAATAAAATCCTAAGAGAAAAACTAAATTAAAAGTAATAGAGACAAAATTCCAATCTAAAATGAATGAGAGCTGATTTTTTTCAAGTAAAAAAATGTATTATTGCTGTGAATGTTTTAATGCGTTGTAAAATTTTAAAATTATCTTTAAAATAAGATGCTTAACATTTAATGTTTTCTTAACAAGATCATCAGTAATACCGACTTTATTTTTGGCATGAAAAATTATATTTTTATTAAACAATATTGTCATATTTTTCAAAACATTGGCTTAAAAATAAATATACTTGTACATAGAGATAAAATGTAACAAAAGCCTTTGGGCATCACTAAATCAAATAATAAACAAAAAACAAAATACGAGACCAAAAATGTTTACGTCATTTTGTAATGTATTGTACATATTTAAAATCAATGTTGCTGTAATATTGCAATCTCTGTCTTCATTTGGTTTTAAAACCAGTATTCAACAAAAAAAAATGCTTATGTACAAACCGGATTGAAATCATTTAGGTATAAATGTTTTTCCCCACTATATTGAATGCACCTTTGAGTCCATTGAAGTTGAATAAGAAAAGCAATTTCATTCTGTATCACATGACCTCCACTGCATTCACTGATTGGTTAAATGAGAGACTTCCAGTTGCTTAGCCAATGCAATTCATAAGATCTCTCAAAAATCCAGCGACTCTATAACAATTTAATCATAATCTATTGTTGGTGAACTCATTGTTAAACCTACACAGTCAGAGAGCCAGCATTGTTTTACATTTCTTGAACAGAAAGGTGTTCCAACCTCTTCGTTCACCTCTGCTGCCGTCAGATCTTTTTCTAGCCTCAGCTATGGAAGGGGGCTGATTAAAAGCACACTGTGACCCACGTTTAAGAAGACAAAACCCACCTTTGAGTGTTCCATGCAAGCAGGGGAGGCAGAGCTGGTTTAAAAGAAAGTTCAAGTTTGCCCGATTCAGCTCAAACTCGTGGATCCCTTCATTGATTGGGAAGGTTAATAGAGACATTGTGTGTTAGAGTAGGTGAGGAACATTTCTACAGTGTGCACATGTTCAAAGTGAGCCTGGTTTTAGCTGTGAAGGGCTAATTTTCAGGGTTGACGTGGCATCGCAAGAGAATCACGCAGTGCACCAGCCTAAAGCCGTAAAACCCCTGCAGGGTACAAGCAGAGCTAGGCGAGTGCTGCCAACAATACTGCACTGATTACAACTATGCCCGCAGAAAGACCTGGTCTACACCTGATTTACCTCTCTTCTCTCGACTCTCTCCTTTACTTTATTTTTCATTCTTTATATCATCACTTTCTGCTTTAAGTTTCATATAAATTTGCAACATGTCTGTTATACTGTGGTTGGAGCTGTTATAACAGAGTAGGAAATTGCAGCTTTAAAAAAAAAAAACATATCTTTCACCATAATACTACAAGAACAGTTTTCATAATCATCACAACCGCTCTTCGTTAACAAAATCTGTTGACTGTATTATTTTACTGTAAAAATATTGATTTTATATTACATTATTTCATTAATAATGTCAAACATCTCAAAGCTGATGTTTAGTTAAAAATTACAAAATGCATTTAATGCAAGTATCAGCAGGTGGTATAACAAAGTGGATGCTGTAGAAGATAGCAGAAGTACCTTCTGGAAGCTTTTCAGGACTAAATTTGCATCCTAACAAAGATGATGCAAAGAAAGTTGCAAAGTTTAAAAATAAAGAGAATGGGGTGGATGATCAGGGGCTGAGACATGGGGCAACCATGACAAAAATCTGTCATTATGATTTTTGCTACATTATTTATGCTATAAAACAAAGAAACATTAAGAAATAAAGTGGATTATTAAAGACCAAAAACAAAGCATTAAATGTTTATTTGTATGCTAACTTAAACTTAAATAAGATACACTGTTAGTTCTACACACTGGGTTCTGGTTGATGTTAAAAAACAACAACAACAACTGAGAAACAGATACCTTCATTTAATACACCGTAGTTGGTCATAACACTTTTGGCACATTGTTGCTTTCCCAGTGCCTCAACCTCACAACCTTCATGTTCCACCAATTGAGCCTCAGGAAAACATAACCAGGTATAAACTATTTATACCAGTTTAGGTATATTGGCAATTAGACGACCTAGCAGCATAATTATGTAATTTCCTTTAAATTTGCATTGATTATAACCATAAATAAGAATACTGCTATGCCAAAGGTTATTGAAATTTGTACACATCAGCCTGACAAAGTAGAAATGTGGTGTACATGAGCATACTTGAACATCTTCACACTTTTTTTTTTCAAACGGTGTGCAGGTTTTTTTCTTTTTTGTCCAGTCCAGTAACGAATACTGTTCCAACACGTATGCTCAGTCGGTAAATCGAACATTTTATTTGGAAAATCCCATCTGTCTATTTTTATCTGTTTCCCCGACACCCTTTCGTAAAGTAAAACTTTTCTGTAGGAGAAGCACACATCTCCATCACCCCCATTTTATGCTGTTCGCTTATGTTTGAGGAGAAGTGCAATAGATTCAGACAGATGGTTAGCCTTCAACTGACCCTGGGAGGGTAAGAAAAATAGTTTTTACTAAATTATGCAAACTAAATTTGCATTAATTGAACGTCTCCATCAGGCAGAGACATGATCCAAGTGATTACATTGTCATTATCCACCCCTTTGTTAACAATCTGTTCACTTTGGATTATTTTCATAACACTCAAATAAGCATTTATCCGAGAGTGTTGAATCTCATTCAGACAAACACAACAATGCTGTGAATTAAAGCCGGCAGGATGCATATCAGCTCTAACACACAGTTTCAGCCTCTAATATTTGTTCCTAAAACTGGGATAATTTAGCAAACCCTTGTGTTTCTGATCAGCAACTTTCTTACAGTCTGAGCTCTGTAGCCATCCATCAGAGAGACAGAGAGCGAGAGAGAGAGAGAGATACACTTCACATATCAGGGCTGAAATTAGGTAATCATTTATTTAACACCTTATCCACCCTGAACACAAGCTCAACGCCCTTCACTCTAAAAAAACAGTCACATGTGTTAGGAACAGTCTGGGATATATCGATAGTGTAATATTTGTTTCTATTGAAAATTGGTGTCTATTATGAAGATTAGTGTGCCATTTAAAAGTGAATAATAAAGTGCTGCAAGTATTTTGTGACAAAACAAATTCAGTTTTTAAAACAAAGACCAATATTTGTGTGATTGTAAAAGATGTTTTAAGCCTTTGACTGGTGCTAAAGAAGTGCTTGATATTTTAGTTATATTTATATTTCTCAAGTTTTAATGAGACCAACAAGCATCAGTCTCAGCTTAGCAGATCAACCATTTCCTGTTTGGCAAAGCATCACTATTGGAGAGTCATAAATGGACAAAAAGATGCAATTTGGTGTATTGGAAATTCAAAACCTAAGTCTGGAAAAAATGCAAACAATTTGTTTTTTTTTTATGAGAAAAACACCTCAGAGTTGTCATGTCGTGAGCATGAGGGAGACCTCGACTGTGGAGATGTGTACCGGACCCCCACTATTACTTCAGAAATTGTTTGCATGATCTAATATAGTTTTTTTGCGAAGACACTTCTAATTAATTCCAACATTTGGATAATTTTAATGGGCGTCATGGTGGTGCAGTGGGTAGCACGGTCGTCTCACAGCAAGAAGGTCGCTGGTTCAAGCCTCGCTTGGCATTTCTGTGTAGAGTTTGCATGTTCTCCCTGTGATCGCGTGGGTTTATTCCGGGTGCTCCGGTTTTCCCCACAAGTCCAAAGACATGCGGCATAAATGAATTGAGAAAATACAATTGTCCATAGAGTATGAGTGTGAATGTGTGTGTGAATGCTTCCTAGTGATGGGTTGCGGCTGGAAGGGCATCCGCCACGTAAAACATATGCCAGAGAGTTGGCGGTTCATTCCACTGTGGTGACCCCGAAAGGGAAGAAAGCCGACATGAAGATGGATGAATGGATGGATAATTTTATCTCCCTGTATATTCCACAATTCTATCCCTCTGGGTTTTCTCTGCTACCCCTGTTAGCATGTTACTAGCTTTGTTAGCTCCGGCTGGTGGCAAGAATTATGTTTAGGCTTCGTTTTCACAACTTTTGGTGCCATTTCCAACCCCAAGAGTGTCTCACAACCAAAACAATTTCACTAACTATAAATTGCTTGCAATTATTTTAAATATTCCGGATGAATGGCATCGGGAGCTCTGTAACAATCGTATATCTAGCTCTGACTCTGAGTCATAACAACACAATTTAAGCAATATTCATGATGAAAATGAGTGAAAGCCCAGGATAAGTGATTAATTTATGTGGATGAGTATTCCTTTATCAAATTGTCCAGGAAATTGAAGATCAAACAAAAAAGAATATTCAATAAAATTTCAAAAAGTTAAATCGATTCACAAAAATATTACTCTTTAGGCATCAAGCACAAAATACCAGATTCACCAAGGAGGAAAAGTGTTTACCAAGAATCATAGCAGGGAGTGGAGACTGGTGAAAATGAGCTAAATGTAAAGGTGGCCAATGAGTCCAAATACATATATATAGAAACATTGACCTCATAACAACCATTACTTGATCTAAAAAGAAATGCCATTTTGTAGTCCATATTTAGGGATATTTTGGTGTAACAGGAGCAATGGATAGCCAACAAACACTCCACACAAAGCTCATGGATGACTGGTCACTAAATGTCTTTAAGGTATATTTAAGAAGATGAATTGAGGGGCAATAAAAGATACATAAAAGGAAAGAAAGCGAGAGAGAACCATAACGCATTGAATTTGGGTATACCTCATAGTGAGAGTACAAGGACGTCATGAAGAAAGGCCCTCTGTTTTCCATTCCTCAGCCTCAATCATTTAAAGGCTTTCATTCTCTCATTCATCCTCTCTTTGTGTCTCAGCAGGAAAGAGTCAGGGTCAGACATTCACATGGGACAAAAACGGGTAGAAACTTTATGAAAACCAAGGAAAAGCATAACAATAAAAATTGTTCCATGTTTACTGCCTCACCTGTGAGTTTATTTCTACCACATAACAAACATAATGATCCATGTCTTGTTTCCATACAATGCATCAATGGAACATCCACTACAAAACCCAAAAAAGCTAATTGGAGTATGACTTTTATTTATTTATGAGTGGCACAATCCTACACGAAATAGATTCTCACCAATAAAACTTAACGACAAGCCTCTAATCAAAAAAAAATGTTTACTGTCACAAGGTTTGTGTCAGGAACAGCATATAAAAAAAAAGGTATAACATAAATATATTTTGTTCTCTTTGTATTTTCATTTATAAAAATAAAAAACTGATTCCAATAAATGCCACATTCACAACAGTGTTCCCATTACATCCCGTGGATTAAGGGATGTTAACAACAAAGTTTCAGGAGTAGCACATGTAGACAATTAATCTATTAGCCTTGGGCGTTCCACCTAATTATCCTCCCCAGATATTCCTATATAAACCATCAGATCATGCAATACCTGTGACTATCCACAGCAAAAACCCTTCCTCCACCCCTTCAACAGGCTATTAGAAAGAGGTTTCCCTGTCTTCAGGCTTCGGTCGCTCGCAGAGCCCGAAGCCCTCTTTTGGACAGCTCACCTAGAATGTGTTTATACACGCCAAGTCTGCTTGCACATACAAGGCTTAATTTATGCAAGTTTGCACTCGTGAAAATATATGATCGTTTTGCATTGAGGTTACATCTTCCAAAAAAATAAAACTATTATATAGACCTTTTACATTTAAACATACATTTGAAGAGAAGTAATTTAATTTATATTGTAGTACAACCATAAACACGTTAACATGACATAAAAAGTTAAAATGTATTGGAATTAACGTGGCAAAAATAATGCTATCGTTAACAAATGCATTTCACTCTTGATATTCAATTTTGCATTTATAAGAATATGCTTATTTGACATCGTTTTCACAAAATCAGAAATTTTCCGCCAACAATCTCGTCTGGCTTTGGCAGCAGCCACAGTGTTACTACGACACAAAAATATATGTAAAATATAAAATACTCATCAACTTTAGTTTTCTAACTTTAATCGCTTGCTCCTTCTCCCGCAGAGAAAAAAACTATTTGGCTCTATCATGTTCATCGTGATTGGTTATTCAATGCCTAGGTTATTCAAAAAGCCTTGACAAAGAAAGTTCATAAGCTTCTTCATGGTACCGATTAAGCCTGATTGAAACAGTCGGGTTTTGTCAAGTCAAAACCTATTCGGTAATTCTGAGTTTCTTAAGCCACATTCATGGTACAGGCCCCTGGTAAACAGACAAAATACAGTATAAGTGTTTTCCGATTCTACATACATCTCATTTCACCCCAAGATCCATTTATTTCAGATGAATTGTATTTTAATAGAAGTAAACAAAAATAGGAAAAACAACTGATTATAATTCCGAAAGACCAAACCGCTGTTCAGATTAATTTACTGGCGAGCATCCACAACAAAACACTGCTTGAATGCACAAACAATTGAAGCTTACAGAAGATTAAAAAAAAGAGATAAATTAGACCAGATAAGAACAAACTATAATGCAGGATTCTGAAGGAGTTCAATAAAAAGAACTAAAATGAGTGTGGCAGATAGAAGTAGCGAGAGAGAAAGACATAACAAGCAAGAAAAACTATAAAAACAAGAGATTGGTTTATAAAAAGGAGTGAGCTAAATGATCAATACAAATGACATAGTTCAAGAGGTGTAATAATGATCAAACAGTTCACTGTACCACAATTACAATACCAGAAAACGCCTCTAAAGAGATAATCTCCACAACCACAAATCCAACAGCTCATTATTTTTTGCTGTGAGCACCATTAGGTACAAGTAAGCGCACATTAAAGTTACATAAGTCTATATACTGTAAAGTAGAGGATGAAAGATTGTGTGTAAAAGTGTAGCTTCCACTTACAGTCTTTACTTGTGGCTTTGCAGTTGATGAGGTTGTGTGAATATTTAATATTTAGAAAATATTGGACGGACAGACGGACGGACGGACGGACAGACGGACGGACGGACGGACGGACAGACGGACGGACGGACGGACAGACGGACAGACAGACAGACAGACAGACAGACAGACAGACAGACAGACAGACAGACAGATAGATAGATAGATAGATAGATAGATAGATAGATAGATAGATAGATAGATAGATAGATAGATAGATAGATAGATAGATAGATAGATAGATAGATAGATAGATAGATAGATAGATAGATAGCTTGAGATTAACTCCATGTGTGGATTGAATCCTATCTGTCTGACTCCCTCTGTGTGAGTAACACCTGGAGTTCTGGAATATTTCTTACTCTCTCTGCAGAAAGGCAGAAGGAAATAGCAAAGGGAGCATGGATACAGGGCTCAATTATACATCAAACGAATCATGCTGGGAATGTGAGGGGAAGTGAGAGACTAAAACTCAGGCAGGAGAAAAAGAATTATAAGGCAAACAAGTAGTACTGATTTGTTGGGTGTCTGAGTGCTGTCAACCAAAGGACACTGTTTAAATCATTAGACAGTTTTTACTATGTTTAAGACATATTTTACATTAAAATCTTTACATAAAAAATGTAATTTAAAAATGTCTGCTCCTGATATGTTCCTATCATTTTATTCACATTTATTTAAAAATGTGCAATATGTTTTCTCACATCTATAACAAGATCAAAACAATCTGATGGGACAAATATCTTAGTGGCATCACTTGGTGAGGACAAGAAATGTAAAGGCAGCATTTGCCCTTGGGTCAATATAAAAAAAACTGTTGCACTTCAAAAATTGTACGCACCTCTCACTACCTTGGGTTATTGCAATAAACTAACGAACTAATAAAACAATCAAGTCACAATCCTCTTTTTTTAACGCAATTCTGCAATCAGAAATTACAATTAAAATTAATAAAAATTCCGAAAGTTTTTTTATACCATTCAAAATCTATATCCATCTCTTGTTTTCTAATAAAGAAAAGTTCTCTCTGTGAGTCTTCAAGTGTGTTATAGGCCACAGCTTTCATTCAGTGCGGCTAAAATAAAACTCCAACAGTGAATGACTGGCTGAATGATGAGAGAAATTCCTCCAATCATCCAATGCATGACCATTATCAAGCAGACCAAAAGGTCATGTCATTAGTGTCAGCCACAGATTTAAATTTTCTGCATCTCTATTTACCTTTCAACGTAAAATGAAACCTAGCATGCATTGTGTTTGTTTTGTTGGTGCTTGAAAAGTTTTGCAAGAAAAGTGAAAAAAAAATAAGGTTTTGAAAAATTACCATTAACTGTGTTTTGGTTTACCATAGTTTGAATACATAGTTTGAATCAGTAAACGTTCAAGACTTTCCACTTCATTCCATTCTTTATTCTTTATGAACATAGATGATGACCTTCATAAAAATTCACCAAAACCTTTCAATACATTGACTTCAATGTAATTTTTTTACTGTTTTTATTGCTTTGGGAATGTAACATTGAATTTGCAGCTGTAAACTTGTCTTCCCATTAATAGAGCTGGATCTACTTGTGGGGATGCAATGACTTTTTTTTGTTAAACCTGTTAATTTTAAAGATTTGATCATGTTCGAGATATTTTTAAGCTTGTTTAATGAAGGCAATGCATTATAGGTGCAAACTTACAAATAAATGAGTAGATGCTAATGCAATCTTCCCATCCCTCTTGTCCTCTTTACTCCACACAGTTTAATCATGAAGCCTTAGCAAACAACAGCAGCCAAATAAATCTCTCTCGCTCACACTAGCTCACTTTTAGCCTACTTTTATTTACTCTGAGTGACATTTTGAAAAGAGGAAATATATCTGTGGCTTTGAAGATTTGCTGGGGGGAGGAATGTAGGATGTCTATAGACTCACAAAATAAACATCATCTGTTGGTTGCATGAGCATGTCTGAAAGGAAGGAGAGAATTGTCGACTTTACCAAATTACCTCATTTCAGGGATTATACAGGGATGGACCAGAGGGAAGATGGAAAAAATGAGAGAGGGACGAGTTGAAGTTGCGACAAATCAGATGGGTAAGAAGGGGGGGGGGGGGTGTTGATCCAAGTAAGGAATGAAAAGTATGACAAAAAATTGAGAAAAGTGCAGACCGAAAGGGATTTAAAGACCTTCTCCACTCAAAACTTAATTTTATCTCTCTTCAAATGTCTGACATACAAATGAATGGTAGATTTATAAGTGCTAGTCTGAGTAGTCAGGTATTCTGGTACGTTGTCTTGACTATTCAAATTACAGTTATGTCCCAATTTAAACTTTTTTGTACACTTGAGCATGAACATATTTCAACAGCAAAAGACAACCTTTCTACAGAAGTGGTTTGACTTTAAACTAAAAGTACAATTCACATTTATATTATTACATCACACCTCTGATTTGTGATTTTATTTCCCTTCAGAGCTGCCATACAAGCCAGCAGAAAGCAGAATCGCATTGCTTTTAAAGCACTCACTCACAATAAAATATGTTTTCTTATCATTTAATGAAACATGAAAAATGAGAAAGGTGAGCTGTGTGATTGAGAGGTTATTCTGTCTGTGAGGGATCACTCATTAACACAAACACTATTTAACTTCTTGTTTTTAAGATTCCATGAAATTATCAGCTTGTAGTTATAATACTTTTAACAGTTTTAGAATGTATTTTGGGGACCTTTTTCATCATTTGGTGTATTTAAAAAAATAATCCTTGAACCTGATCACAACCCGGAAAACAAAAACATGTGCCCTTTATTTGCATTTCAGCCAATGATCATTCAACTACATATAATTAAAAAAAATTCTGACAGTAAATGTTTTTACCTCTGGAATTTGAACAGCATATGGCTGGTTGTGAAAGGTTGGTGCATTGTCATTAACGTCTCCAATCTGAATATTCACTGTATTCTTTACAACCTAAATTAAAATAAAAAAAATTGTTATTAATGTAAGCCAACAAACTGTAGATATTTTTAGATAAATGATTTCTAACTTACCCCTTGACTGTCACTGACAGAAAACATCACCTGCATCTCTGACTTGGTCTGAAGACACACAAACAGGTTTTTATATATCTGAAGTGTCAGCAGCAGCTGGGCATTAATTCATTTTTTCCAGTATTTGTTTATCATTTTTCTTACCTCTCTGTCAAGTGGCTGTCTCAACCACACGACACCGGTTGATTCCTGCACAGCAAAGAACCGCGTGGCCTCGTCCCCAACTACTCCAAAAATCAACGGCTCGCCATCCGCATCCATTGCCTGCAGCTGGGTGATGGATGAACCTGAGCAAACATGGAAAATAAATGACAAGGTTTCACTTCTCTGATGTTTATTTGACACGTGGTTCATGATGCAAAGAGAAAATACACTCTCTCAATTTGCTTCTAACTCTTCACAAGCATGAAAACAAAAATTAAAGTATTCCAACAATTAAAAAATCAAAACAATACTTACCATCAGAGATAAAATATCTTGATCTTAATTTTGGTTTGGATTTCATAGTAATAAGCAATGGATAAATATGGTTTTAAATGATGTAATTAGGGATATAATCTTTTTAAAAATCTGTATGACCAAGAATACCAAGCAAGAGAAATTAAAAAAACTATAGTTCCTGTTGTCTGAAAGTGTGGTGCATACACATGGGCTGTGCATGTGAATTCTGTATCAGGTATACATTTCTAAAGACACCTGCTGAGGGGCTCCCTGACTGATTCCTGCTCTAGCTCCTCTGATGGCATCAGACATCTAATGCTTTAAATCCCACATTAATGAGAAAGACTAACAAACAGAGCAGGCTCAATCCTTTCCACAGCTACAGACACCCATGGACTCTTAAAAAACACTATACACAAAGACAGGAGTAAAAACATTGCTAGCACCATCAAATCATTGGGATAATTTTGAAAACTGTGATATGCAATGTTACATAATGGAGGGCTAAAATAAACGAAATCTAAACATAATCCAGTTTTATTATCAGTCACAAAGTAAGTAAGAAAATATTACATTAAAATATTGCATGTTAACAATAGATAAAAACAACAAAAACCTAAAAATAACTGTAATTTACCTTAAACAAAGACACACGCAATACAGCAATACAATTGTGCCTTATACAATAAGGCATTAAGCGTTAAAATGCTTACAGATTAAGCTATACAAATATAAATCATATATTGATCACAAAGGTCAATCAATTCCCAATATATAGATTAATCAATACGCAATACTTTCTATGAGCGAGGGAACTCACCTTTAATTAAAGTCAGGATTTATGAACTACACACTCTGTTTATAATGGGATTGAAGCAAATTATGCTGCTTTTACTTTAATGTATGGTTTTGATCTAGACAGTACAAATAAAGCATTTTAATCATACCCATTAACAACAACAAAAACATCCTCTTCTCATTATAATGGATTTACAGGATAGACAGTTTCTTTGTTGAAAGTGGTTGAAAGTGGTTGAAGTGGTTGAAAGTGATGTCTACTAGTGTGCGTAAGTATATCAGATGATTTTAGTTGGTGACAAATGAAAAAAGAATAATATATAAATATAAATTTCAGATCTATATTTTATTTGAAAATAAAATATTTTTATTTAAAAATGAACTGCTATCTGAATTTAATACTATAGCTTGTTAGTATGCACTAACTACAAAATAATTGTTATTTCTTCCATTTTAGTTGCTCATACATTTTGTTAATATGCACTGTAAAAATATTAAATCATACTGAATGTTATAGTTTAAGAAAGTGGAGAAAACACTCCTGTATTCAAAAATTTAAAATCACAGCTATGTTGTTGTTGTTGTTTTTTTTACCAAAAACAATAAAGTATGCAACAATTTGACAATTACATTAAAATGAAACACTTAAATAATAAATTGTAAAAATTGCCATCTTGGCAACTGAAGAGCAGACTGTTATTTCATAATGCACAAAACATTACATGAAAAATGATTTAGCTAAAAAAAAAAATAATTTCTCACTTTGTCAGACATCTATTCTGTATAACAGTTTAATGCCGTTTCAATTGAGACTATTTTATAAGCAATTTGATCACTATGTATTGACACAAAAGTCCATGCATATAGAATATAACGAATGTGTCTAGACTTTTATATATCTAATAATGTATAAATCACTGACTTTCATGTTATCTCTGTATCCATCTGACTCAGACTGATAGATGATGCTATTTAGGGACCAGAGAGACCAGTATTATGCTTATGACTGATACACTGCACATTAACACACTTCACAGCAGAGAGAAAATGACAAGAGGGATGTGCATGCGGCCTCATCTGTCTCTCTCCTGCCTCAGCAAATATGTTGGGTGTTTTCAGACACTGTAACTCTTGCTGAAGGCAAAAAACTGACCCTACAACACTAACAAAGTATTGCACTGGAGGGGAAAAGCACAAACAACGAAGAACCTTCTGTTATGTATCTGTCCTGTGTTAGGAATACCCAACCTAGTACCCTAATAGCCTGATACCTAAAATACAATAAATAAATTGGAATGTTTTGCAATCTATTCAACCCTCAACCAACCAAATGGAACATTTTAAGCATAAGTAAGCAAAATAAATGGCACAGTGATGTAAAAATAATATTTATTGGACAGATCCATTTGTCTTATTCTATTTTAAAATATACTCGTTTTGTTTGAAAAAAAAGCCATACATAAAAGAAATAAATGATAATACCTACAGAATAACACTATGAAGAGAATACCTCTAGTTTAATGTATCTCTCCTGACAAAATAAGGGATTTTTCCTGTTATCATGAATATGTTGGGATTTCGTTTTTTTTAAACATTAGTTTTGGCCTAGGATTACAAATAAAAATGGCGAGTGATGCAGAGGTAAGCTGTCTGAGAAAGCTTGCATCTGGATCATCTCACCAGATGAGCGGTGAAGGTGAAGGGGGAATTGTTCGTTGCTGGCTCAAACATTTCCATTAGCATGTTTGATTGAGCTTATATATTGGTTGCAATAGGCTAAGACCATGTCTACACATACACGCCTATTTTTAAAACTGTGTTTTTTTAATGGAGCTGCATCAATAACAAGGTCCTATAACTCCTTAAACTTTGCCTGTAAGCAAAGTAAACACGGTTAAACTATCTACATGACAATGAATCTGTAGTGTTTACAGTAACTGACCATTTATGTTGATACTGCTCCAGATTCGTGTGGACAAACAGTGTCACAAAATAACCAGGTACTTGTGGACAGGGCAAGCTCTTCTCAAACTGAATTAACCTAATTTAATTTAGGTTTTTTAATTTAATTTTAGTTTTAGTCATGAATATTTTGGGTAGTTTATTGTATTTTGAATATAAGCCATTTACAGTTTTTGAATTTTTAAAACATATTTTAATTGGATTTTAAAAATAAATAAATTATAGCCCAATAGTGTTTAGTTTAGACCACCAAGAGTCTCCTTCCAAACCTTTCTAAGTAATGTAAGCTAGTCATTAACATAGCAAAGCAGGTACAAGCAGTGTTTCTCCCCTCTAAAAAATTCAGACTGTCAGAAAAAGAAAGACAGATTGAGTGAGGCTGAGTATGAGATGTGATTGTGTTGAGATGCTGGCAGTCAAGTGTTTTATGTAGCTCCTGGTCTGTTGGAGAGGAAGCCACTGGGGCCAGTAAATCAGCTCAGAGAGGGCATCCATTTCTGGGTAGATCAATAGACTTTCAGTCCTCGTGACTACACTAAAGCTTCTCAGGGGACCTTTGGGGAGGCTGGGGTCACCACACCACCATAACACTGCCAACTTTATTCCGATCATCTTAACTGTAATGCTGCATTGCAATATTGAGAAAGCCACATGGACACTCGCTTAGTACATAGTAAGACAATGGAAAATAGTATTTTTTTTTCAGGTTCAGAATGACTCAGAGAAGAGTAGTAGTATTGTGTATACTACAGTATAAAAACTTATATGAAAAAAAGGCCTCTTGTTACAATCCAAGTTGTTTGTCTATTAGTGAATAGATAGAGCCATTTTTAATCTTCAGTAAAAAAAACCGAATTGCAGATTTTTTTTATTGATAGTTTTAAAAACACTTTTTTTTTTCATAAAACAGCCAACTTGTATTTTGTGTTTTAATTTTATAGACCAAAAACGCAAACTGGTGAATTAGATTGTGTTGTAGGTTTCCAGATTTAGAAAACAACATAAAAAAAAATAAATCATGGGCTTTTGGCCCAACTCAATCAAACAGTGAGTGTGTTTCAATAAGCTTATTTCTCTGGTGTACTTAAATGCAGAAAAAGGATTTCAGTAATCAGGGTACTGGTAAAAGCAAAACGGATGAGGTAGTTTTTTACCCAATAACCAGGTTTCTCCAGCATGTAAATGCAAAAACCTGTGTTCTAAGGTTTTTTTTGTCTGTTCATGTTTGTCTTTGGTCTTGTCCAAAGTGGCCAGGAAGTATTCGTCACAAACAGAAGTAAGTGTCCACATGGTTTGTTAAGTTAAAAACTCACAAAATTGTGCTCTCGATTCACGGAGTTAATGCACAATCATCAAAAGAAAGAAAGATTGCTGCATATGTCGGTATTGTAGGCCAAGGATTAGGTCAAACAATACAGATTCGAGTACATTGTTTGCTGTTATTTTTTTAATATGACGGAGGTTTTTTGTTGTCATAACGTGGTGAAAGGTTGAGTCTTCAAGTAAACTCTAAACCGCTTTATGTGTTAGCATGTAAATGCACATAAATGATTTATTGAGTAATCAACTTATTGAGCATAACCTGTTTATGTAACACACTTACTTGGTGTGCAATTTATGGTCTTCACTTTTTTGACAATGGAAAAAATGTGTGCCTTCTAAACCTACTAACTGTGAGAAATTAGTGCTATACAGAGAAAATCCAAAAAATCTACATATGACCAGATGAAAAAAATACTCTTGACATTCCATAATTATCATGATGTAAGTTTTAAATTACTGATGAAAAAGAATGTAGTCAAAAAAACTTTCCTGTTAACAAATACAAAAGAACACAGAAGGCCTACAGAGGTAGAAGGACAGGTACAAAAGATAACCGCAGAATACTTCCAGGACATCCCATAAAAAGTCCAAAAATGGGGGAGTGTATGGAATGCCTGATTTGATTAAAATGAGAGCAGCATAAAAAGAGAACAGGCTTACGTCGTGTTACTTGATTGTGTTTTAGTCACAAGTACGGAGTTCCTTTATGATACCATGATCAGATACCATCATTTTTTTTTCTCATCAAAAATTGTTGTTTGTACGGTTGATAAAACGCAACTGTTCAATGGCTGTGACTCTGATACATGGTTTCACACCCTAAAATTCATTACCTATTGTGTTAATGGCGGGTTTTTCATTAATAGGGCTGAACTGTAAATCAAAAAGCTGTTAATTGGCTTTGTGTCATAATCTCCGTCTAAAGCTGTTCTTCATCCCAGTGCCCGTAATGTCTTAACGCCTGAGTTTCCTCTCCACTAATGAGCACAAGCACTGAAGCACAGTCGCTCAATTTGTTTATAGGCAACTGAAAAAGGTTAGTCCCCCCTAGAGCATGAGTTATGGTACTTCCCTAATGTCTTCGGGGGGGAGGTAAATACCATGAGCGGTGTTTGCAGGGCAGAAAAGGTGTAAGGAGTGCAAATGATTGATTTGAATGGAACTGGTTTTGGTGTTGAGTGTAGGCGATGTTAGGTCTCTCTCGGGGTGATCCTTCGTGCAAATCTCTTTCTGCTCATGTTTTATGTGAGCATATTTCCATGCATAATTTCAAAGCAATCCAGAGTTTATTCCATTTGATGGACCCCCCGAGGAGTGCACATAATCTAATCTGACCAAACTCCCCTCAGCCCCGGCCATAAATGATTTTAAATGTCAGAGTGGGTTTGATTCCTGTGAGGCTCTGCTCACATTAAGAGTTTCACACATGCACGCACACCCCAACGTTCTGAAAGTGTGATGGCCTTCCATTATTCAAATAGTCCATTTTATAAAACTAACATATAAAAAGAAATTGCTGATATTACCGTGGTGAACAAGTAATACAATCAAATGAATCTAGCAAGCAACAAATAAATGGGTTGAACTGTTCAACAGAAAAAAATTATAATTAACTGAAAAAGAAAAAAAAAAAATTCTAATTTCAAAGGTTTCAAACATTCTACATAGTCTTAAAAGGAGAAAACTATAAGCTAATATATAATTTGATAATGAGTCTGATCTAGTTCTAATTTACATTTTAATACATCATGACCCATATTATTAAAAAAAAATCCACTTGACAAAAGATAGCTAACGCATTAAAGCAGATAATAATATGTCATTCGGGTACATAAAATCACTTTTGAAAATGTTTTTAGATCAGACAATTAACACTTTTCCATTTCAACACATATAACATTACACATCATGCTTCATACCATAGAACCAGCCACTTTTAAACATGCAAATGTTATTGGCTTTTACTAAAACATTAAAGGAGACCTTAAAGATCATAAAAGTCATCCCTCTATCTCTGGTTTCACTACAGTGCATTAATATCAGGGTTGATGGCAGAACAAGAGACTGATGGAGGTCTAAGTCTAGCTCCAAGTGACTACTGTGTTTTCACACACAAACACACACACATGCACGTACAGCAGACCTTGGGCCAGTGTGTATTAATCCTGCTGATTTATGGTTAAATCTGTCACGCTTCAGGGGAGCATACCCTTTGCCTCCATCAACGTATAGTTCAACAATACATACACACAAGCATCCACAAGAGCATATAAGGCACACATCCTTGCACACTTTGCTATGTCCTCACTGTTAAAACCCAGGTTGGCATCATATTTTTAATACGATACACATTTAGTAGTACGATACACATTTAGTTATTTGTTTCAAGATGCAGTTAGGGGTTTTTAATATTTTTATAAATTAGAAATTGTCATTGAAATTTCTGAAGTGAAAAAAGAATAAATTTACAATGACAAGTAAGTAGAAAAGTTTGAAAAAAGACTTTAATTAAATATAAACAGTCAAGTTAATGCTGACTGGGTAAACAGATCATGACGATCATGAGTTCATATGAGGTTTGTCTGCTACAAAATCTAATAATAAATTCCAGCACAGACCTTTGTTGTCCAGGAATTAGGCCTGACATAAACCAAGTACCCTGATATTTGCCCAATCACAGTCCACTAGTTTCAGAGACCCTCAGAAGTCTTAAATATTTAAATAAAATCTCCAGACTGAAACGCATCATACAGCTCACAAACGCCACTAGCACTACTCCCCTATCCTCCTTCTCAATCAGTCTTTCCAGAGTGACAAACGACAGAGACTAATGGTAAGGGATGCTTAAAATGTTTGGGCAAAGTCACAGGGGAGCCTTCAAGGTTCACTAAAAAATGAACACCAGAATCCAGACATAGAGAAGAAAAACAGCTTGTTTGAGTAGAATACAAGAATATGTTTGAGAGAAATGGTATTTGAGGAGTCAAACTGTTTAAAATGGCTAAGATCTTAAAATCCAGCTTTTAACTAAAAAATCTGTCTTAAAAGTTAATTGTTATGAAAATTCAGTCACACCTATCCACACCAGCATCCAGAGAAAAGGCTAAGTTTACTTTTAAATGTCTCTTTTTGTGGCATTTAACACAAAACGTTTCACAATAGTCGTTTCATTACCATACATTTATAAGGATTAAAGCACAATATTTCTTACACAAATGTATTGTTTGCACTTTTTGTGCAATGCAAAGATCAGTTATAGTTAAAAATAGGGACTGCACATTTCCTGCAGTGTGGTGACACCTGAATGACACCTGAAATGACTTCATATAACATATACACACATACACATATAACTAAATGATAACTAGGAACACCATACTAATACAGTGTTTGACCCCCTTTCACCTTCAGAACTGCCTTAATTCTACTTGGCATTGGTTCAACAAGGTGGCATTGGTTCAACAGAAATGTTGGCCCATGTTGATAGGATAGCATCTTGCAGTTGATGGAGATTTGTGGGATGCACATCCAGGGCACAAAGCTCCCATTTCACCACATCCCAAAGATGCTCTATTAGGTTGAGATCTGGTTACTGTGGGGGCCATTTTAGTACAGTGAACTCATTGTGATGTTCAAGAAACCAATTTGAAATGATTTGAGCTTTGTGACATGGTGCATTATCCTGCTGGAAGTAGCCATCAGAGGATGAGTACATGGTGGTTATAAAGGGATGGGCATGGTCTGAAACAATGCTCAGGTAGGCTGTGGCATTGAAACGATGCCCAATTGCCACTAAGGGGCCTAAATTGTTCCCCACACCATTACACCACCACCACCACCAGCCTGCACAGTGGTAACAAGGCATGATGGATCAAAGTTTTCATTTTGTTTACACCAAATTCTGACTGTACCATTTGAATGTCTGAACAGAAATCAAGACTTATAAGACCAGGCAACATTTTTCCAGTCTTCAACTGTCCAATTTTGGTGAGCTCGTGCAAATTGTAGCCTCTTTTTCCTATTTGTAGTGGAGATGAGTGGCATCTGTTGTAGCTTCTGCTGTTGTAGCCCATCCGCCTCAAGGTTGTGCGTGTTGTGGCTTCACAAATGCTTTGCTGCATACCTCGGTTGCCCATAGGACTGCCACATACTGGATGCTTTTCCCTTTTCACACCATTCTTTGTAAGAAATGGTTGTGCGTGAAAATCCCAGTAACTGAGCTGATGTGAAATACTCAGACCGGCCCGTCTGGCACCAACAACCATGCCATGCTCAAAATTGCTTAAATCACCTTTCTTTCCAATTCTGGCATTCAGTTTAGAGTTCAGGAGATTGTCTTGACCAGGGCCACACCCCTAAATGCATTTAAGCAACTGCCATGTGAATGGTTGATTAGATAATTGTATTAATGAGAAATTGGATAGGTGTTCCTAATAATGAGTGGATATTGGCGATATATTGATGAGGACATCTTCAAAAACCTTACAGAGCAGCAGACTAATGCTGCAATTATAATGCCAACAAACCCAGGACCAACATCACAGTGTGAATGATCGAAGAAGCACAGCAATATAGGCATCTGTACAGTTTTTCCTTGCTCTAATTTCAACACAATTTGCTCAAAACAGGGTTGATGATGTCTACAAAATCTGGAAGACTGATCCATTTGCATTTCACATTAAAAATCCAATTGTGCAAACCCATGTACAACATTTTAAATAATTGCCAATTAAATTAGTTTAATGTTTGGTGGACTATGCAATTCATTAATAAATAGCAGTAATGATAACCCTTCCTAGTAATGTTTTTTAATTTGTATTGTATAGCAATTAAGAGAATTATACAATAAATGTTACTATTATTATGGGCACAATCGCACACAAACCCAAACCTATTCATTTACACTCATCTACCTTTCTTCTCTGATGCTTTTAGGTCTATCCAATTTCAGTGTTCTCAAAATGAAACTTGAATATGTTTTCACTCAAATACTCAACCCCTTAATGGCTTTCAAAGCCTTTACACAGTTGGTGACCTACACATCCAACACAAACTCTGTCTATCACTCAGGACATCCCACCAGACAGTAAAGATGTGCTTAAGGTCTGTGTCAGCCTGGACTCAATCATCTTGAACATCGCAACTTTTTGTTTAGTAAACATTGGTTTAGAATTACAGGTCACCTGATTCAACATCCTCTAGTTAGACAGAAAATGGTTTCTCTAGATTGCACTGTATCTGCAACCATCACTCAGAGCTCATAACAAACTAAGGATGTTATGATTATTAATGAACTAATTATTTGTAATCCTCATTAACTCCCGGTCCCATTTAGTCTAAATTAATATTACTGCAGATAAAGACAGTGGCTAAGGAAAATTGCCAATTGACCTTCTCTGTTAATCTGGAGGTTAGGAAGATGAAAGAACAGGGACAGGTAAACAAAGACTGTGACAAAAGTAAGTGTGTCAAAAACATGAAACTTACTGAATCTAAAGAAAAAACTGTTAAAATGCCTTTTCAGTGCATCACATGAATTTGGGAGTGAAGGTTTATAACTCTCCTTGTCTGTGACATCTTGTCAGTCAAATCATGTAATGTCTAGTCATAATTTATACTTTTTCTTAGGATGCTAGGTTCAAAGATGTCTACAGCCAACTTTGTGGATTCAACCCTGCAGTCACCTCTGTGAGCACTGCCAGAAAGAAAAAAAGAACTCTTTTAAATGTCAAACACTCTCTCTTGTGAGAGATAAGAGGGACAGCCTCAATTATAAACACATTCCCTCCCAACCATACAGCAAACACTCTGGCACAGACATACACGGACCAGACCTAGGTTAAAATGAAAGGTGGAGAAGAGTTGCAAAGCTAGATATTGTCAGATTGAAGACATAATTGCTTGGTCTTTGCAAACCTAACCTGAATGACAATAAGAATCAATAGAGAGGAGAAGTGGACTGAGAAAATGAATTGGAGATAAACAGTGAGAAAACAAGTGGAAAAATGGTAGAGGAGGACTCTCAGCGGAGACATGAGGCACCGGTGGATTAATCCCATCAGACAACGCTCCTCAAAATGTCATCGGAGCAATGAAGGACACGATAACCTTTCAGCAGCCATGCAAACCCTTTCTGACACCACTCTCAAAAATTCCCACACACTTTAACCCTCTCATTATCAGATGGACACAAATATGCACAGAGAGCGACATGTTAGGCACAAAGCAACTCGTGCGCATGCTGGAGAAAGCCCATGCCGGTGGCTCGTTGTCAACTGGGCAGAGAGCAGGTCACTGATGTGAAACATCAATTTCCAGGTAGGCTGCTCTCTGAGGCTCATGCAGGTATCAGCCGACACACACCTGCCTCTGATAAGCAGCTGCTGCAAAATGATCTCACACACACCCTGAGCACACAACATACATTATTCACACGCAGACACTGAGGGCAGTAACTCCATGCACATGCTATACACATACCTCTCTACAAATATTCGGAATTTAAATGAGTCTTTACTTTCAGACACAAAATCTTTTGTCTTTGTCAAATGAATGAAACAAATTAATATTAATAAACCATCCATAATCAACAGGTTTTGGGAGAGATTTACCAACAGGGTGCATCAGCACAAACCCTCTTCTGCTGATTAATAACCCATAGTGAAGGTTTACTAAAGCATCTCAGTTAAATGTTGAAGATTAATGAGTTTGGAGAGGTTTCTGCAGCTTTTTTATGTTAGGGAAAAGTATATTATGTAAACCACAGTTGTATTGCAACTTAATTACAACAAAGTTAAACTGTCTAGACCAGTATAGTCCCAGCATATAGACCCTACTGTCCAGCTATTGTTAAGTGCTAGTTAAATATTATATTTTATAATATTTATATTTATAATATTCATTAAAACATGCCTTTCTCTTGCCATCTTTCTATTTTACATATTTCTTCTGCTCTGGAGAATAAAAAAGTAATGGTGAAGTAAAGTTATGGGTAAAATGTTTTGGGGTAAAATAATAGATTTTTTAATTAAAAATTAAAGAAGCTGCTGCATTCATTGTCTAATCACAATTTGATGTTAACACATCAAGGATTTTTGAGGATAAAATAGTTATTATGAATAACTGGGTTGCATTCATGCTATGATTTTAGTCAGGCTCTATCTGCATGAGCGCTATTATTAGTTACTGCCTGAATTGGCTGAAACAAGAATCTGATTGATTAGTTTGTTACGGATTCACTTTTTCTTATCATTGAATGTAATTTATATATCTTTCTTCTTCATACCAAAGAATCACAGACTTCTTTAATTTCAGCATGTTTCGTTAATGACTGATTGAACCGACCGTTTCCCAGCGATGGGTTGCGGCAGGGAAGGGCATCCTCTACGTAATACATATGCCAGTGAGTTGGCGGTTCATTCCGCTGTGGCGACCCCGAAAGGGAATAAAGCCGACATGAAGATGAATGAATGAATGAATGAATGAATGAACCGACCGTGCGGATTTTATGGAGATTTCACACAGCTGCGTCTGATACTGAAATCCACGCACGCGCTCAGAGAGAAACTATAGTTTTTACATCTGCTGTTTGATTCTTTCATTTTACACAAGTTTTAAATGAGCTCAATCAGCATATTTTAGCACCATAAGGCATGTCAACACTCAGTGACACAGTGTTGTTTTAAACCGATGTACGTTTCACTCTTTTGCTACTTTTTCTCCATACATAATGCTGAAAATGTCTAAATCAGTATAGATCTTGATCTACAGTAGATATGGCAGCAAACCAAACAATACAGTTACCAGATACCAAACAATTACATTCCCCAAGATGACAAGATTGGCACAAATGCAAAAAAAAAAAAAAAAGTTCTCACCAGCCTTTGTGACGCCCTTGAGTGATGTAACAGAGCACTGAGAAATGGAATCAAATGGCATCTATCTTCTGTTACACCAGACATGCAACACTCAATACCCCTGAAGAAAGGTCCAACACTGAGATCATTTAGGTGACACTAGAACTATGGGACTAACACTTGAACAATGATGGCTTAAAAAATCAACCTATCCTATCCCTTGATCAAAATACATTGATCAAGTTCTTAGCTGGAAACGAGGGTTTCCAAAAATGCTTTTGAAGGACCCTCTTTTTAAATTTATTTTACAATACATATGATTAGACAGCATTTAGTGGGGGGCAAACATCCAGTGCTGTGATCGTCATAAAAACAGTATTGCATGTTCTTGTGGAAAAATCCAGTTTTACTAAAACTCTCAGACACATGAATGTAGACGTCCTGTGATGTCACACTCACCTTATACCACATCCACAACAATGTTACTGTATTTTATAACTAAATTACACAAAGTAATTAAACAGTACCACATACTTTGCCATAATTAAAATATTTTGTATTGTTGGCAGTAAAACAAGCAGGTGCTATAGCAATAAACAATGGATTTTGGTTTGGACTTGAAGAGATATTTATTTTAATTTTTTTTTTATCTAAATAGTTTGTTCTATTTAAAAAAATCCTTTCTTCTATAACTTAATAATAACAACTTGACTCCATGAAAATGTGCATTTTTGTGTTTATGAAACACACAAAAAATGTTTAACTTTTTAGATTTTAGTGACAGAGGTGGGTAGTAATTAATTACATTTACTTGAGTACATTGTTATGCTAACTAGTACGTTTAAGTACTTTAAAAGTGTGTACTTTAACCCAAGTGTATCTTTTAATCTGTACTTTTTCTTAGTTACATTTGATTAATAGCTTAGTTACTTCATACTGCAAAATTAGTAACAGAGTACTGCATTTCAGATCATTTTCGCTACTGAGCTATAATTAATAATGCAGTAAGTCTCCCAAGATCTTGAAGAGGCTGATGCGCGAGAGTTTGCAAGCTACTTGGTCAATGGTGGCTCTACACCCACGGTATCATTTTCATATAATCCCAAAGATGTGCATTGTGAAGGCTTAACATGTCAGAACTTTTAGAAAAAAAAAACAAAAAATAATTCCTAAATTATCCCTATCCTTTTTTTTTATAAATTACAGTTTTATAACTTATTGTTTATTATAACATTTACACATTTATATGACTTAAAGCAGGCATGTGAAACTCATTCCTGGAGAGTTGCACCCATTGCTGATTTTTGTTCCAACCCTATTTCAAGAGACACTAGTAGTTTTAAAAAAGCCAAGAGTAGCTTAATTAGTGGAGTCAGGTGTGTTCAGATAAGGTTGGCCCAAAACTATGCAGAGTTGTGGCTCTTCGTGAACTGAGTTTGATACTGTAACTTAAAGAGATAAATAAAGATGCTTTTGATGACAAATAACTAGATGTTCTAGTTATTCTAGTTTTTGTTTTAAATTTTTCAGATCAGAAGTAGTAACTTGTAACAATTAACATATAACTAGTAACTTTGTACTTTTCATCAAGTAAGTTATTTGGTAGTTAGTTTCACTCTGACTTGAGTACAAATGTTCACATTTTACAATATTTTACTTTTACTTGACTTTTCAATGGCAACTAATTCCTTTTTTTTCTGTTTAAGAAAGTGAATTTAAAATCACTTCAAGCCGAAATGTCTAAAATTTTCCTGGAAAACACAAAGAATCTTGTAAGGGGTGAAATTGGATGCTTGGTAAACCGGGCAAGACACTAGAGGGAGACTTGGGTTGTTTTGTTGTAAAACACTCTTAAAAACGCTGTTTCAAAGCTGCTTTAGAGGTTGAATATATGCTGATAGACATTTGTGCTTTTTAAGTATAAATTAAATTAATTTAAGAAATAAGTCAGAAACGAGTGCTGCTTTGTCAACGAACAACAATTTTTTTATCACAATCTATAAAATACTAGGAAAAAAAATATTTTTGGGAAAAAGAACTAATTTAGGACATTTTGAGCCAAAAGGCGGGAATATGGTGTGCATCGCATCTGTCAGTAGTCATAAATTTACTTCCCTCTTCAGCACAAATTCCTTTAAGCTAAGACTCCTAACATGCAATGTTTAAACCCAAATGAGAGGCCAAACAAATCCCAAGGCCAAGCTTCACAGGCCCCAAGCTATAATAAATGAACTGTTTAAAAGGCCACTCATTTAGCTGTCAATCACAGAGCCATTTACATTTGAAACAGCAGGACAGCTGCTTTTATCCTGAGGAAATTTACTTCAATTCATATCAATTTAATAAGGTTTTGGAGCGATTGTCTTTCTAAAAGGCATGAGAAAACAATTACTTGTCATTTTGAAAATTGCATTTTGTGTAACCGAAGCCACTGTTGCATTTTCATTCAAACATTAGAGGATGAACCTGATTTCAGTGGATGTACTACGGATGTTGTATTATGGGTGTTTGCGAAGGAAAATATAATAGCAAAATGTCTTTTTAGCTTATTTGATTAGCTTATTTCGCTTTTTTTCTAATAATGTATCGAGTTAAAATACAGGTTATTAATGTAACTTTATGGCGTAAAAATACCTTTTGCATCATAACAGATTATTATAACAGATAGAAATCTCATTCAAAACAATAACTTTAACATTAAAATCTTTAATGGATCAAAAACGTCCAAAGACCTATTAAAGCAGGGGTCCAATCATTGAAGAGACCCATCAGTAGCTTCAAATGATCCCAGAAGAGTTTAATTAATTGAACCAGATGTGTTCAGTTAGGTTTGTAGCGAAACTCCAGGTAATTCTCTCCAGGAATTGAGTTTAACACCTATTAGAATCAGAAATACTTTGGTAATATCCATCATTGGATCAGACAACAACACATTTATTATTTAACCAGAAAGGGGTTGAAGCTTATTACAGAATATAACAAACAAATTTGTTCCTAAAACAGATGAATGAAAGGGTGCATTACAGCGCATGATCCACAAATAAATGTGATGGATTTTGAGTGGAACTGAGAAAATGTGTGTCAGAGAGAACGAGCCTTAATTACCATGTTGGAGTGAAGAAGTGGATCAAACTAAAGTGGATTATCAGATTAAAGGGTTTTGCCACACACTGCGCTTCAGTTAAACACATGCTAAACTTCCTCTAAAATCCCTCAATGCCTTTAAAACACATCTCTACAGAAGACCACTAAAATCCATTATGATACTTATGATCATGTTTTCCTCTTATCCAGTGGGGTGGTTCCCTTTTAATTGAAACTGTTTTATTAAAAAAGATAGAGCAATGTCTTCACAGGTCATATCTGGAATAGTATTTATATATACAAAAACTATTTTTTTTTTTAAGAAAATGTAATCACATTCATTGATTATACAACACTAGATGTTCAATCCCAAATTAAAATAGCACCCAGCTTGTCTGCGTCAAAACAGAAAGGCAAACACAGGAATGTTAGATGCTTAAAATCAACATGTGAACCTCTTTTCTCACAATACATTTTAGTTGACGGTGAGTCAGCTGAACTTAGAGGAAATCTGATCTGACCTATAGGAGTCAGGGAAATCTGACTAGTGAGGATTACGTATCCACCATCAACCTCCAGCAAATCCAGGCCAAACTAACTACCTCATGATTATCCAAGCAACAACCATTATGTTCCAGCATTGAGTCCAGATTAACATGGGAATTTGTTTATTTGTTTACAGTCCTTTGCAGTTCTACATTTTAAACCCACGACACTCTCCAAAAAGTATCCAAAATACACATTTTTTGGGATCTTTAAAATCCAAGCAATCCTCTCCATAGCATCAGCAGGCTGTTGTTAAACTAACATTATAATTATCTGCAGTATGCCCTTTACAGAAAACCAAACAGCCTTCAAGTATTCTGTCATTTAAACAGATGAATGTCCATGCTACAGTTAGCTAATTGACTAATTAGTCTAATTAAGCTACTTTCCAGTTTGGGAGTGAGCAAACACAGGAGTCTCAGTGGAATTTTCTTGATAAAAGGAAGGAGAGAGTCAAAAAATAGCTGTATAAAACAACAACAGTGAAACCAGCTTCAGAACACACTCCAGCAGTAACTTGTTATCCGTAAATACATTTTGGTAGTTTGTTTAAGAAAAATCTATCGTCTTTTGGATTACTTCTGTGTCAATTGCTGACCTACAAAATATATCTATTTATTTTGTCGGGTAAATTTACTTTAAGGTTCAGAAAGGTTTGCGCAAAATAAGCAGCCTATTAATTTTGTAACGTATAGCCACTTTATATAAATGTTTGTCTTAATTTGCTCATTTGTTGATTTGCCAGTTAGCTTCCGATAAAACACAATTTAAAAACTTGTGTTGGGAAAATTACCCTGTATTACCTAGACATTTATGGAGCCACTAAATAACTGCATAATAAGTACAGATCATTTTCTCTGTAGTATAGTAAATGTTAGCTGATTTATACTTTGTGAAAAAAAACTGGTCTTTACTTTAGAAAAGGGAACATAAACTGTAATAGTCCTACAGTTTCCAGTGCAAAATGTATTTGTTTTGGCAAACAATGAATTCAATGATAATTAAAGCTGCAAGCAGCAAAGGAAGGGTCCTCGCACCTTAAGTGCTTTCACCCTTGATATTATACACTCATACTATGGAGCCACTGCTGTTCCCCTGGACCCTCTGTCCTCTGTTTAATTTTCACTGATTACATGGATAATTGTGCTATGCTGCTTTGTTGCCTTGACAATTGTCATTGAGTCATGTTTAATCTAGTGTGACATGTTTTATGTAACTAAAAACTCTATGTTCCTAGTTACATCATTTATTACAATTTTGAGCACATTTATGCAACAATAATGGTTGAGAAAAATGGCATTTGTCCCTTTCAAACACTAGTCAACGTGTCGATCTTGGTGATTGATAACATTTGAAATTGTGAATAATGAGTTACTTTGTGTGGCACTGCTATGGAGCATCCACATAAAATGAGCTGGGATGTGCAATAGAAGACCCCAAGGGTCTTAACAAGAAGCATTAAGCCTTCTGTCATCACTAACGCCCTGAAATTCATTGAGCTATACAATGTCCGAATCCAAATGACTCTGTTCAAACACAGATATTGTCAGCTATAATTATCTATAGATACATACAGACAAGTGAACACTTTGGTTTGTTAGTTGTGGGTGTTTGTGTCATGAAGTGCCAGTGCATGTGTTTGTCTTTTGGAAGTCCTCCAGTATGAGGACATCTGCGCTACTAATAAACTATAACTCTGACAAATTGGCACTGTCCAATCATCCGCCCTCTCAATGAATAAGCCATCAGAATCATCCAATCAGACATGGCTGATGGATTTGGCCACCAATCAGAGTCAGCTTGCAGCAGAGAGGACAAACAGGGCATGCTGACACTGCTGCAAGTGGAAATGATCCTTGACCAAACCAACTCTGGTCTAGGAAAAGCTTGTCATGTACTAAAACTATTAATGCATTTAAATTAACATACTATGCCCTGAATGACTTGTATTTTTAACTGAGCATACAATACAATGACCGTACAAGAATTTGTCGAGAAATGATTGCAGTGGGTAGCAGGGCTGCCTCTCAATAGTGTTGTGAGTTTTCCTGAGTGGTCTCCCGTGTGCTTCCATTGGTTTCCTTCGAGTTCTCTAACTTCCTCCTCAAAATACGTCAAAAGAGCTATATTCCTGCTAGCATATACCAAGGCATAAATTCCTCTCACAGCACAAACTCATTTCATGTGTTTACATGTTTTTTATTTTAATATAAAACCGGTAATATTTCAGATGTAAAAACTTGAAAAAAATAATATGATTTTGAACAAATTTGAACAAAAAAGGGTTGTGTTGTTTAGCTTTTTACGTTAGGGGGTCAAAAATAGGGAACATTTAAGATGTGAAATAAAAATTAACATTATAGACTTTTTTTCTAGTAACTTGAGTCTGTTGGAACATATCTGGCATATTGAAAGTGGCTAACATCAAATGGAATTTTCTCAACAGTAATGATTTAAACCAGGAACTCAACTCAAACAACCACACCAACTTTCAGATTTGTTGTAAGTTAAAAACAGTTCACATACCAGACAATGGAGTTAAAACTTTAAGTACAATTTATTTAAGATAAATAATATGATTTGGACAAAAAAGTGTTGTTTTGTTTAGCTTTTTATGTCAGGGGGTCAAAATACGTTGAAATGGCTATATTCCTGCTAGAATATCCCAAGGCAGAAATCATTATTGATATTTGTTATGTTGCATCATTCTTAACAGGCATGTTTTTGTTTTTAACATCCACATGGTTTACATACATATAACTGAAAGATAAGACAACACTGGATTTTTTTTACACATTCAAACATAACTCACACTGCTTATTTACAGACAGTTGAAGTAAAATAACCTTGATGCTGGGGCTCTGACAATTTAAAGATAAGTTTGTCATAAGTGCACTTGTGGCTCAGAGAGCCTCCTATCAGTAGGGAGGCCTGAGAGATCTATTTTAAAAGCAAATCACACTAACACGAAGCGCGGTGATGAGAACCCAGGCGCCCTCAAATTGCCCTGTCAGTCATTGGGGGTCCCTAAAAATGCTGAAATACTTACAGGCACAGGCTTAAAGACCTAGACTTTTAGAGAAGAGCACTACTGTCACAATGAACAGATGAAGAACAGTAGAATTGATCACACACAGACTCCATACAAAACACATACATACAAGCATTTTAAATAAGTGCTTGTTATTCAGCAAATAAATGGAGGTTAAGCAAAAAATGAAAGAATCTGGAGAGTGAGGGGTGGATATGTGCACAAAAGCAGCTTATGATAACAAGAGATCACGAAACTAAAGGAAGGTGATTGCTCATCGACCTAAAACTGACTGAGGTGAGAGGGATTAAAGCAGAAATTATGCAAATGCATAAAGATGTGTGTTGTATAAAGAAAAAGAGAAATTGAGTTAGGTCTGAGTAAGAATTATGTTCACATTTGAAAAAAAAATCTTCCATGTAAGCACGTGCATGTTAACATTTGATGTTATTTTTTCATTGCGTTTTAATATCTAAA
This sequence comes from Danionella dracula, assembly GCA_900490495.1. Lineage (NCBI taxonomy): Eukaryota > Metazoa > Chordata > Actinopteri > Cypriniformes > Danionidae > Danionella > Danionella dracula. Next base: position 10,591,570 of record UELW01000778.1, on the reverse strand, counting down.
TGTTACACTGCAAAAAAAATGAATTTTAAGCAAAGCTGAAAATGCTTAAAATTAGATTGAAAATCTTGATTTTCTTATTTTAGGAAGAATTTTCTAATTTAAACCTTATTTAAACCCTTTGAGAAAATAACACTTATATTTTCTTGAGGAGAAAAAAAATCTTATTCTGGTCATTTATTTTCTTGAATTAAGAAACTATGTGAAACAAGTTGCCGATTTTGCCACTGATCTTAAAACAAGAATCTTAAAACAAGAATTTTTGACTCAACATATTCTTATATCAAGAATGTTACTGATATTTTTTAAAATAAATCAATATTAAATGCTGGTTAAAAGCATGCATCTTGGAACAAGAAAAAAAATCTTAAATCTAGTTCTAGTCTAGATCAAGTAAAGGTAAGAACGGTAAGAAAGGTAAGTGTCACGGTGGCGCAGTGGGTAGCACGGTCGTCTCACAGCAAGAAGGTCGCTGGTTCTAGGCTCGGCTGGGGCAGGTTGGCATTTCTGTGTGGAGTTTGCATGTTCTCCCCGTGATCGCGTGGGTTTTCCCCGGGTGCTCCGGTTTCCCCACAAGTTCAAAGACATGCGGTATAAGTGAATTGAGTAAGAACCCATAGTGTGAATGTGTGTGTGAATGTTTCCCAGCGTTGCAGCTGGAAGGGCCGTGTAAAAACATATGCCAGAGAGTTGGTGGTTCATTCCGCTGTGGTGACCCCGAAAGGGAAGAAAGCTGACATGAAGATGAATGAATAAATGTTTGTGAAAAAAATAAGGATCTATTACACCGTAAATAAATCAGAAAAAAATCCAGTTGTAGTGTGTGTATTTTATTGTAGTTCAGCATGGCTGCGACAGAATCAAAAAGTTTATCCCACATAACACTGGAAAATGTAGGCTGATAAAGGAGCTGTATTTGTTTTGCTTGTGTATGTAATGGCTCATAGTACTCAATCGAAAGGCTTTGATTAAAAACATATGATGGTGGCAGAAAGAAGAACTGCTGACAAGCCCAGAAGAATGCATAAGTGCATCTGGCCCATCAGTGAGTTTAGCGACAGGATGTCATGTCATGCATTTTTTTGTCCTAAATCAGAATGTGGAGGAAAAGCAAACAAATTCAAGCTAAGTTGAGCCGTACCTAACAAGCTTTTTGGCTACCTTCATCTTAAGGACAACTCTAATGAACACTCAAAAACAATGCCAGCCAGACATTGCTTTTAAACCTAAACAACTAAAGTTCAAAAGAAATGGAAGAAATGTTGCTTGCCATTCAGAAAAAGTAAAAAAAAAATGTTTGTAGAGTATTTAGAAGTAATATGATCTGTTATAGCACAGCTTTCACACAAAAGCAAGTGAACACATTTGAAGCTCAAGAGCAACAGTTTATTTTCAGATTTAAGTTTGAGAACCATGACCAAATAATGTGAAATTAGCGAGTTCAGCATGTGTTTGACACTTACCCACTGGTGTGTCTTCATAGATTAGCAGGTATGATTGGAAGAAGTAATTCAGGAAACGAGGCGGCTGGTTAGCGGAGGCTGGAAAAGAGAGAGACAGCGAGATGACAACTGAAACCAAACATAGCTGCCTTCTCTAAACAATTTGAACCCTGTATGTTTTTGTCAGTCTTTGTGAGTAGGAGAAAGAGGGTATGTCTAATTTCACAGCAAAATACATAATTACCAGGAAACTGTGATGCAGTGAAAAAAGTTTTTTAAACCATTTAAATAAATAAAAACACAAAACAGTATTTTTAGTTTAAATTCTTGCATACACTATGGCAACAATCAAAACATTTAAATCAGCACTCAGCACTTTTACTGAAAATACAGCCTTCACTTTTTAGTTATATTATGCTTACTACAGTTTGCAAGCACAAAAACTACATTTGCTGTTTTTATCCTATATTGATTCCTATATTTTAGAATTAAATAATGTCAAAACAATTGTGCAGAAACCGCCTGGTTTTTCTATTTTAAACTAGTCAGCCTGTTTCTGAACATCAGAATGAAATTAAAGTGTCCAGATGAAGCTCAGAAAAGGAACATGTTTGCTTTATTTTATGTGTAAGACATGTAAATGCAATACATCTTTAATGTTTTTAAAGTGTTCAATAAAAAAAATCTAAAAGTTATAATAAATATATAATAGCAAAACTACATAGTTTAGAAAGGAAACAAACATAAAAAGTCAGTCAGCATATTTACTAAAGTACCCATTCACCATGTATCCAAAACCTAAACTATAACCTAAATTAATAGTTTTAGAGCACAATTCTTCTTTCTTTATATCATTTATTCTATAAAATGTCAGTATCTAACTATCTCTCACTCTTTGCCTTGCCTACACTTCTTGTGCATTTATATTGAGAGGCATGTTACAGGAGTGTGTACTCTTTATCAGTAGGAGTACAAGGTGATCTGTCAGGAAGATCAGGAGAGCTTTGATCACATGTTTGTGTCCCACAGAGACAAAACATACAGAGCTTGTCCATGATGTGAGAGCATGTGTATAGGCGTGTTTATGTATTTAAAGTGCTGGTATCTATTGTGTGAGACACCTCTTTGAAAATGCTAAGAATGAACCAAAGAGAGTTGATGGCCTTTGTTTGCTTGGTATTTCTCCATCTATTGCTCTAAGTAACCACCAATGTGCAATAACTGGAATCAATCTGGAGTCGCATGCCTGACTGTGTTAATTACAGGTCCACTTCAAAACGGCAGCAGAGATTAAAATGAGTAGCGTGACAAACTGAATCAGAGAGTTAATGAGTTCCTGCCAGAAACAAAACCAGGTTACAGCTGTCCAAGCTTTAGTTCCTTATTAATAGTTTTTGTTCGTAAAAGTGTATTACTAATTTTGCATCACCAAATGCATTTAAAGTATATTATGATTGTATATTTTTACACTTTAGTGTACATAGTTTATACATAGTCTACTTATTCCAGTAGCAATAGCTGAAAACGTAAAAAGGCATAAACAAACCCAAGTGCATTTTGTCAAACTTAAAAACACTTATATCCAATATGGTAACTCTCAAAGACAAGGTAATCCTCTGTGGATGTGCAGTGGATGCTCTAGTACTGCCTGCAGCAGCAGATCTGCTCCTCACTCACTAACTTGTTAGTTTATATTTTACTGTTGTGACATTGACTGAAAGTTTTTTGAGTGAACAGACCAGACAGCACTTCATATCATATCAGATCTCTTCACAGACATCTTCATTTTTATAAAGAAAACTCATCCATCCCTTCCATCTCATCCCTTCAGATCAAGTGAAAACTTAAAAATGTGCATCTCCTATCCCTTCAATCCTTTTACAAATAATCTGAAAAACTTTTAATATAATTAAGTTGTTTGGAGATGTTGTTTTAGAGTGCACTTTCTTAAATCAGAGTTATAAAAATATTTAGCAATAAAAATATTTAAATAAAACTTACTGATTTAGTTATTTAATTAACTCAAATTGCTATGGACTCAATACTAAAATATAAATGAAAAGAAAACTGTAAAAACTGATCAAATGTTTAAAATCAGCTGCACTTTCTCTCCACATCAATCCTTTAAACCTTACTTCCTATCCTTCCTATCCTCACTACATGCCTCACTCACTCCTAAGCCAATTACATAAAGCTAATAACCATGTGGAAGACCTCCCATGAGATCTATAGGAACAAGGCAGATTCATGAAGAAATATAGAGAGAGTAAATGATTGAGAGAGCATCAGAGAAGAAAAGAACACCATGCAGCAGGTAGAGGAAGGTGAGGGCAGTAAATTTAAACTCCTGTGGGCTGATGTTAAGTGGTAGTGACACTATGTTAGTAAACTTGCCATCACTGATAACAGGTGCCCGACACACATACATACATCTAGACTGAGAGAGACGATGGATGAACAGACCAGAGAGAACAGTGATGGAGTGGCATTTCTTAGTCTTATGGGCTGAAAGCTGGGCAACAAGATGGTATTGATTACAGTACTGAGAGAAACAGTCATAAATATTAATTAGCATGATATAAAGTTGTTATGTCTTTGGATTTTAAGAGCATCAGATCCACATAAAACAATGTTGAATGTTTCATTCAACTAATGGAAAAGTCGACTTGTTTTAGAACTCCAGCTTTCAAAGGGCAGTGTGTCAATGTGTAACATAGCTGAAAGAATGTTTCTGAATTCCAAAGCGCTGTGTGAAATTGTTGTGATTGATTTTTTGGGTCTCGTGACTGAAGTTGCTTGACAGACCACTTGGCAGCCCCAAAGGCATAATGCTCACTTGAGCTGAAAACAAGAAAAAACAACCAACGAAGAGGAGTATATGAGAATGAAAGATTGATTCTCTCATGAGAGTATAATCTCTCAAACACACAACACCCTTTTTTCCATTCAATGATAAAGCAAAAACTTTTAATGTGAGGCACCACTTTGTACACAACACAGAAAATGCTGTTTTCCAGAATCTATAAGGTCTCAGAGAAGACTTAAAACCTATTCCACAGTGACACTCTTTATATCAGATCTGTTATATCTTTATCTGTTTACATAGTGTAATGACAGAACTCTTTCTCAACCTGTGAACTAAAAGAAATCATGGTTTTGTTACATTTAGGATGAATAAAAATCCTAATATAAAATCATCCTATTTTCTTAATGTATATTTCTCAATGCATTTGCGCACCATCTAGTCTACAAGTTTGTTTTGGTACCAACCCTGTCGATCTGACAGAGATCTTCTAAAGCACTTTTAAAAATACACAGAGAGCACCTTTAGTGCTTTAGGACCTCAGGAAAGACTATTACCCAGACTAGAATATTCTCTTGCTAAAACACCTTTCATATTCAAACAGAATTTGGATGTTATGCCTTTTACTATATAAAGAGATATCAAAAATATTGGACATTTTCATTGAGAATAGTGGTGATGACCCTGATGAAGGTTTTTGAAAAGTAATTTCATTTAAACTTTGTGATTTCTCCAAACTGAACTGACCCCATTCAGATATGTATAAGTCAATTATATACATATCACTCTAATCTAGTTTCTAGTTTTTTTTTTATTATTTGTGCCTGAAGGGATATATTCTAGCCTGAACCATGTTATACCCAAAAAAAACACACTCAACTCTTTTCCCCTGGTGTAGTTTGGTTTGTGTTACAGATAGCCTGTTACACTGGTATTGTGATTAATCTTAGTATAAAATGTGATCTATGTGTGCATCCATGCTTTTGACAAAGTAAGGAAACACTCAAACATTCCCATTGATTAAGAATAAGAGGAGTTAAATTGATAAGTTTAATTACTGCTTTTCCTTATATGCAAAAGGTTTATGTTTAGGATTAGTTTGCAATGCATTTGTAAATGTTTGTGATGCTGATAAGGGTAGAGTGATTGACAGTTTGTGTCAGGTTACCTTCAGAAAGAGTGTGTAGAAGCACAAAGGAGAGAAGCAACTTGACCTGTGTCATCTTGCCTCCCAACCCTTCAGACCAGCAACCTCTCCAACCTGCAACACATAGACTGCATTAGAACACAGCCACAGCATACAGACGCCATGATACATAATCACAGCTTTTCTGACTGGTTTGGTATGAATAAATTAAAAACAGCAACTCTGAACATTTATTTGTTGAGCTTGATATTGCAAGTAAGTTAGGCAGATATACCTATAGGAAACAGGGTTCGTGTCCCCCATGCTATGGTAGAGTGGTAAATGTGTTTGCTGTTTAAATATCAGAGAAGCAAAGTGAGTGGGTGGCTTATGAAAAAAAGGACTATGAACATGATTAAGGGTATGTCCAAGCTACTGTACTTATCTGTATGTGCTTCTTTCAAATTGTCATTAAAACATCTCTTGCAACAAAAATATGCTTAGTTCATTAAAACCTGAAAGATTTGATTAAACTGTTTATGGCTGATCATTGTCACCTGTGATATGAAATACATGTCTCTAAATAATTCATGTTTCATGTTGAGACTTGTGAAGTCTCCAGGTGAACTTCATTACAGGTTTACAGCTTCTGATGTCAACGTGTGATATGCAAATAAAGTTCCTGCCTGTTTTTAGATAAACAGGAATCCATTGCGTGAAATTAAGAGAGAAATTGACAACAATTTCACATTGGTAAATCTTCCCCTAATGTGCAGTTAAAACAAATAAAATGCCTTCAGTTGTTAGGGTTACAGTTGTTCTTTAATAGCAATTTTCACTGATGTACATTTTATCTCAAAACTACACAAAAACAGATGCTTGAAGAAGTTATTTTGGCAAAAACAAAAATCCATATTTTCTGCTAAATGTATTCAAAACAAGATTAATGAAGTGGAAGACAGCATTATCTTCCTAAAATAATATTCAGATTGTGCCCCATAAAGAATGCATTGCACTAAACAGTCCAAAGGTCTAGTTTACAAAAAGGATTCATTCCTAAAAAGTCAAATTCATTCCTCAAAGCACTCATGCTATAGCCTCATCTCTGTTGCAGTCTGACATAATTTACTAATTCACCATTAAGTTAGATAAAAATTAAAAAAGACCAAATGTAAGAGCTTAAGTGATGTGTTCAAGGAATTAGCATTTACTAATGTAAAAAAATGCATGCACTAAATAACTTCCAATTTAAACAAGACATGGAAGCAAATGTGTCTCTTCTGGAGATGAATGTTCCTTTTTCCACAGATGTTTGATAAACTGGGTATACATTAAACCGATATAATTCATTTATTTCTGCAAATAGTATTCTGAACTGAGGATGAGGATACAGTAAGTAGGATTTACTCAAGAAAGAGAGAAGACTATTGAGCTAATAATCTCACTCGGCTCTCGAGATAAGTGTCAGAGGAGTGAAAATGATATTTACAAGAGAGCTGATGTGATTAGCAACTTAATTACAGTAACTGTAAGGTCGAAATTAATGATGTATAATCGGAAGACATACAACCTTAGCTTAATTAGGCTAATTACCGTACTGGGATTGGCTGAGTCTGTTTGTTATGCTGGTATTTACTGTTATTATAGTCCTGTTAAAGGTGTCCACAGGAGAAAGTATACTAATCAAACATAAGTTTATTAGGAAATGATGAGAGCAATCTTCATAATGACTAAGTCCCACCCAACAACTGTAAACATTGTAAACGGGTCCCAATATTAAAGACTTGCATTTGTTTTTCTGAGCAGAAAAGTATGTTTCAAAAATGATTCAAATGTTATGATTTAAAAATTTGCATCATTCTCCTTTTGAATCAGCATTCAAGACAACAATTCAAAACTGAACACAATAATGCACAGTTTTTTGAAAAGTTGAATTATCAAGTAAAGGCTAGAAGTAGCGGGGAATGTAGATCTCAGGCTACTTTCTCAGTGTCTGTGATCCATTATTCAGAGGATCCCATATTACATCCATCTGTGCAGGGGTTAAAAAAAACCCTGTGTATTATAGCAACGCTGATGTGTTTGTAAAACAAAACAGCAAAACTACTATTAGTTGCGTCACATATCCTGTGACAGGATAAATAATAATGTCTTTTTATTAGTTTAACCTATTAGTATAACCTAATTAATTACTAAAATATGTGTTGAATGAGATAACCTGAAGTAAAAACACTAAAATAACAACTGTATAAAATACCAATAACACAAAATTATTAAAATAATCAAAGAAAGAATAGTCACTGCTCAGGTGTGCAAAAAGAAGTCTTCAAATAATGTAAACAAAACAAAACACCTAACAACCTATAGGACAAAAATAGTACTGTAGAATTACTCTACTTTCTGGTGTAACGGCACTCATGTCTGATGAAGCAAATTGAAAAAGGAATGTAATTCATTTAAAGATGCGTTCAAGCAGTAAATTGTTTGATTACAGTTTGAGAGTCTCATTTTTATCCCATCAAGCAAACGTTGAAAAGAAATTACCAATCAATAAAAAGGATAGTTGCCCACAGGGGCAATGAGAATGCCCCAGCTCAGCAAAAGAGTTAATATTGAAACTTAGTGTAATTTAACCTACTGGGGGTTGAGGTCCAGAGTTCAACAAATAAGGCACTATATTTAATAGTTACCATGAATGCAATTCATCAAACAATCAACAGGTAATTCCAACTCTTCTTAGTAAGATACCATTCATTCATTCATCTTCATGTAGGCTTTCTTCCCTTTCGGGGACGCCACAGCGGAATGAACCGCCAACTCTCTGGCATATGTTTTATGCGGCGGATGCCCTTCCAGCCGCAACCCATCGCTGGGAAACATTCACACACACATTCACACTTTAACACTATGGGCAATTGTTCTTACTCAATTCACTTATACCGCATGTCTTTAGACTTGTGGGGAAACCGGAGCACCCGGAGAAAACCCACGCGATCACGGGGAGAACATGCAAACTCCACACAGAAATGCCACCTGCCCCAGCCGAGCCTAGAACTAGCAACCTTCTTGCTGTGAGACGACCGTGCTACCCATTGCGACACCGTGACGCTCAGTAAGATACCATTGATATAAAATCATTAGCCACTTCATTTACAATTTGACGATTAAATGCAAAATTACCTCCTCCACCCTAATCTCCACTTATTTTTTTCTCAGACCAGGGTTGCTTCTCGGCCCTTGGGAGCCCTTTCATGGGGAGGTCAACATCCCATTTTAAAATGCGTTTCATAAATTAGAAGCACAACACTGTGGTGATGGTTAGAAGCTTGTATCTCGTCTCGTCTTCTCCTGCTTATCCGGGGCCGGGTCGCGGGGGCAGCAGTCTAAGCAGGGATGCCCAGACTTCCCTCTCCACGGACACTTCTTCCAGCTACCCGGGAGGGATCCCGAGGCGTTCCCAGGCCAGCTGGGAGACATAGTCCCTCCAGCGTGTCCTGGATCTTCCCCGGGGCCTCTTCCCAGTGGGACGTGCCCGGAACACCTCCCCTGGGAGGCGTCCAGGAGGCATCCGTAACAGATGCCCAAGCCACCTCAGCTGACTCCTCTCGATGTGGAGGAGCAGAGGCTCTACTCCGAGCTCCCCCCGGGTGACTGAGCTTCTCACCCTATCTCTAAGGGAGCGCCCAGCCACCCGGCGGAGGAAGCTCATTTCGGCCGCTTGTATCCGGGATCTTGTCCTTTCGGTCATGACCCAGAGCTCATGACCATAGGTGAGAGTAGGGATGTAGATCGATCGGTAAATCGAGAGCTTCGCCTTTTGGCTCAGCTCCCTTTTCACCACAACAGACCGATACAGCGACCGCATCACTGCAGATGCTGTACCGATCCGTCTGTCGATCTCGCGCTCCATCCTCCCTCACTCGTGAACAGGACCCCGAGATACTTAAACTCCTCCACCTGAGGCAGTAGCACTCCACTGACCTGGAGAGCGCAAGCCACCTTTTTCCGGTCGAGAACCATGGCCTCAGACTTGGAGGTGCTGATCCTCATCCCAGCCGCTTCACACTCGGCTGCAAACCACGCCAACGCGCGCTGCAGGTCTAGGCCCGAAGAAGCCAACAGGACAACATCGTCCGCAAACAGCAGATATGAAATCCTGAGGTCCCCGAACTGGACCCCCTCCGGCCCCCGGCTGCACCTTGCGATTCTGTCCATATAAACTATGAACAGAACCGGTGATAAAGGGCAGCCCTGCCGGAGGCCAACGCGCACTGGTAACAGGTCTGACTTTGTGCCGGCAATGCGGACCAAGCTCCTGCTCTGGTTGTACAGGGACCGGACAGGCCTTAGCAGAGGGCCCCGGATCCCATACTCCCAGAGCACCTCCCACAGAACACCACGAGGGACACGGTCGAATGCCTTCTCCAAATCCACAAAGCACATGTGGACTGGTTGGGCGAACTCCCATGACCCCTCGAGGACCCTGCAGAGGGTATAGAGCTGGTCCAGTGTTCCACGACCGGGTCGAAACCCGCATTGTTCCTCCTGCATCCAAGGTTCGACTATCGGCCGAACTCTCCTCTCCAGTACCCTGGAATAGACTTTCCCGGGGAGGCTGAGGAGTGTGATCCCCCGGTAGTTGGAACACATCCTCCGGTCCCCCTTCTTGAAAAGAGAGACCACCACCCCGGTCTGCCAATCCAGAGGTACTGTCCCTGACTGCCACGCAATGCTGCAGAGACGTGTCAGCCAGGACAGTCCCACAGCATCTAGGCACTTGAGGTACTCAGGGCGGATCTCATCCACCCCCGGAGCCTTGCCACTGAGGAGCTTATCAACCACCTCAGTTACTTCGGCTTGGGTGATAGACGAGTCCACCTCCAGTACCCCAGCCTCTACCTCCTCAACAGAGGACGTGACAGTGGGTATCTATTTAAGTTTAATATGATGACTGACATAGTTAAGCATTAACATGATTTGGACTTCACTAAACAAATACATACATTGCTGTGGTTTGAAGCGTATGTTCTGTGATTAAACACATTATTAAATATGTTGTGTGCTTGTGTAGTCCTCTACATCTCAGAAGATCTTCTTTAACACAGAGGGATGGAGTGCAAACCACAGGATATTGACCACATGAAGCGCTGAGCAAATGGTGCTGCATAAAGCTCATATAGTTCCTTCAAACTCCACCTGAACCAGAATTTGCACAGTTATCGTGTCCACACGGAAATGAATCAGTGGCTTAAAAAACACTTTTACAGTGAAATGCTGCTCCAGGTTATGTGTGGAGGCACCGTGTAAAAATAGTGTGGTTACAAAATAACCATGTACATGTGGACAGAGCCTAAAACACAGGGGGTTGTCAAGAGATCAGTGTACAGTGAACATACATGGTAAGGATAATCACAAGGATTACAACCAGGGTAACCACTTCTCTGAATTAAAGGTATTCAATGACCACAGGACCATTTTAAAAGGACCATGCCACTTTAGATTAATTTAAGTAATAAAACCGGATTATTTTTCTGGGCAGATACTAACCAGGTTTCTGCAGCAAAACCACTCTCAGATTCTAAGGTGATGTAGATAGAGCAAAAATTGATGATGCTTGAATCACATTCTTTTGTTTTCTGATTTCCTAAAAGCAATCAACCTGTGTCATACAACACAATCAAACAATCTGCCTACAAAATAATTCAGACATTTTATTTTTGATATAATCTAGTAAATTGCAGTGATATTTATTCAAGAGTATTAAAATCACAGTGAACTGCATGCAGGATATTTGACTTTTTCAAAACCATGTGGATTACTGGCTCACAGTCATGAGTTAATCAGTCATTATTCACAATTAAATATACAATATTAACCTTGATATCACAACAAAGCCATCTGCAGACTTTAATATGACTACTACATCATTTAAAAACCTAAACGATTAAGAAACACAATGGGTTATAATTCCACCAACCTCTCATATTTTTTGTATCCCGCTGGCAATGAAGGCTAATTATTTTGTACCATTTCCACCGCAATAGATTTTAATTTCTTTTTTTTCTCGTTTCCTTGTAATGGCCAATGGCAGAGGGTTGAATTAAGCTATTCAACCTAAGGGAAAGAGATGTAGGCAATCCAACCCAAACCTTTGGTAACTGCTTCTCACATTTTTAAATAACATAAATAAAAAGTAAAAATTAAAGATTAGTTTGTGTTTGATCAATGGCTGAGTTAAAATACATGTCCCATTTTATTTTAAAAATGTGTTTTTATACTGGTAATAATAGCATTCATTTTTGCATTTCCATTAAGATCAAAGGTACGCAACAAACTGTTTACAATAAGACAAAGTACAAATGTTATGTTGAATCCTAAGGGTTTGGAATTTATCAAAACCAAATCTTATAATCATATTAGTCAGCCTTAATTGTGGTGTTGTTTTGTATTGTAAAATAATAATAAAAAACCTTAATGATGATTTTCTGATACTTGATATGTGTGTTTAGATCTGGAAGAGATTCTGCATTTTAATTCAATCAAACATACTATACTGAACATATGCCATCTTAAAAAAAATCTGGTATGCATTCAAAACTGATCTTGAATTGCTAGGGTATTCTCATACATCACCGGGGAAGAAAAACTGTGACTAAAGCTTATGTATGCGATTAAACTTCACACACATCTATGATTCTGGAAACTGTTATGAGCATAATCAGATTACTATAATAGCTAGGTGTACACAAGCTCAAACCTAATTTCATTAGCAAAACACAGTGTGTGAATGTATGGAAGAAATACCTTTACTTGAGTACAAATGTGTTTTTAGACTAAATGAGGAGAGTGCCTGCTAATAACTGTAAAGCAAGAAACAGTAAAGCAAGCACAAACCTTCCACCAAAAAAAGTAAACACATCTCAGAGCTGTAAATGATTTGTGTGAGTATCCGGTTGTTGTGTTTGGAACCTGTGGAGACAGTAATTACTGCGACAGGATGGGGCCCCATTGAGACTGTGTTCTGCGGTTCATCCTGTCACTTATAGCCCATGAATGGCTTCCCTCATAGCCACAGATATGTGGTCCACACATACAAAAGTTGTTTAAAAACTAGACTAGTTTTTCCTTCTCACTTTTAAAGAAAACATCTAATTAACACATGCCAGTTCCAAGGGTACCCTTAAGCCACGATGGACCATCAGAAACAAGGAGCTTGCCAGGTGCAAAGCCAAAAACTCATGATTTTAAGGAAAAAATCACTTAGGCCAAAGTGTTCATAAGCACTAGGTTATGCTGTAGTGCTACTGGGTTTTTGTGTAGACAACGGGGCAAAACCATTATTTTCCATTCAAATCTACTATTTTGCATAACTACAATTAAAGTTGGAATATGATGACCAAGACCAAATCCCTTGAAAGCAACAGGTCAGAGGACAAGGATAACCTAGAAGAACTAAAACTAAACTAACCAAAAATACAAAAATAGGTTGCAGGAATTTACCTGTTTCTGTATCTCTTTTTGTTATATATTTTTAATTTTGAATAAATCTTGTGTTTTATTAAATCTTTGAAGGGGTATATTAAAGGCAGCTTCAAAAGAAACCCATTTTCCAATCACCCTGGACACTTCCTCCACCTCGTCTGTGGGACTACACAGCTGAGAAAAATACTGATCTTTACTTTAAGCTTCTCCTGGGTGACAGACCTCCTCGCCCTGTCCCCAAAAAAAACCCCAATAAGGTTGTGATTTTTCACCATGAGATCTTTATTTGTCTGCCGTTGGACCCTGAATGCACCTTCATTGGCCCCAAGAGGAAAATCGTAGAATAGGTTAGAGCTTGTGAGGCATCATTCTGTCAGCCATTTTCACACCCTGATCTCACATTTTTTTTCATTTTTTTTTATTTTAAATGGCTCCATGGCAAAGTCACTAACACATTGTCCATAAACACTCAGAGATTGATGTAAATGTGTTTAGAGCATTATTAATAAGGGTTATGTTTAACATCTGAAATTGCATAACATCTAAAACATCTCAGCCAAGCCCAGAGAAGAGAGAAAAGTGGGATTTCTAAGGTCTGAGAACATTGAGTTTTGGTTATAAAATTGTTTGTGCAGACTAATATGTTCCATGTATATGAGTTTAGTGTGCCGACTTTATGCACGGTATAAAACTTGGAGTCAGGCTAGACAAGCTCACTGCACCAACAAAATGCCTAAATCAATAACCTGTCAGTGGAAAGCAGAGCTGGAGAAGGACTGATATTCTGTATCCATCTCTCCTCTTTCTTTTGCTGTCTATTTCATCCCTCTCTCCACAGAGTGTGTGTAAGAGGTTTTCTCTATTATTGCATGGCAAACAAACTGTCAGGGTTTTCAGAAAGATACAGTAGAGACAAAATGAAGGAGAAGACAGCCGTTATGTTGTGGAAAGCATCACTTCTGCAATAAACCCATCAGAGGGGGATACTTGAAGCCTCTTTGACAGTCTGAATGGTGAAACATTACAAAGCTATAGAATTTTTAAAAATCTTACATTTTGCCATGTGTGATGTTCAATATTCATTGTTTTATAACATATCTATTTAGTCAAGTGTTATAATAATAGGTTCTCGATATGTGTCAAAACTCTTGTATCAAGAACCTATGGTGCAATATGCATACAAACTTTTGAGACAACAATGCTGTTCAATGGATTTATATAACTTCCTCGTTTTTCATACACTCCTAACAATGTACAGTAAATAACTGTTTTGTTCTCGATCTGCTCGTCAATCTAACTTGATATTGCATGGATCGTAAGCTGGTGATGTGATTAGCACCAGACCAGTTCACTCTAACTGTTCATTGTCAAATGAACCCCTGTATCCACCTCACAGTGGGACATCTCGCAGCGGGAAGTTCACATTCTCCTCATGTATGAAAAATAGTATCTACAGTAGATATTTACATTTCTTTCCCAATTGTCCTGTTCTAGAAGGTCACTTGAATACTAGAAAACTGAGCCAATTCACTGAACAGTTTGAATTAATCCATCAGTCAAGTTATTAATCATCACCCTTCAGGTCTCTTAGTAGAGCTTACATGGTCTTCCTGTTTCATCATGGTACTTCAATTTCCAGTAGTAGTAAACAATTTGTAGTAATAAGCTGATTATTGTTAATTCATACAGTAAAGCATACAATAGAATAATTAATTACAATTTATAAAATTAAAAAGAACCCATTTATTTGGCCAATTCATCGCCAAGAGTAAAAATTACATTGTTATTTAAATGACTTGTCTGTGGGGTGATTTTATGAACCAATTTTGTCTTTCAGATTCAACCTGCTTAATTGTCTGCTCTCACAAAGACTGCATGAACATACACTTGCTCAACCTCAACCTGCCAAATAAATCTTCAAAGAAGAGTTGGACCACTTCTACTTGTGGGGAAAGAATCCCAGAAATATGAATCCCCAAAAAAATCAACTCTTCTCTCCCTCTGAAACTCTCATTTTCTTTATTCTGTGCCTCTGACCTTTGTGTTCTGCCTGACTGACCCTCTTGATTTAATGACCTCGCACAGACGGGGCACCCAAATTGAATGGGAGAGAAAAAGGGGGAATGGGAGCCAAAAGGTAAAGCCAGCACACCTATGGGATTCATAGCTATACTTACAGATCAGCAGTCCCTCACTTTACACCCAAGACTCATATATTGTTTTCTTCATCTGTTCAACCACCTCTGATAGCGTTATAGTCGCGACATTTGCTATGCAATTCTCTTCTCTGATACACCCATTCATTTTAAGCTGTCACTCAAAATACCTGTCCCATCCAGAGCCTTCATATCAGATGATCATCCCTCTCTTCCTCTCTCTATCTTCTGTACTTTCAAAGCAAATTTGAAAGGACAGACATGCAGAGTGAGAAACTGTGGCTGAAGAGCCAGCACATTATATCAAACAGAAGCAGTTTTGCTTGCTAACAAACACTTCTAATGGGAGATTGTTTTTTTGTTGTTTCAAAGCCAATGTAACCAAAACTTTGATAGTGTCACTCTGGCATATGTGTGTGTGTATGTCCGTGCGTGTGTGTGTGTGCATGGATGTGCATGCGTGTGCGTGTGTGTGCGTGTGTGCGCGTGTGTTTGTTTGTGTGTGTGTGTGTGTGCGTGTTCGTGAATGTGTGTGTGTTTGATACTTATAAATGTACCTTCATGACAACCCAGAGCTCAGAGAGGGAACTTCTCGTTTGTGATTTTAAATTGTTGTTTTAAAATTGAATGTTTTGCATAATTAAGGGTGAGACTACTCAAGTGAATGGCACTAACCAAGTGCCCATGTTCTATTATCATGATTTTCATTGCACCAAATCACATCCATTTGCCCATTTTTGACTCTCTAGTAGTGAAACTTTGTCAAGGATTAAAAGGAATTGGTACTTTAGTTTCCTATCCAGTTTCAATCCAAAAGCAAGACAAGGTAAAATCATTAAAAGCATGAGCTCAAAATGATCATGACAGTGAATTTGGCCCTGAAACCTACTGGTGCACTTCAACATTGCGTCAAATGTGAGCTGGAGACCTGCAGAACCCACACCTCGATGGAAAAATGGGTGATGCTTCAAAAAAAAAAAAAAAACTACCAAATGCCTTCTCTCAATCTTGTCATGAAAAATCTTAAATAATAGTAAAAGCTCAATTTTAGCTGTTTTATTTTTTAACTTGATAAAAAAAAATTATGTTAGAAGTGATCAGTCCCTTTCTTTTTTGTCAAATTCTTCTAAATTGTTTTAAGCAGATCACCTTAACAGTTAACACCAAAATCTATTTTGTTCATGACAAAAGAGCAGGTTTAAAATGGTTAAGTATTTATCATTTGTAATTAACTCATGACTCTCCTTCTTCCATGTTGTTTAAATACCTACTTTAAAAAGCAGCTCGCATTTGTATGTAGTTTATACATTTTCTGTGAAATTGACATGTATCTGTAAACTATAAAAAGTTGTGAATCAAGATCAACTGAACTGATTTTCTGATTGATGAGTTCAAATTAGTTCACTGGAACTTGTGACTGTGAAACCAAACATATCAAAAAGTGAATTTCTCTGGTATAGCTCAGTATTAAATGAAAACTTTTTAGCTTGTCATTTGCAAAATAGAAACCTACTAACTGCAAACAAAGCATACTTTATAAATCCAAAAATGCTAAATATGTACACGATCGATAAGAACCTGCACTGTGGATCGCACAAGTGTTTAGCCTTGCATGCACATGATACCATATTTATGCTGCTGTCCAGCTGGACATCTTGTTATTCTGGACATTTGCATTAAACAATTACCTCCAAGCATCAAAACATTTTAAAACACAAATGTAATTATATACCCCATTTATCTTCATCAATGTCTCCATCAGTCATAACACATTAAATGCTTGCATGCTGTTTTATTTGGCTGATCAGTGAATTTCTCGGGGTGAAACCCTTCATGCACATCTCTAGTACTCATAGCAACCTGCTGGTTCACCCCTGTGAGCTCGCATGACACATGAATAAGTAATGGCACGTGCAGCAGTCGTGCATACAGCTATACGATACTTGCAACTCTTATGCAAATACTCTTACGCAAATAAGTACTTAAAAGCACAAGTGTCATAAATGATTGCATTACAATATTAATTCTATAACTATTCAATAAAAATTTGTATTAGGAACAGACCTGAATGTGAACCCCATCTTTACATTCATAACGGGTGATTTTTTTATATATAGATATTGCGTATATATATATTAAAGAAAAGTTATCAATTAAAGTGGCAGTTAATTAGACTCATCATTTGTTTTCCAGAGTTTGATCTCTTACCTGCTGCCTCCTCCTGAAAAGTCCGGTCCGTGCGCTCTTGCCACAAAAGCTGCCACCAATTCCGCTGCTGAGAGAGATTGTTTCCCGCATGCTCTTGCTCTCTCTCCCCCTCCCTCCTTCTCTCTCTCTCTCTCTCTCTCTCTCTCTAACCATCATCATAAGAATACTCCAGGTGAAAAATGATAAGATTATTTTAAGAAATGGACAGCTAGAATGTGAGTACATTTTTATACTGGGTCAATGTAAATATTTTCCATCAAACTCCAATCCCAACTTTCTTATCGTTTAACTTTCATTCTTATTTAACTAGTGTTCACATGAAAAATAATTAATGAGATGTCTGAGTGATTTTAAACTTTTAATAAGAGTTAAATTTTAACACTATGCAATTGGTTATGAGATTTGAAATGTAACATATAGTGACATGAAATATTTTAATCTGAATTTACATCCAGCTGTCATTATCAAACTGCTAAAATCTATGCTGATCTTCCATAAAAATGTAAACATGTTTTCTTTGCATATAAATATTTGGACTCCATAGGTCTCGGAATAAATATATGGCTTAAAATATAGATTTTTTATGTTACGATTATTATTATTGGTAGTAGTAGTTGTAGTAATAGTATTTGAAAGGCTTTTTTCGCTCTCATCTGCTTTGCACTGGAGATTGCTGCCATCAGGTGGACTTCCCTGGTAAATTTAATTCAACAGGTAGCAACTCACCTCAGGATATGTAAAAACCTTATGCCGTTAGCAATTTAACGAGCTAAACTTAAAAATAATAAAATAAAAAATACCGGCGGTCTTAGTAACTTCCGTTGATAGATATCCACCATGCTGTTCACGTCGAGTAAACATGGCTGTGAAGCCATTTAGATCCAGTATGGTGGGTGGTTTAGTTAATATTCGTCAAAACACGACCACGTGAGTTGTTTTGATTTATATTTACAACACATTCACAAAATTGAAAGGGTATTGCCTTACCGCAGGCCTACTCATAGTTATGGTTAATTGTACCAAATGGTTTTAAATTAAGTGCCCATGCTTTTTGTTAGTAAGCGCAAGAGGGCAGCAGCGGTCTATCAGCTAAAAAAATATCCAGGTAGCCCTACGATAAACTAATCAGAATGGCCAGGAGAGTTAAGAGATTTATAGCAAAAGAAAGTCACAAAAGTGAAATACACTTTTAACGATAAATGTGTAAATAGTTAATCAGAAATAAGGATAAAACTGGCATTATGATATAGTCTTAATATGGAAAATGTATAAGGAATATTAATATAACTGTGAAATCTGTCAATAAGACTTACACAACTGTTTAAATGACAGTAAATGACACTTAAAAAACAAACACACACACACACACTAATCTTATATGGCAATCTAACGTTATACTATTTTCGAGGCTTCCTATATTACTGTGTGCAAAAGATCATGTTTGAAACCACAGAAATGTCTTTTTTCCTCTTTCTCCAGTTTGTTAACTACAACTCGAGTTTAGAGAAGTTCTGAACAGCCCCTTAAATTTCAGGACCACGCCTGTGCTCGGAGGAGGAGTGAGAGAGAGAAACAGACAAGGAAGGCGAGCCCAAATATTTGACCCGAAAACGTTACTTCTGCTCTGGGAAAAGTTAGAAAATGTCCGGGGTGGCATCCACGCTCGCCAAGAAGAGAGCCCTAGCGGCGGGGTTTGGCACCAATGCCAATGCGGTGAAGTACCTGAACCAGAGCTTCGAGGGTCTGAGGAGCGAGTGTCTGAGCCGCGGCCAGCTCTTCAGCGACCCGAGTTTCCCAGCCGCTCCCGAGTCGCTGGGCTTCAACGAGCTCGGGCCGCGCTCCTCCAAAACCAGAGGCGTGGAGTGGAAAAGACCTGGGGTGAGTGATTTGCCACTGGACCTTTCATAACTATAACGTTCCCCCTTGAACAAAGTATGAATCTGCTATTTGCTAAGAAAGTGACTTTTTACAATGTTGACTTTATAGAGGTAACGTTAGCTACTTAGTTTGAGCACTGACTAATTTTACTCTTCTTTTATGTGCCTAAGTAAAAGTAGTCAGCAATCTCTTACACTATACATATCTGCATATTAAAATACGTTGTTTAAAATGATATATGTTTTACTACTTAAAATTATAACAAACACAAGCGGAATTTGGAGCAAACATGTCCACACTTGTCTTTCTTGTGAACTGAATTTGAGAAAGAAAACTGTTTTTTTTTTTTACAAATGTTTATTGCCGGGTTTTTTTTTCATGATTTTATTTACTTTATGGCGTTCAGTTGATGGGTTGTTGTTTTTTTAGACAAAAATAAACCACTTATAAAAAAATATTTAGCGGTATATATGACAAACATTTATTTAATTTTTTTATTTAAACATCTACATCATGTTAAATATGTTGTTTGAAACACACATATGAGTAGTAAATCATTTAATATCGAGATCAATTGACAATTCGTCTTCTGACAACTTGCGGCTGACTCCTGATGTGAGCTGGTTATCATTGACATCTATGTATAAAAAAATCCATACATTTTTTTAATTACTCATTTATTTTAAGATATATTAAGTTTTAAATTAAGGACAGGGCTGCTTGAATGAGAGCCACCCACCAAGCGCAAAGGTTTCTTTCTCATTATTTCCCATGTTTGACTCTCCAGCTTCTTTTTCAAGTAGATCAAGTAGCTAAAACTTATGTGTGATATCAAGCTCACTACATCCACGTTATGTAAAGTCAATGCCTCAAACCAAAGTTATGCCAGTTTCCAACAATATCCAAAGTATCTTCTTTTTAGTTCATAAAATCAACTCAATAAATTTTGAGCACATTTGGGAAGCTTAAATGGGATATTTTTTTTAATTATAAAATTATCAGAATGTTCTACAGAAGCACAGACACATGGATAAATGTTTTAAATCAATATTCTTGGACTTTTTTTGCAGGAGCTGACCGCAAGTCCAGAGTTTATTGTTGGAGGAGCTACAAGAACAGACATTTGCCAAGGAGCATTAGGTACTGTAAATAAGAACATCTGTTCTTGGTAGTTCTAACTGATCCAGTGTTTAACAATATATTGTAAAATATTTTAGAAATGGTGTCAATTATGTAAACGTGCATGTCATTTAAATGTTAAGGGACAGTGTACATGCTCAAAGGAGAACAGATTCCTCAAAGGAGTCAGTGAGAGAGAGTTTCTTAAAATATGTGCACAAACATAATCAGAGCTATGTGTTTGAGTAGTTTTTCTCCTTTAAACAAGTTTGCACTGCCTCAGAATGAATTGCTTCTTTCTTTCTGGTAAAGCTCGGCTGTTGACAGATCAGATAAGTCTGTTTTCCAGTCATTGGATTTAGCTTGTTTTACAATAAACCTGTTGAAGAGCATGGAGGACTCATCAGTGTTCAAACTCAGGTTGTGAAGTTCTTCTTTGCGCAATACTGAAGTAAATTCCTGAAAGTTATGCTTCACCAGGATGCTTATTAAACATTGTAGAAGTGCCATTAAACACGGTGGAAGCAATTGCAACAGATTTACACATTTTATTTTTTATCGATTTGATTCCGCTTAGTTGTTTTTCTCATGTTTTTTTCAGCAAAACATTAAACATCTGTTTAAATACTTGTTACTTGTTAGCTTTTTTATTTATTTAGTTTTTCCAAAAAATTGTAGTTCTTAATTTTTCCGGATCTATTTCATACTTGTTCATTTCTGGTGTAGAGTTACTGTAATGTTCAAGGAAACACCCTGTAAAGCCTGCTAGCTTAAACTGTCTTCAACTGTTTTAGGAACCGTTTTCATGCTCCAGCATATCATTGTATAATCGGAGACATATTATCATAACCGTACAAATGTGAGATGATTCATTCAGCTGAAGTGAAAACATTTTTAGCTCCAGATTTCCAGGCGTTTGTAAGCTGAAATGCGGTGTGAAAATCTCATAGACAATTCACTCAGTTACAGTCGGTCAAACTGTGTGATCTTTGTAAAGACTGTGGCATGCAAAAGATTTTTGGGGAGGACTAATTGTGTAGGCCGCAGCAGGATATGTTCTCAGAGCTTGTGGCTCTTAAAGGAACAGTTCATAATTTAATGAGATCTTTAATTTCAAACACAAAATCAGTTTGTTCAGTTAAGAGAAGCTCAAAGTTTAAAAGGCTTTTAAAAATAGCTTTAAAATGTATTCAAGCCCATAAGTCATTGTGTTAAAATTGTGCAAGTTGTTGAGTTTGCTCTCCTAAGAAGCAATTTGTTTAAGTGTTATCTATACAGCATCTCTTATTTGCTGATGTTGTTGTTGTTGTTGTTTTATATTCATTGTGTAAATCTCGCATTGTAATTTTATAAGTGAGATCTTTCTTCTATGGAGTCCAAATATCTATATGCAAAGAAACCATGTTCTAGCATTTAAAGTGATTGGATGTTTGTATACCAGTAAATGCAGGTTTTTTTCCTTAGTAGATACCTAACATTAATCTTTAATAAATGCAAAAATAAATGGTTCTTGCATGTTGTATTAGATATATACAGTTGCATCCTTACATCAGATTAATAATATTTAAATGAAGAAAGAAATATGTAGGTTTCCCTGGTGACATCAATATCTGTGTATTGTGTGTGACAATGTTATTGCAAAACTTCCATTGCACAAGTCATCGACTAAAGATCAAAAACCCCACGAAAGCCTTTAAATCAATCCAGAATTCTGTTTAGATGTGTTTAGTCTTAATCAGAATAACATTTACATTTATTACATTTATGCATTTGGCAGACGCTTTTGTCCAAAGCGACTTACATTAGGGAGAGACAAAATGCAATTTGTTACACTGTCAAAGTCTATCTCAACTTCTCACAATAGAAATTGTATCAACTGATCAAAAAACCAAAGCAGTAGGGGAAGAAGATAAAGACAGAGGAGGGAAAAAGAAGGTAGTAGTTTTTTTTTTTTTTTTTATTGTAGGTGTTCTCTGAAGAGAAGAGTTTTCAGTTGCTTTTTGAAAGCTGTTAGTGTTGCTGCTTTCCTGACTGGATCAGGGAGTTTGTTCCACCAACCAGGGACAGTGAAAGAGAAGGTTCTGCTGAGAGATCTTCTGCCCTTGTGGGATGGAACCACAAGTCGCTGTTCCTTCTCTGAGCGCAGGCTTCTGGAGGACATGTAGGAGCGTATGAGCTCATGGAGGTAGACAGGGGCTGATCTGGAGATAGTTTTGTATGCCAGCATTAGCGATTTGAATTTTACAAAATTTTGAATTTTGAATTTTGAATTATTGAATTTAATAAAAATATGGGAAAGAACTACTTTGACATCCATAACATTGTTGATGTGTTATTTTTAAATCTAAATTCTCCTCTCAAGCTTAAATTATCTGTGTTTTTTTCTGCAGGAGATTGCTGGCTCTTGGCAGCCATTGCCTCTCTAACCCTCAATGAGGATGTCTTGGCTCGCGTTGTGCCCTCGGATCAGGGCTTTGGGGAAGACTACGCTGGAATTTTCCACTTTCAGGTAAACAAAACAAAAAAAGGAAGCTGTGTTGAAGTACTTGGATTTAACTTGTGAGAAGAGAACTGTAGTCACAATTTGTTACCTTTAGTGACAGGGTTACTCAACTTTTTATTTTACTTAAAATTTCAAATTACTTAGATTTTTTATTTTGTTGAGGACAAACTAAAATACTATTGTGACTTCTCTGTACATGGATAAGTAAGTGGAAGAAGTATTACTGCTGTCTGTAACACTGTTCAAAACAAATAATCCAAATATTTTTATTTTCTCAAAAGAAGTAAACAGATCAAGCTTGTTTGTAATTAGTGTAGATAGTAAATGATGGAGATGCACAAGTTACTTATGTACAAATCATTTTGTACACATGAATTTCTAAAAAAAATATATAACTTTAATATATAACTTTGAGTATAACTTTGAAAATAAAACCCTGGATTCTGAAGGAACAACAGTGCTTCTCTGTAGAAGTTAGTCAATTGTGTCTGTCAGGCCATCTTATGAACAGTGCTTTTAGAAAATTAGGTCTGTTGAGTCCTCTTAAAAATGATGGATGGGAAAATTGCTCTAAAAAGTGTTTTATAATCATGTTTTTCTAGGTTTTTGCTACACATAACATTATTTGCATTTTTGGTATTGGTTTGAGGCTACACTTCAAGCTTATTTTTAGAAAGGCTTGATTTTATGGGTTAGTCAGTGGAAGGGTTTGTTCAGTAAAGGAAGTCACACTGACTCATAATAGAAGAACAACACAGATCCCAAAGGAAGTGTGTGCTCAGACTTTCTTCGTTCTTAAATTCCATCACTAATTAACCACCTTGTTCTGAACAGCTTGAAGATATATTTTTGAATATTTGTACAAATTAGCGCTTCTCTTCACTGTATGTTTGTGAACTATTTAGCCTGAGATGTATCAAGAGGGTTTTAATGTGGTGTATTAATTCATTGCTGCAGGAGATTACTTCCTAACAAAAACCCATTTGCTTCTAATGGTTGCAGTTATGGCAGTTTGGGGAATGGGTGGATGTGGTGATAGATGATCGATTGCCCTCAAGAGATGGAGAGCTGCTCTTTGTTCACTCAGCTACAGGCTCTGAGTTCTGGAGCGCGCTGCTGGAGAAGGCCTATGCGAAGTGAGCGTTAAAACCTTTTATTGACTCAGGAAAAGTTTTGGATCCACATTTTATATAATTCAGCCATAACAACTGTTGAAAGTATCATTTATCTTCAATTATTTGAATTGCTATATTACTATAAAATTTTATTTTAATACACTTATATTTTGATTTTGACAAAAAATTCTGCCGCAGCGTTTGTTTTCAGGTTGTAGATTGACATAACAAAAGAAGCATTCTGCACATAAAATTTGTTTCCACATTTATTTCCATTATTGCAATTCCATTGTAAATACGTTTTTATGTAGAATTCAAAATGACCAATATTTATCATCATTTCTTATCTCTTCACCGCTGTCTCGATCTATGTTTTCTTTCCTTCAGGGTGAACAGCTGTTATGAAGCTCTGTCTGGAGGTTCTACCACTGAAGGGTTTGAGGATTTCACTGGAGGCATTGCAGAAGCGTATGAGTTGAAACAGGCGCCGTCCAACATGTTCCAGATCATCAAGCAGGCCCTGAATTCCGGAGCCCTTTTGGGATGCTCCATTGATGTATGGGTTTAAAACATGACAAACTAAAAATGAAAAAGAGTTTATATTTTAATAGTTTTCTGTTTATTAAGATCACCAGTGCCGCTGACTCTGAGGCCATCACGTATCAGAAGCTTGTGAAAGGACACGCTTACTCTCTCACTGGAGCGATCGAGGTTAGACATATGCGCACATTTTCGACTTTTGACATCACATAGTGGATACTGCATCGAATGTATGCTGTCCTGTGGATTTACTAAATTATTATTGTTTGTGTTCTGTTTTTCAGGTTAACTACAGAGGGCGAAAAGAAAAGCTGGTAAGGATTCGAAATCCATGGGGTCAGGTGGAGTGGACAGGGGCCTGGAGTGACAGGTAAGACCTACTGCTTTAATCTAATATTAAAGCTAACGATGTTCTAAACAAAATCCAGAAACTTTTGCTAAAGAATTAAATTTCGTATTTAGGAAAACCAAAGGACTTCATGAGCTGCATAACTTTTAACTATTATTAATTGTCCGTTCCACTCAAAAAGTGTCCAACTTAATTAAAAGTTGCTCTCAACTCTGGCTGTAGTAGAACACATAAAACACATGTTGCCTTTTTAATATAAAAGCTCTGTTTTATAACTATCTGGCTGCAGTAAAACATGTAAAAACATAAAACACATGTTGCCTTTTTAATATAGAAACCTTCAGGAGCTACCAAAACAGGGACTTATCGACGTACATTGAATATGTGCCGTATTTGCAGGTACACTGCAAAAGTTATAGTTTTCTGAATAAAATACATTCCTTATGTCATTTTTACAGTTCCCACATTGAAATACAAATATTCCATGTACCAACAGTACCAAACAACACAAAGAATCTACTCTAGCTCATTGATTATTGCAGTGACAGGAAGTAAACTACACTGTGTTCCTTTTTGGTGATCTCACCTTGGGAGAACTGTCTAAGAAATGAATTAGTGGCAGAGGTAAGAGGTATAGTATTTATTAGGATCCTTTTTTCAGTCTAAGAAAAACAAAACAACTACTGAAAGATAGATAAAACTCTAACTCCATCTGTCTTATCTGCTACAGAAGGAACTGATTTGGGATCACTTGTTACTCACTTACAGAGACTTGTTTTAGACATGGACTGAAATGTAAACATGCTGTTTTGTTGGAGGGAGGGTGTAAGACAGATTTCATTCTTATTGTACATTTACTAAGGGACAATCCTAAACAACAATTTATACTGTTCATAGTCATTTTTACTGTTTTGTATTGGTGCCAAAATTAACATTGGGTGTCAGTAAGAGCAGAATTTTTGTAGTTGCTGTAAGTTTAGATTTTTGGAAACTTTATTCAATGACTGAAGACAAGAGTTCTATTACCTTTTAGCTCATTTACCCACAGAGGTTACAAAGTTGTCTCGTGGGCTGCATTGATGGTATTACATTGATGGTGATAATCGATTTTTAACACAAACGAACAAGTTTGATTCTGCAAGCAGCTGACTTAAGATACATTGTCATTTAAAGCCTGTATATTGTTAGAAAATCACTCTATTCACCTTCCAATTTATCAGCCAATTACATTTTCTTGTTATGGTAGAACAAGTAATGCAATGGTGCAAGGTATGTGATTAATAACATTAATTTAACTGTAACAAACATGAACATCGTGACACCTGTCACTTGGAAGAAATCAATATGTAGATGATTACTCAATAAAATTGTTAGAAAATCAAATTATCAGATGTTTGAGATTATCGTGTGCCTCTTGTGGAAAATAATTGGTAATAACTAAATTGCATGTACAAAATCATATTTTGAGACACCAGAGAAGCAATTAAGTCACTACAAGGGTTCAGAAAGGGATTTTGGAGACAGGTATATGGGTGTTTTGCATGGAAGACAGGACTGTGTCAGAACACAGGGAGTTTAACAAGAAATGTTCTTTCTGTTACTACTGTTTATTTCTTAAATGGTGTATTTGTTTGCTACTTTGGTTTGTAATAGCATGTAAATCTTTAAACAAATTGTTTTATTTGACTACTGTATGTACTCCAGCTCCTCAGAGTGGAACTCTGTTGATCCATCTGAACGAGAGAATGTGAAGGCTGATGATGGAGAGTTCTGGTAAAGACACATTCCAGTAAAACCATATGACCGCATGTCTTGTTACTGTTCTTCACCTCTTTTTCGCACTCTTGTTTCAGGATGTCTTTCTCAGATTTTTCAAGGCATTATTCCCGCATCGAGCTCTGCACTCTTACCCCAGACACGCTGACATCAGACTCACTCAAACACTGGAGTGTGTGTAAGTTTGATGGCGCTTGGAGACGGGGCTCAACGGCTGGAGGCTGCAGGAACCATCCATGTATGCTGTTTTAAGATTTTATAACCTGTATTTGAATTAAATTTAAATAATCTTTGTTTTGTAAAAGACAAACTTCTCTCATTTTTGTGAGTATATGTGACAAGATAAATGTATTATGTTCTCAAGGATGAAAGTAAAGAAGGAAACAAGTAAGGAAGTACAACCGTTTAATACCTGTAGTTTTCAGTTTCATTTTGATAAGCATTTCTTCCTTGCTAGACACATTCTGGATGAATCCTCAGTTCAAGATTAGGCTTGAGGAGGAAGATGATGATCCCGATGATAATGAAGTGGGCTGCAGTGTGGTGATTGGTCTGATACAGAAGAACCGGCGCAAGATGAGGAAGTCTGGAGAGGACATGCACACCATTGGCTATGCCATCTATGAGGTAGAGCAACCATCAAAGAAATATATTCTTTGTTTAATCGTTGTTATATATTAGTTGTTTAAATTTTTTACTAAACCGCTGAGAGCTCAGTTCATTAAAAGTTCATTGTTTTTCTTGTAGGTTCCTCCTCAGGTAAGCAAACCTTCATTATCCATTTAATTTAGATTGGCGTTAATGCAAGGCATTATTATTTGTACGATATGATTTAATTGGTTGAGAAACAGTTATCATAATTTAACCAGTAAGGTGTATACGTACATTTACTGTAGATTGACAACAAAAGGATCAGATTCAATATTAAAGAAACAATTGTTCATAAACCTCAAGAAGCAATCACACATTCTCCAAAAACCATTTTGGTTTGAAAATGTAAAATAACGTTTGATTGATTGCAGTTCCATGGACAGAAGGAAGTTCATCTGGATAAGAACTATTTCCTGACCCATGCTCAGAAGGCACACTCCGAGACATTCATCAACCTGAGAGAGGTCAGCACCCGCTTCAAACTTCCTCCCGGAGAGTATCTCATCGTCCCCTCCACATTCGAGCCACACAAAAACGGAGATTTCTGTGTCCGTGTCTTCTCAGAGAAACAGTCTGAAATGCAGTAAGGGCTTTGCTGTTATATTTTTTTAAGTAAATGTACAATATATTTTCAGTTTTTTTTTTCAACTGAAATCAGGGCAGTGTTTAGGCAGCTATTAATTAATCAAATCTATTCAATAGATTGCCTAGTTACACTAAAACATTATGCTTTTTTATTTTTATTGCAATTGAAAACTAAAAAATCTATCTTTAATGATCTATCTTTAATATTTTTATATTAATATCTTTAAAATTAACTATATATATATATATATATATATATATATATATATATATATATATATATATATATATATATATATATATATATTATTTTACTTTATTTTATCGTTTAAATTCATTTATTTGTGATTAGCTTCATGTTCATCATTAATTATGTGAGTGAGATCTAAAATGATTATAATTTGTTCCAGACAATGTGATGACCCTATTGAAGCAGACTTAGATGATGTGAGTTCCTTGTATCTCATAAAATGCTATGATTGATTTGATTATAGTCAATAAAAATGACCGATATTAACATTTTCTTTTTAACATTTCCGCAGGAGATAGTGTCTGAGGAAGCGATTGATTCTGGATTTAGAGGACTGTTTACTAAACTTGCAGGGGATGTGAGTTAGCTGGGATCTTGCATTTTGTTCATGGATTAACTTGTTTGCTAAACAAAATCAACATTTTAATGTTTTCTTTTGCCAAAGGACATGGAAATCTCAGCTGTAGAATTGCAAACAATTTTCAACAAAATTGTGGCTAAGCGTAAGTCTTTTTATATATATATTTTTTATCATTCTATATTTAAGTGTTTTTTAACCTATTTGTCTTTTCCAAACAGGAACTGACATCAAGACAGATGGATTTAGTTTGGATACATGCCGGGTGATGCTGAATCTCATGGATGTATCCTTCACTATCTCATTTCCTAGATTAAAATTAATTTTAAAGGGGCTTATTTTACTTAAATCGAATGCAGGAAAGTGGAAATGGAAAACTGGGACTGGCTGAGTTTGCTACCCTTTGGAAGAAAATTCAAAAGTATCTGGTGAGTGAAAGGCAAATTAAAAAGGTATTCTTGATATCAGTTCTTATAGTTACACTCTTTTTACAGGTTATTTATAAAAAGAATGACTTGGATGGAACCGGCTCCATGAGTACACCAGAGATGCGAATGGCTTTGAAGGAAGCAGGTACCCAGCAAACATGTGATGTGTTTTGGTTAAAAAAATAGTTAAATTGATACTTTTGTTAATTAGGATTTAATTGTATTATGAGCTTTGCAGCAGTGCATAAGCAGTTTGTTAAAGTGAAATGTCTATAACACTATTGTACTACGAAAGTCAGTGCATTACAATACAATAACAGAACTGTGTGTTTGTAAACAAGAACCCTTAACCATGCAAATTACTAACAGAGACTAAGAATGAGACACCAAAAACCGCTACAAACCTTTTTACGTTTGAGTTTGGCATTTTTTTCTGTCTAGTAAGTATGGAAAAATGTAGAGGACCTTAAAGCTGTTCTGAAATGGGAAAAACATTTATTTGTGTTTAAAGAGACTTTGCACAGAACTAACAAGTCTGACAGGCATCATCCAAGCCAGCCAGTCTGAAAAAATGTATTAATGTCTTGAATAACTTAAACTAAGAATACTGTTAATTGTACAGATATTTATGACTAATATTTAATGGAATAGTGGGTAATGGGCTAACCTTGAAAGCACGAGTGTTGTTCAGTTCAAAGTTTGATTCTCAATTATGATGATCTCATTAAAGGCAAAATGGCTTATAAAAAGATACTTTTTTTAATCCAAATTCAATATTAGAATTAAAATGTCATAAAATTCATAAACATAATTTGAGAATAAAGCCAAGTGAGTTAAAAATAGTTAATTGAGCTGTCAGAGTGATCTGTTGAGCCAATTAAAAATGAATCATTAAGTGTAAATCTTTTAGCAGAAGCAAACTCGCTAATGTAAGTCAGGAAAGCAGCAACACTAACAGCCTTCAAAAAGCAACTAAAATCTTTTTTCTTATTTCTTTACCTTTTATTTTCTTTCTTCTATGGTTGATTGATCCAATATGATTGATTGATACAACTTCTTCTGTGAATAAAACTTAGGCTTTTTAACAAACGTCATATCGTCTCTGAATGAATAAATGATGTAAATGTTATGGGGAAGGCAAATTTCCCATAACAAATTTTGTGGTCTACAAATACAAATCTTTAAACAGTTTTCAAGCATTTGAAATGTATGTGTTTACCCACCCACTAGTCTTGTGTAGTTGCCCATGTTAACAAAGAGTTTGTGTTCTAATTCTCCAATTCTTCATAACACACAAATAAACAACTAATACAACTATTTTGTTTTAAAAAATAAAACTTTTTTAGGTCAATTGTAAAATTAAAATTTAACGATGTTTGAGCAGTAGTTTGTTTGCTATTGAAACCGTTTGTTTTTTTTGCACAGGGTTCTCTCTGAACAACCCCATTCATCAGTGTTTGGCTGCTCGCTACGGAGATGCAGACATGACCATCGACTTTGATAATTTTGTCTCTTGTGTGATGCGTCTGGAGATGATGTTCAGTGAGTACAGTCAACAAATTCAGTGCCTTTTATTTCGCATACACATACTTATTTCTTTCCGTTTTATTTGAAACTGTTATGCTTTGTATTAACTACAATTCCTTTTGTTTCTTTTGTAGAAGTGTTCAAAAGGTTGGACGTAGACAGCAGTGGGTTCATTGAGTTGGACTTCTTTCAGGTACCGAATTTCTTGTTGTCCTTTATCATTTGCTTGAGCTTATTCATCTGGTGTTCAAGCAGCTTAAATACTTTTTTTTTCTCTTTCAGTGGCTGACATTTGCTATGATATAAAGTTCCAGAATGTGGTTTTATTTTTATTGTTTTAGCTAGATTACACTGATGGGAACCATAACTGCCAAATGCCTTATTAGAGTAAGGGACCTTTGGTGTTCTTTGTCTATGAGGAAAAAAGTGTAGATATCTGATGATTTGTTTGTGATGCACTTTCTCATGAACTGAAGCATATGCAAGGCTAAATCACCTTTATAGATGGGATTTAAGGTCAAATGTGCAATTAAGCCCAGTTTAATTACTTCATAATTAATATATGTTAGCGTTCACACAAACAATCTTTCCTTTTGATGGGTAGTATAGAAAAATTATTTCTTTGTCATTTTTGCACTTTCTAAAGTTTAACTCATCCTAAACGTTATGATCTTAGCTTACTATTTGTGGAATGGTGTTTAGTTTGTACTTAGTTTTAATGGATCCGGGTGTATGTCTGTCCAATGCATCATAGCCTTGTTATTGCATGAACTAGATACAAAATTCGACCCTGTGTGGCCTTACCTTTAACCTCTAATAGAGATGTGTTATTTTATATTGTCCGGCAATCTGCTTAGAATTACATTTTCCCCAACAATACCCTTTTTTTGCAATGAATACTATTTATGTATTCGGGTGAGCTAAAGGGTAGTTAGGGAAAGGGATCCTATTAGACAAAATCATTAAACTTATAGTATTATTGGGCTTGACGATGACCAAATGTTCTTTACAAAATAAAATTGGCCACATGAATTTCCATAGCGCATTTGGCAATAGTTGTATAAACATTGGATTATTGTAATTTGTGGCGAGTAAACAAGAACCTATAGCAAAATGTTAACTAGTTTCTTTTGTTTTGAGAATGACAATTGTTTCACCCATGTTTGAAACGATACTCATCAGATGCTTTAATCAGAAAGGCCAGAATAACTTAACTAACCTTTCTTAACAAATTACACAGTTTCATGTGATTGAACAGAAAACACAGTTTTAGACACATTTTGTGGGAAATTGCTTGCACTGTTAACTATTTTGAATGACTTTTTAATAACAATGTTTCCCCACTGTGCCTTTTATGTCTTGCAAGCATCTGTATTGAAATGCAAACTTGTTACGAGGACCATTTGCCATTGATGAAATGAATAAATATATCTTTTATTATAGGAGACACGTTGTATTGAGTGTATTATTAATCTATTGGCAGGATGTCTGGTCAACTTTTAGAACTTTCAATCCTTTAAAGGTGAAGCACTAGAAATGTTTTGGTCATATGTTTTTTTTGTGTGTGTTTACTATAACACAACTATTCAACAATGCAAACTATAGATATCGAATCTAACTATATTGAGTCAACTATATAAGTAGAACTTAATTCAACTTTATTCTATGTTTTAATAGAAATTCAACCACAACTCCTATGAAAATTGTCAGATTTTATTATGGGGTTATGAATTTAACGATAACAGTTTTGGAATTATGGCATTTTGTTTACTTGAAACTAAGACTGTAATTCTATTCTCGTATGAATGTTTATTTCTCGATTCGGAAAATTGTTTCAATCTTTAAATATTTGTCTAAATTTAGGAATGCATCTAGTGATAATAAAACAGTTCAGGTTTAGTAGACAGAGAACCTGACTGACAAAAATGTTTACCAGATTTATAGACCCTGAAAGCAAAAGCATCAGATTCATTGCATATAATTGTTCTTACAGCTCAGCAGATGATTTTGTTTTAAATATATTTAATTAGAAGCTTTTTTAATATTTGTGAGTATTTTTTCTATATTTGCCTGTACAAAATGTATACAAAGCTTTATATGGATTAATAAATAGCTATGTGTGTCATGTTTACAGATGTAGTTGCAGATCACAGGAGACATTTATGATTTAAAACACATTCATTTATTTATTTATTTAAATAAATTTTCAGAAGATAGTTTATGCCAATCCTCACACAAGTATACAAATAGTATTGCTACACTAGCAACCCCATATTGTGTTAAATTAAGTTTGTCTTCTGTTCCAATTTAAGTTCATTCATTCATTCATTCATCTTCATGTCGGCTTTATTCCCTTTCGGGGTCGCCACAGCGGAATGAACCGCCAACTCACTGGCATATGTTTTACGCAGCGGATGCCCTTCCCTGCCGCAACCCATCGCTGGGAAACATTCACACACACATTCACACTTTAACACTATGGGCAATCGTTCTTACTCAATTCACTTATTCCGCATGTCTTTGGACTTGTGGGGAAACCGGAGCACCCGGAGAAAACCCACGCGATCACGGGAAGAACATGCAAACTCCACACAGAAATGCCACCTGCCCCAGCCGAGCCTAGAACCAGCGACCTTCTTGCTGTGAGACGACCGTGCTACCCACTGCGCCACCGTGACGCCTCCAATTTAAGTTAAGACTCCAAAAGAGTCCCTCACAATGGATAAACCCCACACCCTCATTTTCTAAGCATTTTTGAAAGAACTGAGTTATTTAGGTGTGTTTGTACAGACAGAGAACAGTAGAAGTGAGGCTTCTCTTACTCGAGCACCGTTCTTCTCCCGTTATGTTTGTTACAAGTGCTCTCACGCACTGTCAGCGTTAGCCCCGCCTCCACTGGACTCTACCACACGCAGACTCCCTGAAGCTTCTAACATACCGCTTATCTTTCTTTTGAGAGGAATAAAACTGTGCATTTCACACATTCCTTCATTTAAGAGGCTGACAGGACCGAGGCTGCAAGGCAAGTTCAGCGGTACTTGATATTCTGCCCGCAAAGAACCAAACCGAGATTTAATTCAATCCGTGTCGTCTCTGTCGGCCTGCTGTTAGTTTGTCGCATTAAACACTTAAATAGCGTCAAGTGGTAATGTTTGGGACCTTTTGACCCGTTTTAACATAGAAGCTGGTCTTAGTTGTGGTCAACTTTCAGTTGAAGTAGAAATATTGAAATTATCCGAGTAGATTTAATGGAGTTAACGTTGATCGAAGCATGGCGTGCGTAAACAACACAAAATGTATATCGGGCTCAATTAAACCGCCACTAAAAAGTATTTACAATGCAAACGATTTATGTATTAAAGTTTGTAGATTCTCTGGGTTGTTTTTCTTTTTTAAATCTGTTATCACGGTAAACAATGCGGGTTGTCAAATCATATTGGGTAGCTGTAGTTTGATCTCTGTAAATGAATGGGAGGTTTTCTCTCGGTGTTGTGTTTGAGGCCAACTTCACAATGCAACCATTGATGAAGAGATGAGAGAGATGAGATGCCAATGCTGTGACACAAGTGTGAAAATCAATACCTGTATTATTCTCAATAGTTAGCAGTGGTCAAGAAACGAAGAGTTTAGATGCAAATACCACTCATCCACCTGACCAGTTTTCATTTTAAAGAACTAAATTAACAGCCAATGTATAGGTATAGACATTGTTATATTGCAATAAATATATTTGTTTTTATTAAAAGCCTAAATTGAATTCTCATTCAAAATAATATTTTATTGTCATTCTAAACAATATATATATATATATATATCCAGATGTATCTTTTTCACAAAACCCTCTCAATCTTCTTAAATAACTAGCAGTGATATGGAAACTTTCCAAAGGATACAATAAAGCAGAGTTAAAGTGATTCACACTATACAAACATTTAAGCAGCACATGTGTTAAACTGTGTTTGCTCTTTCCTCACTTTCTTCATCCATACTTGGTATGTTTTTTAGGAAACTGAAATAACTTTTCTCACACTAAAAACCACATACATGCAGGTCAGTTTAGCCTGAAGTAAAACGTAGCTCTGTTGATTAAAGTAACAGAAGTCACATGATGCATTCTTGCTCGCTGATTGGAGTAAGGGTTTTTATGATGAAGCAACATTTCAGTCGTTCCAAAGCCTTTCTTGGCAGAATACAACTTTGTATATATTGGATGACATCTGGGAGAAATTGCCTGTTTGTAGCTAAGAACAAACAAAGTGTTTTGTATAAAGTTAATCATTTCTTTTTTTTGACAACTGTAAAGATTCATAAAGTTGAGCATGTGATTACAGATGGAATCCCTTGATTAGTTTTTATTTGTATGTTTTTGAACCTTGGCAGGTCTAGTTTTTGCTTGTCTATGGTGCGGTCCTATGCCTTTCAGATTTGATCCAAAATAACTGTGTTCAGAAGTTATTCCAAGATTTATCAGTTTCTTAATGGTAAATGAGTCGAAAATCAAGCAACTAAGGAAAAAAGACAGCGTTAGATGAGTGACTTCTGAGCTGAAGTTTGGATACATTTTCATGTTTTTTCATGATTCAATAACATTTGTCCAAAACGTAGCTGTTCCCACAACAGCAAATTGTGTTTTTTGTGCTGTTGTGTCTAAACGCATCACTTTAGTTCTTTAGTTATTTAGTAGGATCAATGTTATTGTATTGTATTTCCACCACCTCATCCCCATCCAGCATGTTCCATGGAGGGATCTCAGCACAGATCAGTGCCAACAGACTAAAAGCAGATGGTGTAGGATCTTTCGAGCATGCTCTTCACTTCCAAAACCAGGATTTTGAGTCCCTCAGACAGGAGTGTTTGGAAGGGGGCTTCTTATTTGAAGACCCTTGCTTCCCTGCTGAACCCCCCTCTCTGGGCTTCAAGGAGCTTGCCCCCCACTCATCCAAAACCAGGGATGTGGATTGGATGCGGCCTACTGTGAGTGGGTTTTTTTTTTTCAATGTCAAGGCTGTGTGTGTTCAAAATCACATTTTATTTATTCATTTATTTATTTTTTGCATTTTAGATTTTATTAATTAAGATATGTCTTGTAGTGTTTTTAACTTTTTCTTTTTATTTCCCACAGTCAAAATGTATTTGTTGTCTTTGAAATAGATTTAGAGAATGATTTTTTATTTATATCCCAGCTTCCCCTCAGTTTATAGTCGGAATGTTTAGACGCCAAAGGTTCACTCTCTTCTCTCCTCTCTCTTGCAGCTGTTGTCACTATTATAAAGGCATGCACACATGGATTATAATATTTCTTTGCTCAGTACACACATACTGAAGTTCCTTTGAGGTGACTTCGTTCAGACTGGTCTACAGTATGGTTAGGCTATCTCTGACAGTACCAGGCTGGCAGCAGTGTTTACATGGTTTCTATGTCATTATAAAGACAAATAGTTTTTCAATGAACGAGAAACACTTGATATTGTAGCCATGGTTTAGCTAAACTAAAACATTTAGAAGATAGAAGAAAATATGTTGCCAAAAGTGTAGCAAGCATTATTGCAGCTTGTTGAGAACACAACTATTATAGTTTTCTAATTACATTTGGAAAATATTACAACTCGTTATATTTTAGATATTAATTGAACTCTGCTAGTAGTGTAAGTAAATAGTTATAAAAAGTAGATGTTTTAATGATGTTTTCATTAACTGTTAAACTCATTGTTTCAAAATAAGTAAAAGGCCTATTGTCATATTTACATGAATAGTTTAATTGTATTTTATCTGATCACAGAAATAAGTTAGGTTTAACTTTAAACTAAAAAGAGGGAAACCTTCAAGGACAGGGGTGAAGTAAAAATCTTTTCTATATCCTCAAAAACAAAATCTACTATTTAGTTGTAACGCTATTTGTTACAGTGTTTTGAAAGTACGATAGTAATAAAGATTTGTACAAATATCTCTTATAAGCTGATCCAGTCAAGTGTGAGCCCTCTAATTTGTTTATTTTCTCCAGGAGCTCTGTGATGATCCTCAGTTTATTGTGGACGGAGCCTCACGTACAGACATCTGTCAGGGAGCTCTGGGTAAATTTTATGTTTCTTAGTGTGCAGAGTTTTCGTGCTCCTCCAGTGTCATGTGTCTTGTGGAATCCCCTCTCAACTCAAACTCAAAAGTATGAGTCATGAGAGAAAAGGCAGCATAAATAACTGCCTTGAGGTGTGTCAGCATGTGACTCATTCACTTCCCCTGACCCTGAGTCAGTGCATGTTTGAGATCCTCCCAAAGCCTCTGCCAGCCAATGTTTTTACCAGCCAAATATGTGAATTATCCAAAAAATATTATAATCAGGAAAACATCCATTCCTGGTGTCAAAACAACTTCTGATTATCTTCTTTTGTTGCTAAATAAGAGCTTGAACTGGGGTAGTAAATTTCAGGCTATAAGATATGGGTAAAAACTTCACAGTCCCTTTTAAACATCAGTATTTGCACTTTTTTGAGACCAGAGTTCTTTCAGCGTGGATGTCATCTGCATGTTCAGTCTGCTTTTGGCTGCTTTGCTTTAGAGGCGGTGGAAAATTCCTCTGCTGTGAGGTGGAGATCTGACTGGGATGTAAACAGGAACGGCTTCCCACATTAGTCCCTGTTCACTGGCCTCACAGAGAGACAATCTCCCCGCCTCTTCTACGGTGTCCCTCTGCTGGATGAAAAACGCCAGTTCAGATGGCATCCATGATTTTAATGGAACAAATCAAACTAAACTTTTCACTCCAACATATGTTGGTTTTTCTGGTCAGGTGACTGCTGGCTCCTGGCTGCAATTGCATCTCTGACTCTAAACGACCAACTGCTTCACAGGGTTGTCCCTCACGGCCAGAGCTTTCAGGATGGATATGCTGGAATATTCCACTTTCAGGTCCTAAAACACAATGCACATTCTCTACAGAAATTATGTTTTGTTTGTATGTGATTTAAATGCCACTTACGCTTTATTTTCTTCCTTTATTTTCTTCTTGTTATGGTTTATTGATCAGTTGATACAATTTCTATTATGAGCAAGCTGAGATAGACTTTGACTGTGTAAAAAATTGCATATTATCTCAACCCTTTTGTAAGTCGCTTTGGACAAATTTGTCTTTCAAATGCGTAAATGTAAATTTAATATGCATTTTTCATGCCCTGTTGAACAGTTTCTGAACAAGAAGAAAAGACACAATTTTCACATTTTATCAAATGGTGTTCCATTCTTATTTGAGCAATTTGAATGCAAGTGTAATTGCTGATAAAAAGAAAGGGAACTTGGTTTCACAATGATTCAGATTGGATACTGCAATCTTGCTTACTTTCCTCTGCAGTTCTGGCAATTTGGAGAATGGGTCGATGTTGTGATTGACGATCGGCTCCCAGTCAAAGATGGGGAGCTCATGTTTGTTCATTCAGCAGAAGGAAATGAGTTTTGGAGTGCCTTGGTGGAAAAAGCCTATGCTAAGTATGTTCTGACTGTTCAGGGCTTTTTTTTACTGAGTGATAAAAAACTGGTTTAATCTGTCTTGTTTTTTTTTGTTGTTTGTTTATTTTTGTTAGGCTGAATGGTTCTTATGAAGCTCTCTCTGGAGGCTCCACCACTGAGGGCTTTGAGGATTTCACTGGAGGTGTCTCTGAGATGTATGAGCTCCGAAAAGCTCCCAGAGACCTATACCGAATCATCAGCAAAGCCTTGGAGAGAGGTTCCCTCCTGGGCTGCTCCATCGATGTAAGACTGGTCATTTAGAAAATTGTTTATTTAATAATTTACTGTACATTCATTCAAATTTTTGATGAAAATTTAAGACAGTTGGGAAAATGTTTTCTGGTATGTCTACTTAAATCCCTGAATTCACATGTGTGCCAAGTAAGCTTTAGTTTATGCTACTAAATGAACAAATTATTATAGAATACTGTTCTGCAATAGATAAAGATGTTTTGCATCAATAAGTAAATATATAAGTAAAGGAAAATGCTTGTTTGAATGCTTGTTTGAATGCTATCGTTTTCAACAATGCAACATTTTGAAGTTTTTGTTTTTATAATATATTAGCAGAAGCAAGAAAGCATCACATAACCCAATAAATTAAGACACATTGCAAACTTAAAAGTAGAATTATGTCACTGAATGAATGGCTATAACTTAATTAAACAATTAACTCGACTTTTATAATTTTAGAATCTGTTCAGTAGCTCTAAATGCTTGTCACTGTCAGATATATGAAATATATAATGAAATATTAAAATTGAGCTTGTAGATCATTACATGTAGGATGTATAAAGAAGTATATAATATCCACTTGCTTTTAATTCCTTCAGGACATGTTATCTGCTGCTTTATAATCCAAAAAGTAGATATCGACAATTTAAAAATGTTGCAAAGAATCTTGCGTCCAATTTTATTTATTTGTAGACATTGAAATTATCCTAGATTCTAGATTTAAATGAGTGAATTGTTTTTACAAATGTTTTGCAGATCACCAGTGCCTTTGACATGGAATCTGTGACATTTAAGAAGCTGGTAAAAGGTCATGCTTATTCGGTGACTGCTCTCAAGCAGGTGAATGCTTGAATTTTAATCACAGACGTTATTTGCATCATGTAATTATGTTTTCTTGATTGGAGACTAGCTTTGATTTATTTCAGGGGGAAGATTTATGCAATTGAAAATTAATGCCCTTTCTGATTCCCAAGGATTTGGGGTTGAATACCTTTGTTTTTAAGAATATGATTTGTTTAACTCACTAAAGCTCTTTGTTGGTGGTTGGAATGTGTCTCTATTAGAGTATTCCAAACAACTGCATTTTGACTCTCTTTGCCAAAAGTTATCTACCTGTAATTAGGTCATTAAAATGCATCATGTTTGATTTGTGTGTCTAAATTTGAACAAATTATCTCTTCCTGAGTAGGTTGAATTTCGAGGTCGAATGGAGAGACTTATCCGCATTCGGAACCCATGGGGTCAAGTAGAATGGACAGGAGCTTGGAGTGATAAGTGAGGAATAAAACTTTTTCATTATTTATCGGTTACACAAAGAAAGGTCATCGAGTTATAAAGATCATTTTGTTTATCCCCAGCTCTCCAGAATGGGATGAAATTGATCCTTCTGAAAAAGATGACTTGCACCTACAGATGGAAGATGGAGAATTCTGGTGAGTTTCAGCTTCTTTATAGACTAAACTCTGTGGAGAGATGTAGGAACCAGTGATCATTTGGGGGAATGTTGGTTCTTGCACTGTTATATAATTTAGGAAGGGAGTTTAGTAGCGATCAAAAGAGAAATACTTTAGCTTAATTTAGATTCACTACTTTAAACCCTTCCTGACTTAGGTCTAGCGAGAATGAAAATATAGCCCATGTAGTTATATGTCAAACAATTTGTATTAAAAATTGGCTTGACTATAAGCTAGGTAACAAAATCTAATTTCAATGTCAACAAAGATTTGCAAGGTGAGGCAAGATCTGTATTTGTGAGACAAACCGTTTATTTACCAACAGACATAAAACACTTAACTAACTAAAACAAACTCACGCACACATTCACACACAAACAAATGGAAGATCAAGCTTTGGTTTGATGACATTATCTCAGCCTAGCACGTTTAAGTTTTTAGCTTGTCTGTAAGAGTAAAACTCATCGACACTAGCATCAATTCTGAACTGCACAGAGTCAGAAGTAAATTGAAAGTGCCTATTTTGCCACATGTCGAGATGTTTAAAATGATGAAAGATAAAGTCTGATGAAGGAATGCCAAGTTTTTTAAAAGCACACACACACAAAGACATGCTTTGTCTCCAGCCTGGTTTGCATCAGAGCATTCATGTTTGTGCTCAGACCAGGAACATAGTCATAATCAGAGGATTCTGAGTTCTTGAAGATTTGTGAAAATGGTGATGATCTTGAAGAGGCTAAGCCTCTAAGATGAGCGTAGGTTCATATTCCTGCTTTGCATTTAAGAGCACATGGTAGGACTTGTTGTCGCATATCACAATCAATGCAGGTTTAAATGTGCAAACAAATAGAGAGAACAAGACCACGAGGAACCATGAACAGCGCAACTAACTGATATGAGAGAGCACAGTAAACAGAGAGCTGTTCTGAAAGAGTAGAGTGTTATATGTGTGTTTAGGTAGAGCTCATGACTGGAGAAGCACCATTGATCCTTCCAAATTGTTCTGGGGGAGAGAACGCTATAACAAGAAAATTTTCCCAAGTTACTTAAGGGAGGTTAACAGTTGCATCATAAAATACCACTTATACATTTGATAATGTATAAGTTTGACCTAGGGAAGACATGAAGACCAAACATGACTGAAATAACTTCTTTCATCTAGATAACCTTCTGTAATAGTCAGGTGACAAAGTATTTCAATGGTACACAATTGATTAAACTCACAAAGATATATAAATATTTTATTAATTTAGGTTCTTTATATATTAAGAAATATATATTCTTTATTTCTTTGTCCTGGTTGATTTTCACTTTAGTCAACAGTTCACTTTAAGTAAAGTGACATACATGTGCAGAAGTGAACACTACATCAGAAACAATGAACTGCCAATGGAAGTAAACATTGATGGGATTGTTTCTCTATTGCTACACTTTCTTTGTTGATGTAAATGTGTGATCAAGGGCAACATTCAGTACTTAATAGTGTTAAAAAAGATGTACAAGGAAGTGGCCTCTGAGATTGTCTTAAGTTGGAGTGGCAGAGTCATAGAAGGCCAGATCACACCAGTGCAGGATGTCATTACAATATTAAGGGTTTCTCTATTAGAAGAATTCCCTATTTTACGAGAATTAATATATTTATCTGATTATAGCAAATATTTAAGGCTTTATAATGGCTTTTTAATGACTATACATAGAATATACATAAAATAGGTAAATAATTGTTTTCTTTGGTCACAGGATTGCATTCAGTGAGTTTTTACGACAGTTCTCAAGGTTGGAGATTTGTAACCTTACTCCTGATGCTCTGAGCACTGATATGAGCCACTGGAACACAACAAAGTATCATGGAGCCTGGCGGAGGGGAAGTACCGCTGGAGGATGCCGAAATCATCCCAGTGAGTT
Source organism: Danionella dracula (assembly GCA_900490495.1). Taxonomy (NCBI): domain Eukaryota; kingdom Metazoa; phylum Chordata; class Actinopteri; order Cypriniformes; family Danionidae; genus Danionella; species Danionella dracula. The sequence goes on along the minus strand of UELW01000778.1, from coordinate 10,550,187 downwards.
GCTTTAGAATCAAAAGAATTGTGTTTTCTTTTGGTATGTTTGTTTCTTTACTATTCTCGCCCAATTTGGACATGCACTGTAATTGCTGTTGATTTTTGTGTATAGTACATTTTTTGTTTTAAACTGTGTTCATAACTTCATTTTGAGTCTTCTTAAAATACTTTTGTTAATAGTTTTATATTAAATATAGTTGTATTGTTGAAAGTCCTGTCATTTTCACATATTTATTTCGTTTTTAAGACAAGCTAGATTGATTTTTATTCTAAAAAGAGAATATTAGAAATGGAGAAATACATAAAATTATAAATACACACATTTTTAACTCAAACAGGTAAAAAGGTAGACAGAGTTTGATTACATTCAAGACAAGTGATTGGTGGATTCTCCTGTACTGTTTGGCAGACACGTTCTGGATCAATCCTCAGTACAAGATCACCCTGCTGGAGGAAGATGATGACCCGGAGGATGAAGAGGTGGCTTGCAGTGCTCTGGTGGCTTTGATGCAGAAAGATCGAAGACGTTATCGTCGTCAAGGACAGGACATGCACACCATTGGATTTGCTATTTACGAGGTGAAGCTAAAAATTATAACGTCTGGATTTTCAGTATCTCAAATGTTTCCCCTTAATGTATCTTCTGGGATACCTATCAAGCGATGTGTATAAATAATTCTTAATGATCATTTATTTAATTAATTAAAAGTCTTGCTTTTTACCTGTCAAAACCATTTTTTCTTATTAATTCCAAAAGAAACACTTATTTGTTTAGAGGAATATTTGTGTGGTTGTTTGTCACAACTGAAAATTGTTAAATATTTTTTTCTGTTCTTTTTTTCATAGGTTCCTGAAGAGGTATGAACTGTTTTATTGTTTTGTTGCTGAAAGTTTTTTTCAATTGTTTGTTTTTTAATTCAGTGTTTACCCTACCGTGTAATATTTGGGGCGTGGCACCTTTCCTATATGACCGCCCACCCTCTTTGGAGTAGTGTAACCTATTCAGTCAGAATAGGATAATTACTCTTATTTACTTAACTTGGGGAAATTACTTTAATTTGTTCATTGCTTTATAAAATTGAGATTTGCTTTTTGAATACTAAGTCTGTGATCATGGAATAGTGTAAGTGTAAATATCACTGTAGTTTGCAGGCTGTCAGAACGTGCATCTTAAGAAGGATTTCTTCCTCACACACTCATCCTGCGCCCGCTCTGAGACTTTCATCAACCTGCGAGAGGTGAGCGCCCGCATTCGGTTGCCTCCAGGAGAGTACATCGTTGTCCCCTCCACATTCGAACCCAGCAAAGAGGCTGATTTTGTTCTGCGAGTCTTCACAGAGAAGCAGTCTGAAACAGAGTGAGTGTGTGTGATCGAAATGCTTTTGTTGGTTCTTCTTACAGGAGGTCTACTTGTAGATTATAATACTTTTAAAATGTTTTATGTTTCAGCTTTTTTTCTATGATGCTTTTTTTAATTTTAAATAGTAACAGAGCACTTCCAAATGATTGACATTTATTAATGTAGCATAAAACAATCATGAATCATGTTTGTTTAAGATGTTTCCTTGTAGTGAAAAGTATATTACACTTTTTAAATTGATAGGAAATATATGTTGACATCTTATAATGAAATATAAAATAAATGCTGCAAGCAAGCTATGTGACTGTATACTAAGTGTTTTTTTTTATAACTTTATCTTTTTATTATTGCTGTATTTATTTTATTTTATTATTTATTTTATCACTAATGATTTTGTTTGTCTTCTCAAAGGGAGTTGGATGATGAAATTTCAGCTGACCTGGAGGATGAGGTAAGACTTTTGGTTAAAATAGTAAAATCCTGAGTGGCATGACTATAATAAATCTGCATGAAAGAGTCAGTAACTTCTATAAATAAAGCTTCTAAAAGAAACTACTGCTGAAACTAACATGCCACTTATGGTTTGTTTTAGGCAGAAATTACTGAGGATGACATCGATGACTCTTTTAAGGCCTTGTTTGCCCAGTTAGCAGGAGAGGTGTGTTTATAGAAACATTATCTTGCTTTAAAAAGGGGATCACAAACATGACACTTGATTTAATTTCATACTATTTTACTTGTTCTAGGATATGGAAATATCTGTCCGTGAACTGAAGACCATTCTCAACAGAGTCATCTCTAAACGTGAGTAACATTCTGTTCGGATCACTTGATCTAAAATGAGTTGATGGGATTTGACTGATTGTTATTATCTCAGATAAGGATCTTAAGACAGACGGTTTTAGCATGGACTCTTGCAGGACAATGGTCAACCTTCTGGATGTATCCTTCACTGTTTAAGAGTACCAAATGTGCTTAACCTGTCTATCATTTGTGTTGATAACAAAAAAGTTCTGAAAATGTCTATGCTGAATTGATTGGTGATGTTACATTTCCAAAAACTGTTTTTTAAAAGGTATTAAGATAAACTCAAGATGCTGTTTGTTAAATATATTTGTGTTACTTCATTTATATTACTTTATTACTTTAAAGGTTCTCCCCACTCAAGAATTTTTGTTAAATTTTTGTTTAGTTGCTTTAGATTGTTAAATGTTAGATGCAAGCTTTGCTTATTAGCAAAGTAATTATTTTTAAAGAGATACTTCCACAGTTAGACAGAAAAAAAACTAATACAATTTTTATAATATTTACTGCATCTCAAATTTAGAAGTGAAAATTTATAGACACTGCCAAACTTTTATTTTTTACCATAGTAACCAGGAAGGAATTGATATAGCATCATTTGTTACTCATTGTCTAAGTGCTAGGAGAGATCACAAGTCAAACATAAACAGTTTCGTCTGTGTAAAGTCTGTCAGCATTGGTTGGCAGGGTTGAGGGCTAAACTTTGTTTGTTTGAAGGTATTATTAATAAGGATGAAGTTTTGGAATATGCAAATTGTCTTTAGTGTATTTTTGTGATATCAGTAAACACTGATAATGTGTGATTTCTTAAAATGTGGATTATTTTGTTTCCTTAATTCTGGTCAAGGTTCCAAACTTAAACCCAAAAATGCTAGGCTGTTTATTTTATAGTTTTGTACATTAAATTACACATTTAACTAGGTTTAAAAGCAATGTGTTTCATTTTTTTTTTTTTGCTTGTAAATAAATCATAGTCATCATATGTGTATTTTCAGGAATAGATGGATTCATGACCAACAGTTCCACAACGTCATTTTCACAATGAAGAAATTTATTTGTAGATAAATCTCAATGCATACGTTTGTTTGTAGGTACTCCATATGTGCTTTTAAGTCATATTCAAATGGCTTTTAAAAACGGATTATTATAGGAACACGGTTATTGTTTGTGTGGGGCTTTGACATGTTTTAGTTGTGTTCAGACGTGTTTTAGACGAGTTTTCCCCTTGACTGCATTCATCAGAAAGATGGCAGCGCTCGTTTGGGTTTAGTAGAATTTCAGATCCTCTGGAATAAAATCAGGAAGATGCTGGTAGGTCTTTTATAATTTTAATCTTATTAAAAAAAAACTCTTTTTATAAATGTGGATTTTATGAAGAAATATTAACTCATTTGTATATAAAGAGGCTAAAATTGTTGATTTTCGATTGTTGTCCACTTGTTGTCTTTATTTAATTAATATTTTTGGTGAATCACTTCAACGATCAGTCATTAGCAGTGGGCATTACCCAGAGATAAAAAGCAGCTCTAAATTTTCATGCACACATTCATGGCCAAATGTTGAATTATACACTCACATAAAGGATTATTAGGAACACCTGTCCAATTTCTCATTAATGCAATTATAGTTGTACCCCCTACGGGTACCACTCATCTCCACTATAAATAGGAAAAAGAGGCTACAATTTGCACTAGCTCACCAACATTGGACAGTTGAAGACTGGAAAAATGTTGCCTGATCTGATGAGTCTGAATTTCAGTTGAGACATTCAAATGCTAGAGACAAAATTTGGCGTAAACAGAAAGAGAACATAGATCAATCATGCCTTGTTACCTCTGTGCAGGCTGGTGGTGGTAGTGGTGGTGGTGTAATGGTGTTTTCTTGGCACACTTTAGGCCCTTTAGTGCCAATTGGGCAACGTTTCAATGCCACAGCCTACCTGAGCATTGTTTCTGACCATGTCCATCCCTTTATGACCCCCATGTACCCATCCTCTGATGGCTACTTCCAGCAGGATAATGCACCATGTCGCAAACCTCAAATCATTTCAAATGCCCCCCTCAGTCCCCAGATCTCAACCCAATAGAGCATCTTTGGGATGTGGTGGAACGGGATCTTCGTGCCCTGGATCTGCATTGTACAAATCTCCATCAAACTGTAAGATGCTATCCTATCAATATGGGCCAACATTTCTAAAGAATGCTTTCAGCACCTTGTTGAATAAATGCCACGTAGAATTAAGGCGGTTCAGAAGGTGAAAAGGGGTCAAACACCTTATTAGTATGGTGTTCTTAGTAATCATTTAGGTGAATGTAGGCGTCCCTTAAAAAATTGTTCTTCCACTTCCCGGTACACATTTCAGCAAACACATATTTTATTAATCTGCAGGCTGCAGCAAGGTCAAATTAACTCATTTGCATAAAACAACTGATGAATTCTTTTCCTTTCCTTTCAGGGGATCTTCAGAGAGTTTGATATTGATAAGTCGGGGACTATGAGCTCTTATGAGATGCGCCTCGCAGTCGAATCTGCTGGTACTGTAATTCTCTTTTATCTGGTGCATTTAGTTATTCTGCAGCCTCTGGTATAATTTAATACATTTATGGAACTAATGTATCCATTAAGTACTTTACTACATACATCAGGGAGATGTAAAATTTTCCTTTTAGCTGTGGTTTTATTATGCAAATACAGGGTAGATGAGTTTGTATGTTTGAAAATATTTAGGATAAACTGACCTGACAACTTTTTTTGTTTGTTTCCTGAACAGGATTTAAACTCAACAACAGACTCAATCAGATCCTGGTGGCTAGGTATGCTGAAAATGAGGCTATCGACTTTGACAACTTCGTCTGCTGCTTGATCAAACTGGAGGCCATGTTCCGTATGTGTATTTTTTTTTTTTTTATCACATGATGCAACTTTCCTGAGTAATTTACTTAATTTATTTGACAGCTTTTTTACACAAATTATTTTCAAATTAGGAGAATCAACATATTCTTGCTCTGTTTTGTAGGATCTTTCCAACAGCTGGACAAAGAAGAAACAGGAACGGCTGAGATGAATCTATCTGAGGTGCTTTGGCTGATAAGTGAAGTATGCGTATGAATCACATGATGAAAAAAATCCTTATATCTTTCTCTTCTTGTTTGTATAGTGGCTGTTCTTCACCATGTGTGGTTGAGACACGTTTCCTGGATGTCCAACCCAAGAAGCTGCTGCTGTGAAGTGCCTGATATTGAATCTGTTATGCAAAAATCCTGCTGTAACTGATGGAATTATTTTTAATATAAAGAACTCTCTGGAAAGCAGCTTTTACACTACAAAGAAATGCTTGGCCTTCAATTAGTGCTCCTGTATTAACTGAAAGAAATGAAAGCCAGCACGTGCATGGGATATCAAGTTGTGCATTTGTACTTGAAACAAAAGCAGCATGTTCACAAGAAATTCATTTCTATTGTATCACTCATGAATATTTATAAAACACTTTTTTACTTTAGTGGAATTCTGAAATAGCCTTAATTTAAATTATATTAAAAATGTTATTCATGTGTATAGTTTCATTATAATTCATGGAGTGCCATTCTTAAGAATATCACATTGCTCAGACCACAAACTTGTTTTAACCACTTGATGAATGATAATTTAAAATGTATAGTTGTCCAAGACTTACATTTTAATTTATTTTAGGCCAAATATTAATAAAAGCTCATTATATACTTAATACCTGTCTTATTTAATAATCGTCTAAAGCTTTTGGTATTGTTGCACTTTTTAAAAGTTTTTTTTCTTATTCTCTTTTATTTAGAATCAATATAATACTTTATGAAAAATCTCTCTGTAAAAATGATTGGGGCGAAATTTAGGTTAAACCACTACAGCTTATTTAATCATATGCATTTAGATATAATTGACACTAATTACACAAGTTTTTTATCAGAAAAAAAGCATTTCAATTAAATTTTTTTTTGTACAGAAAGGTCTCTCAGTAGATTTAGCTCACTTTCATTGAAAAGCTGAAAACATTCTAGACAAGTAACCAGTCAAATGCAAAGTCACATTCACTGGCAGAGCAGTTTATTCACTTGTTCAGCATGTTTTTGGCCCAGGGGAGACATCAGGGTAAACTTCTCTCAGGGTGTCCACAAGCTGGCCTATAAACTGAGAGGCAGCAGTGCGACTGGTTGCCCCACCGTGACCTCTGAGTCCATCAATGCTATTCACTCTGTTTGAAAGCTCATCAAATCTCTCAGAAATCATCAGCTTGTTTTGAAAATTTAAAAGCTTAGAACATCTAAGGTAGAATGAAATTTCAGCAAGGTTTGTGATTAACACAATAATAATTATGTTGTAAATTATTATATTAGTGAAAACCTTTTGTTTTGGTTTTGGTAAGTAAAAAACACTTTTTAAATTAATAATTTGTATGGTTTTTTTTCACATGATTTAAACAACTTCTTTGTGTTTATTAAAAAGTGTTTTGAGACACTAAGAGTCATAAAGGATGCAAAGCGGTAAAGGGGTGGGGAAGAGCCCAAATAAAGAGAAAACACCAAATAATCAATATATAAATTATAAAGGAAATACATTTCTTTTATATAAATGACTTCACAATTAACTAGGTAAATACATGTCATGAACTTTTATTATTTACAAACATGTACTTTGAAAATTCACTCCAGTCCTCAGAAAAACTAAACAAATCGTTGAGCGATAGCTAAGAGTTTTGAATATTCCCCTTCCAGCTTCCGCAGGTGTGTAGGTATTGGAGCTTTTATTCTTGTTCCCGTAGGATTTCCATTATCTTCAATCAAAACTACATTGTTGGAATCAAAGCGAGGGGTCATTCGAGCTCCAGGCATTTTATGACCTACAATTACAGCTTTCTTCTTCTGCCCTTTAATGGCCAGTAAAACTCTGTCTCCCACTTTGCCAACTCCATTCTTAGTGTAGACATGTATTACTTTTGGTGGCCTGTGGTGATGGGCATTTCCGAGAGCACTGTTATCCACCACTCTGACACGTGTTAACTTCTGGAGAGCAGAAACAGCTCCTGAAACACTGCAGATACAAAAGAGAATGCTAATTAATGATTTATCTTAGTAGTATAATAGTGGTAGAATACTTAGTTTCTCCTACACATCTAACCCAAATGTGATTTACAGGAAGTCAAGTTAATCTCAACATTAACAACAAAACAGAATACACATTTGTGAGGAATTATAACTAGCAAACATGATTGGTATGCATGTATTTAGGACTGCGACCAAAAACCCATGCAAGGCTAGGTAGAGCTATAAAACTAAGCTTTTTATCAAGACTTCAACCTGTAATGCTAAAACGCAATGCAAGAAATGGAGTATAATGAAAATTTTAGTAAAACATAAAAAGTGATATCGTACATGTGTGAATGTTGAGTATATCTATATAAGTTTATTTATTCATAAGTATACAAGTACATATTTGTATATGAGTATCCTTCATATAAGTATATGCAGTAACAAATTCTAAGCTTCCAACATGAGATTACACAACATATAATTTTGATAAGAACTGCAATAGCTTTACATTTCGTATTAACATTAATATGATATCAAAACACAATGTCATCTGAGGTCTGTTCAAGTGTCAAAGATTAGATACAGCATCATTTTCCTAGCTAAAATTAAATTTGGTTTATTGTCTGCAGCTGTTACGAGAATAAATTATGATCCAACTATTTTTGATTAAAAATTTACATAAATGTTACATAAATGTAACGTTACCAATAGACAGGTTTGCAAACAGTTACCTAAATGCTCTCTGTTGAACCAGTGTAGGCAAAATCATCCCGGACAATGCCATCCTGAGCTGTAAACAAGACATGAAACTTAAGTTAAACAATAACGTTACCTATCACATTGGATTCACGATTTGAATTAGAACCTAATCTAATGACATACATGTTGTGGTTTTGTATTGCTAATGGATACAGCATAAACACAATGCAAACTCGAGAGTCTATCTTGAAAGTGGAAAATATTCATAAATATAATTATATAATGGAATAGCACTATATACCCGTGTGGACGATGAATAGTGCGCTCCAATGTCATGCGCGTTCAAAATTTGTCATAAGTAAGCGACGAAAAGAATACTCTTCTTCTTCTGTTGATTCAATGACACTGACGTAAGTTGGCTAAAATACGCGCTCTGGTGTTCTGGAGTACCCACCATTGAATACATGTTCAATGCAATGCAACGATTATATTATTGTGTGTGTATATAAAATCAGTTGATTGTATATGTATTTATTATTATTCACGATAACTTGATGTGCTGATGTGCGATCTGTGTGTCTGCGGTGTGATTGGTTGTACAGTTTGATATGCTTATTTGACCCTGTGTATTATTAGAATGATTATTGTAATTTTAAATGTGAGAAAATCCACTATACGATCAACATTATAAAGAATATCTGTTATAGTTAATGACCAGCAGTTACGTGAAGATCTGATGCTGTTTGTCTTGCACCATCGAGCTCTGTCTGCACTGTAACCTGGGTCGTGTTCTCTGCAGATGCTGGCGATAAATCAACAGTTTGTGGAACCCCTGACTCCCTGATTCTTCAATGAACCAGCATAGTCACACACACACACGCGCATATATATATATATATATATATATATATATATATATATATATATATATATATATATATATATATATATATATATATATATATATATATATATATATATATATGTGTGTGTGTGTGTGTGTGTGTGTGTGTGTGTCATTAAAGTACATTGTCTTGTTATATTTGTTGGCCTCACGTTTATTAAAATTCAAATTGCCACTTTAAAACATAGTGTTAACTTTTTTTCTTGATTAAAATAAATATTTTTGTATCGTAATATTAGACACTTTCAATTGATCATAAGAGCTTTGAATTGTTTGCTGCTTTACATTTTCCTCTAAAATGTTGTGGGTCATTAAAATAATCGCTCACAAACACTTAATGTTATGATTTCATGATGTAAAAAAACTTTTTGATAAATTATATACATATGCATAAACTTTAATGTATGATAGAATGAACAAAACAACATTCAGTGGTCTTTGTTAATCTTTTTACTTATTCGCTAGGGTCTGCCAGCAGTTTTTTCATTGATCCAGTTCAAGTATTTCACAACTCTGGTATAAACACCGGGCTTATTTTCCTCTCCACAGTTGTCTCCCCAGCTGACGACGCCATAGACATAGTGTGTTTGATCAGTTTCACAAGTCAGGGGTCCTCCAGAGTCACCCTGTCGGAATAAAGATTAACTGAATAAATCAATTTGATCAGTCAAATATTCCATCTTCAAGAGCAAATTTCACATTCTAGTAAATTGCAATAAAGAGTGAAAATGATTACAAACCTGACAAGAGTCCACCCCTCCCTTGAGATGGCCTGCACATAACATGCCATCATCCAGTAAGGATGCATACACTTTATTGCTTGAGCAAGCCTCCTGTGAAATCAGTAAAACCTTCGCATCCAGCAAGTGCATGGAGCCTTGCTCTGCTACAGTCAGGGTGAGGAATAGCAAGAGTAAATATACAGTTTAACAATAACACAAAATGAATTTTTTTTCCTTGTAAAATATATACATATTTCTGTGGCTCCCCATCCAGAAATGCTACACTCTGCTCCATCTGGAAAAGGTTCTTTGGGTAGGCAGGCAGCCTTTACAAACTGAGTTTCTTTTGCACAGTCTCCGTTAGTGGATTTCAGTTTTAACAGAGCTGCAAAGCAATCAAGAATGAAAGTAACACATGTAAACACAATATAATGAAATACAGTACATGCAGTTTTAAAAGCAGATCTAATAGTGTTAAATAAGGAAATGTTTGACAGGTCTTTTGATATTTGAATATGAAGATTTTATTTACAAGTTTTAATTTTGTTTTTGCATATTGGTTGAGATTTCATGAAGATTTCAACTTTCAGTTTTCTCTCTGTTTATATATTTTGTTCTGTAAATGTATTGCTATTAAAGGTTTAATTAAAGAAGAAAATGAAAGACAACTTATCTGAAGAAGACAAACTTAGATTTATTTGTTATGAATGCCATAATAGAGCTTTTGTGTCAAACATGTAATAATTAATGCTTTGTTTGTGAACGTGGAGATCTTAAATCATTTAATCACTTGACACTTTCTTTTGATGATCTGTAACTGTCTCGATAGCTTTAAAGGGGTAATTAACTAATGAAATAAAAGGTTGTTGTTGTTTCTATTATGTTATGAACTTTTTAAAAGATTTGCTGTTTTTTTTTATTACAACTTTTGTTACAGACAGCAACAGTGTTACCCGAGTTACGTCAAAGTAAAACATTCAACATCAACCGGTAGTGACTAAAACCAGCAATCCCATACAGACGAAAGGCAAATGCAAGAAACTTTTTTGTTGCTAACCCTAACCATACACGCCCAAGACTCACTCATTGTAGCCTTTTAGATAGAATATGCTAGAAGCCAATCAAAGTAATCCAGTGATTATTTTAGAAAAAATTATCACTTCTATGTATAACATATTTCATGCACCATTTGCTGTGTGACTGAGCATAAATATGCATGGTAAATTCACTGAGTAAGCTTTACTTTCTTCGTGATTTTGAAGGATGAGGGTGTCGGCTGTCTTTTGGTAGAGGGACAGTTTTACTAGCTAAAAGCTGTCTGGGTAATCAGTACAAAAATAAGAATACATTTTTAAATTCTATAAATGATCATTATAACGCTGAAGAACTGTATCAAGCAAAAATAAAGCTGGTTGTGGTTCGAAGCAGTATCATTTCAGATGAAGATGGATGAGAGGCTAGCAAGGGAGACACACATTTCTATCTAATTCTAATAACAACAATACACAGTAGGACAATTAAATACTGTCATAATGCTGTACATCATGAAAATCTTGTCAAATACCCACCGATATCATTAAAGACAACATCTGGTGTTTCTTTGAAGTTTTCATGGACTATAGCCTCCTCCACCAGCACTGATTGATCTGTTGGTTCCTTTTGCACCAGATTTAATCCTCCCAGCATGACACTGTAATCATGCTTTTTATCACTGTACAGAACAAAAGCACAGACAACTTTATCATATTTTAAGTTAACAAAACATATTTAAGTTCTACATTTTCACACATTAAATACATATTTTAATATTTAAAGAAGTTCACCAGAAGCACAAAGGTCAAAATGTGACATTTTCGCTGCCTACAGGTTCCTAAATTTTCAAATCTTTGCTGATTATTCAGGAAGATAAACTGTCCTCTTTTGGTTATGATTGTGTTTCTTGGGTTCTTTGTTGGTTCTTTTATGAATTAACACTATAATGTTTTATTGTTGGGGACATACAGTACCACCATGATAAAATAAAAATTATTTCTAAATGACATGATAACACAGTCAATGTGCCATGTTCTTTGTTTTCTAAAAGCAGCATCTTTTTAAGTTTAAGATATTTAACCAACTCACATCCATCCAAATGAGACAAAGATTGATTGCCAATCTGTTTCATTCATTCATTCATTTATCTTCTTGTCGGCTTTCTTCCCTTTCGGGGTCACCACAGCGGAATGAACCACCAACTCTCTGGCATATGTTTTACGCAGCGGATGCTCTTCCAGCCACAACCCATCGCTGGGAAACCAATCTGTTTCATATGATTTTAAATAAATTTGATTGGATTGGAGCGTTTGCAGAGATATTTGGGTAAAAATGTTCAAAAATGTTTGAACCATTGTCATCAAATCACTCAGAGCTACTCCAAACACAGATGCGGAAATGCCAGCTTGTGTTTGTTGTTTAGAGTTTGATAAAAATGTTAAAATCTCAACAATTTTTGACTTATAGTTGAGGTCCTCGATTGCTTAGTAGCCTCTAGTTAGAATTCCTGTAATACACAGTAGAACCACTTCAAATAATGTAGAGGAAGAACTTTAATTTATTTTGCTGTTGTTTAAGTGGCCAACATGAAATCAGGGTTTCTTTTTAAAAAATGTCTTCTTCTTCTTCTTCTTCTTCATCTTCTTTTTTTTCTTTCGGCTGTTCCCAGTTAAGGGGTCGCCACAGCAAATCATCTGTTTCCACCTAACTCTGGCCTCAATATCCTCTACTCTTGCACCAATTACCTTCATGTCCTCCTTCAGCACACCCATATAACTTGTCTTTGGCCTTTCTCTTGCCCTCTTGCCTGGCAGCTCCATCTCCAACATCCTTCTACCAATATAACTACTATCCCTTCTCTGCACATGTCCAAACCATTTCAATCTGGCTTCTCTGACTTTGTCTCCAAAACAACCAACCTGAGCTGTTCCTCTGATGTGCTCGTTCCTAATCTTGTCCATGCTTGTCACTCCTAAACTGAACCTCAACATCCTCATCTCTGCTACTTCCATCTCTGCCTCGTGTCTCTTCCTCACTGCTACAGTCTCTAACCCATACATCATAGCTGGTCTCACTACTGTTCTGTACACCTTTCCTTTGATTCTTGCTGACACTCTTCTGTCACACAACACCCCTGACACTTTTCTCCACCCACTCCAACCTGCCTGCACTCGCCTCTTCACCTCTTTTCCACACTCCCCGTCGCACTGGACTGTTGACTCCAAATACCTAAACTCCTCCACCTTCTTAACCTTAGCCCCCTGTAACCTCACTGTTCTACTTCCCTCCCTCTTGTTCAAACACATGTATTCTGTCTTACTAGACTGACTTTCATTCCTCTTCTTTCTAGAGCAGACCTCCAACTTTCCAGGTGTCCCTCCACCTGCTCTCTACTCTCACTACAGATTACAATGTCACATGCAAACATCATTGTCCATGGAGATTCCTGTCTGACCTCATCTGTCAACCTGTCCATCACCATAGCAAACAAGAAGGGACTCAAAACCGATCCTTGATGTAGCCCCACCTCCACCTTGAACTCTTCCGTCTGACCTACAGCACATCTCACTGTTGTCATACTCCTCTCATACATATCCTGAACTACTCTGACGTACTTCTCTGCCACTCCTGACATCCTCATACAGGACCATAGCTCCTCTCTCGGCACCCTGTCATACGCTTTCTCTAAGTCCACAAAGACGCAGTGCAGCTCCTTCTGACCATCTCTGTACTTCTCCATTAGCATTCTCAGAGCAAAAATTGCATCAGTAGTGCTCTTCCTGGGCATGAAGCCATACTGCTGCTCGCAAATATCCACTTCTCTTCTCAGCCTAGCTTCCAAAACTCTTTCCCAGAGTTTCATTGTGTGGCTCATCAACTTTATACCTCTGTAGTTGTTACAACTCTGCACATCACCCTTGTTCTTAAAGATTGGCACTAGGACACTTCTCCTCCATTCCTCAGGCATCTTCTCACTCTCTAGAATCCTTTTGAATAACCTAGATAGGAACTCCACTGCTGTCTCTCCTAGACACTTCCACACCTCCACAGGGATGTCATCTGGACCAACAGCCTTTCCACTCTTCATTCTCCTCAGAGCCTTCCTCACCTCATCCTTTCTAATCTTTTCAACTTCCTGCTACAATGTTAACCTCTTCCCTCCTTCTTTCCCTCTCATTCTCCTCATTCATCAACTCCTCAAAATACTCCTTCCGTCTTCTCTGCACACTCTCCTCACTTGTTAGAACCCTTCCATCTCTATCTTTAATCACCCTTATCTGTTGCACATCCTTCCCATCTCTGTCTCTCTGTCTCGCTAATCTGTACAATTCCTTCTCACCTTCCCTCGTCTCTAACCTGGCATACAACTCATCATATGCCTTCTGTTTGGCCTTTGCCACCTCCCTCTTCACCCTGCGCTGTGATTCCTTGTAGTCCTGCCTACTTTCTTCCGTCCTCTCGATGTCCCACTTCTTTTTAGCTAGCCTCTTCCTCTGGATGATGTCCTGTACTTCCTCATTCCACCACCATGTTTCCTTATCTTCTTTCCTTCTTCCTGCTGACACACCTAGCACCTTCCTTTTTAAAAATGTCTAACATGCCAATTGTGATACTCGCCCTACTACTTTCATATAGGTGATTATACTCTCGTATTCTTGACAACTTTGGACAGTATAAAAAAAAGCCATACTCACATACAGTGGGCAGCAGTCAGCACCCAGCAAGGCTTAATCAGAGTTCCACCACAGATGTGTCTATAGAAGGTGGATCCTTTAGTTCTAACCTGCACCGATACTTGCCACGGATGGGCTCCTGGAATAGCTTTGAGACCTCCATAAATCCGATTTAGTTGTTTTTTTGGTTCAGGTTTACCACATGTGTTAAAACTCCTCGCTGAACTGTTGTCCAGAAGTATCGGGGTTGGTGGAGTGGATGTGGCCATTATTTGAGCTGAACTCGTTCTCTCTGTGGTAATGCCGGCATCTGGGGGAATCATATGATTTAATACTGATTCAAGAATTTTCTTATGAAATATCTCCACTCACAAGAACTTTAATAACAGCTATGCCTGTGCACAATTATTATGTTATACATGAAATGAGATTTGAACTGTGTCAGTGTCTATCACTTCTGTTCCACAATTTAGTATTTTCTTTGTCTTAGTATTATGCATTGTCTAGTCTTAGCTTGTGTTTGTTGGCAGTACACATTTATCACCACATGTCCTGTTTCAGCCTGCTCGTTAGTGTTAAGTTGCTTCACCTGTTTACCCCTCATTATCTCTTGATTGTGTCAGCTTTTTATTCCTCACAGTTTAGTTAGTTGGTTTGCTTCATCGTACATCACTCCTTGTCACTTTAGCTGATGTTCATCATTCTGCCTATATTATTTAGTTGTTACTTCTAAAGTTTCGAGTCCAGTTTTAGTCTAGTAGATAGGTTTGTGGATCATTTGTTTTCTTGTTAATTTTCTTGTTTATTATTTAAATATAACTCTTTAAGTTGAATGGCTGGTCTTCATTTGGGTTCTGCTTTTTAAAACACCACTCCACCTCACAAATTGTTTCATGAAACTCTATCAAAGAGTCACATGCTATTATTAAAGTTTCTTGAAAATGACAAAGAACTAACTACGTTATAGTTTTTGGTAGAGAAGGACATTCACTGGGTTCATATCCAGATTTTACTTTGCAGTGGATATAATGAACAAATTTACATGCATGGATACAGCGTTAATAACATTAATAAATTTGCAACGAGTTAGTCTCGGTAGCCTATAGGGTTAGTGAGCATGACAACTTGCACTTTGAACACCAGGTTTATTGATGGAATTAAATTCATTAATATTTACAAAATACGATACTTAAGGGTAACAATTATCCCTTTATTAGTCAGGTCATATTCATAGTATTTGTTTTATAATCAGCTACATAATGCACCATGCTATTTCTCTGTCACAGGAAAAGAACATCAGGTGTAAATAATGTCAAATAATGTTGAGAACCACACAGGTGCTCCAATTTTCTTAATAGTTTTAACATAAAACCTAGTGTTTCTAGATGAAAACATATCAGTGTCTAAATTGCAAATTTGTTCTATCCCAGTTATTGCGTTTACACCGTCACTTTTAGAACGTTTTACAATACCTGTTCTAGCTGGTATGGTTGTCTGGAGAGTAGTCCCTGGTAATGCAGCTTTAGTGGGTTGAACATTAGTTGTGGGTGCAATAATTGTGTCAGTGGCAGCTGTAGAGAACAATTAAAACATGTTAATAAAAGATAAATATATGTGGCATTAGAAAATAGTGAAACATAGGGGGATTATTTCTAAGGAGGGAATGTCATTAATTCAATAAATATTATTTTAGAGTTTTATTTATTTTCTATATCCTATAATGGCGGACAAAAAGTGGCAAAACTTCAAAGTAGATGAAGGATCTCTGTTGGTCATAAAAAGAAATGGTCCGGTTTTGAATCATAGTCATAGAATCAACATGTGGCATTCAACAGGGTTTCAAAGAATGTGAGCTGTAAACAGCCAGCTGTCCAGAAAGATAGTTCTTAGAGAAGATCTTTTACTATCGATATACTTCAGTGGCTGTGATATAGTCAGATTTAAAGGCATTGGACACTTGTGAGAGAATAAACCACGCTGATGTTCAGATGGAAAGGAGATTAGTTTTCTGGTGAGTAATATTCTGGAGGCGTAATAAGAAGTTCATTGGAGAAGAATTTTGTGAGGATCCGTGACCAGAGTAGAAAAGGTTTTTTGTATCTTCATTCAGTCTTTAGAAAACAAGATATTTATATAGTGAACTTTATAAATCAGCGTTTTATGTTTTTCAGAAAAAAACTGGTTAAAGTATACAGTAAAAAAAATATATATATATGCAATGTATGAATAAAATATTATACAAATTTATTTACACTTTATTTGAGAATAAGGATTTTTTGTTTTTTAATTGTGCTTCAATCATATCCTTTTCTGTAATATTGTGTAGCAGATATATAGAATGTAAAAGTTGTTAAAAGGACATTTTTTCTCCCTATAGTTGGGCTGTTTTGCTTCACTTCCTAGCTTCCGCACTGGGAGCTGACCTCCAACCTCATTGGACAGCTCATGGAGCATATCTTCCCTGTGGTATAAAAAACCCCATTCAACATTTTATTCCTCTTCACGGCTCCTTCTCTCTTTGTTTTTGCACATGTTCTTTCTTCCTTCAAGTGTGACCAAGTCAAACCATTTTACAGTAGCCCAAAATTATATCCTCACACTTCAAAAAGAGGACAGTTTTGGAATCTATACCCATCTTTAAAACAAATGGTGAGTGGCTGGCAGAGTTGGAGGATGGCAGAGGGAAACAGCATGTACCCCTTTAAGGTGACATGATATTTAATTGTTCTAGATGATGAAGAACCTAACTTTAGGTTAACCATTTGGTATGTTCCTTTTTTAATTGTTTTAACTTCTAAACTGTGCTTCATTTTTTTGTAAATATTCCTTGACTTAAACTGTTGTTAAAGTTGTACATCCCAGCTACCTGCTTGTTTTCTGTTCAGAATATTATGTCATTCGAATCCTTTCATAATAATTCACAATATTCTCTCTATTGATACGATTTTGTTACACAGTCAACCAAAAATGTGGGCTTTGTTAAATACATTAAACATATTTGGGTGTAATAACAGTAAAACATGAAAACACACTTATTTTTGTGGGAATGCTACACGATAGAAATTGTTACAGTGTTTTACCATGTGTGGAACACTTTCTGACATCGCAGTAATCCCAACGAAGCTTCCTGTTCTTCTTTATAAAGCACCATGGCTTCTTATCACCATCAGGATTTCTGTGTTGGGAATACATGCAGTATCAGTAGAATGCTGTGTTTGTTACAAATTTGGCCATGCTGAAATTTCAGAACATTAACAAAAACACTGAAACCTGAAAGCAAATACATGATTAATGTATAACATATATGTATTTCAAATATTAAAGGCATTGCAGTTTGGCTGCGACTGCTATGGACTGTGAGGTCCATTGATTGTGTTTTATGAGACAAATAAGCCCCTTTTTCTATTTTACCTGCAGTAATTATGCTGTCCCAGTCCTTCCTTGGATGCAAAGGTCACAGCAGGAAAAATTCCTTTATCCAGAATAAACTCTGAATTCCAGTCAAGGCAGTCGTCACCATCCTCTGTCTCAGAAACATTTCCTCTGTATGCCACTCCATCCTTTTTGTAGCAGTCGCTTGGATCTGTTTGATAGTGATAGCAATCCATATACTATAAAATTATTAGCATCTGACCAAAAACCCTCAAACTATCTGAACATGGTTCAAAACTCATGATGCCATTGATATAGGTTGGAATTTAATGGGTCTGTAATCATAATAGTGGAATAATACTGACCTACTTGACAGAATTGTCCCCTGAAATCATTGGGGCAGTCACATTCAAAATCCCCTTCCTCTACAACACACTTCCCATCATTCCGGCAAGGGTTTGGATTACATGGTGAGGCTAAGCAAACAGATGTGAATCAAACTCAACTAAAGTTAAACCATTGTTGTTTGACTCTTTTCTGTTTTACGAACAGTGCTGTAAGACTTACTTGTTTTGCAGTTTGGTGGTGCAAATGGTGGAATGCATTTGCACCTATAGTAGGGATATGATGATGTCAAGAGGCACAGTCCAGCTCCACAGATTCCCCTTTTACACACCCTTTTACCTTAGACCATAAAATAAAACGAATCATTGTCACAAATGCTTTAATAACTGTGTTTATGCAGAGCTGTTTATATGACTCACCTTTTTCACACCTGTGGCCTTTGAACTGCTCGGGACATTTGCATTTAAATGTATCTCTCTTTTCCATGCATACTCCACCGTTCAGGCAAGGTTTAGAGCTACATTTTCCTAAGCAACCAAAGGAGTGATAAACATGTAATCTGAATTATGAAGTGGATAGCATTTTTCATTCTTCTATTAACCATGTCAACCACTTCAATGATATTTACGATTTCACAGAGTGTGTCTCAGACGAAGCAAAAAAAAACAACAGCCAGTTTTTCGATTGTACTTCGAGTACATTTATGTTTCAGACAGTATCTTTAACATGCAATTACACAATTGTACTTTTTAAAGTATATTTTAAGTATAATTGCATCACCCTTTCAGACTAACACCTTTAATACACTTTGAAATATTTGCACTACATCACACTATATAGAAATATATTACACTAAAATGTACTTTCATTGAAAAATAAGTGTACTTATTTCATATTTGCTTTTTTATGTATTTTTGATATATTTAAATTGTATGTTAATAATGATCACTAAAATACACTGAAATTATATTTTAAAAGTACATATTTTTAAATATTATACTATATCATATTAATTTAGAGTGTATTTTATTTTACGTTTAAGTCTAATTAGCTTGAAAGTATACTAAATACACTTAAAATTAAGCTTTTCCACAATTTATTTATTATTAAAATATATTTAGCACATAAACAGTTATTCCAAAATAGCATGCTCCAAATAGTATGATTAGTGTAGTTTTAAGTACACAAAGGTATGTTTGACTTAAGTACACTAGTATGTTTATTTTTCACCAGGAAATTCACCAACATGTATTATTGTAGGCAATTTGGAGAGACTATAATCGCATCTTTTGGTTCAGAACTTGAAAGATTTGACATCTTCTTGGCAAGTTGGATGTATCTGGCGCTGCATTGGAACATTCAGGCTGAGATGCAACAGTATGCTATACTAATTTATTTAACATACAATAAAATAAACCTGGAAGTTTGAGATTTATGACCTCAGGAAATTAAAAGCGGAATCAGATGTTATTGCATCTAACAAACAAACATCTTAGACATTTTTTGTTCAAGCTCTGATTGATTGCATTTAAGATAACTTGCACTAAATTGACAAATTATTCATTATCATGGTTGTTTTCATTATTCCACACCTCTGTAGTTCATACCTATGGACCACCTAATGTGTCATGAAAATGAATTAAAACACGAAAAAAGGAACAAAATAATAAAAAAAAAAACTATTATTTTGCACCTGTTTCAAGAGGCATATGTGAGTAGCTTTAAAAAGGCCAAGAAGAGCTTTGTTACTGGAATCAGGAGTTGAGTTTGATATCCTTGCTCTAAGTGTTACATTCTTTCGGTAAAAATCCTCCTGTATTTTCTGAAGGGAAGAAAGCCCTTTTCATGTAAAAGATTTGACAATTTGAGTATGGAGGCTTGAAAATGACATTATGAAGAAAAGGGATTGTCTTAGAAAATAATAATGCATAATGCATCTTCTTTAATAGTCTTATGAACTTAATATTAATTTGCTGAATTTCGTAGACACCCCTCTTGAACTTGATGTTTCTGATGCGACAATTTTTGTTTTTTAAATATTGCTGGGATAGAATCAAAAAATGTTTTT
This sequence comes from Danionella dracula, assembly GCA_900490495.1. Lineage (NCBI taxonomy): Eukaryota > Metazoa > Chordata > Actinopteri > Cypriniformes > Danionidae > Danionella > Danionella dracula. The sequence goes on along the minus strand of UELW01000778.1, from coordinate 10,530,154 downwards.
CAATGGATGCAAAAACAGATGGCTTACCTCCTTAGACTTGGAAGATACCTCCATAAACGTACTATTCAGTGGATGTTGAATAGTAAGTCTATGTGTTTCTTTCTTTTTATACTATTATGCAGCCTTTTCCCTCTCTTATTGTTCTAAAACTCTATGATTCTAATTAACTCTGTAAAGTGTTCGTCAATTACTTTTTGTCTCTGAATTTAGCTCTAGAGTTTAACTTTATTTAGCTGTTCAAAAAGAGCATTTTTCATACAAAACTATGAAAACATGTAAAGATCAATCCAAACCTCTTCTGTTTTGAAGTTCAAACAGCCAATCGTTTGCATCGTCGTCATCATCATCGTCGTCACCTGATGTGTCAAACTCAGCCTTCAGGTCTAATGAAATAATAAACAAAACATTGATTCGTCTTTTAATGAACACAATTTTGGTTAATGAACTGCTGGTCACTCACATGCCACTCTTCCTTTGCCTCTCTTTCCGGGGTGTTTTAGAAGCCTGCTCACTAGATGGCTGTGTTTATCTTTGTCATGTTTGTCTCGTTCCTCATGTTTGCCATGCTTCTCTTTCTTCAACTGTTTGAGGTGAAAACTACAAGAGTGACTTTTGGAAAAATGTTTACTAATTAATAGAAATAGTAGACAGGCAGAAAAAAATGTTTATTTCGATATAAATATTTATTATTTCATTCAACATGCAAACATTTATTTATTGTAAACATGTCAATTATACCAACACATAATTTTTATACAGTTTTATATCAATTGTAAATTATTTATTCTGAGTGTATTGATGTTACTGCTTGGCACTAGTTCTTTCTTAATAAAATATGTATGTGAAGAAAATCAAACACACCTGTACAGGAACAAAGAGGGCACAGAGGAAGAAGAGAAGTAGACACAGCTGGAGATTCATACTGTCAAATGGCTTCTGCTGAAGAAGCAGCGATGATCACAGCTAGTGTGTGGGGTCAGGGTTCTGTCTGTGTGATAGCAGGGATAGAGAGGAATAGAGGGAGGTTATTTTATGGAGAATGCAACATCAAAACAACTTATTATAAGCGTTCAGAGGTTTACAGATCTCTAATGCAAAGTATAAATGCACTATTGCCTTTTCTTGTTCATTTAAATATCTGAAATCATCTGTTCTTTACTTTAATTTTTAATTACGTTAATTTTTGATCACAGGTATGTGGAACGACTAAAGCTTTATAGCTTTTAATAAGTGGAAGAGCAGGAATCTGGCAGTCCAGAATTTGCACAGAGAAAAAGATTAATGGAAAGGCTTGCAGTTCAGAGATCATATTGACAAAGTGGGACACTGTTTGTTTCATTGTAGACTTTGTACAAGAGTCCATTAAGAAGGGTCATGACATGTAAAAAAAAAAAAAAAAAAAACACACGCACGCATACACAAACGCGCATTTTCTTGAAAGTCCTTGACTGAAAAAGCTTTATATCTGAGGGGGTCTCCTTATCCACTGACATGTGAATGACGTCGTGGCTGCCATTTTTGTGCCAGAAACTCACCACACATCAGGAATGTGGCTTATGTCTCAAATTTCACTGCACAGGGCTGCTGGCCCACATAGATAATTTCACAATAAAACAATAAAGAATTTTATTAAAACTTACCAAACAAGTAACCTAAGTCAGCAGGGTTCTAACTCCATTAGAGTGGTCAGATGCTGCCTGACCCCTACTGAGGCACTGCGGAACAGCTTGAGTGGAAGAGATGGAGGAAGAGCTTGTCAGGACAGGTTTGTCTGGAAGGTGATTCTCCACAAACATGGGATTACATTCCGTAAGGTTCTCTGTAGCTGAGATTGATTTGCTACAGTCTGGAAAGAATGTTTCTCTTTTCAAACATATCCCTATGTCTATAATAGCTCTTTTGTTGTATTTATTATTCGTACATCAGGCCTTCAAGTATAATAACTTGGTGTTATTCAAAAGTACAGTTGTGCACTGTTGCTTTGGCAATGTCATTCTCTGACCACACGAGGGAACTAGAGAATTTTCTTTTCTTTTGGGAAGGAGACATGATCCAAGGCAGAAGGGGATTTTATCCAAAGATAGACACATATTAGTCCAATAAATCACGTGGTTATGAAAGTTTTGCTTTCTTAACCAAAATGGCAAGAAGTGCTATTCTGCAAGTAATTTTAAGGATGAAAATACTGATAAAATGTTGCAAAAAAATCTGGAAAAAAGTTTAAAAAAGTAGTGTAAAATACATTTAGAAGTAGTTTACAAAAAAGTGTAAACATTTAAGTTAAATATATGCATAAAATCTGAATGTACACATAAAATTCAATACATTTCTTTAAGAAATGACCATTTTGAATCAAACCTCTGAACTTTAAAACTGTATTCCTCTGCTATATTTACTATAATATGATTTTTGGCAAGTATAGCCTACCTTCCAGATTTTCTGCAAAGTTACCATTTTAAGTATAACGCAAATCAACATACAATGTATAAAATATGCCTGTGAAAATGTGAGAGTATTACATAAATGAAGAACATGTGAGTGAATATGAGAGTGAAATGAGAAAGATTTAGGTGAAAGCTTACAAGAACACTGTCTAAGAGCAGGTCAGTTGGTGCAGTTGTCCATACACAGGACATGCGCGAGGGAGGACTCTACCCATAAAAAACACAGAAAGAGGGTGTGGAGGCGGAGTTTGGGCTTAAGGCAGGACAGATGGTTGCTTTGGTTGCATAATCTAGTTCTGGAATAAATCGTTTACAGAATGTGATATCACATGTTTATCCTCGCAGCCAGTGTTCCACAAGCTCTGGCACCGCAGGTGCTTTGGCTGATGTTTTCACGATGGCCTACTTAAAGTCATCCTAAAGGAAACTTTAAAACCAAAACCAAAAGAGCTATTTTGGGGGTCATACTTATAATAAAAACAATAATTAAAAATGACAAGCTGGCAAAATATTATTTTACCAAATTTTCATAGTATATAGTCACATTTTATTTACACCCAGGATGCTTTGGTGTCCCTTATGAAAGAGTTTGTGAACAAAACAAGCTATTTTAAGTGAAGTGAAAGTGAAAGTCACCAGTTGGTCAGATTAACTCATCCCAATGTAGACACACAGCAGTGAACAAACACACCGCGAACACACACCCGGAGCAGCAGGCAGCCATGGCTGTGGCGCCCAAGGAGAAGTTATGAAACTGGTGCCTTGCTCAAGGGCATCACAGATGTGGTTGTTGAAAATGTGTTGAAAAGATGTGGTGTTTCATCACTCACACCACCTTCAACTCGGGGGAACCTTCCGATAACAAGCCAATCTCCTTATCCACCACCAGACCACAACTGCAACAAATATATTGTATTAACTAACTATAAAAAAGAGTAAATCATATTGCAATATGCTACAAAAAATAATTAACAAATAAAATATAAAAAAAAATAATTATATAACTAACATGAAGTAAACAAGTAGAAATAAAATTAACAAATTCAAAGAACATGAGCACATTTTTACTGCTGAAATGAACTCTCTTATCCTAGACCTTCAGGTTAATCTTTCACCACCCCAACATTAGCATAAATGTTACATTATTTGAATTGTTCATATTCATCAGAATTGAATCTGTGTTATATTGTCACCCAAAAGTGCTATGAATCTCATTTTCAGAATAGAAAGTGAGAAGAGAAGCAATGCAGAGAAGGCACAGTGGCACACAAGTCCTGCTCAATAACTGCTATACCAAAAAGCCACTATTGTTAAATAATTTGTACCATAATTTTTTTTACCTTTAATTATTGAAAATGTAAATACAACACAGACTTGCACCAAACAGGCAAGTTTTCTAAATCCATATATTTGGATATTATTTTAGATGGAAATATGTATAAACAAGTATTTTAGTAAAGAAGTGCCAGCTTTAGCTTCTCCACTGGCCAACTGAAAAAGAAAATGACGATAGCAAGCAAGTGTCCAAGAAATAGCAACACCTCATCAGGCAGCAAACTTAGTAGGCTAGGGTATAGTTCAACATTTCATCTGCTTTTTTACTGGGTGCAGAGGGCATACCACAGGTCCAGATGATCAGGGTCTAGGACTCTAGGTGAACTTGAGGACTCATACTGCACCCCTAAAGTAGATACTCATTTGAGTGCATGATGTCTACGAGAACTTAACTCCTTCTTTTCCATTCCATCAATGAAAAATAATGTGTTATATATATATATATATATATATATATATATATATATATATATATATATATATATATATATATATATATATATATATATATATATATATATATATAAAATCAGAGGATATATTATTCAGGATTTTTACTTAAATAAAATTGTGTGTTTTTGTGTAAAAAAAAAGTGAAACATTTTAAAGAATTGAAATATTTTAAAACTGCCCAAAATTAGCCAACAAAAAAAGTCATTTTTTTCAAAGTTTACATTTCATAACTCTTTATACAGGTCCATGAACCGTGTGCAAGCAGCAGTATGGCTTCATTCCCAGGAAAAGCACTACTGATGCAATTTTTGCTCTGAGAATGCTAATGGAGAAGTACAGAGATGGTCAGAAGGAGCTGCACTGCGTCTTTGTGGATTTAGAGAAAGCGTATGACAGGGTGCCGAGAGAGGAGCTATGGTCCTGTATGAGGATGTCAGGAGTGGCAGAGAAGTACGTCAGAGTAGTTCAGGATATGTATGAGAGGAGTATGACAACAGTGAGATGTGCTGTAGGTCAGACAGAAGAGTTCAAGGTGGAGGTGGGGCTACATCAAGGATCGGCTTTGAGTTCCTTCTTGTTTGCTATGGTGATGGACAGGTTGACAGATGAGGTCAGACAGGAATCTCCATGGACAATGATGTTTGCAGATGACATTGTAATCTGTAGTGAGAGTAGAGAGCAGGTGGAGGGACACCTGGAAAGTTGGAGGTCTGCTCTAGAAAGAAGAGGAATGAAAGTCAATCTAGTAAGACAGAATACATGTGTTTGAACGAGAGGGAGGGAAGTAGAACAGTGAGGTTACAAGGGGCTAAGGTCAAGAAGGTGGAGGAGTTTAGGTATTTGGGGTCAACAGTCCAGTGCGACGGGTGTGTGGAAAAGAGGTGAAGAGGCGAGTGCAGGCAGGTTGGAGTGGGTGGAGAAAAGTGTCAGGGGTGTTGTGTGACAGAAGAGTGTGAGCAAGAATCAAAGGAAAGGTGTACAGAACAGTAGTGAGACCAGCTATGATGTATGGGTTAGAGACTGTAGCAGTGAGGAAGAGACACGAGGCAGAGATGGAAGTAGCAGAGATGAGGATGTTGAGGTTCAGTTTAGGAGTGACAAGGATGGACAAGATTAGGAACGATCACATCAGAGGAACAGCTCAGGTTGGTTGTTTTGGAGACAAAGTCAGAGAAGCCAGATTGAGATGGTTTGGATATGTGCAGAGAAGGGATAGTAGTTATATTGGTAGAAGGATGTTGGAGATGGAGCTGCCAGGCAAGAGGGCAAGAGGAAGGCCAAAGACAAGTTATATGGGTGTGCTGAAGGAGGACATGAAGGTAATTGGTGCAAGAGTAGAGGATACTGAGGCCAGAGTTAGGTGGAAACAGATGATTTGCTGTGGCGACCCCTAAACTGGGAACAGCCGAAAGAAGAAGAAGAAGCTGAACCGTGTGCAAAAGGATCTTCCGTATCTACACATATCCTTTTGTGTCTTTTAATACTTTTTAAACTGCGTATTTATACTTTTAATACGGCTATATTCCACTGAGACGCTTCACTTGAACTACAAATTGCTGTTGACTGTCGGGCTTTCTACTGAACGCACGTGACTTTGACGTTATGCAGCGTGGTTAATATTCATGAGTTAACCTTCCCCATAGTAAGATCCGTGGCGCTTTCTCCCGAAGGCTCAGGGCTGGTGGTGTTTAGTGGAGGCAGCAGAGAGAGAAGCTGGCGAACAGCACATTGTTTTGGATGTGATATGTCTTGTCATCCTTCTACGAGTCCATCTCCGACTCCAACGAAAACAAAGGAGAACGGCAATGACAGTACGACTTGATATGCTGAGATCATCCTGTCCGCTTGCCGGTTTGTGCGCCTCTGACAGTTTTGCGATCATATAAATGCAGCTTTTTTGCTATCACCTTTGGAGGTTGGAGAAAGCTTTCTTTTGGGACGACGAGCTACTGTACCGTTAGGCTATGTTACCTCAAACTCAAAGAGATGGAGAAAGTTCCCCCTGATTCTGGAAAATTACTTCAGCTTTATGGCAATGTAAACATGCTCGTAACAAAACCATGTGGACGTGGATTCTGCCTAGTAAAGAAAACTCCGTTAAACTCCTGAAGTTTAATGAAGATTAGTGTCCTCGGTTAAAATGGATTCAGACAGGAGACCATCTCCACGCTTGTCAAAGAGCTTCCCTTGCTGGAACCAGGAGCCCAAGATGAACCTGTTCATGGGCATTGTGTGTTACCTGTTAGTTTGCTCTGAAGGATCTTTCCCTAAAACATGTGACAGCAACTGCATCTTTGGAACATGCATCAATGGAAGCTGCGTCTGTGAGCAGGGATGGACTGGAGATCAGTGTCAACATTGCCAGGGAAGATTCAAGTAAGTTCACTGTTTTCAAACATTTATAGTTGAGACAAGTTCATGAGTGATATGAAAATCATTCAAAATGTCTAAGTATGTAGATGTCAAAAAATGTCTGTTTTTCACTTAACCATAAACTTTATTTTTGGCAAGCAAAGACCAGTTTTGGGGAATCTGTTTATTTAAATCAGATAACTTATGCACTTTAATATACTGAGCACCTGCAAAAAAACATCTCAAAGAACTTAAAAGAAAACTAGGGTTTTAAATGAACCATAATTCAACAAAACAACAACACATTTACATTTTAAAACAGAATTTTAGAGGAGATTTGGTTGTGACATTAGTATTGTCACTCAGTTAAAGTGGCAATGAGGGGAGTATAGTTATGTATTTGGGGTGTGTTCAGTTCAATCATTCAGAGTCTTCGGTATTCAGCGATTTTAAAGGTGTTGTATCATGGGGGGGTGTTTTGTGTTTTGGCCTGGGGAGGCCACGTCACCCGCATTGCCCAGTATGTAAGGTAGCTTATCATCACCACCAGTGTGAGAATGTGAAGTGAATAATGCCCTGAAAATCATAAGGGTCATTGAGTGGCTGGAAAAGCGCTATATAAATTATAAAAAGGCATTATTTTTATTCTATAAACTCAACTTTTTAGACATTTAGAAATGTTTTAGTATTGTTCCCTTATCAAAAACATGTGTCAAGCCAATTCAGATTAGTTCAAGCATGTTTGTGTGACCCTTTTTCTGACAGCTCAAATCGACACAATGAATGTAGTCACTCCAATTGGCCATATCACCGCCCACTAACCAATACAATTACCCGCTAATGCATCTCAATAAAGAACATGTTCACTGACTGACCCGGAAGTGTAACCGTAACAATGTTGGATAAGCAATGAAAAAAAAGTTTTTGATGTCCCCGGCCAAAAGTGATTATGGCTTATAGAAAGATGAATGTGTTTGTCAGAAATGGGCCAACAAGAAATATATTTATGGCGATATATACATGGCAATTAAAACATAAAGCATCCTGTTAGCGAAATGACCACACCAAGAAAGATGTTGGACATATACTCTACTACAGTGGTGTACCTTAATGTAGCCTAACAACAGTTATCAAGGTGGAAAATGTTTTCCCTAATTTTTCTGAATTAATTGCTCAGTGTAAAAATCCAAGATTTTTTTTTTCTGGTGTCCTATTGTTAGGTTGATCTGTTAAGGAAAAAAATCAATTAAATGAATTAAAGAAATGAATTAATTAAAACCTTAAAAGAAAACATACAGCAGATATGGATATTTATTTTTTATGTCTATAACACATGAACTTAGGTTACTCACAAATTCTCCAGAGACCTGGATATTGAATGATTTTTAGATGTACATTTATTTTACATTTACATTTATGCATTTGGCAGACGCTTTTGTCCAAAGCGACTTACATTAGGGGAGAGACAATATGCAATTTGTTACACCGTCAATGTCTATCTCAGCTTCTCATAATAGAAATTGTATCAGCTGATCAATAAACCAAGGCAGTGAGGAAGTAGAGGAAGAAGATAAAGACAGAGGATGACAGAGAACATAAAGACAGAAGATGTCCTTTTCAGAGGCTGTTGGCGCTTTATGCTTTGACCTCCCAGGTTTTTTTTCTTTAAAAAAGAAGTCAACTTTTGAAGAAGTGCTATACTTCCAAGAACTATCCCAAGCTTTGGGGAAAGTGCCACACACCAAGCAACATCAACTGTACAAGCATTTAATACTTTTACACTCGATATCTTTTGCTACTGCGTAATCCTCTTACTCTTTCATTTCTTGCATGGTTCTGAGGTCACTCATTTTGCTGATGTATTCACCACTTTGCCCTTCCCCTTCCAACAAAATTGAATTAAGTAGAAATTTAACTGGCCCTTAAACTACTTCAGTCTGTGTACTTTAACTAAATGAACTTTTTCACATTATTCAGATTAATTAAGAATGACCTGTAAATTCTGCATTCAGAAACTAAGTTGAACTCTTTGGTTTATTCTTTAAAGGCTTCCTTATTCAACTTAATTACTGAATGGGATTGTTGTGGGGTATTTTTTATGTCTGTCTTTTTTTTTTCTACTGAATCTCTGCCATGTATGTAAAGTGGTGAGTTTTTGTTGAAAAGTGTAGCGGGAAAGAGGTACGTCTTGCAGTGAAAGTGTGACAGTAAGTGGTCATTTCAATAACTAGAAAATTAAAAATTACCAGCTCGAACATTCTTTCTATCAGTGCCTCGCAATAAGGTGAGGAGCTTATAAAGGAGCTTAACTGAAGAATCTGACCTTGTCTGTACTTTATTTTTGACAATCTCTACAGATGTCTATTTCATTTCAAAGTCTCATGTAATCTGCCCTAGAATGCAGGCAATAGATTTAAGGAAAAGCTCACCAAAATGGATTATACTTTTGTGTGTGTTTTTGTTAATCAGGCATTGTTACACTTCTGTTTGTAACATTTGTATCATTTGTGTTATCAGGTGTTGTCTTTTAAGTTTAGAACTGACATAAAATCCCAAAAACATGTGATAAAAGTGAATAACAGCATCTCTTGCCAAATTATTTTTGTTGAACATAATTTCAAGCCTAATATGGAAAGATAACAGCTAGGTAGACTGAAAGGAATGTCGCTTAATCACAAACAATCTTGCAAAGTGTCTCTACATAGTTTAGAATGTTGTTGATGTGAGATTTTATGATCAGTCCAAACAGCATCATGTGGTGTAATGCTTAGAATTAACGAGATGTCAAACATTATATAGCAACGTTTTTTAGCTGTTTGTTTTACATGGAAAAGGGACATTCTGTTCACGAGGTAATAAAAAGTAGCTTCAAAGTAATAAAAAGTAGCTTCAAAAGTCATTTTACAAAGTACCTTCAACTAATGGAAATATATTTGGTAAAGCTAGGCCAAATGCTTACATATTAGCTATTGCCTCACCTTTTACTCCATTTGAAAGATATAAAATGATCATCTTATGCTGTGTTATTACTGCTGTTACTCTATGCTTTAAACTTTATTTGTTAATCAAGTGATTGTAAATAAAATTTAACTTTTTCAAGACTTCATAAAATGTTATCGTTATATAAATGTAAAATAATGATGCTGACTGTTGAGGCTAAAATGCCTAAATCTCTATGCTGAGAAGTTTTGCAACTGTATCTGACCTGTAGGGCTGCAGCTCTGCATAATTTAGTTAGAGCTAGACTATTTCTCATATTTCCCTAGCTTTAGACAATCTAAGAAAAGAATAGTTAGTCGGATGGGATTAGGCGTGTTTCATTATGGTTCAATAAAAGGTCTGCAGGATTGGGACCTTTGTTAACGACTTTAGACACCACACTAAATAATACAATATATATATTGTATCATATATACATTATATGTACAATATATGTATATGTACAAAAACACAATAATAAACAATAAATAAATACATTCATGTTTTTTTAAATATGGTCTTTGTTGAAAACTGCGATTTTTAACTACTGTATTTAATTTATTTTCAACAGGAAAAGGTAGATTTCCTTGTTGAAAAAGTCACCTCTTTTGGGTTGATTTTGCACTACCTGGTATGGTATGAAAGGACAGGTCGACCAAATCTAAGGTGCACTATTCTTGTTTTTGTTTTTTTTAATGGGCCGACATCATCAAGTTTATGCTATTAAGGAAGACTAAAACATGTGAACGTGATCTTTCTCCTTGTGTGTAGTTAGTTTGACTCACAAATGTGCATTTTGTAAATACTGCAATACCAAAGAATTTGCTTTTGTTCCCAAGTGAATCACAGCTAAGCATTGTTTATGCACTGTAACTGTTTTTTTTTTGTTCGTTTTTTATGTAAGTCTTTAGCATCTCATTAACTCACTGCTGCCTATGCCTCTTTTTCCTCGCTTTAGATTATTTGATCATAGCAAGATACCTTCTGGGACCACAGTCAGCCTTTCTTTCGTTAATTTTTATAATATTGTTAAACTAATTTTGAGCATAATTTACTACACAACCTCACCCAAGCCAGTTCTTTTGGAAGTCTATTGTGTATGTTAGAAAAGCAACAACATGTGTATGTATTTACATTTAGTTTTGCATTTAAAAGACATGTTTAGACATAACAAGGGGAAGTGCTTTAATATATCATGTATCCACTTATATGCTACTGTCAGGAGATAACAGAGGACCCAATTGCAGCGAGAAAACCTTTGTTTAACTAAAAACTACAGAAGTAACGTCTTCTTGGTTTCTGGAAAGAAATAGCTATAACTGGAACAACTAAATGATTAGAGCAAATACAAGTAGCAACATGAATTAATACGCTAGTAAAGAAAAGGGAAAGGAGGAGGAACTAAATAGTGTGGCCAGTGATGGAAAGGAGGAGCAGCTGAGAGTTAGAGAAAATGAGGAGAGGGGAAACAAAATAAATACTGATAAGAGCAAACAAAGGTTAAATATGTCCTGCTAATCTCCCTTTTACAGGAACAATCCTGACTGTTTTGTGGATTTGTTTAGATTTGTGAGGGAGGAACTGCAATGTCACTTTTAGATTTTTCATATGTAACTGTCCATCAGGGAGTGTCCCTCTGTTGATCTCTGACAGTCTGCATGGTTTATACGACCATCTGTCCATTACAGGATAAACTAATCCATCTAAAATGAAAAAAGCATGAAATGGACATTTTAAAGTCACACCACAAAAAATCCTCTTCATGTTTCATACATAGGTCCTTTGTGTTTTATTCTTAATTCACTTTCTTGATGTCTTCTGTTTTCTTTTGATTATGTTATCACTTTTAACATGGTTCATAATCTTACCCTAATTCCTTTTTATGCTAACTTTTACATCACCAAGACAAGCTTAAATACACTTTCTCACAGATATTAAACTCTAACAGTGAAATTGATACAGGCAGAGGTGTGTAATGATGTACTCGTGGCTCCTTTTAATCTCAATTTTCTTCTTACTATTGTTTAGGACTAATAAAGCTGCCTCAGCTAAGACTTTAATGTATTTGTGTCAGTGTTTACCTCGATGGACAGCACATTCTGAGAGATGAAAATACCCTCTTCAGCACATGCACCACACGTCTGATCTTGATTCCAAATTTTTTTTCTCTACTGGTGAATTCAAAGAAATTATGGTTTTATTTGTTACATATAATAATTAACAAAACCCTGAATTAAGAATAATAATTAAAAAAAATCTCAAAAGTGGTTCCATAAGAATAATTTACTTATGCAATTGGGAAGAATATATAAGTACATATTGATTTTTGTTAAGATTGCAATTAGTGTCTGTGACTGATGGAAAAAATCATGCCATTTTTACAAATTCATGCAGCATATATACAAATGGAATCTAAATACAAAAGCACTACTGAACAATAGCCTTGGGAAATTTGAGAATAGCCTGTCACACTCTTTCACATGGATTTAAGGTTCATGTTTTGATAGCAGAGTGATTGAAAACTGCCACCGTTTCTGTTTTTTTCTCTTTCTGTCTTTCTGTGTCAATCACAACTGATATTTTGACATCATTTCTCTCTGGGTTTCTCACTGTCAAGCAGAGACTATTTTTAATTCAAGAGTTGTCTGTGTAGTCTTTGCAAGTTAACTGCATTTCTGAGGATGATAAGGTGAATGTTTCAATGTCTTTCAGGAATCTTTTATTTCGTTTTATTTCACATTGATTGAAGATTAATTAATTACTGATGACAGTCATATTGGTTTTGAATCCAATTAAATCTGACAAATCAGAGATTTCAAGAATAAAAATGGAGGAAGCAAACTATATGATATTTAAAAAAAATGTTGGCACCTTTTTACCTCTTTTGAGGTAAACTTTAGTTGTTAGATTCTACTACTTGTAAGAGGTGACATCTCCATCATTCAATATATGTCCAACTTCTCCATTATTTTTCCAGATACTGTTTTAATGACTTTGAGAAAATCTGTAGAATTTTAATCAGTAGAAAAAGGATCTGTTTTCAGTTAAAGCACGTTGTACTGAATCTTGGGCTCGCAATCTAAATGTAAAGCCTATTTAAAAGGCCACAAAACCTTTCACTTGTAGTTCACACATCTGATCTAATGTGGCTCTATTCACAAACATTTTGTCAATTAACATGAGAACAAAGACAGTCTTTCCTACTAAAAGCATTTGAATTTAGTGACTGTTTTAGATGGTCTCTCTAAACTTTATCTACAGCCACTAGTGCCTCTCTGCAGAAGAAAAACACATACAATACATATTCTCATCTAGGAGCAGAATGACATCCATCTGACTATATTACATCCTGGCATAGCATGACCCTTCAGCACTTCAGTTCACAAAATTACAGATTGATGGTTTTATTTATTCTTTTGTTGGAGGGGAAGGCCTATTGAGTTGGCTGTTAGGGAAAGACTAATTAAAAAAAATACTCTCATGGATCTTCTTGTGCATCTCAGGAAGAGTTAGACATCAAGTGCATGTCCCAGCGAGACCCTTCTCAAGATTAGATTTGTTGTATGGCACTGTTATTGAGGTTGCGATTGCTGGCGTGATCAGCAGAAAGTGACTTTGCACTTGCCTCTAGTACTCTGTCTGTAGCCAATGTATTCGCATTTTGTGGAAATGGAAATTTTTTTACAACAAAAAAGATAAGTTAAAGATAAGATAAAACATTAAGGCAAGGCAAGACAATATTATTTGTATAGCACATTTCGTACACAAGGTAATTCAAAGTGCTTTACGTTGGAAACAAAAATAAAAAAGAAAGTACATATAATAAAGTTTAAGAAATAGATTAAGATGTGCAGCGATAAAATGGTTGTTTGGATGTTGATTCTCAGTAAATGTCATGGTTTGCTAATATTTGATCACCTTGATCCATCAAGATATTTTATTTTTAGTCTATTAGCACGGGATTGACCTTTTAAGTTTACCACAAAGTAGCAACACCATTTTTATATATTTTTTATTTTTACTAAACCAAACCATCAGTCCATCAAACCTCCAATGATTTTCTATGCACAGAAAACAGCATGATTAACTAAACTTACTTCTTTATCTTATTAACATGCATTTGCTTCTGTTTCCCCCTGAATTTTCTCATATGTAGCTAAACACAATATACCATTGAATAATACTTCTTAATCCTGCTTCTCATTATAGCAAAATATTAATCTGCATTCAGACCGCGACCACCTTTTAAGTCTTTTGATCTGTTCTGTTTTTTGCTTTGCTGAGTATCTGGTGGGACTTTCAGGACTCCTACCGAGCTTGTTTTGATCATCTATCCTGTAAAACTTTTTCCCCCATTCCTCTGTCTCTGGCTCTCATCTTTCCTTCTTGGTCTTTCTCTTCCTTGTTCACTACAGGGGTGACATTTTGGGAAGAGAGATAGTTCACATGAAGTTCAACACAAACTCTGCATATAATTACCCCCTTTTTCACAATCTGTGATTTTCTTTGTGTTTCTTTGCATCATCTTTGTGATACTGCTATCATTCACTGAATTAGCGAGAGGTATACTCAAAGGACAAATTGTCTTTTTATTGATTAGGTGCAACTTTTATTTATAAGATCACGTTGATGCTTGCGTTTAGAACAACATTCAAACGATTTTAAAAAAGTAGCGTTACCTGGTACAAAACCCATTAGAAAAGCTCCCAAAAACATCCTGTGTCGAGCCGAAGCAGAACAAAACAGTTTAGTGGAAAAGTGTCATAACCTGCAGAAAATCCATCAGCCAACCAAAGTTATAATAGCAGTTCTCAAACAGGTCTAGGTCATCTTCAGATATCAGCTATTGCTTAATTTTGTTTGTCAGTAGAGATTGTTGTATTTTGTTTCTCATACAAACCAGAATTAAATGTTTACTTTGAATGTTTTATGGTTGCCTGTCCAATTTTTTTTATTTTTCTCCAAAATCCAAAATCCAATGATGTCCATGCTTTCTTTGACATGTGGTGTTATTCATAAGAGTGTGTTGATTCCTTACTAAAAGTGAGTGTTTGTGGGATCCTGCAAAATATCATAAATTGTAACTTGGAAAGTGGGGCTTTGTGATAGGTCTGTTGCATAAATGCTTGGCATACTTATATTGTACTAAATGTTTGTGATTTTCCAAGTCACTCTTACTCTGTCTATTTTGTTTTGAATGGCTGTTGAGTTTTTTCTACGCAAGATTTTATATTGACTCAACTCTTCATTTTGGAAAATCTATCCTTAACAACTCAAGATGTGTATTTGGACATGGTAGCTGGTTTTGTTATATTTTTTCAAATATAACTAACATGTTCACAGAATAATTTATCATACAGTTTAGATAGTGATGCTTGGTGGTTTGAAGGATCCTTGTAATTTTTTGCCATGGTCCCCAATAGACTCAACGCTATCTTATCTTCAAAATATAGTCATAGTGTTTCTGTTGTCTTTTGTAACGTGTTTAGTATCTTCATCTGTGTGCAAATCTAATGTGCTGTTCTCTTGGCTACAGCCTAACATGGAGCAAAAAACAACCAGTCCTTCAGTCAGGAAGTGTTCCGGTGGGATTGTCTCTAGTTTAGTGATATCACCTCGCAGGCATTGCTCTGAGGGCCCAGTGCAGGGTGTGGTGCTGCTGCTTTGATTATTTTACTTTTAACTCTGGATCTTGGCAGTCTGCAGAGAAGTATCAGTGTGAGTCTCACTCTGCACCACAGGGCCAGATGAACAGGATCTAGAGAGGCCAGATCTGTTTTATAAAGGAACCGCAGGCAGCTCATCATAATCTGAGGTCATTTCTTAGTAGGTTCACAGAAATCTCAGGGTAAAGAGTATTTATTATAGCAAACAATTTTTTAAATGTTTACGTTTTCCCGTGTATACTGACAAGTTGAGGTAAAGGTTTCTTAATTGACTGTATTTTGGATGTTTTGTCGATTCTCATAAACTATAACTATAAAATAGTTTGTAACTGCATTGCAAAAAGGCAGATTACAGAGTCAACTGGAAACGACCAAGTGGAAATATAGATGAAAAGGAAAATATAACCTATCCTTTGTTAGCGTATGTGTTGTGTTGGGCTAGCTATTTTCTTAATTCAATGCACACCAATATTGATCAGTGCATAGATAGTGCCTCTACAGTGCTGAACTATAGATGCTCTTGATGAAGAATGGGTACATCCAGAACCTTCACAAAAAGCATTTTGGAAATACAACATTGACCTAAAAATCCAGCTTAGGACCACATGAGGAGTGGCAATCTTTGGCTTTCTTATGCACAATTTTTTTTTAATTGACCCCTTTACAGTTTATAATAGACAAAGTGAAAAGTGCCATATCATATCACTTTCAAATTTCACATTTCTTCCATGTTTTATGAATGTTTCCTCATCAACAACATGCCTCAAGTCAAATTCAGATTGCTTCATGCATAGTTGTGCAATCTTTTTATCTTTTTCTGGGAGCGCAAAATGTCTCAATTGTCTTAGGCCAATAATCCTTTTATTTTGAGGATTCCAAAAAAAAACATCAAAATGGAACGTGCATAACGTGCCCCTTATCTTGGCAACAAACAGTGCAATAAAACACAGCCTGCATGTATAAAAATGAAACCGCAGACTTTTGAAAAGATAAAGTATATAAAATCAAATTAATACAGTTTAAGTTAGATTTGATAATATCCCTAAGTGTCATTCCAAATATATACTGACAAAAATAAGAAATCACTTTATAAAAACAGCCATTTTGTTACTAAATATGTGACTTCCCTGGAATTGTCTTTACACATTACTCTTCTTGTTATTTGACAACTTCCCACTACAGAGTAAATATTCAGGCGATCCTTCCGCATTGGCAATAAATTGAAAAAAAAAAAAAAAAAAAACATTGGAGTGTGAATTACAAGCAAGCAAGGGGTTGTTATTTATATATTTGTTCAAACTCACACTTTAGTCTGCTTGCCTCCTTTTTTGTGAAGAAATATCTCAGAACTAATTTTCTGTGACCCACAGTAAAATACCATGCTTTAAACTTTAGATTAATAAAATGTCCGTGTTTTAGTTGAAAAGTGTTTGATTTTGTTGAATTAAGGTCTAGGTGATCTAAGAACTGTGATAAACAAAAAGATGTACTTCACACTAGAGTTAAATTTAATGTAGGGCAGCATTCTTAACTTTAACCAATGACAGAATGATAAGCTTATTGTTTTAACTTATTTATAACGCCATTTATCCCACTACATTGTTAATAGGTGAACAGATCTCACATGTACCCGACACAAACCGGATTTTAATCCTGAACTATAATCCAGCAAAATTTCTCTCATTAAGGAGATGGAAGGACAGTGATCTGTGGTTGAGAACCAGTTGCCAGTTAATCTGGATTTTCAAATAAAACAATCATTTTTCAGATTATTTCAGATGAACACATAGTAAATTTTAATTTCCTTTTGAGCTTTTGTGTGAGTATGCTGCAACACTAAGCTCTGATTTTGTCCAACTTTTATGCTGGGGTTCTGTTTATAACATAGAACTTAATTTATTCTCCAGTCTGGTATTACTTATGAGATGAGTATGACAAAGTCTCTGTTTCTCATTTCCAACTGAACTTTGCTGCCAAGTCTGCACACAGATGTTTTCTCAAGTCTATTCTCTGTAGTTTCCATGAATTTATTGTCAGAATGTTTAGATAACCACAGAGCCTTGATGCTGGATGAATAGTTTCATTAATTTTGTTGCATATCAATCTTGTTCTAGAGTAAGAGTTTTTTTTTTCATTTAGCGTTAAATGTCTAACACACTGGAAATGAGGCTAGTCCACCCTATGGCCAAACTTAAGCCCAATCTATATTTTTGCGTCATCCCTACAACTGGTCTGTGCAAAGGCGAAGGTGCGATCAGAATGCTAGCTACTAGCTAAACAAAACACAACACAGATGCTAAAAAAGGATAGGTTATATATACTCTGTCATATATCATATAAATATAATTCCATACATACATCTGATGCAGATATAGAATCACTATTTTTGCACTGAACAATATTGAAACGTGGAGTGATAACAATGCTGATTTATAGCTAGCCAAAACACAACACATATTACAAAGGAAGGTTATTTATGCCAGTTTGACTCCATCATCCAGTGTTTAATATGGGGCGCAAAAAACTATAAGTGCTGCTCCTCCTTGGCCAATCACAGAGCTTTCACAATGAGGGCAGCATGTGGTTACGTAAATGCATAATTCATCTAGATTGGCATTCGCCCTCACAATGAAAGTTTCCTCATTATGATTTTGTTAGGTTCATTATTTTGGGAGTCTCTGACAACAGGTTGACTTGCATTCAAGGTATTAAAAACACTTTAGTATTATAGTATAGATTTTTTTTTTTGACTATGAAATGATGCACTCATACAAATCCACTTCTTTTTGTTACGCAATCTCCTGTGAATGGTTCTACATTCATTCTAATGATTCCAGGTTTGCTGTTTTTGCATTGTTCGAAGAATAACTATATAACAACAAGAAGATTCACATAATCGTTTGTATTATGTGAGAAATAACAACCAATAAACCAAAATATTCATTAAGTCAAACAGTATAATTAGCACAAATGTCATATAAATGTCCAAACAAATTGTGTCCAAATCAAATTGGGCACATTAGAATAAATAATTTGGTTTTAGCTCACCTGATAGCTTGCTGGAAAGGTTTCTTCCAGGGAGAAACTACATCTGCTTTTGCACAAAAAATAAGTTTAGTCTCCAACAATCAGACTCAGGTAGGCAATGGCCCTGACGGTTGCTTTGCTCAAATCAGTTTAGAGCATGCACAGTATTTGAGGATTTAAAAAGCACCAATAACACTAACACTAACCAATAACCCCACTCAACTCGCATTATCTCTGGAACATCACAATAGTTATTATTTTCATTGTTTGGTTTGTTTAGGTTTTACTCTATTACAATGTGTTATTATTCTAACAACTAATTGTCTATCAAATAAGCTACTTAAAAAAAACCTATGGAAATTGAAATATTCTGTGATTTGAAATGTAACACATTCACTTCATGAGACACCAACACTAGACTGACTAGCCATGTCCATTTAAGGTTTGGTCCTTTTGGGTTAGTTTTTATCTTTCTCTTGACCTTATTTCACTTGTGATATAAAAGCTACTGGGAATTTCATTCCCGACTCTATAGATGAATAAATGGATGCTTGGAAACTGATGAGCTGTGTCTTTACTTTAGAGGGCCACATATCAATCTCTGCCCTTGCTGCCCCCATTGGTTCAAAGCATGAGTGACTTTTCCATTTTAATGAAGGACAGTTCTAGAAGGTCAAGGTTATTTAAGAATAAGAAGTCTCAAGGGTGGAGAAGTCTCAGTCGTGTGTTGTATGCTACGTGTGTAGAATACACTTTTTAACTGATTCCATAGTGTACTTTATTTGTGGAGTCATCTAATGTTAAATGATAAATATGCAATTAGATTGTAAATGATTAAATGTTAAAATATGCCTACAACAAGCAGTTCAAGAGACAGAGAAGTCCCTTTGGGTATTGTGAGAACAGATGTGCACAAATGCAGTGAGGCCTAGAAGACCCCTATTGAATTTTTTATTTTTTTATTTTTCAGTAATACCCAGCTGATTTAGAAATTGTCTACACAGACAAATAAATTATTTGTCCATAAATTGAACGGTAGTGTATTTAAAGTGATACTCCACCCCCAAAATGTAATTTACCATTTCAGAGTTATTAAGGGTTTGTTCCACCTCTGAACACACTGATACAGTGTACCCATTTATTTATGATGTTCCAATCCCACAATAATTGTCCTGTCACCTCTTATGAATGTGACACACAGTCTTCATTTAGAAGGCAGAGTAGTTGTGGTATAACAGTAGTGCTTTTATTTTAGTAGAGTGGGACTGCAATGTCTTGAAGATGATCTCATCCCCTGCTGATGGGCATGCACTACATCTTTTGTCTTAGTTCAGTTTGTTTTGTTTTGGTGACTGTACACGTATACATTTGTTTGTTGGGGTATTGTTTTGTTGTTAGGCTTAACCTTGAAATACAAATTCTGTAAATTAAAAAATAAATAAATTTTTTTCATACCTGATTTCAGATTTTTTAAAAGTTGTTTACTGGTTGCATATTTAAATTAACCACCTTAAAGTTTTCCTTTTATATACTGCCAAAAAAAATACTTTCCAGTTTCCACTGAACCCGTTATTTATTAGTATCAAAATACTGACAACGCATGGCATTACACACCCAATGGTGGGGAAACATATTTGAACCCTTGTTGATCTTAAATGTTTGCCCACAAAGACGTCTGAACATTTTATCACAGGACTATTTTAATAGTGTTAAACACAATAAGAAAATGTACAGTCTTAAAAAAAATACTTTTTTAATTAAGTTAAACATTATAGATTTGCACTTATGAGCTGGGTACAGTTAGGAACCTCTCTAGGGTTAGGAAGTCCAGAAGAAATCAGTTAGTCAAATTCCTAAATCTCCACCATGAAAAATACTAAAGCGCCATCAGAGAATATTAGAGACAGGAATGTAGATGTAGAGGAAAGGGCTTATAGATTATCACTAAGAACTTTGGTGATAAACATTGAAATTATACACAAATTAATGTCCAGTCTTACTCTTGAAATAAATCAACCATTATATTATTGATAATTTTTTCAATAACCCAAATGTGATTCTGATCCAATTCCCCCTCACCTATGCTCTCAATCCCCTTACTAACAACAGTACCAATCATCTTCAGTTAACCATGACAGGTAAGTGTAAAAATATCTCATCATTACCCAAGTGATCTGATTTCGTCAGTTCCTACACTCTAAAAAAATTATATAAAAAAACAGAGAAAGTACTGGCAGAAAATTACAAGTACATTTTCAGTTTTTTTTTATGAACATGCTGCTTATTTATAAAAACTGAAAATTCTGTAAAACAACGGAGAAAGTACTGGCAGAAAATTCCCAGTAGATTATCTGTTTTTTTTACAGACATTCCATTTATTTAAAAAAACTGATAATTCTCTAAATTTACATTTAATTCCCCCCTCTTTCAACACTTATGTCCCTAAAAGTTTATAGCATATAATCATATTCAAATAAATGCAGTTTTATGTGATGTACTCAGTAAGCTCAAACAGCTTAAAAGAATCAAACTTGATTACAAAAACAAGACTTTGGCATCATTAAACAGCAGTTGTGTAACATATTTTGTAACACACATGGAAGCATCAAAAACATTACAACCACATTTGCACATATGACATGCAACATGAGATAAACATCAAGTTATTGTTGAGTCGTTGTTTTTTTCTGCCCACTTCTAGGACATTTTAGAGAGTCCAAGATGTTAAAAAATGATGGCAAACTCAAGAATGCACTCCGGTGCAAAGTGATTTTATTGTGCAAAAACCCACAGAGAAAATATCCAAAAACCAAACACTGTACAAAAATAAATGAAATAATGCACGATGGCAGAAAGAAAATTGTAAATAAAGATAGGAATTGAATAAGCGTTGACACAAGTAACAAGCATCTAAAACATGCTGTCCTTAATAAACGACCTATGGCACTACCATTGCTCACCCTTGCCTACACTCGACTTCCTCCCATACACTGAGCTCATGCACCTTTTTATACCCTTACTTTGACTTCCCCATTTCCACTTTTGGGTCGGCACAGGAACAGGAAGTAAACATTTTTCAAAATAAAAGCCTCTTCTTGCTTCTATTCTGTTTGGCCACCATGCCCGTTTGGGCCTGTAAACACCACCCAACAATACAAAAGGTAAAATCATTATAGTTCATCTTTGGATGGGCTGAAATATATTATTATGGGTAATGAGAAATATTATGTTTAAACCAGGAACCAGAGATGATGCGTGCAGTCACCACTCTGGAACAAACAACGGGGTAACAGGAGATATATGAATGAGATGTGTGTGTAACAAAAGCTGCCACTTTTAAATTAAATATAATAATGTACAAAATATTATTAAAAATTGTTTTCTACAAAGGAAATTTAGTTTTTAAAAACAACAAATTAAAAAAAATTAATCAGTATGCCATATAAAAATAAGTGTTTTTTTCTCACAGCCACTTCAATATATTTTGCATAAAATGTTTGAGCTACTTTAGTGCAAAATGCAAGGAAATGAAATTAAATGTGAGAGTCCATGTGCAGATAACAAATGTCGGGGAGCTAAGCGCTAAGAGGTCAGCAGATGGATAGCTTGGGGAAGGAAGCTCTGTTTGTGCTGTACAGTCCTGGTGTTAGTGGCTCTGAAGCTGTGGCCAGAGGACAAGAGGTGGTGTCCGGAGCGATTGGGGTCTAGAATGATTTTGTTAGCCCTCTTTCTCACTCTGTTGGTGTACAGGTCCTGGAGGGAGGGTAGCGGGAACCGATGACCTTCTCAGCCGTGTGAATAGTCCTCTGAAGTCTACGAACGTCTGATTTAGAGGCGGAGCTAAATCAGACAATGATGGAGGAGCAGAGAACAAACTGGATGACCGCGGAGTAAAACTGGGTTAGCAGTGTCTGTGAAAGGTTGAACTTTTTGGAGTCAATGTGTGTGCTCCACTTCAGGCCCAGAGAGATGATGGTGCCCAGGAATCTGAATGACTCCACTGGTGCCACAGTGCTATTCATTATGGTAAGGGGAAGGTGTGCAGGGGGGCTTCTCCTGAAGTCATCGCCTCCTTCTTGAC
This sequence comes from Danionella dracula, assembly GCA_900490495.1. NCBI lineage: Eukaryota > Metazoa > Chordata > Actinopteri > Cypriniformes > Danionidae > Danionella > Danionella dracula. The sequence goes on along the minus strand of UELW01000778.1, from coordinate 10,507,817 downwards.
TGTTTTGAGGGTGTTGAGCTCAAGGTTGTTTAGACTGCACCAGAAAGCTAGCTGCTCCACTTTCTGTCTATATACAGACTTCTCACCATTCTGGATGCGATCAATTATGGTGGTGTCGCCTGCAAACTTGAAGAGCTTTACAGAAGAGTTGTGTGAGGTTCAGCTGTTGGTGTAGAGGGAGAAGAGAAGTGGAGAGATAACACAACCCTGGGGGGCGCCAGTGCTGGTGGTTCGGGTGCATGATGTGAATTCCCCCATCCTCACAAGTCAGGGACGGAGAGCTGGGGGAGTTTCTTTTGAAGCAGTGATGGGATGATAGTATTAAATGCTGAGCTGAAGTCTACAAACAGTATCCTCATATAAGTCCCTGGCTTATCCAGATGTTGCAAGATATAGTGCAGCCCCATGTTAACAGCATCCTCCACAGACTGGTTATTTCGGTAGGCAAACTGCAGGGGGACCAATGATGTTCTTCAGGTGGCCCATACCAGTCTTTCAATGAACTTCAGGGCCACTGGTCTGTAGTCATTGAGATTTGAGATTTTAAGCTTCTTGGGGATGGACACGATGGTGGCGCATTTAAAGCATGCAGAGACTTCACACAGCTCCAGTGATCTGTTGAAGATCAGAGAGAAGATGGGAGCCAGTTGGTCAGCACAGGTTCTGAGGCATGTTGGAGAGACCCCTTCAGGACCTTGTGCTTTTCTCATCTTCTGCTTCCTGAAGAGCTGAGGAGGTGTTAATGGATGCAAATGGAAACAATCAGAGCATTTCTCAAATCTACAGTAAAACTCATTCAGATCTATGCCCAAGTTCTGATTGCCCATTGATGAAGATGCTGGGGCTTTGTAGTTTGTGATGGTCTTTTGGCCTGATCACACTGAAGCAGAAGCAGGATCATTAGTAGCAAACTGGTTTTCAAACTTTTTCTGATTCTGTCTTGTGATGTTCTAATTATATAAATAAATATAATAATAGCCTTTGACTTTTACGTTTTTCCCCCAAAAACTATTGTTAGTAACTGCTATTAGTAGTTGGGTTATCAACATCATTCCAAATATCTTCTCCTATGATCACGAATAATAGAAAATGAAAAAAAAAAAGACTTTAGAAACAGTAAATGATGAAAAACATATAGGTAGGGGTAGACAATTGTTGTAAAAAAACAAAAGGTTTTCTTAATGTATGGCGTACCTTTGGATAAATTCCAGGGAAAGTGCCATCTCTTTTGGATACTTTATGTTTAAAGCATAAAACAAAAGAAAGTGTACCTCAGGGCCATGGTGGGGGAGGTGATGTGGTCATTCACAATTTCGTGATCCACAGCAATCTTGAATCGACCATCACCTAAACAAGCATACAGGTAATGTAAATTTTGTTTTACAAGATCACAAAAGTCATCTGTACTCAAAACTATTTAAAACATCTATCTATCGATCTATCGTAGGGCTGGGTATGTTGTTTGGTTAACTCTGCGTTATTTTTTTCTCCCGTTAACGCAATCAGAAACACATTGGCATAAGGAAAACATTGGTGGATTGAGTATTATGCTGCCTACACACCAAGCGCGGATGATCCGGGTAGAGTGGCTGATTTCAATATATCAACATGCAAAAACTTTGTGCGATTAAGAATTTACCATTTTGCTCAGCCTTATATAAATATATATAAAGGATGATTATTTAAAATATTTACAAATATACTACTAATAAATTACAGATATTAAAGTAAATTATACAAACCCATGATAAGAATGCAGGTAGTGCTTGGGAGATTTTGTCCAGAAAGAGTGTTTCAGATATGCAGGCACTGAAACGCTTTTATATTCACAAAGACCGCACGTCAGCCTGGCACCAACTTAGTGAAGTTTCTATATCTTCAAAAACAACTCATTTGCCAGAATGAGTTGCTCTTCCACTTTAAGTTACAACTGCAAATAAACTACACTAAAACATAATTGAGATCTGCTAACAATACAAACAGCATTAAAACATCATTAAAACAGCAGCATTGTCCATGTGACAGTCATATTATCTCCGCAAATACAAACTAGATCGCAGTGACGGAGTCATAGCAAATCTAGTAAATGAGGCAGATAAACGATCAGGATAACATCACAAAGTATGACGAAAAGAAAATGTGAGTACATTTTATACTTACTTGTAAAATATGTCTTTATTTTTACCACAGAGACGGTGCCCTCAGCCTACTCCAAACCGTGAGTAATGGCGCTTCCCTCTATGCGGTTTACGCCGACTGAGGTTTTCCCACAATTCAATGCATAATTAAAAATAACGGTATAACTTCCGTAAAATTAAATTACGGAAAATTCCTTCACATTATTACAGTATTTTGTCCTGTAATTATACTGACTTTTTCTTTATAGTGACACAAGATATGCACTGAATGCAGAAGATACAGATTGGCAGGTTAATAAGTACACTTTAGTTAGTTCGACCACATCTATGGAGAGTTATTGTGAAGTAATTCATGATTGTGTTGATAGTCTTGTATACAGTATATTTTTGAATTTCTCTCTGTAATGTTGGATGGAACAGCTCTATTTGTATCCACCAGAAGTGCTAACAGACTGTTAATAACAATATATTTTTGTATGTTTCCTTGAAAACTCTGATGGATCAAATGCTTGTGATTGTCTGATTTAAATCTGTTGCTTGTGTTTGGTACCTTCTGCTTTGTTTTTCACTGATAATCTTTTCTGTTGATCAACATGCAGCTGTTTTGAACATTCTGATCCTAGCTCTTCTCTGCTCAAAAATAAACTATGCTTCAATCCGCTGGGATTATGACCCTGATTTCTGAGTGAAACATGTCTAGGAAAGAGGTGGAAGGGAGGGAGCATGATTCAGGAGAGGGTTATTCTGTTATTGTTGCACAATGACCAGTGTTATTGCACAAATTGATTAAAATTTGTCAGAGAGTAATGGTAAGATATTTGGTTGCTTATTGGCAATGACATATGCAATCTCAGCCACATGAATGCAGTCTCAAACACTTCACTTTGTGCAAAGGAACACGCTTTTGTTAGCCTTTACAAAAGCTAACTGAGGTTGGGGGTTAGGCTGGTACTGTGCTCATATTGGATGTCTCCAGCCAGATCCATCGCAAAGTCAGTAATTTTCACAGTTTGTTCTCAAATTTGAATTCATTTGTTAATTTGCTACTAAAAATGTATATAGATCAATAAAATGTATTTAGAATTAAGAAACGACTTATTTTAAAGACTAACTTCACAATTTAGGTCAGATTCTTAAAGGACACTTTTATGGTATATTTTTGAGCTCTTTAAGATATTTAAAATAATACAACAAAGCAGTTTGAGTTTAAAAACATATTTGGTTGAATTCAGGTTTCAAAAGATGATTTTGTTCACTGTTTAGCCATGGTTATTGTTAAAGACTTTTATGTTCAAAACTTTTCTACTCATTCTGTAAGAAACTTGATGTGGTTGCCTCTAATTATCTATCTGTTTTTTTCTTCAGGTTAACAGAGTCATCTGGATTGCTCACTGATGGACCCGTCAACTACAAGTATAAAACCAAATGCACTTGGCTCATTGAAGGATAGTGAGTATAAGCTTCTGCCTACTTTATTTTGTTCTCATAGATCTCATAAATTCTAATAAAAAAATAATATAATAATAAAACCAACTTGTTTGTTTATCACACTTTCTTTTTTTAGGATGTAATACACTGGTGTCCAGGTGTTTGAAAATCGTACAAATGAAACATACTTGAATTTTGGGTCAATTCATAGCATGTTTAAGTAAATTTTATACAAAAATGTTTTTCTTACAAATCTGCTGTTGTAGTAAACGTCAAAATAAACAAGTTGAGAAGAGTTTTTTATTTATAATATATTTTTAATTAAGAAAGTCAATAAAGTGCAGGCATACATGACAAAGCTGGTGACTGACTAACACATAGTTAATATACATGATAAAAATAAGTAACAAAATATATATCAACATCAGAAGCATTGAAGTAAATATTTTATATTCATGCCCAACTTTGCAACTGTCATGGGGCAAATTGGACACAATTGGACATTGGAGATGTAAATTTGAAGTTAAAAATGGATGACAAAGTGCTGGAATTATTTTGATAAACAATTAATCAATGAATTAAAAGTGCTACTAGTATATTAAAAGTGATAATAATTAACCATAAATGTGACAATAAATTGGTCAGTAATTTATTAAAATATTCATTCATCTTCATGTCGGCTTCTTCCCTTTCGGGGTCGCCACGGCGGAATGAACCGCCAACTCTCTGGCATATGTTTTACGCAGCGGATGCCCTTCCAGCCGCAACCCATCGCTGGGAAACTTATTAAAATATAAAAGTGATAAATAATTGTGGCATAAAATGAAATAGTTTAATGAATTTAACGTGTTACACAAATTTCATGGTGAGGTGGAGTGCAACATTGTTTTGTAAGGAAGCGTGCCTGAGCAGTGCGAGCAATATGCAGCACATGTTTTATTTGCAGTAAAATAATCATGTAAATATTTATATTAAACTTTACTCGGACGATGAAACGAAGTGTTATGATCTTCAGCACAAAGGTCTAGCTAAGGTAAATAGTGGTTACATACTTTTGCAGGAGTTGCAATCAGATGCATTTTTATTGAAACTATTATTTATAGTTATATAAGTCATTATATAATATTATAGTTCAATAATATTCATTGCTTGGATTACAGATTCATGGATGAATGATGTGGAGCTTAAAATGACATTTTGATGAATGGCAAAGATTCAACATTTTGCATTTAGCAATCGCTTTTATTAAAAGTGACTTAAAACTTTGAGAGAGACAGTATGCAATTTGTTACAAAGACTCAAGTACTCAAGTAGTTTACTTAGAGATCGTCTCAGCTGATATACTGAACATAGAAGTGGATGAGTTTGTCATGAAAGAGTTTTTATGTTGCTTTTTGAAAGTTGTTAGTGTAGCTACATTTCTGACTGGGTTGAGGAGAATCGTTCCACACTGAAAAGATTAAAGCGCAAACAAGAAAACATTTCAGTGTAATTTTCTTTCCTGTACATTAAAAATGATTAAAAACATAATAATTATGTCTATTTTTAATTTACATTCAGCTGGCATAAACATATGGAGCCCCTCTGGTTATTTTCAAATAACTTTAAACCATATGTTATTTACCGCAGGCTTGAGCTGTGGTGCTGTGAAACATGGCTACTGTATGAACCTTGAAAGTGCTTGAATTTAATCTTTCACAAACATTGAAAAAATTACAGTAAAGTGAAATGAACATTATTTTGTTTGGATACTATCAGTTATCAATTTGCCATTTTTTGTCATTGTACTAATAGGAATCATTTGGATTTATATACTGTAAATGCACAACCGAAAAGTTCAATCACACAAGGAATATATGCAGAATTTATATTTATATTAATTTTTTGTATACTAACTTTTTATTTGAATTCTCCAATGAAATATATATATATATATATATATATATATATATATATATATATATATATATATATATATATAAACACACAAATTGAACTTTTGAAGTGTTCCATGCATCCAGTCATATCCTTTAAAAAGAAAGAGTTACTGAAACAAATCAACATTCAAACTATTTTTTTTTTTACATTGTGGTGTATAGTCATTCTCTCCGTTGACTATAAAAAAGAAAATCTTGCCTGGAAACTGCTATGTCTTTGTAAACATTCACAAGAGTGAATGTGTGATACTGTACAAATTATAACTATAATTATAAGTGTAATTATAACTTCTTTATACTCTTACTGTAGACTCTGAACACAGGAATTGACAGGTTTTTCTCCCTCACAAATCAAGTGAATGTGTTGCTTTCTTTCTTTCAGCCCAAATGCTGTGCTCAGGCTGAGGTTCATCCATTTTGCTACAGAGTGCAGCTGGGATCACTTGTATGTGTTTGACGGAGACTCTATATATGCGCCTTTGGTAGCTGCATTTAGGTCAGTCTGGCTTGGATTAGCTTCTCTCCAATAGAACCAGCACCACACCTAACCAAGACTGTTTGTCATTGTCCTTCATTCAGTGGCCTGGTGGTCCCAGAAAGAATTGGGAATGAAACAATTCCAGAAGTAGTAACCACATCTGGATATACATTATTGCACTTTTTCAGCGATGCCGCGTACAATCTTACAGGATTCAATATTTTTTATTCGTGAGTATTTTGCTGTCGGGGATTTGTACGTTTAACATTCTTTTTATTATCCTAATCTCTTGTCTGTGTTTTACAGGATCAATTCTTGCCCTAATAACTGTTCGGACCATGGAAGGTGTACAACAGGAAACTCGATCTCCAGTCGGGTGTACTGTGAATGTGAAAGGTACTGGAAAGGGGAGGCCTGTGATATTCCCTACTGTTGGGATAACTGCGGAAGCCCAGACCGGGGGTACTGCGACCTCACTGGAGAAAAGCTCTGTGTGTGCAATAACAGCTGGCAAGGTGCGGAATCAGTAATTTTTATTCAATGAAGGCATCTATTTTCTATATATTTACATTTATAATGTTAAATCAGCATTGCGGTTTAGATTAACAACTAAAGCTACTTTTAAATAAAGATCATTTCCAATCATACACAATAGTAGATATGAAACATTTTATCACACTCACAAAAACATTTCAACCTTGTTTTTTGGTGTTTATACCTGGGCTGTTTATGTAAGAGATTTCATCGCTTGTTGGTGTGTACTTTTTCTGTAGATGCATTTGCTTCAAAAGATTTAATCTGTAAGTTCTCATTTAAAAAGTGGTCATTAAATGAAGATATGAATTGTTATTTCTACTAGTATTCTCCAAAACATCCTCACAACAAGAAGAGCTAAGAAAACAGGAGCTAAATGGTTTTATTTTGAGAAGGTTGTTGATTTGAGGCTTTGGAAAAAAGAAAAAGATTTCACATCATTTTCTTAATATGTGAAGAGTTGAATTAATTTTAAATTAGGCTGCATATAAGAAAATAAAGTTAAGTTTGCGATAACTTGCATCAAAAGTTGATTTTAATATTAATAATATTTATTTGTGTATTATGTTTTTTTTAATAATTTATGTTTAGTCTTTGTCGTTTTTGTTGCTATTTAGGTATAGGCATTGAAATATTACTCTTCTTGTTATGTGCTAAAATATGATAAAAGGTACATTAGGTGTTTCACTCTGAGCTTTGATCAAAATTAGAGAACACAGATTTTAAGTATATTTTAGAAAAGAAAACTTTTTTGTCCTAAAATTACATGATTATACCCTTGTGACATGTTGAATTTATTCAAAACTAGAGGAAGGTCCACTTATGATTCCTTTAAAAACAGAGCGTATATATTTCAGGTCAGTAGCACCCTCTTGTGGCTTTTCTGGTACGGTATTGTTCAGGTTCAAGTACCAACTATTTCGAAGCTAATGTCTCTTGTTTAAAACCATTTGTAGTCATTTGAATCTAGAAATGTAAATATTTTTTTCTGGCTTTTAATTGTTTTCTGTCACCTGACAAATTGCAATGAGACACATTTAACCGAGAGTCTAAAGTGTACCTTGAATTCACTACCAAAATGCTAGGTGGCAGTGTAGGAGCATATTTGTATGTATCTTTCAGTTATTTTAGTTATATGTCTCTATTTAAATACTTAAGTAATTTTTAGCAGAGATTATAGTACTGTTTCTCTTTTACCTAATCACCCCTTATCTTTATACATGGCATACACAGGACTGTGCCATATGGTTGGATAAACTGAGATTACAGTAATATGTTTAGTCATGTCTGAGATTTCTGTACCTTTTCAGGTCCAGATTGCTCTTTGAGATTTCCTTCAGCTGAGTCCTACTGGTTCATGCCAAATGTGAAACCCGATGGTCAGTCACTGGGACGAGCTTCCCATAAAGCAGTAGTTCATGGAAAGCTGATGTGGGTCATTGGAGGCTTCAACTTTAACTACAGTTCCTTTCAGATGGTTATAAAGTAGGATTGTCTGACTCCTGTTCTCATAAAACCATAGTTTTTATGTTTCTTTTTATGAGTTTCATATTTATGTTTCTCTCCTCATTTTCAGCTATAACCTGCAGAGCAGTACATGGGATGTGGTGCCAATCAATGGTGGTCCCCTGCAGCGCTATGGACATTCTCTGGCACTTCATTTGGTAAGCATTGTATGCTTGAATAACAGTGGCTCAGTAAGGGATGGACACATCTATCTGAATATTCGGTGTGAAGTTACATGCGTGAACATACCTCGATCGGAAAAGCACAGGTGCCAACGGCACATCCCACATTTGTTCGCACGATTGGTGCGAACAAACAAAAGTTCAGCTCTGCCTTAACGGATCGGGTCTTTTGCAGGGGAACAACCAGTGAAAGCTGGCTGTTTTGATAATGTGAATGGGATATAAAAGAGCTACTGGATGGTGCTCGAAACACACTCACACTTCAATTTTAGAACAGAAAAGAACACCTAAGAACTATGAGATGAACAGCAGAGAAAGAGACTGCCAAAGAGGAGATTATAAACAACCAGAAGCTTGTATTGCTGGTGTCCGACCATCAAGAGTTGTTCAATAAAGCCCTCAAAGGCTATTATTCCTTGATGGGAAGTTTGTTCAACTTGGTGCTTTGTTCTTTTTATCCGCTCTCACCAAAGATCATGATTGACTTTGTGAAAAGAGTTATTACTTAAGAGTCAGATTTATTCTTTTCAAGAACGACTCATCAATACCCATGAGCGCCAACCAATTGGAAGGAGCGGCACTGATTTTTAACACCAACTTGTGAAATGAACCCAGCAGAGAAGCCATCCGATAGATGGATAGATGTGTAGCAGTCTTTAGTCAATAATATGCAGAATTGTCGATTTGAATATTTATGGTAAAACCTTTGTCATTACAGTACACCGTTTCAACATTGATAATGGTGATACAAATCAGTGCCTAATGTAGGAAACTCACAATTGAAGACCAGGAGGTATGGTCTTTGGGGTATCATCAACTTTAATGTTGAACGCTGCAGTCTTCCAAAAAATAACTAAGCAAAGTTACGTTGGGTATTAAGACCATTAGGATGCACCCCCAAGAAGGAGCACAGCCCCAGATTTTCATGAAAACAACAAATGGTCAGCCTAACAAAGCATGAAATGAAAATGATCCTTATCAAGGTGTTCCCAGACCTTATGGAGCATGATCACAATGGGGGCATCACCAAATGGTCTACATCAATACAATAGTGATGAAAGGGATTGGAATGTAAAAGAGCTATGTTGTAAAATCATTGTTCTTAAATTTGTAATCCTACACTACTCATATTTATGTTGTATGTTTCTGACATGTGATGTCAATCAATCAAGTGGTTGGTTCTAAAAGTTCTAAATAGCACCTTTATAGACGTACTAAATTATTCGTACTATGATTATGAGCTAAAGAATACGATTTTTTGTTATAGGTTGTGCAAAAGATAAACATGTCTGAACGTGATATTATTTTGCAGGACGAAATCTTCATGTTTGGTGGAAAGCTGGAGGCAGGCTCTGGCAACATAACAGATGAACTGTGGCTGTTTGATACACAGAGCCGGTCCTGGTCCCTCAGGACAAATAAGCCAGGGCTGCAGGCCCAGCACTATGCTGTGGAGGGACACACTGCTCATATAGTGGAAAATAGAAAAGGAGAGCCCATCATGGTGGTGCTTTTTGGCTATTCGCCTATTTACAGCTACCTCAGCTTTGTTCAAGAGTATAACATTCGTAAGTACTTTCACAAGAGTTTCTGATTTTCTTTCTTTTTTTTATAGATTCAGAATGGCCTTAACAAGAAAATATTTCTGACATGAAAATAGCATTTTCTAGTACACAGAATTTCATTAAAATGTCTTTTTAAACATACATGTGCTAGATTATTGAAAATTTTGGGATGGAATATGATGTCCCTGACAAAATGCCGCTAAACCCCACTATCCCTACTATAGTTTGAAAACTTTTCTTTTCTCTGGTCTCTATTTAGCTTGATCAGTACTTTTATAAAAATTCCTTTTTATAAAATGTTCAATAAAAAAACATTTTATTAAAGTTGGGCATATTTCCATTTTAGATGTTAGCGAATAAAAAGTTGAATAAGGTACAATTTCATTTTTAAATGTACATCATATTTATTCAGATGAATTCAATTGCGATTCAAGTCTCAACCAAAGTCAGAGAACAAGGTATGAAGCAAGTTTTAACTCAAGCGTATTTTTGTTTTCACTTAACATACAAACAGTTCCTCTGGTTTGAGGCAGATGGCAGTATTTTATAACATTTGGATTTTGATTTTAGTTACTTCAACGTGTGCTGACATGACCAGACTCATTAAAGAGGAGTATTCTGCTTCCTTTCTTCAAAATTTTCTAGTCGATTTACTCCTTTCTCTGTCACAAGCCCCAAACTCATGCACACACACACACACGCACACACATTCACATACACGCTCATGCTTCAGGTCATTAAGAAGTAGTGGTACCTGAACTTCTCTGTCTGGAGTTGAACAATGATTAATGTGCCCGAGTTTTGTTGAAACTCCACTTAAATCTCTCTCTCTTTATGTGGCTATCATTTTCCTCGTGTTAAACTTGCTCTTATACTACCAATGAGCTTATTAAAGGTTTGGAAAATGGTGAAGTTGCTCTCTATTGCTTTTGTGTGAACTTTAGATATAACAAACTTTTAAGTGGAAATTAAATTAAATAAGAGATGAAATATTTATAAAAGTAAAAATGTTAAAGAGAACTGAGAAAATCACTTGTTTTCAGATGTTTGCACAGCATTGTGGGCTATTAGCGTGTGAATGCCAGCTCACCCTAAAGTGATTCAATCAATACACTGTTTTTTATTATCAATAATCACAAAAAATAGGAGTTGGCCTCTGAAACCAAGGTGCTTTAATTGATACATTTATGGATACATTTGTGCAAGTCATGCTTTGTGAATACAATTTTATAGGAAAAATAAAAACCTTTGAATCCTCTGAAATTGTTGAAATGTTAAGATCATTATTTACATTAACAAATTAATTTTCTTTAAACTTCTCATCTATCAAATGATCCCAAAGTTACTTTTGCATAATGTATATATAAAAGATAATTATTAAATGGGCCTATATGGTGAAGAATGGTAAAAATGATTTTTTTATCATTAATAAATCTATTTTAATGTATTTTATTTGCTTTTGCATTGTTATAAGTGCAGTTCTATGTATTAAATATAATAAAAACGCCCCTGGGCATATGTATTTTATTTGTTTGGCAGGTTCTAACTCTTGGTCAGTGGCTGAGACGAATGGGGCGCTGGTGCTGGGAGGATACGGCCACAGCAGTGTTTACGACAGTTCATCGCATTCCATATATGTTCATGGAGGATACAAAGCCGTTCCTCCCAACAAATATGGCTTAGTGGATAATTTATACCGCTATCATGTCCACACACACACCTGGTGAGTATGCACTCCTTACACATGTACCGCTCTCGCCGTGCTGTTGCATGACTGTGACGAACATTGTTAACCTTTGCCCTTTCACTAAAAAGGGAAGTTTCATCCATACATACATCAGTCATCATCACATATGTTAGTATTTATCACATTTAGTGAAGCTACCAAGCATGCTGATCTTCCTGCCATGTGAAATATGACAGTCTTTGCACATCAGACAGTGCCAGGTTTATGTTGTCAGGTCTGTTTTTTTGTTTTTATTTTATTACTCAAAATGCATTTTGTACATTACATACTATATACACTTTGTAAATTGGAATAATAATAGTAATAAAATAAAATTTTTAACCGTCTAACCATTTTCTTCCCAACTTTGACCAGGTTAAGATCATAGGGTTCTGCTTACCTCCAGCTCACATATATAGAGTTATGAGTATTTTTTTGGATGAAACGCACACAAGAACAGAACGAACATGCAAAATTCAGTCTGGAAGACCACTGGTTGTCATATTACTTAAATTAAAAGGTAGAACGGCTTCTGACTGTACTACGTTGTTCATATTTTTGAGATTGGTTTAATTTTGCACCAGTGAAAATGCCCATCAGTGAAAATGTTTTTCTGTTTTTATTTCATTTTTAAAAATAACTCAAAGCCTTATAATTAAATACAATCAGCTCAAATGTGTTTCTTCAGGCTGGGAAAGAGCTCATATGGCTAATTCCCTGCTAAGTGAAAAGGCCTACTTACCTACTTCTCATTCAGAAAAACAAACCATTTCCACTGATTCAGATTTCGTCATGTTTGCTTTCTCAGTCAGAAGATGTTTAACTCATTTTAGTTCTCCTACAAACATTCATATTGCCAATGAATTCTGCATTTGTCTAAAACTAAAACCAAATATATCACACATTTTTTGTATCTTTCGCATACACAATGCACAGAGTAGTGGATATCACATACTCCGTTCCACATATGTTTTTGATTATCATTTTACGTTCTTTTAAAATTAGTCAGCAGAACAAACAGTGTTTTTTTTTTTTATCTGTTTCATCTTCGTCACCATCATGTGTTTTCACAGATGGTAGGCATTAAAAAGGAGAGATATACACTCTTTCTTCTATTCTCTGTCATATTTGCAGTCACTTTTTTTAGCCTAATGGTAAAACCTGTATTTTAGCCTGTAAAAAAGTGAAAGCATCTGTAAAACGCATCAAATTATGGTTTGCTTACATGGCTCGGAGTGTTGACACAGTGCTGAGTTGATGCAGAGTGACAGTATACTGAGTTTCAAACATGTTCACCTTTTAAGTACTTAAGAGAAAATGGAGGTGTTATTAATGTAAGTCTCGGAGAACACATGGGCTTTTGGATACAGGTGGGATACCTCTGCTGTGCTGTGTTAGTGATTGTGTGAGTTTGTGTATCTGACCAAGCCTGTGGAGGGTGACCTTCAGAGCAACTGTTCCATCCCAGCAAAACCCTCTCACACAGTCTGCTTTACTATTGCCAATAAGATTCGCGTTTGCTTCTCCCCAGGTTTATTCTGAAGGAAAGCGGTTTGGCACGATACCTTCACTCCTCTGTGCTGATCAGTGGAGTTCTGCTGGTGTTCGGGGGAAACACTCATAATGACACTTCGCTCAGCAACGGAGCCAAATGTTTCTCCACTGACTTCCTCTCCTATGACGTTGGTATGCACCACATGTGTTTTTTTTATCTTCACGGACACATTACCTGAAAATTTATATTTGGAATTACTTGTATTGTTATATTCCACTAAAACATTAGCTTAAAGAGTTAATAATACTTTCAGGAAATGATTGTTAGTTAAATGTAATAAGTCTTTGCAGTCTGTGTTTAAGGCAAAACGGTTTATTTGAACAATTTTTTATTTTATTTTGCACAAATAGACAGGGCAAGGATATTTACGTGGCACATTTTATGCACACTGGTAATTCGAAAGTGCTTTACATGAAAGGTTTAGCAAAAGAGATTTTGGAAGGCAAAACAGTCCATCGCCGAATCCCCGCCCGCGGTGGGCGAGGGAATTGTGGCTTAATACTAAAATTTGTTTAAGAATCATGCACACATGCACAAACACGCACACACACTCACATATACATATACATATATAATATATATAGGCGGTTGTCATGGTCAAATACAAAGAAAGTAATCTCATATGCTAAGACACGTGTGGTTGCCAGGGTTAAAGAAGAAGCCAATCAATGAGGCTGAATTAAAAATATAAGTTGTATATGTGCAGGAAAAAGATCTCTTGGTGGTATTTTGGTGAGCAACCATATTTAGGTGATAAGTGGCTGGGATTTGGGGATGGACAGGTGCTAGTATTTAGTACTAGTATTAAAATCAAAAGTCAAATTATATTTTTTATCTTTGGGTTAAAATGAAGGTTTTAATCATTTAACATTAAGAAATGCATTCAGCGAGTTGCACAATCCCCATTGTGTTTCTCAGTATCTGGTTGTAATTGGCACCGTAACAATGTTTGATATTAGTGTTTCTTACTATCTTCCGATAAAGCCTCAGGCAACCCTACTTTTATCTTCTCAAGCACTCAAAATCAAAACAAATGAAAAAAAAAGCGATTAGCGATTAACGATTAGTTCATGTTCAAGTTTTGCACAGCATTTGGATTTTTGAGAAACTATTAAAAACCTCTCTAGTTTCACAATGTTTGTTTTATAAGAGTAAAAACCAAAGCTATGAGCAACTATGTTGCATCACGGATATAAAACTATAAACACATTCTAAAATTAATGCAGCATTTAAAAGAAATTAAATACAATTACTACTTTGAATGTTGCTAAAACATTTTTTTGTTTAAGCTTAAATTTTAACTTGGTTGACTGTTAAGAGTACTGAAAGTAACCATTTGAAAAGTTACAGAAACAAACAGAGTAAAATGGGGTTAAAACGTTATCTCAGAACACAAAGTTAAGCTAATTTATAAATATTTTTCACATAATTTTTTCACCAAAGGACAAGCATAATATGCTTGAAGTACATTTGCTTGAAAGAAGGGAAAAAGAAATGATAAAGCTACCTCATCTGCAAATAGTTTTTAAAATAAAAATTGTTCTGTTGAGCAGCTTTAGAGTTGAATATCTGCACTGACTGAGAAAATGAATGACCACACACACACACACACCAATACGTTCATCATAAATTTAAAAGCCAAAGGAGATGTGCTGGAATGCACAGTTGAGTCATGATAGAATTCCCCTGAATATTGCAGACATATGCAATGCCCATTTCACACACAGGATGCTAAACTGCTTGTGTGGTTTCTGTAATCAGATCTTTGGTGGTATGCTCATGGAAGACCTCCTGCTGCACAACCTTTAAATAGCCCACATACCACTTCATCAGTGCTCTCACTTTTCTCTTTTTGAAAGTGAGTGTCTGTGGATCCATTCCAAAAACCAGAGGCTTCTTACTCTATATTAACACAATGTTGCATTGTTCAAATCCATTACTCTTTTGTTACGTTATTTTATAGAAAGTTCTTAGGTTAGTCTTTTTTGTGTAAATATATTCATCAAGTTTATTTCTGATCAAGCATACTGAAATTTGAATATAACATTTCCAATTTCATTAGCAACATGACTTATTGTCATTATGAAAGGTCCTTGTGGACTGGATAGTTTTACTTTGGATAGTCTTGGAAATGCAAAAGTTTAGTGACAACATTGTTTTTATTCCTATTAAGTTCTTCCTTAATCTGCTGTTTGTGATAGTCCTTATTGATGTTAACTATAATTAATTGTTTTGATTGAAAAATGGCCTTCTTGATTGTTGGCGGTTAGTCTATTGGGAAGAGGTATGATTTGTAGTTTTTATTGTAAAATCTCAGTTGGCAACATTAACCTATTTAGATTAGTTAATTCGAAACAATGGTGTCATTTCTGGCTTTTTTAGTTATACTCTATTGAGTATAACACTCACTTTTTATTTTTTATTATTGAATTAATGAGTTAAGTAATAAATATTATTCTTTCAGACTTTCATTATCTTGTATTTTCCTGTCTTGTTCTGAAAGATCATCGACAGTTCATTTTTGGTTTTATCTTGTGTACTTTTTACTTAATTTGACTATTCTAGTTACCCGATCCTTTCTTTCTCCAGTCTTGTGGTTCAGATCACATGATGCAGTGGTAAACTTTGTTTTGTTGTTGTTTGTAGCAGATGGTCCCTTTTGTTTGTCTATCTAATAGCGTTCCCATCCTATTTGTTTTCTTTGATAGTTTTCGGTAGTTTACCTGGTTTTTCCCTTACGGTGTTTGCTTTAAAAATTAAAGCAATTTTTAATAAAAAAAAAAAATACAGATGAAGATGCAAACCACAAGTACAGTTAATTTAAAAGTAAAACACTTATATTTATAATTTTGCTCATTCGGTGTACACTATACAGAGAGAACACTCTTTTTACGGTGTCATTCCATGTTTCAATTTTTCGGTGACCAATAAGTGAAGAGAAGCAGAAAATGGATCACTAAACATTTTGAAATATATTTTCTCTCATAAAATAAAGAAAACATTTTCTTTGGAATTAAAACAAAACCCTTAATATAGCAACACCTAGTAGTGGATTAGTTTAGATTATTGTTGTATGTTAAGGAACAGATGGGTTTCAGTCCCTGAATTTCTTAATTCTTCTTGCAGTTCCAACGTATGTATTTCAAAGACATTTGTTGTGTTGATAAATGCACAGTTTACAGTACATTCTGAAGGGTTACAAGGTCTCTCAACACATTATTTGAGTATGAACTTCTCTTCTCGTTCACATCATCTGGAAATCTGTTAGCACACTGTCACCTGAGAGTCAGTTAACATAGGCCTACAGAGATCCTTCATTTGACCTCTCTCAAGGCAAGGCCTCTGTGATGGATTGCTTCTGAAACCTTTGCCCTCTCTAGTATAATATTTTGCCATAGGCATCTGTCTGGGGGTATCTGGTTCTTTGCATTCAGTCCTTTATTCACTGGGTGGTGCTGTGTCACAGAGCTGATATCAACAGTTTTAAGATCAAAACTTTATTTAGCATTTACACAAAGTTAGCATTTATAGGAGTTTCAATAATAATGCATAATTGATTGCTACTCAGTACAGAGTGTACTCATTGTCTGCATTTGTTTTAAATATTAATCTCAAATTAACCTACACAATATTTTGCGCAAATTCTAGATTAATTCTGGCAGGTGTTTTCTGTTATCTTTTTTCTCAGAAGCGAGCAACATATGCTTTACATTTACTTTGGATTTTAATAGGAGACTTTTATAAAGATTAGCTATGAATGATTTAACATGCAACTTTCAAAGCTGACAGTGACATTTAGCCATCATTAAATCCTCATAAAAAGCAGCCAAATGCCAGCTGGCCAGATGGTGTCTGTAATTTTATGAATATCTTTTACAATACCTCAGACAAGGAGGTCGTTCAGCCAAAAGAGGTCTGAGAAAGGATGGGAGGAAGGAAGGATGTAATCTCCCCACTGTGTTGTAAATGATTGAACTGGCATTTTGTTCAGTTGTATTTATCATGTTTTTAGGTACGGATCTTGGCCTTGAATTTGGGATTGCTCGGGGTGTTAAAGACCCTGTGTCTGATTCTACAATCTTCAGTTGCTTTGCACCACAGGACTCTATTCGCATATACATCACTACCAAAATCTGCTTCACTCATTTCATCACAAATTAGACACTTTTCTAAAGACCATCAGGCTTTCTGGAAAGGCTTCTAACCATTTACTCGCCTGCGAAAAGAGTTCAGTATATATTTGCAGGCTGATACAGTGAATAAATATAACACAGTATAGAAAAAAAGCATTCTGTTAATTGTTGTTTTGCAATCAACATACTGTCTATTTAATTGAATAGTGAAAACACTTAAAAAAATATATATATTTGTCAGAGACAGAGCCCTCTGTTGGAAAGTACCTACCCTAGGAAAGTATCTAACCCTAACCTCAAACTATACTAGCAAACATGCTTTAAGAGACATCTTAGAAATGGCTGTTACTTGTGCACCTGCTTTCTCTTGCTGACCAAGAGCACATAAAGTTACTTTACCTGTTTATTATTAAGATGGATACAGAAAGTATAATTTCAATTTTTTTTCAGATTGATAATATTGCTTTGTCATACCTCCAACCCATCTTTTGCCCTGTTTTGATGACCACAGATTCCCTGCTGTATGCAAGTTTCTAGAAGCTTTCAAGCATGTTAAGAGCCCCTGAAATATCTGCTTAGTTGGTGAAAAGTACCAATTATAAGGTAAAAATGTCAACGAATTCAATATCATGGAACTTTGATACAGTTCTGTGGTTTGAGTCCTAATTTATTTGTCAATAGGTTTAATTATTGTTGTTATTTATTTATTTATTTTTTACCAATCAATTTTAAGAAGATGAAAAGTCAGGACTTTTCGGCAACATATGTGTGAATATATATGAATATATGTGTGGTCTGAATTAGCAAGTAGGGAGGGTTGATATTCTCAGAAGGTTAGCATGTAAGACATTGACCTGCTACTGCTACAGGTATATACTTTGTTCACATCAAAAGGCATAACAGCAGATAAGCTGTTTGTTCCATGCCAAGCCAAGGTGGATGCATAAAATATTGAAAACATCTGTTTTCAAAAACCTGCTCAGGATGTCCACCAATATAACCTGTAGTTGTGTTTCTGTTACCTCACTTGTTTTGACACACCACAAATACACTCACTAATCAGCTGCACAATGCTTTTCTTTTCTGCTTTTGGCAGCACTCCAAGAAAGCGTTCATCATATAGCAGAAAGTATTATCTGCTCCGGTGTTCTTCTCATTGACTTAACATGTAAAACATCTGCCATTCCTGTTTTCTGCTGGTTGGTGTGAACACTTAAGACTTCATATGTTTGTTCAGAATAATAATTGTCATCATCTCATCATTACAATAAATAAAGTTAAAACGCAATAACATAGTTTGGCTGTCTTAAAAGTTAGCGTTTTTTTCCCCTCAAAAAAGGTAATATGGCTAATTGCGTCGTGCTCATTCTGATGTATATATACCCTTGCCATTTTGGCCATTGTGAGCCAGCAACCTTAATTTTGATTTCTTATGTTTTAAGCCGTTGAATCAAAACAAAAACAAAAAAATATGTCACAAATAGATTTTGTGCTGTAGTGAAAGTCACAGTGCAAAACATAAAAGTTTTATAAACAAATTTGTTCTTGAAAAACATTTCTTCTTTTATTGTTCTTTAGAGTTTGAACAAGCTGTTGTTGTTTTCCATAACTTCTTATATTAAAAAGATAACTTTTCAGGACTCCGGGAACAATTGAAACTGTTCCCAGGGTGTTTCATCATTAATCATGTTGCATCGTGACACCGTTATTAATAAACAACCCTGAAATAGTCTTGTGGAATCCCTTGAGTCTAGAATGTATTTTCATGTCGATTTTCATGACTTACTCACTTTCTAAATAACCTTTTATGCTTGCCAACTCAGTTTCGAGACACCATAAAGGGAACATTAAATGTAGATACCAGACAATAATATATATATATATATATATTTTAATTTTTATTTTTTACAAGTAATGAAAGCATCACTATAAAGCCAATATTATATATAAAAGTAAGCAAATACTTGGGGAAAACCTGCATTGATCTACTGTCAGCCTGAGTAACATTTGCCAGATGCGGGGCACTACAATGTATTTGACAGAAGCCCGGTTTAGATACATTATTTTTTGACCAGAGACCTTTTAAGACAAATAAAAACCTGCTTTGACATAAATGTGTTGAATATTGGATCAAGGGAAAAAAACTGACATTTATATTACAGACATTAAGCAACAATTTATTACGTTCCAACATATTTTCTGTAAACGAACTAGATGCACATTTAAACATTTTAGTCAATTAAATAAAAAAAAAGATCTTTCCTTTACATCCTTAATAATGTGTCTCTAAGTTTACTTTTCTTACTAGGTATCAGGCAATGCCACTTTAAAGTATTTTAGTTTTAAAATGTAACACCTTGAATTATTTGATCTGCAAATATGTCCTCAGCAGCAAAAAGTGCTGTGTTTTTTCCACAGATTTTTAAATATAATTATGCAGCTTTCTCACTGGGAGGGATTGAATTCAATATGACACAGCAAGTGTTTTTCACTTGTGTACCCTCTTTCCATGTCTTCCCCTTATTCTCAAACCTTAGAGATTAGATTGCGGGAAATAAACCCTAATTAAAATTGGAGCACTCTGGCTGAGAGGCGTCGTGAAGCTGCATTTCCTTTCTGCAAAGGCCTTTTGTTTTAATACTTTCCACCGACTAGGCAGCAGATTGCCTCAGCACAAAACATTTTTTATTAGTCAAGCGATTAAAATGTGTAGCTACATCTGTTGTTATCTACCTATTCACTATCTGCTCCAGTCATCAGAGTTTCTTCAGTCGGTTCTTTTCTATCCTGTACATTAGTGGCAGGAGTTCAGCCAATATCCTGTGAGGAAATGAATTCTTGAAGACTCGATGAATATCAGGAGTTTTACAATTGAAGAGAATAGAAGGGCAAACTTTAGATCTGTTGGCAGGTTTATTGAAGAGCTTAGCATGAATTGCTTCAGTCGGAGATCTGTGCGGGCAAGAGCTGTAAGTGTTTATGCATTTGGCAGATGTTTTCATTTTCTGTGACTTACATTAAATATCATGTATATCTTTTTATCGGTTCATGCATGCCTTGTGGTATTTAATAAAAAAAGTTGTTTTCAGATAAAACCCACATAGCCCAATTTAGGTTGTATGCTGCTGAATAACAGTACAACAACATACTTTTGATGCAGTGCTGATAAAACATTGGGGTGAAAGAAAAGTGATTATATATACTTAATAGGGAGTATATTAATTAAATGTAAAAAGCATTCAAAATGTAGGTTGATGACTTTTTGGGTGAAAATCGATCGTGAGAAATTCACATGTGCAGCACTCACACTACTGATTTTAGCAGCTGTTTTTGCAGTATGACGTTGCAATTCAAAACTGCCTTTTGTTTTGTTTTTAAAAGTTTCTGCAACAATAATTCTCTCCAAAAATTATAAGAATGTAAGAGTGGACATACGCTAGCAGCACAAGACATCAACATGATGTCAATTTACCTACTTCTGAATCAGAAGATTTAATATCACAGGAATACAGTCATCTCTTTAATATCTCATGCTATCTTTAAGTCCAGAGAAATACAATTTTATTCTTGTGGATGGTTGTAAACTTTCATACTCAAGTATTTATTCCTTTTTAAATTCAGGTTTTTAATTTTTCTTTCTTTTTGGCTGGTTTCAGAATCATTGGATGAAGATAGAGTGCCTTTTGCAAACAAGTCTAGTTTTTTATCTGATTAACTTCAAGCTTCACATGAAGAAACATTAATATTTTGTCGTGTGCATCTGATTTTCACTTATTTGAGTCAAAATGGGCTGTATCTCTTTAACTAATGGGAATTTAACTTTTTTGCACTTTAAGCAATCTTCATTCATTCATTCATTCATCTTCATGTCGGCTTTATTCCCTTTCGGGGTCGCCACAGCGGAATGAACCGCCAACTCTCTGGCATATGTTTTACGCAGCGGATGCCCTTCCCTGCCGCAACCCATCACTGGGAAATTTAAGCAATCTTAATATGGCTATTTTAATTGAACATCAGATACCAAGATCTCCAAAGGTAAACTTGATTTTTTAGAGCAAGGATCTGCCCTTTTCTGGTCAAAACCACCCATTTTTCAACCTGGCCATTTAACTGATCATGAGCTATTGTTAATCCTGCCTCTCTTGCTTCATGCAGTGCAATTCCACTAGAAATAAAAGTTCTCGACTATGTTTTCTGTTGCTACATTGGCATTGTAGCATATATGACCATTGCTATTTCTTAACACCTGATCTTCACACCCAACAACATCATCTGGCAGACATAAAATATATTAGACTTCTTCATATCAGGAAAATCTTGGGATTAACCACCACTCAGCAGCAGGGTTTGAAGCTGCTTGGGATTGTGGTATGGGATTTTCAAGATTAGCTCATCTTGAGGGAACTTTTAGAATTGTTTGGGCTAATACATGATTTTTGCTGGTTAAGAAAAAGGTATGAGTTGTAATTGTTTTTAGTGGTTTTGTATTCATAGTAATAGGACTTCTTTCATTTGAAACTCCTGGAAGGTAAAAGTTCAAAGGTAAAGGTTCCTTTTACCTTTTTTACTTTGTCTCTTTGATTTGTTTAGTTGTTGATTGATTACAAAGCTTATACTGTGTTTGCCATCAATCCTTACACTTGTAAATATTTTATGTTCTGGTTCTATTGTGAGTGATTAAGCCACAACATAACCATTTTAATCCAGCTCAAATTCTTATCATACACCATGTGGTAGTTTTCTTTCTGTTACTTTAACCTTACTGTTCTGCAGATGATACCTCAGCGATTTAGTGCTGGGCTAGAACACATATAATGTGTGCTATGATTCTTTGCTTCTGTCACTAATGCTTCTCCGGGGAGGCTGTTAGATGGTCGATGCGACAGTTGTTTCTCTGTCCAGCTGTAGTGTTGTTGACTTTTTAAAACCATCTTGCTTTGGAACATCTGTTTTATGATTAGCTTCTTTTTTATTCTTTATTCATTTTTTATTTTTGTTCATGAATTAGATTCATACACATTTAGCATGCACAGTTGAAAAAACTGAGTATTATATTCTGAAGCATTGAAAGTTTTCCTCTCCCAGCTGAATGCCTGAGCATGTATCCAACTGCATGTAGCCAAAAGTGGATTAGATCTGGTTACCCACAAATAAAAAAGTAACAAAAACAAAACAAAACTTAAACAATACCAACCCAGCCAACAGATGCTACTGGTTTGTTTTTGGCTTGGTGTTGAAGGTAGCTGTTGTGGACCTTCAAACAGGGGAAGCTAATTGTAGATTTAAATATAGTGTAGTACAGTCAAGCCAAAAAATTATATTATTTAGTCAATTAATAAGAAATGTATTGGCTGAAAATATGAATATTTTAAAACTAAAATTCATTTTGTGTTCATAAAAAATAATGCTCCATTATAGTTGGAATACAGTCCTACTTATGAAATCAAATAATGCAAAGATATTTTACTAAAATGTATTTGTGAATTAATTTTAAATCTCTCATTTTGATGTTAAAAAGTTACTTTTTTTGTTATTTTATCTAAAGATGCTTCCATCTGCCACAGAAGCCATAAACTGGCTTCCATCGTTTGTGTTTGATACAATGATATATATTTTCAAAAGAAGTAGTGTATTATTTTAGTTTTCTGCTTGTCCCGTGATTGTTTCCAAATCAAGATTGTGTTTATTTTCTTTGCAGCTTGTGATGAATGGACAGTCCTTCCCAATCCCAGTCTTCACCGAGATGTTAACCGTTTTGGACACACAGCAGTTGTCAGTAATGGGTGAGTTCTGAATGTCTCTCTTATCCATTTACAAACATTGACATTGACAATCAAAATCTTTACCTCTGAAAAATGTTTTTTTTTTCTTTTGATCCCCAGATCGATGTACATATTTGGCGGTTTCTCTGGTGTGATGTTGAACGATGTGCTAGTGTATAAAACTGCCAGCTGTGAGGCTTTCCTCAGAGAGGATCTTTGTCAGAGGGCCGGACCTGCTGTTCGCTGTCTATGGAATCAAGACCGCTGTATGTCCTGGAGCTCCAGTCATGCTAATTACACTGTGCCTGCCTCTTTCTGTCCTGCTCGCAAAAGTAAGAATTGATCACTTGAATATGCTGTTTATGTCCATGGCTTAGTAAAAAAATAGAACCCACATGATTGTACTATTTTCTTTTTACAGAAATATTATAGATTTCTAATGGATTTTCAATTCCCTAATGGATTCTTAATGAGTTATTTAATCATTATTACACTACAGTTATAGTTTCATCCTGAAAGTGTAATGTTTTGTAAGCTTCTGTCTGGGTTTTACATTTACATTTTGAAGTGAAAATGTATACCTATCCATATTGAGTTTTGCACAAATGTACAGGTGGCATTTCGCAAGCTTCAAACCTCTACTGTTTAGAACCCCAGGGTTCAGTCCTCCACCTTCTCTTCTCCATCTACACCACCTCCCTGGGCCCTATCATCCTCAGACATGGATTCTCCCACCACTGCTACGCTGATGAAAATCAATTTTATTTGTCGTTCCCCCCTGATGACCTGTCAGTAACTACCCACATAACTGACTGCCTGGATGACATCTCTACTTGGATGAAGAACCATCACCTACAGCTTAACATGGCCAAGACAGAACTTCTGGTAATCCTGGCCCATTCCTCTGTGCATCACAACCTCACCATCCAGCTGGAATCCTCTGCAATCACCTCTTCTCCTTCAGTCAGGAATCTTGGGGTGATTTTGGATGAACAGCTGTCCTATAAAGACCACATCACAAAGACAACTCGAGCGTGTAGACTTGCACTGCACAACATTCGAAAGATTAGGCCCTTCTTAACTGACCATGCAACTCAACTCCTGGTTCAGGCTCTGGTCCTCTCACATCTGGACTACTGCAATGCTCTCCTAGCAGGACTTCCAGCAAATACGCTCAAACGTCTGCAGATGATCCAGAACTCTGCAGCTTGTCTTATTTTCAAGGAACCGAAACAAGCTCATGTTACTCCCCTCTTCATCACTCTTCATTGGCTCCCCATTGCAGCTCGGAATAAATTAAAATCGCTGAAGCTGGCGTAAAAAACTATCTCCAGATCAGCCCCTTTTTACCTCCATGAGCTCCTACACTCCTACATGCCCTCCAGAAGCCTGTGCTCAGAGAAGGAACAGCAACTCGTGGTTCCATCCCACAAAGGCAGAAGATCTCTCAGCAGAACCTTCTCTTTCACTTTCCTGGCTAGTGGAACAAACTCCCTTATCCAGTCAGGAAAGCAGCAACAGTAACAGCTTTCAAAAAGCAACTGAAAACTCTTCTCTTCAGGGTACACCTACTATCAAAAATTTTTTTTTTCGTCCCGTCTTTATCTTCTTCCTCTACTTCCTCCCTGCTTTTGTTTATTGATCAGTTGATACAATTTCTATTATGAGAAGCTGAGGTAGACTTTGACAGCGTAACAGATTGCATATGGTCTCTCCCTAATGTAAGTCGCTTTGGACAAAAGCGTTTGCCAAATGCATCAATGTAAATGTTTATTGTTGACGCAGTGACACTCCTTCCCCTTGGATGGTCCTCGGGGTAAAGATGCGTTGTTTGTGAAAATAATGAATCTTTAAAATAATTTTTTTTTATGAGCGAATTGTATTTTTTGGTCTTTCTGGATTTCACCAAATTATTATATTTTGCTCTGTTTTGGGGTTATTGTCAGTTTGCAAGTTGATCCTATTTGTTTTCATTAGGAATGATATAAATGATTGATTCAAATGATTTATTCTTTTAAATAAACAAGTCAAAAGAATGAAAGTTCCAGTCTAAGCATGCAATTTTGAATTGTGCTTTAATAAAGTTAAACTGAATTAAACTTTGACCTGTGATGCTACATCATGTGGCATGCTTACAAAGCACTGTATTGGAGAGGTGAGAGCTGAAATTTTAAAACAAAATGTAGTTTTTTAGCACCTCAGAGTTGATTTGAGTTGAACCCAAAGATGTTTGGATGAATAATATTTAGGGCTTTGTATCTATATAAATTATGCTACCTGGTGGGTGGGTTTTTAACCGTGCAATGGCCGTTGGAGCTCTCAACAGCTAATATGATCAAGACACAACTCTGGCATTTCTTGTCAAATCCCTGTATTTTAATTGGCTACACAAGACATATGTCCACCATAACCTGTAGTGTGGGAATTGTTCGGGTACACAATGACAGCAGTCATGTCATTCAGATGGATGCTGCACACTGGTGTTGGATTCAGAAACAGTACCCCCTCAAGATGTAAAGTGTGTAATATAAATGTGTGGGGGGGCGTACGTGTGGGGTCATAAAAAATCTGTTCTGATATATGTTTATCACATGAAATGAGCCAAGCCCAGTGAATCTCAGTTTCAAATAATAAATGCTTGTTTAATTTTTCTTTTGATGGAAACTGAAAATGGGTCCCACAGACCCGAATACCATACAAGGGTTAAACATAAATATTTTTTAAAACAATGTACATGGATCACTAGATTCAGGAAATAGACCACAATACCCAGCTCTGCATTTGGTAGCCAGGTAAGACATTTACATTTTTCCATCTAATGTTCTACCTATAATTTTTTTATTCTGTATGAAAATATTGTTTTGGATCTTTTTGTTTTTCTGTAGTATTCAACAATTGTGCATGCCATTCCTAAATGGTGGATCATTACCTCTAAATATCAACAGCGCACCTGATTTTGCCATCCTATTAATCCTGTCAGGAGATTATTGTTAAGCTACATCTAATCCTATTTGCAGCCGATACACTGGCATTCATTCAAGCAAAGCTTCTCAATTGTTCCACTTTAATTTGATGCTGCATGCACAGTATCTTTTCTGTTGGGTAAATCCTGCCTGACTTTAGAAAAGCCTGTTGATAATTGACTGAACAAAAGGTCAGTCAGCGTATAATAATCTCATAGCATTGTAATTATGATTGCATTATACCCCAACTACAGCAATTGTTGATACAGATGTTTTTGTCTGTGGGCATAACTGAACCCAAGAGGATTACAGCAATTACCTCATGGAGTTTGGACTTCTCTCAGAGGTGAATTGAGCCTTAATTAAGTAGAGGCACATATAGGCTCTTGGTGCAAAATCCTTTTATGTGTGAATCTCAGAGACCTGCCACCAAGGTTAAACAAGTATCCTATTTTAAATGTTTGTAACGTGCCATAGCACAATACATTTTATTGGCATAAGCCGTTTTAAAGTCAAGGGGCAACCTCCGGCTTTCTCTCTAGATACGTAATAGTGAGTGACTGAACTGCAGTTCCTTGAGCGACCTCTTGAGGCTGATTCCAAATGTGAACAGGTTCTCATGTTTTTACCCCTAGCTTCATTAGGTTTGTTGGTTTCTTTTTACCTGCCTGAACGCTGAGGGGGGTGAACTTTTTATGTATTTTTTATTTTTTTTACGATGTATTAAAAACTTCCAGGTAATCACTACAGCAATGTTTTCGACTACTGTCTGCGTCCACTATGAGCTTCTCTTATCTTTGCCAGAAACCTATGCGTAACGTCATGTTATTTAGTGTCAATGAATTAAGTATATTATTTAGCAGCAGCTGACTAGCAGAAATAAACCCTTTAAATTTGCAATTTAATAAAATATGTTTGATATAGTTTTTTAATTCTTTTGTCGAGTTTTGAGATAAATTCACAAATGTATTATGTAAAAAAGAAGAAGAAACAGGACATTTTCCCCTTAAAAAAAAAGACTGGAGCACCTGTAATTATGTGCACAGTATGGTGCTAAATCATGTCAAAAATAAACATTCGAGACACAGATAGGTTTAATCTTCCAGGTTTAATTTTACCGTGCCCTGTTCATGTCCACCTCCACAGTTCGACATAAGCCCTCTCCCATGTGTCATTGAACACTCTCATTTTTCATCGTAGTTGTGAAGGTTTCACCTTGACAGCTCTGACTTCAAGCCTCATAAATGCTAATCAGGAGATATTTCTCTGTTCCCTGAGAAATTCTGCTTCTTGTGTTTTAAATGTAGATGCTGTTGATGTGGAGTGTCAGCAGTTTTCTGATTGTGCTTCCTGTACGGCCAACACCAATGACTGCCAGTGGTGTGAAGATAAGAAATGCATCTCCGCTTCAAGCAACTGCACTGTAGTAAGTCAAAACATCACATTTGTACACATTTCAATGCTTGGGCACGACTTTTTTTTAAAGACAGCTTATTAAACTGATATATGGAAGTCAGAATGTAATTTGCAAGGGTTTTTTTATTTGTCTTATGACAAAAAAGTTCACACAGCTAGTGTGTAGTCCACACAGTTAATGCTGCATGAACAATCGTTCTGATAATTGTTTAGTTGTGTGATTATAATTTTTTTAAATAATTGATTAATCAAATAAAAATGTAATGGTTACTTTCATAACTCTCAATCCCTGGAATTATTCTATTGAAAAATGTGCCTTGAAAGATCTTTGTAGAGGGAAGATAACATAGGTGGAACTAGCTGGAGCAATAGTTTTCAAGAGTTAGCCTTTCGGGGAACTGCTTAGCCCTCCTGTGCCCAGGGTCATAAAAAATTCAGCCGGTACTCCCTCATAGAGGACACACACATGGACAGAATGAAGGAATACTCTGACTACTTTACTATGCCTGTTGGGGCGAGAGGAGCCAAAAAGCTGGAGGTAATCTCCAGGGGCAAAAAACCTAAGCTGGACACCCCTTCTTACATCTCTGACAATGCTACCACCACCTAGCATGGCTTAAGAGACGGATTCAACCCTCAGGTTATAGTACCTGGCGAAAGTGTTGGGTGTCGACCGTCGACCAACTTGTAGCCTTGCAGATCTCTGCCAGCGGAGTACCTCTTGCTAGCGCCCAGGAGGCCGCGGCACCCCTGATAGCGTGGGCTCTCAACTGCAGAGGGCAAAGAACATCGGACGCTGTGTATGCGGTAGAGATGACCTCCACTAGCCAGTGAGCCAACCTCTGTTTGGATACAGCCTACAGCCTTCCCTAATGTCTGCTGTCCTTCAAAGCATACAAAGAGCTGATCAGAACTTATAAGGTTCCGGGTCCTTTCTATATAGATCCTCAGTGCTTGAACTGGGCAATTGGGACCAAGGGCAGGTGCTGCCTCCTCTCTGGCGAGGACTTGGAAGTTCACTACCTAAGTTTTGAAGGGGATGGTAGGAACCTTGGGCATATATTCCTCCTTGTCTATTAATATATCCCACTTGCCGTGTTGTCTGTCCTGACCAACACGTAATGTCTCTGCAGCATTCTCCTGAAGTGCTTTACTGCTAGGAACACTGCACATAGCTCTAGTAAATTTATGCTCCAGGAAGCATGTTTCTCGGTCCAAAACTCTGAGATTTTGTGCTTCCGGCATAGAGTACCCCACCCGGTCTTTGAAGCATCAGTAGTTACTACTATGTGCTTGGCAGGTCCTCCCAGGGGAACACCGGCACGGAGGAACCGAATATCCTTTTAAAGACAGAGGTGGAGGTGGCAATGAGGTGTCAGGTTCACCTTCAGTCGTTCTGGATGTCATGCTCTAGACGGAACTCGGAACTTGAGCCAAAGCTGGAGTGGTCTCATATGAGCAATGCCACGAAAGCCATATGTCCCAGAAGCCCCTGGAAGTTCTTCAGATAGGCCACTAATCTTCAGCAGACTCTGCATGCTGCCTTCAGCAGGTTTAGGGCGCACTCTAGAGAGAAGTGTGCTCGCATGTTCAACGAGTTTAGCTTCATACTCAGAAAAGATATGCTCTGGCCAGGGGTTAGACAGATTTTTACCTGAGCATAAGTGCACAGCCAGCGCCTGCTCAACCTGGGGATTTACTTCATACCCCCTAACTACTGCGCTGTCAAGGGGAGCAAGAGAGGGGAGACTGACCAACCTCGCTTTAAGAGGTGACTTCCAAGTTTGGGTCAGTTGCCAATGCACTTCCGGGAAGAATGGGATAGAAGGCGGCTGTGGGGTATTATACCGGCGCGACTCCACAAATCACGCGTCCAGCCTGGAGATTTCGAGGGCAAGGGGGGCAGCCACCTGCAGCCCAACTTCTCTGGCAGCCTGGGTAAGCACCTCGGCCATCTCCTCCGCAGCACAATCTGCCGTCACCCCAGAGGGAGAGATCGATGTACTGTCTCCTTTGGGAGATGTGCCGTCTCTCTTCAATACAGCTGTGGAGATCACATCATCAGTCACACAGGAGTCTTCAGAGGATGCAAGCAGTGCATCATCTGATACCTCACTTTGGCGAATAGCGGATGCACCGGAAGACCCTGCTCAACTCCTCTGGATGCCAGAAACATGCACTTGTCGACCCTTGCGGGCGATAGCTACAATGCCTCCGATGGTGGCCTGAAAGTATGTCAACCTCGCCTTAAGTGTACTGCTGGACAAAACTGTGCAATTGATACAGTCTGATCCCTCAATCACTGCCTCAGCATGTCTATGCCCAAGACAACCAAGGCAATGATCATGGCTATCTGTCAATGCGATCGATCCACCGCATCTAACAGACTTGCTTGTTTGGAACATGCTATAAAAAATCGACCAGCAAACAAGTGCTCTACTTAAAAAGGGTTGACGAAGAGAGAGAGGGAGATTAGAGCAAGCAAGCAAGCGAGAGAGAGAGAGAGAGAGAGGGAGAGAGAGAGAAAAGCGAGAGGGAGAGACACAAAATTTCAGGTCCCAACTCTAAAGTTACCCTTAATTAAGAATCTAGGCACATAATCAATTCATTATTCCCAAGCGTCGTTCTGACCGTATTACTCTTGCCAAAGTAATTAATTATCGCGTGCTACCGTTTTTGGATCCTTTGAATCGCTGAGGGTCACGCGTGGTCCGTGGCAGAACGAGCGGATTCCGGGAGGACAGCTGTG
This sequence comes from Danionella dracula, assembly GCA_900490495.1. Taxonomy (NCBI): domain Eukaryota; kingdom Metazoa; phylum Chordata; class Actinopteri; order Cypriniformes; family Danionidae; genus Danionella; species Danionella dracula. The sequence goes on along the minus strand of UELW01000778.1, from coordinate 10,477,745 downwards.
AAGGTGTGCCCGGGTTGTGAGATGGTTCCTAACATCCCAAAAGAACTTCCTTGAAAGTCCGAAAGGAGTTTCCCGTTGGGTTCGAGAGTCTTTAAATTTGAAGTCATGACTCTGGGTTGGTGAGAGCCGGGTTTTCCTTTGTTGAAATGCGCCAAGAGGATGAGAGGGTTTTAAGAAGGTACTTGAGAGAAGACTGGCCAAGAGCCGGAGGAGAAAAGAGACTGGAACAGGAGACACCAAGACCGGAAAAGAAAAGACTGTTGGAAAAGACTAACTACTAGAACTTTTGAACAGAGAGGACGCGCTGGGATTTGTCTCTGGAGGCGGGTCCTTCTGGCAGCTTAGCCAATGAGAGCACTCCTGGAATCGGAGCTGTGGTGACGTCACAATTCGTCCCATCAGGACGATTCTGAAAGAGCGCCCCCCCCCCCCCCCCCCAGGGGTGTGGGCCTCTTCCAGAATTAAAGGGGCAGTGATGAAGCCGAGTCTATAATCCTTACAGATGTCCAAATTAGCATACATGTTCATGCATTCAAATTAAACAAAATAATTGAAACATGTTTTTTTCAGCTTACAATTGAACTTGCTCGTCACCCTCGAGGTCCCCTCTTCCTCAACCCTCCACCTGCGATGCTGTCTGAGAACCAACTGTCAATTTGGAGACCTGGTGTGCGCAAAAATGGCCAGGTACATGTAACACAATTCTAGGTTTAGGAGGTTTCTTTGGACTGTAATCAACAGTTTCCTCTATCTTGTTTTTTTAGTCTGTGAAGAATTTCACTAGGTGCAGCATTCGAAGCGAGCAAATCTGTAGCAAACTGGTGAACTGCGCTAGCTGTTCTCTTAGTATCAGCTGTCAATGGGAGCCACAACAGCAGGAGTGCCATGCTGTGCCTGGTGAGTATAGAAATGGATTGGTGAGCTGAAAGTACAGTACAGTTAGTGACACGTGACAATGTCGCTTATCAGCATTTAAGTACAATTTCCTATGTCATGTGAGTTTGTACTAGAGTGATTCGTAAATGATTCCTGAAAGAGAGCTTGGGTTTAAGATGAGAGTTTACTTAAGAACAAATGAGTGCCACAGAGTGAAGGGTACATCCCTAGTAATGGTGGTTCATGTTCATGTCTATGGTAGAACTAGATGATCTCCATTAGAAAAAGATCTCCAAAGAAGGGTTATATGTAGGTAGAGATGGCAACCTGTACCTTGTGAACGAGTTGTTAAGAACTAACAATGGAGGTTATGTTAACATCAGAAGCATCTCTTAAATAGAGAAATAAGCATGTAAAAATTGAATATCTTAATGCGTTGCACAACACACACGCACGCATGCACACGCACACACATACCAGTATTAACCAAGCCATCTAACAAAGCAAGAGTACAACTCTCGTGCAACTTTCAGTTGAATATAAACATACTCTTCCATACAAGTCTTACATTTTAAATAAGTCATAATGTCGATGTACACATTATTGTCTTAGATAATTGTGTGTAGTTAGATAAACCAAACTAGCTGTGACCAACTTGCAACCAGCTACCATGCTTTCACAGGGTAAAAAAAAATATTTTCAGTAAAGGATAGAAACTTTGCTATGTGGGCATGTATTTTCTTAACAAAATGGTGGAAAGCAGAGACCATTTGTTGATTGATCCTATCTGGTCCACAAGGACAGTGCCAAGAAGCAGTTATTCAAGATGAGATTTTAATCCATTTATTTTCTGCCAACGGTTCTCCAGAGTTTATTGTTCTTTTTCTTTTCACAGCCTTATCATAGAGACTAATCAGCTATACTTTATGAAATGTACCATTGAATTCAAATAATATATAGTTTTGATGCTGTATTCAATGTTGCATGGTTTTATAAATGAGCATTTTTTCTTTGTTTTTTTTTTTCTCTCAGCGATATAAAGGCTGTGTTTGATTCTGAAAGTTTGTGGTTAACCACCATCACAGATAATTATTCCTGCTCTGCTCACTGAAATAGGTTCAAGCCCCAAAGACTCACTTGTCACTTGCTCAAGTTTCTTGTAATTGGAAGCACATCAGCAAGGAAAAGTTTGGATCAGTTGGATTTTTAAATGATATTTGCCTTAATTCATGTTTATTTTATTGAAAATTATTAAAAAGAAGAGTTTTAAGCATGGAGGTGAAGATTTGCATTTTATGGTAATATAAAAAAAAAGTAATCCTTTTTTCCACTAGTGTTGTGTGGTGAAGGCTGGAGTCAGGTTGGAGATGCATGTCTGAGGGTGAATGCCAGCAAGGAGAGTTATGATGATGCTCAACATTACTGTAAGAACTTGGATGGCAGCATTGCCTCTCTGACTTCAGCCAGACATGTGGACTTCATTATGGATGAGCTTCAGAAATTCCAGATGGTGGGGAGGGTGAGTTACGTTCTGCTGTTGAAATCATTGCACCTGGCCATTCAAAAGATGTCATACAGATGTCATTACCTCTCAGCAGTCTCAAATCTACTCTGGTCCTCCAGGGAGGATCACCAGTACTAAATGGTCCTGAGCTTTTAGTCTAGTTTGTTTAAAAATTAAAAAAAGGATGGAAGTCTAAGAAAGCATTCATCCAACTGTTTTATTGTGTTAAACATAAAGAAGTCAGAGAAATTAAATAAAATCGATAACAAAATATCAGTATTATGAAAAGAATTAAACTTCAACAACTGCGGCTGGTTTTGTAGAGGAAAAATATAGTCTGTATAGCTAAAATTATTGGCTTATTCATCCAAATTATCCAAATCAGGGGTTCAAAACTTTTTTCTCTGGCCTAGGTGTATAAAATCAAGCACCCAGGCATGTAGACTATTTTTACAATTTGTGAAAAAATGTCTCACTCCCAGGATCTCTGTAAATTCCAGCAGAGAACTGTGATAGGATGCCACCTGTGCAACAAATCCAAGTGTGAAATTTCTCTGCTTCTAAATATTCCACAGCTGTGTCAATAGAAAACATACCTATTATAGAAGGACAGCGACTCAGCCATGAACAGGTAGGTCTTGTAAAGAAAAATAACAGTACGCTTCACCCAAACCATACTAGCACAAGTAAAGTGCAAAGCATTGGATGGAGTGATGTAAAGCATGCTGCCCCTGGAGTCTAGAGCAGTTGAGACACGTTTACTAGAGTGAGGAATCATGATTCTCTATTTTGCAATCTGATGGGCGAGTCTGTGTTTAGCAGTTGTCATGAGAGATTTTCTTGCCTGACTGCATTATACCAAGTGTAAAGTTCTGTGGGGGGGAAGATTGTGGTGTGGGGTTGTTCATCATTATTATCAACAGTAGTGCTTCCTAACACCTTAAAAATAGTGAACAGATCTCTGAATGCTTCAACATACCAAGATAGTTTGGATAATGATATGCTCCCAACTTTTCACTTCCAACATGACTGTGCTCCATTACACAAGGCAAACTCGATGAAAGAGTTTAGAGTGAGTTGATTGCAGAATCCTGACTTCAACCTGATAGAACACCTTTGGGATCTCAGATTCTCTGTCAAGGGATGAGGACATTTTGCAACAACAGCAAAGAAAAAGAAAAGATTTGTGTTTTTTTCTTAGTTTAAACAGAGGAGCAATCTATGGAGTTCCCGTTTAGTGCATGAGCTAAAGCTCTAAGATCGGCTCCAGATCTAACATATTTTAGAACGTCTTTGGGGCAGTTTGAGGAGCTGTTGTTGCTGCTGACCCCTGCTTTGAATAGACAGAGGAATTTCATAGACTAATTGACCCAAAACTCATCTGGCTATGTGCCTGAGGCATTTAGCTATTTCATTCACAAGCACAATGGACCAAATTTAATAACTAAGTTCTTCATGTTTTTTATATTCACCCTTGTTTCAAATTGTGTAAATGTTTGCCTATATCATGCAGAAAATGTTCTTTCATGTCAAAAAAAATCACAAAATGACTAGAATCTATCGAGCCGCTATTTTGAATGCTTTGAGTGACATTGAATCATGCGGCATTGTGATTAGTCAGATGTGATGTTGCGATTACAGTGAAAATTCATCCTCGAATCGAATAAAATAAACCCAGAGTTCACACTATTATATAAGCAAAAAAGGAGCCAACATCATATTGAACCCTATCGATTAGGAATGTGATGTGACTGTGTTAAAGTTATGTGAAAGGCATTTCTTCCAATGTACTCAACAGCATAATTACTGTTAGAGACAGGTTCATGAATTCCATAAATAAAAGTAGCATGATTGAAAACTCTTTGCAATATGCATCCTAGAAGAAAAGCAAACTACCCTTGCACTCTTTATGAAAAGGAATTAAACAACTCCCTAAAATCACAGATTTTCACATAAGCATCTCTGTTTAAGAAGCATTTGTCCTATGTGAAGATAAACATTTTCTATTAAAAAAGTTTCACATTCACTGGTTGTCACTAATTTTTTGTCTTTTTCTGTCACTCATAAAGACAGTCACACCTGTCTCCCTGTGGCAACACTGTTTCGTTGAAAATCTAAAACTGTTTCAATGTCTTAATCAAAGCACACAAGACCTTTTCACACTAGGAAGTTGTTCATTTGAATAGAGAATCGACCGGGCTCGAGGATGTCAATCTGAGTTTGTTTTGCTTTGAATTGATAATGAAATTCTGCATTGACCTTTTGCCTTTGCTTAAAGTAGAAATAAACGTGAAGGAGTCAAAGAAAATGTAATTGTAAGACCATAGCACACCGCATGAAAAGACGACAATGGTTGTTAGCCATCAAAACGTCTAGGTGCTTTGAATGAATGTCCAGCTGGTAGTCTGTAATGAGGTAAAAATTGAGTTCAAATACAGGATTATGAAGATGAACTCTTGTCTTTAATTCACAAGTTCATAAATATGTCATCCTGTTTATCACTTTAACTTCAGTTCATGTTCAGTATCAGAATATTTATGTAGACATACTGGTGTATTACTTTCATTGAAGCTGTGTTCAGATAGTATATTGTGTTGTTATCTGTGGAGATGTGCGAATCAATAGTTGTTATTTCCTTTATTTTTTATGTTGTTTAATGTTCTCTAGATGTTTTATTGTTCTTTAGTGGTACAATGTGTTGTGTTATTAATGTAGCAATTTTAAGTTGATTTTATTATTATCTTTCTCTTCTAAGCAATGAAAGGCTAAACAGACTAATGGAGGCCGAAAATGAAATTTTTAGTTTTGTATTTATTCAAAAAAAATTGTACATCTAAATGTAGGCAGTGGCGGGCATGTTTCCAAAAAAAACCTATTCTTTTCATAACCATTCAAAAAGCAAATGACTGGCTGTATGTTCTTACATCTTATGCCACATGACCAATGTATTTACTTTTATATACACTCGTGTGTGTATATATAATATTTAATATACTTGTTTATAATGTATCTTGTATTAAATAAACAATTGCATCTGAAATAAATCATTCTACAAGTTCCACAACCATTCCACACAAGGTACTCTATTTGCTTCTTTTTGAACAAGCTAATTACTGTATCACTGACTGTTCAATGCCAACCATGCTCTATGTTGCATCTTTCACTCTGTGAGTTTGTATTAAGACAAATCTGCTTTCTCTCTTGAAGAAACTAACTCCCTGGGTGGGTCTAAGGAAGATAAATGTTTCATACTGGGGTTGGGAGGACACGTCTCCCTTCACTGCCAGCACACTGCGGTGGTTACCTGGTGAGCCAAGTGACTCCGGGTTCTGTGCTTACCTGGAAAGAGCTGAGGTAGCTGGACTCAAAGCCAAACCCTGCACGGCCAACACTGAGGGGCTCATCTGTGAGAAACCCATCGGTGAGAAATTCTATCACTTGCTGTATCTGATCAGTGGCTGCTGTTTGGCCATAGCACTTGTCATAAATTAAACCCGAAAGGTTGAGGATTTACAATTTTGAAAGTCCATTATCATAATTAATAAGTGTAGTTCTATAAAAATTTGAAAAAGTCTTCAGGTCAAAACATTGGTGTACATAAGCTGTCAAGGTTATATTTATTCACAATAAAGTATATTAAATACTAAACCAAAGTAGAAAAATGTGTGTGTGTGTGTGTGTGTGTGAGAGAGAGAGAGAGATTTTACTGTGTCAATGATAAATCATAAACCCTTCCAAAATAAACCCAAAAAATATACATTTTGCCTTGATCGTGTTCAAACAGTTGCTTCTTAGATAATGACATAACAATGTAGTTTTTGCCTTTCTCTTTTCCATAATTTCAGTAAAATGTAAATAATTGTCCAAATGGAATAAGCAGGTGTAACTCAACAAGTAGAAGTAGCACTACTGGTAGATTAGAAGTTTGGAAGTTTCCTGTTTTGTAAAAAATTGTAAAAGTTACAATATTTTAATTGATCTAGAAGTTATTGCCATGCTTACTTTTTAATTTTCTTCCTCTAGTGAGTCCTAACCCTAGCGCCCGTCCATGTAAGATCCCCTGTTCTCTTCGAACCTCATGTGCCAATTGCACCAGCCAGACCATGGAGTGCATGTGGTGCAGTAGCACAAGGCGCTGTGTGGATTCAAATTCTTATGTCATCTCTTTCCCTTACGGCCAGTGCCTCGAATGGAAGACTGCGGACTGTGGAGGTGAGTGAACCCCTTGAGGAGAAGACATCAACCTAACTAGTTCTCAATCAAAAGACATCACATAAACGTGATATGTACCCCTATTTAAGGTTGCGTGTTTGCTGGGAAGCCTGATGTCATTGAGCATACATGCATATTGAGATATATCAAATTAGAGATATCTGGGGACAACAGTTTTAAAGGTATTATTATTTTTAAATATGTTCCTGAACATTTCTGACAATTACAATTCTTATGTTTTAAAGAGCATCTTTTTTTAAGTCATAAAAAACACCTCCATGCAAAACACAGAGTCTACTAGCTGGCCTGAACTGAAGAAATGTTTTCACAACAAATTTTGAACCGTATGAAAAAGTGTTGGCATATCTGAAAATTCTTTTTCAAGCAATTTAAGCATCATTTTATTCCCATTATTAAAGCAAATTCTAGCTTTAGCTAAACAGCCAATCCCAGAATCCCAAATTCTAAAGCTAATGGGCAGTAGAAAAAACAAAACAAATTGTTTCACCTAAAACAAAATAAAAGTCAAACATTACAATTCATACCTGTTCCAAGTGTTGAATTGAAACTCTGCTCTTTTGTCAAGCCTTTAACAAGCTGAGGAGAAAATTTTTTATAAAATCAAAAACTCAGTTATGAAAAAAAGTACAAAACATACACTGACTGAAATACATACTGATTGAGTTTTTTGCAATGAGGTTTGAGAGGTCAGTGGGATAATACTGATGGTATAATATGGAGTTCTGATTAAATAATATACTGATGTGACAGTTTAAAAGCCGCTAGTGAGACACACCTGTGTCTAAGAGTTCAGTTGGTGTTATTTGTTTTTGTGATCTGTTTTTTTTCCTATGTTGAGTACTTTGGATTGTCTGAAAAGGTTGTTTGAATGATTTTGTATGTGTATGAAAATGTGCTATACAAATAAAATTACCTTGCCTTGCTTTCTAAGTGAACTGCTGATCATTACCAACGCAGAACAGCACCAATGAACTCTTATGTGTACAATGAACTCAGCTGTATTTACACACAAACAAGGATTTTTGTGATGTTAAATATAACCATCACACATAAAATAAAATAATATATTTGTTTTATTTAGTGATCGGAATTCACATCAAATCTCCTGCTTAGGGTTAATTCAAAGACTTGCTGCTGCTTGAAAACGCAGTTTTATACTGAAATATTTAAAAAAGCTAAATTTATTTAGTAAACAGTACATGCATGAAGAATAATCAGCTCTGCAGTGTCTTTGTCTCTGGCACACTCTTCCTCTGATCTTCGTTTGTCCTCTGGCCTCTTTTAAAGGCCCAGAGAAAGGTGTTTTATATCGGAAAGCTTCTATTAGAGCTGGAAAGGCAGCATTCTGGCTGAGCATTCTGGCCCAGAGGAAGCCCTATGTAGCTCGTTTTAAGAACAGAACTGAATCTTGGCACACTCTAAGCCCCGTCTAACCGCGTCTTACCTCGTCTCACCTCGTCTCACCTCATTTCAGTCGACTATGAGAAAGTGAATATTTAAACTAGTTTCAAACCCTTAAATGTCCCTCAACATTCAATCCCCTAGTTATGTTCCCCTTTGGTCCTTTCATTTATGCAAATTATGAACAAACAGTGCTGCTTCAGACCATAAAGTGTCAAATGAGTCAGAACTGTTGGTCATCATCAATAAATGAACCAATCACTTTTTAACAGTTACCTCAAAGCAGCTTTACAAAGACCTAATGTGGGTTTGGAGTTAGATTGGAATTAAAATATAAATATTCCTTTGGGGTAGAAATAGAAATATACTACTTTGGGGTAGAAATAGAAATATACCTCTGTTGATCACTTCCCCTGCATAAAGCCTATTTGACCTTCATATCCATCAACAAACTGGGACAGTACCTGAAAAAAACACAGTGTTAAGAGCACGGGGCAACCTCCCGCTCTCCCTGGCCCATCAGCAATAGGAAGTGACTGAACTGTACTTCCTCGACCAGTGGGGTCAGAAGTGAGCAGATTCTCATTCACTGTAATGTTAAAACTCCCCAAAGTTGGAGCTGCAATGTTTTTTTTTGGCCTTCATGAACACTCTGAGGGAGGTGAATATTAGTTTGTTTGAGATGTATTAAACCTTCAGCCAATCAGATATTTTCGCTACGACCATGTTCCGACCATTTTTGGTTTCTAGAAATTTATACAATTCCTTGATGACGATGACTGACTATGCCCATTTTTACCCCGCTCTCCTGTTCAAATGAAATGTCACCCATGCCTTGTAAATGTTATATATCAATGGGTTAGAACAGTGGAACAAAAACAACAAACAGCTGATTTGCATCAGCTGCAGGATAAGTGATGATTGATGGGTATAGGTTAGATAAATACATTGAACTCTGTTTGCCTATAGTCTGAGTTTAGGTCTTTACTTGCTCAGTCAGATCTAACACTCTACACGTAATTCCTTCTAAAATACATTTGGAGAAGAAAACACAACCACAGTAGTTAAATAATATGGTCCAAAATAACACAGAATCATGCCAGAGTCTCAAATGACTGATGGTAATCTTCTCAGTAAAGCCTTAGGAGTAGCTGACGTGGACTTACCTTGTATAGTCATCAGCAAGTTTTCAGAGGCATGGAATCTTTCTTTCCTTTAACATAAAGAGCCACTGAAGCTGCCATAGGGATATAGCATAAATGAGGCTCTACTGCAGGGAAGAGAATAAAAAATAGATGTGTAGTCTAACCGAGAGGCCTAATGTCTAATAACCAACATATTTCTTCAGAAAAAACACCACTACTAAAACTTGACAAGCAAAAATTGCCTGTCTGTAGCATCTCAGGAAGTTGAAAGTCTTTCAAGGCCTTCAGACCCCTGAGGCTGCGATCTCTTCTTCTATTCACCATTATAAAGTTCCACAGATATTACAGTTTTTTTCTCTGCGGATGCTCTGGTCATTGATTTTTATTTGGAGTGCAGAGAGTAAAGGCCTCCGGTGCATTGTTAACTGAGATGTTGATGGCTGTATTTCAAAGAAGCGATCTGTCAGACAATAAACATCATTAAGGTCAGCTCTCTGATGGAACAGAATTGCTTCTTCCCAGGAGTTAGAGTACCAGCATAAGCAAACATTTTTTGCGTAATCCATTGGTTTGGAGACCCAGTAGATGTGCCGGTGTTGATCGTGAAAGATTTAATTAGGAGAAGCTCTTTAACAAAGCTCCAGACAGAGATAAATGGCAGGCTGATAATAAGAAACTAATCAAAATGGAAATGAACGTGCTCTCATGCACAGTATTTTCAGAAAATATTTTTTTTCCCAACTTAGGACTTTAGATAAGGTAAATACAGTGTTTCACAAAGTCTCAGGATCTTGAACATTGCCTATGTTTATTGTTTTGGATTTATGTTGTCGCAAATTACTTAAGGCTTTTGATGTTTTCTTCAGTTACTGAATTCTCTTATTGTTTGCAAAGATTTATATTTTGAAGCTTTGTAAAAGTAGAACAATGTAATAAAAGAAATGTAAACATTAAGTTAAAAGCTGGCTGCTGTAGTTAATATAAAATGACTATAAATATTGAAGGCAAAAAGCTTTTGTATTGATAAATGTAGAAATAATGGTAAAAACAGTTTTTCAGTTTATTGCAGTGCTATTGATCTATAAATAATGAACAGATTAATGGAATGGTCCTCCAAAAATGAATCTTTATATTCGACTATAACTGCCCTTTACGTGCCACAATTAGTGCACGCTATACTATACGTTTGTGTTTAAAGTAATTTACATTTATTTTAAAATTAATTCCAAAAAACAATTCACATGTTTGAACCCTTTTAATTGTGAAAGCACTGTCAATAATGCACTGTTACGACCTTGTTAAAATAGCTTTAGCCTGTTGGCTAAGGCCATAAACATCAAGAGAAAATATTTGCAACAAATCGGGTCAAGCAGGAATAGCGAAGAGGAACACGCACACAACTGAACTAGTATATAGAAAATTATTTATTTCATATCATAAAGTAAAACAATTACAAACCATAACGCAAATAAACAAGCAGTTAAATGTCCCCTTCTTAAGAAAAACGTCGCTCACTATTAAATAGGGAAAAAGGTAATAAAGGAAAAAGACCAGGCATCGTCAAATGAACAAACAAATAGAACAAAAAGGAGTCTTACTAAATTTCCCCTCCCCAAACTTCCCTAATCACAAACAAAAGACGAAAATAAAAAACAAGATCTTTAGCGTATACTACGCCCTGTCTTGCCTATGCTGGCTCAAACACAAATACAGGATTGACGCCCCAGCTCCCTCACTAGTGTATATAACAGGGAAAAGTCACTGTATGTGCGACACACTAAATTCACACAGCTCAAAACACCTTAATCCGGCATGGTATACAAACACAGTTCCTTGTCCACGGACTACCTCCCTTGCTGAGCCAGCTCTCTGCTCAGCCCTGTCGTAGTGAATCGCTGAGCTTTTATAGGGCGTTGGTCTGCCCGGATTGGCCGAAGGCAACTGAGCGCACTGACGTTGAAGGGTAGCGTGGACAATCCACAGATCCCAGCAAGACGGTCACATACGATAGAAACATAGCCCACACAGACACACACAACGTCAAGACGCTGCGATCTGCATGAATCGTAACATGCGCTTTTCTGATTAAAAACAATTTTAATATTGTTAATATTTGTTCAAACTGCCTTTGGCATTCACCTGTAAAGTGCTTTGAAGTTAATGCTAAAAAAGCAGAGTATGTTTAAATTTTAGCTGACTTGATTGATTGTTTTATTGATTAATTGAGAGAACTGTAGAATTCAAGTTAAAAAGAAACAGAAGCTGTGGTTGCCAGAAATGTGAAGTTTAAAGATATATTTACCTAAATCTGACATATTGAAGAGAACTGAATAATTAAACGTAAAAACTAACTAGCAGCTGTAAATTCTATGAATCCATTAAAAAGAAATAGTATGAAAGTTCCTAAAATCTCACAGTTAAAAAAAGCTGTGGTTGACAGAAATGTATAGTTTAAAATACAGTAGACTTTTAACTAAGTTTATGACTTATTGAAGAGGGCTGTAGAATTCAAGGTGTGTTCTTATATGCTGTTTTCCATGCCAGTTTAGCACAAGCTCTTTTTTTATCTTTATTGTCTGTTGCTGTAACTCAAATCATTTTTGAATAAATATTAAGAGTTCACTCTAAGTGAACTTCTTACTCCTCATTAATGAATATTGCTCTGACGTGGCACAGAAGAAAACACTGAGGGAGACTGCCCAAGATTTAAAATGTAGCAAGGCTTAGGAAGCACAGGATATAATGCATCCCTCAACAATGAGTTATAGATGCTTGATGGCTTTAAAAATACTATATGTGAGGTTTTTAGAATTCAGTATATAAAGCCAATCACTATTGTGAGACAGAACTTACTTGCACTGTTGTGTATTTCAGTAGATAGTTTTAGCGATTTGCAAGACCAGTAAATTTTCTGTTTCAAATTCTGATCCTTCGATCAATAGGTGATAACTCTGAAGTATCTTTCTAAACACCCACTCCTGTCCTTATCCTTTTGTTTTCAAATTAAAGATACCTGTTTCATTTTAGAAAAGTGACTTCTTGAGATGAATTATAAAAAGTCTGTCTTTAAATCTTTAAGTTGGATTATTAGTATACATCATACTATAATTATCTTATTAAAGTTGCTTGCTTTCATTTAAATTACAATTTTGGAGTTCATAGCACATGCCCTGAAATTTTATTTATGTGTATATCTGAATGAAAGTCTCAGTTGTTTTCTTAGTGCTTTTGCGTTTATCAGGTGTGTTATATACATCAGTCATATTGTTTTCAGTTTAAGCTATACCATAATCTATTTTTTTGGGGTTTCACTACTCCTAGTGGGCTAGTCATTGAGAAATGTGGCTTTAGCACAGAATGCCATTTTGCCATTAGCTCAGACTAGCTGTAATCTGTAGAGGTTTGTGTGAAAATGATTCCAATTTTTATTAAATGAAAACTGAGCTGAGTAGTACAAATTAACAAGAGGCCTAAAAAAAGGGGCAATTGTGTGAATGTTAATGATGAAATGTAAGCAGCTTTTAAACAAATGAATAAACATAATAACCTTCAGTGTGGTGGGTTTAAATTTAGATTGTTTTGCAATAACTTGTAAGAATATTATTGAACTCATTTGCGTTTTTAATTAATGTTGAATTGTCCATGGGCAAAACAATCCTTCTTTTTCTGGAAGAAAAGGTCCACTTGGGACTCAGTCCTGTGCAAAACGACATGTCAGTTATTTGTAAGTTACAAACTCTTTAACCAAAAGACGGCTTTCCCTGAACTCTTGGGGTAATTGTAATCATGTAAATCGACATTTGATCAGTGTTTGCTGACCTATTTTTTGCCTCAACTTATTTAAGGTAATTTTTCTTTTGTGAGTTTTGATTAAAATTTAAAGTCTCATCCAATCAGCACTAAGTTGTCAGTTCTTTATCTGGGTTTCTGAAATGTATTTGTGTTTCGGGAACTTGTAAAAGTGTTTTGGAACATGTAAAGGTGAAAATTGGTAAGAAGTAAAATTATTTCAGAATTTGTAAATATGTTTTCAAGCACATTTTTTTGAGATTTAAAAAAGTGTTTTCTATCTTGTAAATGTGTTCTCTAAAATGAAAATTAGTTTTGTAACTTGTAAAAGTGTATCACGTTATGTAAATGTGTTTTGCACCTCTTTGCACTATAAAATGCGGCCCTTATTAAGTGATATCTGAAAAATATTGAAAAAAATATTAATCTTTTTATGAAACAAATTAAACACATTATCAACTGTTCAGGATATCCCTAGACGGTTATAGTTATGTTTGATGATGTATGACAAAAATGTATTTTATGCAAAGTATCATTCATAAGAAAATTATTCATATAATTTCATAAGACTAAGGTTGATCATTTCGGGCTCACTCCCAACATGCATACAAAAAGAAAACCAATGAATATGGGGGTAATTTACATATCCGTAGAGGTGCTTAAATTCTAGAAATCATTTTGTGAATAGAGTTGGCATAACAGTTTAATAATGCATATGATGAGATTGTTTTTATATTTTTTTGCATGAAAAAGCTGAAAATTATTTAAGGTGCAATACTGTATACTTTACCTGAAAAAAAAGTCCATTATGGTAGGAAAATGCAATGATTATATTTGCAGCTAGAATTCATATTTCATTAAAGTGGAAGATGAGAGCTCTTTAGTGTTACAATCATAAAACAACATCAAAACATTGTCAATGTTTACATACTGTTGTGGTAAACTGTAGTCAATAAAAGAGAAAAAAGAAAAAAGTTCCAACTGAGCTCTAGGAATTGATGGAGATGAAACAAAATGTAGCAAGCTAAAAACAAAGAAATAAACACTGGCAGTAAATTATAAACTTGAAAAGGATTTACTTTTCATCCATGTATCTGCATATGTACAAAAGGAGCTTGTTTGTGGAGTCTGAGATGGATCCATTAGCATTGCAAACCAACGCTGTATTAGCGTTCAACCAAATTGGGTTTAAGAAATGTAAAATAGCATATGGGGAGAAAAGTTCAGACTAGCGTGTGAGTCAGCAGCTGGGGTCTGAGTCTCTATCACTCATTTCTCAGAGTTGGGTGAGTCACCTCTTTTAATCACTTCAATGTTTACCATGGTGATCTGAAAGTATGCAAATGCTATCTTGCTGACTATGAAACAACAGGTGGACAAAAAAACATATGTTCACTGACTCATTCTTCAAAAATCAATACTCACAAACACTGTCAGAAAAACATCAAGTTTGTTAGACACCAACTAAAACCTGTTTTATTACAACCAAGATATTCCCCAAAAAAATAAATAAATATCATCAGCAAATACTTTAAACGAATACATATGTATACAATCATTGGTACATTAAATGTGTTTTGCATTGAAACATTCTGCTTATGAAATATACGTATGACCAGTAGAGTCTACTGGTGTCTATATCAGCTCACAGATGTTGAAAGACAAACGAGTTTGAAAGACAAGTTGACGAGATTACTGCAAGGCCAGTGTCAACATTGACTTTCAATTGCTGCGCAATTTAAACCCACCAAACAACTTTCAGGATAGGTAAGGACAATTTAACACCTTTTAGTAAGTCCCTCATTGGAAAAATGTGCATACACAAATATACAGATAGATGACAGACAGACAAACAAATAGGTAGACAGGCAGAAAGGTGACAGACATAAAGACAGACAGACAGACAGACGGCAGATATACAAACAGATGGCAAAGAGAAAGATGATAAGACACACAGACAGACAGACAGACAGACAGACAGACAGAAGACATACAGACAGATAGACAATGGGCTAATAAACAGTAGACAGGCAGATGATAATTATACAGACAGACAGACAAGACAGACAGATGGTGGATAGACACAAACAGACAGAAAAAATCAAGTTTCCAACACCCATAACTATGGATTTAATTATCTTAACCATAGAATTTTGGAATATGTACATGGTACACCATTGGAAAACTTAAAGAAATTGTGAACTACAGACTAAAGATTAAACCAAAGCTCGTCATGGCTCTGTTTATGTTTTAATTTGTTGTATAAAATAAATTCATAATTTTTTCCAAAATGAAGTCAAACTTTTTGAATTGGTCATCCAACTACAGTAGTGAGTATCTGCTGCAGAAAGGCTTGCAGCAACATACAAAATTTCTGCTAAGAATTGATGAATAAATTAAATCGCAAAACCAGCTTCAGTAAAACTAAAGAAACCTAACGTAAATCAAATACATAGTAAAATATTATTTGCCTTCATATTAATGTGTTTTATTTATACAAATATGGTATCAATCACTTGAGTAATTTGAGATGCCCTGTAATGCACTCATATCCATTGAGTTTCCACATGACGTTCGTAATGAAGGAAACTTCAATGATACGAAGAATCATAATTGAGCTAAGCAAACAAATAAGATACATTTATTCATGTAACTTTTTCACTGATTCCATGTCATCTGACTTTTCAAAACCAAGAGTCACTGAGAAAAAAATAAACTTCTGAGAACTATCTTTAAGTCCCAGGGATCTCATTATGGCTTAATATATTATCAGTGCCATGCACTGAGGAACTTGTTACAAAACACTTCCACACACACAGGCCAGTGTGTCAGGCCCAAAAGTGCTATTTAAGCAGCTGATAAATTCCATTATCCTCATAAAAAGAAACATTGGCATTAAAAGGAATTTTCTGGGAATAAAAGATACTTAGGTGAGAGTTAATAATGCTGAACATTATAATTTTAGGTTAAATGTGTTATCCCAAATGTGCTGAGATGCTAAAAAGAGGATTAAAATGCTAGAAAACTTTGTAATTGGCTGAAATCACAGATGGCCATCATTCAATCACTGCATGACAGACAAGAGGGTGGATGGATGATGCAATGTACAGGTGTACTCACAGCTGGCACTGGTCCCCTTTGACCCCTTTAGTGGTACAGTAGCACTTCCCTGAGCTTGAATGGCAGACGCTTGCATGGTGGTTACATCTGCAGGCTGGGAAAAGAGTAGATGGAAAGAGAAGAAAAACATATTGTATATATTACAAACATTTACACACTATGGGAAAACTTTTAACTGCAGTGAATGATTAAGTCCACAAATGTACTGTGGTAATGAAAAACAGACTGATCTCCTCAGAGATGGCAGAGAGAACAGTGTCTTGAGGATGTCTTGAGGAACACATCAATGAGCTATTCATTCAAAAGTCTGTTTCGCATTAAAACATGAGCTCAACCAGATCCTTTCTTTGTTTCTGAAGAGCATAAGTCTTGTGATTCTGACTAAAATACAAACTTAGCAGGTCAGAAAATATACAGTACAGAATTTTACAACCCGGAAGAAACAAAGCAGCTTTGTTCTTTCTCTCAATTATCTTTTTAAAATAATATTACTTGGCTACATAAATTAAACAAATAAGTATAGATTTTGCTTCTGAATATAATTAAACATAATATTTTACAAAGTTCAACATATTTAAATTAAATCATCTTCATTAACCTTTAAATTCGAATTAAATGTTCTGGTAAATGAATTAAATCTAACAATCGTTTATTTATACATACCTTAAATATAAAGATGCCATATCATTTAAACTGGACTTTTCAGACACTTCTTGCATGTTTTAGTATTGGTCTCTCATCAAAAACATGCCTCAAGTCATATACAGATTGGTTCATGTATGTTTTTGTAATTCTATTTTCTTTTTTTTTGGGGAGCTCAAAGTGGTTCAGAATGTCAAAATGACACCCATTGGCTAAAGCACTGCCCACTAACCAATCAAAAGGAACACTAATGCAGCTCATCTTAATGAAGAACGTAGCCAATGACTGACCCGGAAGTCTAACTGTAGTAGAACTGCGTTAGATAAACAATGAAATGAAAGTGTGTTTTTAAATTTCACGAATCAAAAGTGTTTTTGGGCTAACAAAAGATGCATAAATTCATAGAAAATGGGTAGATTTTATGTATGCCAACAAGCACAACCCAGGAAAGATTAGTTAAGTTTGTGAGCTGCACTTTACATCAGCCAGTTTGGTAAACAAGCCAGAATTCCAGAGAACTGGTAACAGACACCTTCCCGATCATCCTGAGTATTGCTGGGGAGTCCTTTTTTTCTTAGTGGCTAAACTTAAATTAAAAATCAAATGATGTGACATTGCCCCTGTTTAGATAAGTTTAATCTATAACATGTTGTAGTTATAACAAAAGAAAATGTAACTAAGTAAAATGTTTAAGTAAATTTGATTTAAACTGTTTTTCAGAGCACTTTGCATGAGAGAAGTGTCATGTTTCACATATTTCCAGTATAAATAGTCGTTCTGTAAAGATTGAACTGTCACACTCAACACCAGAATTAAATTTTGCGTAATTGAGTACGAGTTAAAAATGTAACATTCACACAGTCAATGAGAGTTACCAGCTAAATTGGTTTACTTTTGGAAATTTAAGAATTTTAACAGGTCTGTTTACTTTGCATCTTAGTGGGGGACGCCTCCAAAAAACAGTTTGCACAACCAGACTACACCACTCACATTATAAATGTCTTCTACAGAATACTTTCAAGGTAGTCTATTTTTGATGGCCCTCAAATTTCTGGTCACATTTCGTAGAATACTATAAATGTTTTTCAATGATGTTTGAACAAAACTATAACAGAGATGTGTCAAACCGCTTGCTGCATCTATAAATGAGGCTTAAAAACCTGCACACAAGCTAACATTCTATTCTTTTAGCATCTAAAGACATTATTTATGGGTTTGATTGAGGAGGTTCAGTTTCAGTTGGCTTAATGCATGCCTTAGAGCACTTAGTATTTTTATTGTGGATTAGTAGAATACATTTGGTTTGATTATTTTTAAATCCTTCATAAATGTGTTGATCTACAGCACTGAAGTAATGAGTGCAATCTATTGTTGCTTCTTTGGATGCAGGTGTTTATCAGCCCATTTATCACATTTATAGAACCACAACACAGTATGTTGAGGTGAGGCTGTGTTTATGTTGATCTTGTTAGATGTTGTTATGCACTACACATCAATTAGCTGCTTTTAATTGGCCTGCAATTTGTAGAGTGTGGCTTTATTTGCAATGCTACATGGCAAGCACTCTATGGTACGGATGTCAGCAGAATTCAAACTGCTTCTCTTCCCAGGACGGCATGTTATACAAGGCCATCAGACTATTAAATAAATAAGCTGTTTTCGCACAGTGGACCTGCATGAAAATTTACTGTCTTTAATTCCCTTTTAGAAGCATCACAGGACATTGAGCTTTGGAGAAAAATAATCAATGATTAAAAGCAAAGAAAATCTACATTTCATAATAATACATGTTCTTATTAGTTTGTAAACAAATTAAGTGTTAGGTTTTCCAAATGGACTCTTTTTTTTTTTTTTTTTTTTAAAGAACTACAAAAAACTATCACAACTACCATAACTCATTCCTGCCCTACAGGTCCCACCTGTCGACTGTATAACTCAAAGGCATCCAGATTATAACATGAACTGTTCACAAAGAAGAAAATGCATATTGCCTTAAAACAGCAGTAACAAGTTATTAACAAGGCCATAATATGACAATTGGTTCAAAGAAAAGAAAATATACTGTTGCATAGCAAATAAGAATTTCTGGATGATATCTTCATTTTTGCAGTGCTATATATATATATATATATATATATATATATATATATATATATATATATATATATATATATATATATATATATATTGCTGTAGACCTACATTTTTAGCTGCTGCATGTGTGCATTTCTTAATCTGAGGTCTGAGGATAGGACTGGTCCAAAATGTTTGCTAAAATAACCCAAAAGGGGAAAATAAATATTTAGAGCTAAATTATGTTGAAAATGTACTCACATAATAACAGAGAAAAAGCACTGTCTCGGGGTGCTGGGGTGCTGGTTCAGCATTTACTATGAAAGCTTGTGCACAGGCTCTTGGATGCACAAATAGACATGTATTATATCGCCATTAATATGTGTGACAAGTTAGTTAGAAACCAAAATGGAAGAAAGACACATTTAGAAATACCACAAGAAACTATAAACAAAAGAATGAAAGGGTTTTACACAATATATCAGAAGTCTGATTCTAAATCTAAAAGTTTGAAAGTTTTGAAAAGTAAAGTAAAGAGAAATCTGATTTAAAAAGCTGCCTTTTAACTGTCATTTATAGCCCTTAACAAATCGATGCACGTTTACTGGGTGACGTCAACCTATTAAAATGTTCTCATCTTCAAAAACACGAGTGCATTTATAAGTCAAGATGAGGAATAGTTAAGTGCAGTAGATTGTGCCTATTTCTCTTATGACGGTCAGTGTGTCTCCTTATTATTCAGCAACTGAGCTTAAATTAGTCCTAAAAAGGTTACTCTTCTTTTTAGAGGACTGAACATTGGTTAATTTCCATCCTATTATCCAGTTCTTAATAGGGGAATGCAACATAAATGTAACAATAACTATAATTCGACTCTAAATGTATTGCCTGCAACTCAGATGGAGATTGCATTTTGATTTAAGTGGAATCAATTATATGAAACATATATACAGTACACCGATACGCTGCAGTCATTTTGAGAAAATTGGTTCCAGGTAAGTGTTTCTCTACTCACCTATAAGGGGCAGAAGGTTTTAATTAATGGATAGGAAAGCGAGTCTGGTTCTATGCACTTTGTGACCTCAGTTGTCAGCTCTCAGTGATAGGTTACTACACTGAGCCAAATACGGCAGATGCTGGCAGCTGGCTCCGTGGAGACCCTGTTTGAAAGACTGTTTGAAAGGACATACACAAGCCCCGGTGTACTTTACAACACTGCTGATTAGTCAGAGAGAAAAACTTTCATATACCATTTCAAGATCTGCTTGAAAATCGGTCATCTTTTTAAATAACAAAAAAGTTTCTCGAATATCGACTATTTTACTGAACCAAGCCTAATAGCAAAAGATGTCAACAAGATGTCTTTTAAACTACCCTTTAATCAAATGTTTTTTTTTAAAGATGTGATATGACATTAATATCATGTGTTTACTAGGAAAAAGATTTATCTAAAACCAGCACTGCAAAAAACAGAATCTAAAGAAAGTTTTTAAGACCGGTTGTCTCAGTATAGTTTCTTGTTAGTAAGACTTG